>OZ023263.1:244727720-245927720 GCA_964006375.1 Tillus elongatus | reverse complement strand
CCAACAACTTTCTTAATTTTAATGGAATATCCTAGATATTATTCCATATTCGAAATAAGCATGCAATTCTGAGGAAAATAATATGTCGTTTGCCTGTACTGGTGTCAGCCGTTCTCAAGATATTCGATTTTCTATTGTTTTTCCGTCATAAAGTTGCAAATCTTTGAAATGGCAATTCTCCGACATCGAGTATGTCATGGCTCTGAAGCTTAGCACAACTATAGTCCTAGTGGTCAGAATTCTTCTCATCGTGAAAAAAATGACAAAGATGATACAGGGTGTTGTTTAACGAAGTTCAAATATCGATGATTTCAAACACAAAAACGTATTTTTTTAAATGGAACACCCTGTATATGTTCATTGCATATCCTTCGGAATGATATTCTGCTTCGAGCTCTATTAGCATTACCTATACCTATCTTTAATTATTTCTGAGTAATAAGAAGGAATATGAATAAAACGGGAATATACTACAAAATTGGGAAACTACCTAGTCGGGCATTAGGCTTTGGACATAATATGAAAACTTATGTGAAAGAGATGTATTATTAGTCTCGTTAGTTGTCATCGCAATAGAGTGATCTATTTCTTTGAAAGTATTAGGAACACAATGGAAAATATTGTTAAAGAATATTCTGCTGACAAGATTCTACATTTATTTTACATTCACGGAGAATGCAGGAGAATCGTGAGTGGAATCATGTTGCTTGTTCCATGAGAGATTTCCATATTTACTACCTATGAATAGGACAGAGTTCTCCTGAATCGAGTCAAATTTTCGGAATAACAGGAATGGTAATTTAAATAGTAATCGTTCAAGTATCATAGCCAGCAATAAAACATATAAAATCAATGTGTAGGGTTATTTCACGGCCTATCCACATGTGTCCATCAGGCAGGCAGTAGAAGATTTAGGACCAACTTGAACATTAATTCAAAGAATTCTTTCGAAGTATGGATGACATGCATATGCCCAAAGGACAGTGCAAGAATTACGGGAGGGTGACCACATTAGAAGGGTTGCATTTTGTGAATGGTTCATGGTATGGATCGAGGAAGACTCAGGTATGTTAGATAGGATTTTATAGACGGATGAATCAAAATTCACAAGAAAAGGTATCATCAATCGGAAGCTATGTCATTTCTGGGGATGAATATCATCACTTTATGCGTGAGGCGCATTTTCAGTATGAATTCAGTTTCAATATTTTTGCTGTTATTGGAAATGGAAGAGTTTTTTACATATCTACGAGGCAATTTTGATTTCAGAAAGTTATTTCACAATACTTCGTGAAGTTGTTGCTGGTATCTTGACTGGTTTGCCTGATGCAGAACTCTGGCACCAGTTAGATGGTGCTTCGGCACATTCTATGGCAGCTGTCCACCAGAAGTTGACAAGAATGTTTGAGGATCGTTGGATTGGACCTGGCGGTCCATGGCTTTGGCCTGCAAGGTCACAAGACCTGACTCCCCCTGACTTCTTCTTATAGGATCATATTAAAAATTAATTTTATTCCAGCCAAATAAACTCCCGAGAAGAACTGTGAGACAATCTTTTAATGATCTCACTCCAGAAATGATCCGAAAGGCCACTAATTCATATAGAGCATATTTTGTATTTAAACTCATACGCAATTTTTTATTAATTCCTTCACTGTTTCGTCGATTATTTTCTTTATTTAAACTCACCGACATATTTTTGTATTGGTATTTAATCGTTCTACAACTTGCTTTCGTTTTGAGTAATTCAGTTTCAGGGCGATTCGTAAACATCCCTCACTATGTTGGATTGAGTAGACGATGTAATCATTTCTCAAACAGTGCAAATCGAATCGGAATATCTTCCTTTTAAAGGGTATGGGATGAAAACGTATTTGACCAGCCAGAAATAAAAAAATGAAATGGAAAAATACTTCTCGAGAGTTATTCAATTCATCTAAAGAGCGACAGTAATGCCCCACAGTTTAAAAAATTGCACGCACACACGAAATTATAGCTCACATACAATAAAACCGAATACAAGTTTCATTCTTCTCGTCCACAATATGAAAGGAATACCTACATGAAAAATTCTGGGTTCTCTTTGCCCTATACCCAAAGCTTACTAGTGGGAGCTATTAACATCCCCCGATACCGTTTTATAGTTACGAGTTATTCATTATCTCTATTATTATTATTATTATTATTATTATTATTATTATTATTATTATTATTATTATTATTATTATTATTATTATTATTATTATTATTATTATTATTATTATTATTATTATTATTATTATTATTATTATTATTATTATTATTATTATTATTATTATTATTATTGTTATTATTATTATTATTATTATTATTATTATTATTGTGATTATTATTATTATCAATCCAAAAAAAAGTAGTATTACCGCGGATAATACATAATTAATTAATTTAATTAATTAATTTCCCATCATAACTCGGGAATCATCCGAGATAGGTATGGGAAATGCTGATACAGATTGAAGCAGAATATCATTCTGAAGAATATGCGATGAAAATATACAGGATGTTCTATTTGGAAAAAATACTTTTTCGTGTTTGAAATCATCGCTATTTGAACTTCGTTAAACAACACCCTGTATCATTTTTGTCATTTTTTCGCGATAAGAAGAATTCTGACCACTAGGACTATAGTTGTGCTAAGTTTCAGAACGATTATATACTTGATGCCGGAGAATTGCCATTTCAAAAATTTGCAACTTTATCACGGAAAAACAATAGAAAATCGAATATCTTGAGAACGGCTGACACCAGTATGGGCAAGTGACACATTATTTTCCTCAGAATTGCATGCTCATTCCGAATATGTAATAATATATGAAGTGTTCCATTAAAATTAAGAAAGTTATTGGCAACTTCTGGTACAACCGAAAGTCATACAGTCACCAAAATATTTTAGTTATAATGAGCAGATGGTGATACATTTAGTTGCAAATTTTCAGATTACAAGTCCCAATATTAATTAGAAAACTTCTAATGCACGCCTTACGTGGGACAGCCTATATATATATATATATATATATATATATATATATATATATATATATATATATATATATATATATATATATATATTTATTTATTTATTTATTTATTTATTTATTTATATATATATATATATATATATATATATATATATATATATATATATATATATATATATATATGTATGTATGTATCCACACGACAAATCAAAAAATACTAATATGCCGTATAATAATACTGTACAATTCTTATGAAAATTCGCTACTATAACGCACTTGCTGCGTCCCGAATTTTTTTTATATTATTTCTTCGGTGACTACTGATACTAAACTTTGTAGACTAACAGTTAACAAAATGTAGGGCCACTCTATGCAACACAGTGAAGAATCCATTGAAAGTGGTGCTTGTTTCTTTCAGTCGTTTTATTCGCGACAAGTAAGTTGAAGAGGGGAAGAGACAGGCAATCAACTGCCATGGACTCTTCTTTTTTGAAATTATTGAGGGCACTTGACTCTGGTGCAAGATTGTCGTATCACGAATGTTAGAGCGCAGTCTTCTCGTTTCTGTCTCTCATATTCGTTCGATATCAATTTGCAGTATATTACACTTTTTGTTGAGTTCATACAGTCCATTGGAAGGCATTCCTGTAATAGAGACAGTCATGCAATTTTAGGATACATCATGTGTAGAATTAGATTGAACTGTTATTTAGCGAATTTTCTCAGGAAAATTCACTAATGAAAACATCTCTACTTTTGAAGTTTGACAACAATTCTTTGAATGGGCGCGAACTAGGCTCTCTAGAACCCATATCCAGGGTTAATTTGAATTTATATATATATATATATATATATATATATATATATATATATATATATATATATATATATCGATCACATGTTCTTACGGTATAGTAAAAATTTTGACAAAGAGATGAAGGGTGATGGGTCTGCAACAAGATCTTACATAATAAAGTCGGATGTTACCGATCACTACCCTGTATTTCTGATGATTGATTTGGGTGGTGGTCTTCACTCTGATGAAACTAACATTGCTAGTGCGAGTGATGGAAACGGCACGTACCAAAGAATAGATGAGGTAGAATACTTAAAAAACTTGGAAACAACAGAGTGGGATGATATTATTTATTGTGAAGATGTGCAGGGTGCTGTGGATGGGTTTGTAAATAAACTAAGTACTATAGTACAGAAGTCAAAGGTTGTATTACCTATTAATAAAACTAGAAAGAAAAGCCCATGGATAACGAATGGTCTTGTTGCATCACTTAAAACTAGAGACAAATTAAAAATTAAGTGGCTTAATGACAGGAATAATAGGCAACTGGAACTGGAATATAAAGTCTATAAAAACAAGTTGACTAATTTAATAAAGATTACCAAGAGTAATTACTATAAAGGTAGGGTCGTGAATGCAGGAAAAGATATCAGGAAAATATGGAATGTTATTTCAGACGTTGCATTGGGCAGAGGTAAAGACCAGGGAAGAATAGAAGCCGTGAGAATAAGCGACAATGAAGTGGTACGAGATAAGAAACAAATAGCAAATATTTTCAACAGGTATTTTGTGTCAGTGGGTGCTGAGGACTCTAATGTTGGTACACAAACGGTGCCTTATCAGACTGCAAGATCAGGCGCCAGTTCGTTTTTCCTCCGCCCTGTTTCTGGTAGTGAAATTACTATTATAATTGGTAAATTAAAGGCAAGATCTGCACCTGGCATGGACGGATTGGGTGGTAGGCTTTTCCAGGTTGGTCATCTTTTTTTGGTTGAACCAATCGTTCACATAATAAACAGAATTTTTGAAACAGGTTTGGTGCCCGAGCAGTTTAAGATATCTGTAGTTTCGCCCATATTTAAAACAGGAAGTCGAATTGACCCCGCCAACTATCGTCCCATAAGCTTACTTAACACGCTGGCCAAAATATTTGAGAAAGCTCTTTATTTACGACTTACTGAGTATTTCAATAAAAATAACTTAATATCTATTAATCAGTTTGGCTTCAGGGAAAACTATTCTACCGAACAGGCCCTACACAAACTTTGCTCGAAGGTGTTGACTAATTTTGATAAAGATTTAAAAACAGTTGGAATATTTTTAGACCTTCATAAGGCATTTGATACGGTGAGCCACGACATACTGATGCAAAAACTGGACCGGGTGGGTGTAAGGGGTGTAGGCCTCACTTTAATTGGGAACTACTTGAACAACCGACAGCAGGTAGTAAAAATAGGTAATGTTCTAAGTAATCCACAAGTAATAAAATGTGGGGTTCCTCAGGGATCTATACTGGGGCCCATACTATTTTTGATTTACATAAATGACATCCTTGAGAAATTTGAGACCCGCTGCGATCTTGTAGCTTATGCGGATGATATTGTGATGATGTATGGTGCAAATACCTGGAGCGAGGCTGTTGTGTGCAGTTCTAATATTTTTCAAGACCTTGTTGCGTTTTTGGCTTCTAACAAACTAAATCTGAGCGCAAAGAAATCGAAGGTTATCACTTTTTCACCTACGAGGGTGGGTCTCCCGCACATTGTTCCCGTAATACGAGTGAAAGATGAAATAATCAAGTGCGAGACTAACGTGAAGTATCTGGGGATCATCATAGACCAGCATCTAAAATGGAATTGTCATCTTGAAACCCTGAACAAAAGGCTCAGGAAATTTGTACATATTTTTTATATTCTACGAGGCATCTTAAGTCAAAGGATTTTGCTTCTGACGTATGATAACCTGGTCCAGTCAATTTTGAGGTATGGAATATCGTGTTGGGGATCGGCATATGACACTTACATGAATCCTCTACGCATCACACAGAACTTTATAATGAAGACTATATTGAACAAGGAGATTAAATATCCCACTAACTTGTTGTACAACCAGGCAACCAAAGTACTTAATATCACTGGACTGTACATAATGGCACTCATACAATACACGCACACAACTATAGGCCTTCAGAAATTGTTAACGCATGGTTACAGTACAAGGGGCAAAATGGGTGATTTTATGACGGCTGCGGCGTGTAGGAAGAACATTTCACAGCGTTATGTATCGTACCTTGGTCCGGTGTTACTTAATCTTGTGCCACTGGAGATTAAAAAAATGAAAGATAATTATAAGTTTAGGAAAAAACTTTTAAATCATTTAATTGAGAACTTTGTAACATTTGAGCAAGTGATACGGGAAAAGAGGGAGTGATGTTTTCATACTGCGTGTATATATTTGGAGGATGAATGTGCATGAAGGTGTGTGGATGTGTGAGAATGTGTGAGTGTGAGTGCGCGTACGTGAGAGACTTGGTGGGTATTTAACTTGGTAAGTGAGTGTTATTTTCAATTGTGATTGGGTAGGTATATATTGAATCGGGAAACAAGTGGTTTAGTAATTTGTTGTAAATATCGGATCTTCCTCTTTCCTCCTTTTTATTGTGATGAGAGGGGAGTAGACTTTAATCACGGCTGATTGTAGGGATCATTTAATGGTAAATAATAGAGATAAGATTGGAGAACCGGATCATACGGACGTGATACGTCCTGTTGCACTGTAACTGGAAAGATGCATGCAACTGCTCTGTAGAATATGTAGGAGGAGTTTTTCAGCACATACAAGTTCTTCTGAACTTACGTGCTACTGTTCTTAATATTAGTCAGTAAGTATTATTGTATGTATGGGAAATAAATAAATAAATAAATAAAATAAATAAATATATATATATATATATACATATATTTCGAATCTCCCGGCTTTTTGACTCCCAAAACTCAAAGGGTATTAGTGAGTTCTTTCTTTTTACTTCTATTCAATTATTTTAATTTTCCTCAATAGTTTTCCCACTGTTTTAATTGTTTCTCAAATAATAATAATAATACTTTATAGCCTTATTTATATATTTATTTTTCTTATATATATATATATATATATATATATATATATATATATATATATATATATATATATATATATATATATATACTTACAAAACAACCCCCACTACTTAACAGAAAACAAAACGGTTTATCTACTATTGTTTTGAGATATCATGTCAATCGATATATCTTTACGATTTTTAATCAATTTTAGTTTCTATAACTTTAAAGTTTTATAATTACATATGCCAAATCAAACTTTACAATGCTAGTGTCGTCAAAGAATTTTTGTACCAAAATTTTAATAATCGTATAATTTGTAACAATGGGCCGGTTCATTGGTATGCTCGAAGTCCTGTGTAACACCCATGGATTTTTATTTTTGGGGTACTCTGAAGAATGACGTGTATAAATTCGATCCACCACAAAATATCAATGAATTACGAAACAGAATCACGGAAGCTATAAATCATATTAACCGAAACACACTCACCTGAGTTTGCAGGCATGTTTCAAAAAAGTGTACAAAGTGCATTTAACAAAACGGTGGCCATATTGAACTGTTTTCTATTTCGTGTATTTTTAAGTTTCTATTTTATTATTTGTTGAGTTCCATTTCTATTTGTGTTGTTTTGTGGCGTTTGAGTTTCTTTTTGTTATTGCCGGGTTTCGTTATTAAACTATTTCACATAATATTACCTAACATTATTACCTAATTAATTATTGTGGATTAAATCACAATATTTTTTATCGTGAATCATTACGAAAAATTATATTAAAAGTTGAAATCTATTGTTAGGCTCTATGGCCTATTGCTTTTTGAACACTTTTTTTTGTCATTTGTTTTCTGGAATTGGATTTCATAGCCTACTATCCTCAAAACAGTTTTTCTCAAAATTGTCAGTGCAATTACAAGATTTCTCAAGCATGTTGTACACCATTGGAAAGCTCTTTTCACAGGCTATCACATGAACAAAAAATACAGTATAGCTGCTTTCATAAAAACATACGTTGATACCTGTAGCTCAAAAACAAATGACCAATCCAAAGTTGAGAATATGTCAAAAAGATTACTCTGTAAAAAGTGTCCTAAAAATGTGCAAGTCTTAGATATGTCAGATCGACGCCTACTTAGATATTGAAGAAAAAGGAAATCGACAAATTTTGTTCTTTTTAAAATAACTCGAAAACAGGCAGGACAAAATACAAGTCATATTTGGACTGAGCATGAAATTCTACAAAACATTGCTAACTCAACCGTCTCCCTATCTCTAATAATAACGGAGATAGCAATACATTCCCTTCCAGTTTGGGACACACACACACACACGCATATATATATATATATATATATATATATATATATATATATATATATATATATATATATATATATATATATATATATATATATATATCACTAAATATAGAATTAATAGAAGTTGTAATATAAAAAAGATGCCGACACGGGCTGGGAATAAAGATAACGGAATTCTAGTAGATGGACATGCGGGTTAAACTCAAGCAGAGAACATATATTTGACCTCCCTCGAAGGTTGCTGTCGATTACTTGTACCTCATAAAACATAATTTTTGTTGATAAGCGTTAAAAATATTTCATGCTCTGATAACGCTAACTTTGTTAGTGAAACGATCGTCAGGTCTTTTTAAAAAATGATTGTGGTGAAATGGGTCTTTCAGGTGTACTTATTTGGGTTACTCAGTATATGAACTATTCTGTGGGTAAAGTAACCGATCCCTGGCCACTTTACTCAAACGGTGAGGGTAAAATGACCATTTTGCAGACCTGAAGTTAAACCCAATCCTACCTTACGCAACAATTATTTAAAATAGATTAAAAATAATAAAGGGTTCTCGATTAATTACAGTTGCTGCAAGTATAATTTTTATAATTTTATTCATCAAGATGGTCTCGTGAAAGATTGATCTCTCTTAGGGTGACCACTTTACTGACCCTTACCTTACAATAAAAAAAAACATCACGAGAGTCTAAAATGAATATCGCATAAAACTTTACATGCAAATCCAACTATTTTTTACCGACTCGCAAAAAACCAATACATAAATCAAGCTCAGATACGAGATAAAAGGCAGTAAGCTCAAGCTGAGAACAATAAAATTCGAACTAACTTTGGTAATAATATCAAAAAGCTTTAAGATGCGTATTCTAGTGATAGAAAATCTAAAGCGTCACCTGGGGGCAATTGATAAATTATTGTTCATTGTGTCTGATGTTTGACGCTTTGGCGTGAAAGCAGCAATTTAATATCGTTCAAGTGTAATTTATATTTTTATAGAATCTCACATGAAAAGAAAAAATAAGAGCCCACGTTTTTTTATTACAATGCTACTGTTGCCGATGCAATAATTCGAAAGATCGAATTCCTTGTACGTCGAAATTATTACAGCAGTAAGATCGTATTGTAAGCACAACAAAAAAAGGTAGCTTTCGGCAACGTTAGAAATTGGTTTTGTTGACATTTGACGAGCAAGAATTATCAACAAGAATCACGGAAATAAACGGAAAAAAAACTTTTAAGGGGAAGACGGGATATAAATATTAAATAATTTTGAAGTATTGTAAACAATATTAGTTAGTTTTTTCGTTCTTTAACCCTTTGCAGGTAGCATTTAGAAATAGTCGTTTCTTGTATATGGTTTTTAGGTGTATGGTTAGGCAATGAGTAAAAAAAGTGATGTATATATTTTGTTAACTTTTTTAGTTAACCATTGCGTTTTCAAAAAAGGTCTGGACGCAGCAAGTGTGTTATGGTAGCGAATTTTCGAAAAAATGTCTTTAATGGCAAATATACCTTGTTTTTAAAATGACATTTGGTTGGTAGTATAACCTATATAGTACTAACAATGTACCACATTTCATTAAAATAGCTTTGTTGTTTAAAAAAGTATAAACATTTTCCGAAAATAAAATAAAAAGTTCCATAAAAAACGGGTCCGATTTTCTTGGCCAAAGAACCTCTTCAAGCTATTTACACCCCTGCCAAGATATATATATATATATATATATATATATATATATATATATATATATATATATTCAACAACCCACCACGAGCGCTTACAGCCTAAATGCTATCGTAACGTGGGTGTCGACAAGGAGGAAAGAGGCAACTTGTTAATTCTGGACTTAAAGGTTTGGAGGTTCGGGGGAGAAGGAAAAACATGTGCAGGCAAGGAATTCCACAACTTTGAAGTCCTGGTTACAAAAGAGCGGGCATAACAAGATGTTCTATGTCTGGTGACCTGGACAGTAAAAGGGTGCATTCGCTCTGTTCCCCTGGTAGATCTGTTGGGGGCAGCAGGTGGAGGAACTATGGAAGAAAGCTCCTCTGAGCACTGCCCGTGCAGATATTTAAAAGAGAGAGCGAGGTCACTAACTGCACGTCGTTGGGAAAGGAATGGCAGCCTTTGGGTGAGGGTAGAGTCACCGATGAGACGTATAGCTCTCCTCTGAATGGAGTCCCGGATAGCGACTGTAGAAGTGGCAGCAGCACCCCAGATGTGGGAGCAGTATTCGAGGTTTGGCCTTAATTGTGAAGTACATAAGGTATAGAGATTAGCTGGTGAAAAGTATTTGCGATCCCGGAAGAGGAAACCTAATTTCTTAGCAGCCGCTTCTGCAATGTGACATGTTGATGCCAATTCCAATTCCGATCCACAGAAATGCCAACAAATGAAAAGGACTCATTACTTTGAATAACTTGATTGTTTATTGTGATGGGTCTAGGGCTTGTGTAATTGTGAACTGGGTTGGATGTGCTAGAGAGTAGATCATTCATGTGGAGAAGAAACAAAGTAGGGGCTAAAGCTGAACCTTGAGGAACCCATGCATTAATTGGATACAATTTAGAGGAATGGCCATCCATCACAACAGAAATGCTCCTGTTGGAGAGGAAATTTGCTGTCTAGGTACAAAGTTTTGGTGGTAGGCCATAGGCCAGAAGTTTATTAAGCAGCGCTGCGTGCCAGACCTGGTCGAATGCTTTGGATATGTCTAGAGCAACAATCTGAGATTCACCGTGTAGTTCCATAGACATGTTCCAATAATGGGTGACAAAGGAAAGGAGGTCGGCAGTCGATCTGCGCTGACGGAATCCATACTGCCTGTCGTGGATTAGACTGTGTTTTTTAAGAAAATTTAGTAATTCGGTGTTTATATACTTTTCCATCAGTTTAGAGACGACTGAAAGGAGATAAATAGGCCTGTAGTTTGCTAGGAAGCGCTTTGGATCCTTTCTTGGGGATGGGTTGTACTCGAGCAGTTACTAGGGAATACGCCTTTATTGTAAGATATCTGAAATAGACGAGTCAGGACAGGAGCAAGTTCTGGTGCGCAATTTTTGAAAACAATTGCTGGGATCTCATCAAGACCAGAGGCTTTCCTGGTATTAAGAAAAGAGATATATATCCATCCAACCGCTAACTTTAAAAATAATTAACCGATTTTGATGAAACTCGGCAAATGCCTTTCTTTTATTAATGGCTTGGATGGGTTCGTTATCCAGGAAAATCGAACAAGGTTTTCCGGAAAAATTTTGAGTTTTCTTTTGAAAAAAAATTGTTTTCCGAAAATTACCAAGTTATTTTGATAAAATTTGTTGGATATGTTTCCTTGATAAAGGCCTTACTACATACCAAAATTCAACTGTCTAAGTTTATAGAAAATTAAGTTTTTCAAATTTTGAATTTTCTTACGAAAAAATTTTTTTCTCCGAAAATTACAAAGTTATTTTAAGGACGTTTGGCAAATATGTTGCGTTGGGAAAGGCCTTACTACAAACCAAAATTCAACTTTCTAAGTTTTTCGAAAAGTGAGTTATCCAAGTTTTAATCATTTAATAAAAATTCAGTACCATAACGCACTTGCTGCGTCTCGAACTTTTTTATTTGTTTACAAGGACTGCAGTTTCGTACCGTCCTGGTTTATCAGCAGAGTAACGTGCTGATAATGAACCAGGACGGTTCGAAACTGCAATCCACGTAAGCAAATGAAAAATCACAAAAAGTACACCAAACAAATAAAGTGTATATATATATATATATATATATATATATATATATATATATATATATATATATATATATATATATATATATATATATATATATATATATATGTATATATATATATATATATATATATATATATATATATATTATAATAATAATAATAATAACGGTCTATAATTTGTAGCTAATTTTCGTAGGAAAAAACTTGTTAATGAGAAGACCGCAAATTTTGAGTTTTTAAAAAAGATCTCTTGAAATGAGCGCACAGCGCAAACTAGGCTCCCAGAATCCATCTCCGGGTTTAGTTTCAGTTTTTATCTCTTTATATATATATATATATATATATATATATATATATATATATATATATATATATATATATATATA
The DNA here is from genome assembly GCA_964006375.1 of Tillus elongatus. Lineage (NCBI taxonomy): Eukaryota > Metazoa > Arthropoda > Insecta > Coleoptera > Cleridae > Tillus > Tillus elongatus. The sequence goes on along the minus strand of OZ023263.1, from coordinate 245,915,367 downwards.
TATACAGGGTGCAGCATTTTAAAGCCTAATTTAATTGTTATTATACAAGATTCAAGAAAAAATTGTATAATCTAATTATAGGGTGTCTGGTGATGTATCTTATAAAATTATTTTGACAATCACAGGCTGGCCCATAGGTCGTTGTTGATACTTACAAAAAAAATTCGAACACCCCTATATTATTGCATTTTTGTATGTTTTATCGAAATGTGATTCATGTTTGTAAGAAAAAAATCGAGGCGCAGTAAGTGCGTTTTGGTGGCGAATTTTCATTAAATGCGTCAAATTTCAATAACTCAATCTAGTATTAATCTAAGGTTTGTTGGCTAGGAAACCAGTTTTCTCGGGAGAATTTTAAGTTTATTGTCGGAAAATTTGTGCACATGTTCAAACAATAATTGATTTTGATAAAATATGGCACACTGTTTCTACTCTATAGGTTATACCGGTAACCAGGTTGATGCCTGCTTGCATTAGAGAAACATATTTGCTATTAAAAACATTTTTATGAAAATTCACTTCCATAACGCTCTAGCTGAGTTTAGACTTTTAATTTTTGGCTGCGACGTGCATTTTACCGAAAAAGATCATTAAGCACTACACAGAAAGTTAGGATAAGTCCCAGGCTACACCCTTACACTTATGAACCCTATTCACTGAATTTACTTTTCAGTAATTTAACAAGTTATTAATGGTTGAACGATTTTTAGTCTAGGGGTAAAGTTTTTAAACTTTGTCTTTAAAGTATTTCCAATTTTGAAGTTGAGTAATGGAGCTGTGAAAATAGTTAGAATAACGATTTCACAGTAAATTAGACCGCCGTGGGTGGTAAATTATAAAATAAATTATTTCAAACTGAAGACTTATTTCCACAAGGAAGAACAAGTGTCTTTAGTAAGTAATTTTCTATTTCAGCAGTGTCTTATATAGTGAATGATGTAAATAACATATTTCTTTAGAATTAAAGAAAAACTCACCAAATGTATAAACAGTAGAAAAACATACAGACTTGGAGACTACTTCTCTGGCTTCACTGTTGGTTTTTGTATGTGAAGGACGTAGCCAGCGCGTGAGCTAACTGGAGCAAGTGGCCCTTCGAATTCTGGATGTTGTAGGATGTTCTTCAATGCTTCTGTGATTATAGTTTCGCTGCTTGACAGCATTCTCAAGCAGCGAAACTATAGTCACAGAAGCATTGAATAACATCCTAAAACATCCAGAATTCGAAGGGCCACTTGCTCCAGTTAGCTCAGGCGCTGGCTACGTCCTTCACCTACAAAAACCAACAGTGAAGCCAGAGAAGTAGTCTCCAAGTCTGTATGTGGTATGGACAAGCTTCACCAAGTAAGGGCAACAACAATCAATGAGTAGAAAAACATATATTGCATTATTACATGACACTATTATTATAATCAAAAGAACAAGAAAGATCTGTAAAGGGTTCCGCATCATTTCTACTGTCTAGATGGGTGTGCCTCTGTATGTTTTGTTTCTTTAGCGTCTGTCTATTTCCGCAAATATAGCCAATCACCGACGCCAGCGAGCAGTTTCACCTCACTATCCTGAAAATTTTGCCGTTTCCCTGCCTTTCTGCAAGGAGGGTAGGGATCATTAACGTGCCCCACTTCGCATGGACACGAGACCGACGGATTTACGCTTATTACGATGGGCGAAACGTGCAGACATTCAACTTGCTTAAATATAATACCACAACCGTAGTTGATGTTAATGTTACAGTTTGTACTGAAAAAGTGAAAGGAGCACCTTGCGATCGAACGCAGAACCCTTCGGTTCAGAGGCACACGTTCTTACCACCCAACCACCGAGGCTATTACTATTTATATCTGCACCAGAAAATGCGTAGCTGTAGCTAAACATATTTCTGTGACATTTATTGGTAATATAGTCTATTTGCTATATTCCTGTGTCCGCTGGTGCTTTCCAGGTATATCGTCTTCTGTTGGTATCTCAAACATTGTGTTCGTAATCATTCTATAAGCTCTTTTCATCTTTCATTGGTTTAATTAAGGAGAAATTAAAAGGCTTTCACTACCAGACAACTGTTTTATTCTTAACCCGACGCATTTAGGCCCATTATTGAGCCATGCTTAGTGGTTTAGACGTAGAATGTAAAAAATGATTGTCAGAAACTATGTTCCTGGTAGGTCTACCATGCGAGTGACTAACACTGCAACTACAAAACGATACAAGGTCCAGCAAACTAAGTGTCAAAATTCAGAATAGCTCTAACGGAGAGCGAAGCTAGAATCTTGCACCTATCTAGTTTTGGCATAGAACAATTTGTCCTGGAGGAAATGGAGATTTACAAGTACATAAATGGCTCCAATAATAATGTTCTTAATGTTTCAAGTACCAGCACCATGAACTTCCCTTTCATATACATAAACCTTATTGAATAGACTTTCAATGGTAGTGCTCTGGCTCCAGTAATTAAAGTGCTGTATGTTTTTCGGCACCAGAGTCAAAAAGAACTTTCTTTTCACACGCAAAAACCTGTGTGAATGGACTTTCATATGCAGAAACCTGACTGGTTAGACTTTCAATAGTAGTGCTCCAAATGACATGTAATCGATTCCAGCCATGGAGCAAAAACTCGGGTGTTTCTTTGGTTCTCTCTCCGCATCATTGACATTTTCTCCGCCCGCCATAGTTCATATGTCACTTTAGGTGGCATGTCACTTGTCACTTGTCCGTTGTCCTTTTCAGTTTGAATTTTACAGTTAGGTCTCTAAAGATGCATGTCAGAGATTCCATTTTGTTTGTCTGATAAAATTAAAAACTAGGACATAAGCATGTAAGACTAGATGCATTCTCGCAACAATTAGAACCGTAGACCGGTTTCGCTCTCATTAGAGCTCTTCAGTACGGCATACTAATTGTAGCAAAAATGCACCAAAAATAACACGGCTATCGTATAGCGAGTGTTAAAACACTAAGTGAGTGGTGAACGTGTCGCCACCTAGTTCGGAACCAAGTACCAACCATAGTACTTGGTTCCGAACTAGGTGGCGACACGTTCACCACTCACTTAGTGTTTTAAGACTGGCTATACGATAGCCGTGTTATTTTTGGTGCATTTTTGCTACAATTAGTATGCCGTACTGAAGAGTTCTAATGAGAGCGAAACCGGTCTACGGTTCTAATTGTTGCGAGAATGCATCTAGTCTTACATACTTTGTCCCTATATTAGGGTAGAAATGGGCCAGGGCTAACAATTTTTTAAATTGTTAGTTAGTTGTATACCGTCTCTATTTTTAACACTCTGTGTTATTTGGAGCGGGCGTGACAACATAGTACTTGGTTCCGAACTAGGTGGCGACACGTTCACCACTCACTTAGTGTTTTTAGGACATAAGCATTATTTGCATTCATCCTCTGATTTCTTCGAGTCTTGTGATGTGCCCGCCTTTTTGTTTCAAGCAGTTTTTGTTTGAAATCCTTAGGACAATGGATGAAAAATAGAACTTTGGCAACATTTCATATGGCACTTTTCTGTAACAGACACAGAAAACAGTAAGTATTAAGCCCACAGTGGCATTCATATCCTCCTTTTCTCTCTGAATTTCACATCTTCAGATGTTCTCGGTGAGTTCTGCTCGGCTGTACGGCCTGCTTTGCTTTTTATGTAGTTGATTAATTTGACGTTTAACTTGTTGCTTTTGACTCCATCAGAGTGGTGTTCATATTGTGGGACTACATTCCCGTTTTTTTAATTTTTTAAATTGTACATTTTATAGAAATGTTATTATAACTCCCGACACTAATGTCAGTTTAAATCTTGCATAGCCGTTAGAGATATTATGAATTTTGACACTTAGTTTGCTATACCTTGTGCCTTTCTGTAGTTGCAGTTTTAGTCACTCGAGTGGTAGACCTAAAAGAAACATAGTTTCTGACAATCATTTTTTACATTCTAGGTCTAAACCCCTGAGGATGGCTCAATAATGGGCCGAAATGTTTATTTGCACCAAAGACAGAGCGCAAGAGAACTACAAGCTAATGACGGGGCTCGGTTTAAGGATCTTTTGTTTTTCTATTGCCCTAGAAATATAAATAACTTCGTATGCATCCAGCTAGCCGTCTACCATTTTTGATAATTTTTAGATTTTCTTTATTAATGTAGTGGTTATTATCCCAAATATGTTGTGCCACACATGACTTGTCTACACTACTGTATCTGAACTTTACCAGGTGTTCACGATATCTAGTCCAAATGGTTCTCTTAGTCTGCCCAAGATTACAATCTTTACATCCTATCTCATAGATACCCGGCATTTCAGTGGCTTTATCTTTATCTGTCGTATTATCTAACAAATTCCTTAAATTATTATTTCGCGAAAAAGTGATCTGCAAATCGGCTTTTTTAAAAATGCTCACGAGACCCCTTGTGATACGCTGTTCAAAAAGCAACGCAAACCAATTTTTTCGTCATTTTATCTTTCCTGAATGTCGTGCATTCCGATAATATTTTCTTTAATAAAAGATAAAATAGAGAAAAACAAATAAACTCAACACACTATCCCATCTGATTTTTACTGCAAGTAGCTGATACAAAATAGCCTTATTTTCCCCTGCAGACACTAGAGGTGTGTCACTTTTACATTTCTTTATGAAATTTAATTTAGACACATTGAATAAAGATAATAAACCGACCTTCGTTACAACACGGCGTGAGGAAGTTTTAGATCCAACAGTTTCCACCCAGTTTCTGGGTGACTTTGTTAAGAACTGGGTTGTGTCTGGGAAACTGTGTAGCTCAGACCACAGATACATCCGGTTTGAAGTTGTCAAAGTGAAAAGACAAACAGTATGGTACCGGGGCCCTCGCAAGGCGGACTAGGAAGCTTACAGGGCAGACCTAGCAGTGGAACTGCGAGGGGTTAAGAGTACCATAGAGAATTCGATGGATCCCGAGATCGCGTCAGCTCAGGTGCGAGACGCAATCACCTCGGTCTATAACGCTAACTGCCCCCTGAAAATGAGGGCGTCCACCATAAATTTCCCTTTGTGGCACGAGTACCTCAGGCAAAGGAGGACGCAGGTTCGTAAGTTGTTCAACGCGGCCAAAAGGTAGGGGGCATGGGATGAATACAGACATTCCCTAACGAATTATAATAAAAGACTGATGGACGCCAGGAATGAGTAGTGTAGGAGGCACTGCGAGGAGTAAACACATCCGAAAGTGCTCGACTACACAAGATCCTGTCCAAGGGCACTCAGACCAACATAGGCTCGCTTAAAACGACCACGGGAGGCTTCACAAGCTCGGCGGAGGAAACTATGGAAGTTTTACTACAGATGCACTGCCCCGGCTGCAACATACCAACCAATCACCTCCGGACTAGGAACACTCAGAAATAAAGGCACCGTACTGGCGGGCATCTAGAGTAGACTGGACAGTCGCTAAATATATGATTACTTGATTACTTGGAGTAAAATCAGCTTCAGCCAGGGATTTGATGGAATAATGCCCATCATGCTTCAACAGGGTATAGAGAGACTGGCGCCGGCGCTTACCCTCATTATGAGGACCAAGCCTGGCTCTGGTGTATATTCCGAGGGCATGGAGACTGGCCAGGGTTGTATTCATTCCTAAACCTGGGCGTCCAACATCCCAGAGGTTAATAAGTCTCATGTCCTTCTTGCTAAAAAATAATAGAAAAACTGCTCGGACGACACATTAGTAGCGGTGAATTGGAAGCATATCCTCTACACTGCGGACAATACGCATACAGAGGAGGAGTCTAAACAGAAACAGCACTGCATCAACTGGTGCTGAAACTGAAGAATACGCTGGAGAACAGGCACGTGGCCACAGGGGCCTCCCTAGGTATTTATTCTGGACCAAGGGTAAGTCACAGTATTTCCTCGGGGCTCCTGCAACGGCGTTTCAGGCCGAAATGTACGCAATCTTGGACTACGTGCAAGAGAACAAGAGAAGGGGCTACACCAACAAGCGGATTTTCATAGCCACAGACAGCCAGGCAGCCCTTAAGGCCTTAAGTAGGCCACGGATAAACTCCAGGCTGGTTAGTGAATGCCGATACGAGACGAGCGACCTGGCTGGTCAGAGTGAGGTCACCCTCATCTAGGTGCCTGATCACTCGGGGGTCAAAGGGAATGAAGAAGCTGACAGTCTCGCGAAGAGAAGATCAGCAGAACCTTTTATGGGACCAGTACCGATGCTGGGTGTATCGAAAGGCACGGCCAGGTTAACCACCAAGTCCTGAATCAGGAACCAGCACAAGGCATCCTGGGCAGATTGTCCAGGGCTCAGACATGGAAAGACACTAATTGGGAATCCCAGTTCAAAGAGAGCTGTGGAGCTGCTAAATCTTAGCAGAGGACAGCTCTTGATGGAACACTTGGCTGTCAAGAAACACCTGCATAACATATGGCGGTTCGTGGGGGACCTCGCATGCAGAATTTGCGGCGAGGGGGTAATTAGCGCAGCACATCTTGTGAGAGTGTAAAGCTGTGGAGCGCAAAAGACCATCTACGGACAGCCTAGACCGGTGACAAAGCAATATAAAACTTCACCTTATCAATTGCTGTGCAGAGTAGTTCAAGGCACAGTGATTTTGGAATGGGTGGAGTAGAAAAGACAAAGAGCATACACAATAAGCCAAAGGCTGCGGTGCTATCGGGGCGGCAAAGACGTGGACGAACCCTGAGGGAAGAAAAAAGAATATAAACGAACACGGTCATTAGGCTGGGATCGCCACAGTTCAGCTGTGCAGGTTATCGTTGCATTATGATGTATTTCTGTGATGATATATGTATCAATCTACGCGTGACTGCTCTGTATTTGTCTAGCGTTATACTTTAACCACTTAAGTCGTTTCAATTCATGTTTTTCAGAGTTTATTTCTAATTTGGGAACAACTCAAAATTTCATGAACCAAATTATTTAAAATTCTGGACGCAACAAGTGCGTTGTAATGGAAGTGATTTTTGACAAAAATGTTTTTAATAGCAAATATGTCTCTATAATGCAAGCAAGCATCAATACCGATATAACCTATATAGTAGAAACAATGTACCATATTTTATGAAAATTACTTATTGTTTGAAAATGTAAAAAAATGTTTTCGCAAAAACTGGTTTCCTAGCTAACATGCATACCAAATTTTCCGGGTAAACCCGGGCCGATTTTCCTGGCAAAGAAACTTATCTAAGCCACTTGCAAAAGGAAGGTACTCAGAAAATTTGATCAAAATATGCCCATTATACAGGATGTCCGGTAAATTATCGTTTGTCAAACTAAGGTCATTTTTATATCCTACAAATTTAAATATTTTGGCAAAAATATCGGTTGTCTGGAAAAAATCGCAGTAAGAAAGACATTATGAAGTGGCAGAGATTTATGGTCAATGACTTATTGCACTAACATAATGTATATTTTTTTCCAATAAACAATAATATATATATATATATATATATATATATATATATATATATATATATATATATATATATATATATATATATATATTATACATCGGAAAAGTCTAAGGATATTTTTAAATAATACAAAAAAGAAAAAAAGGGAAACAAATTGATTTTGGAATCGGTCAAATTGCACTCACGGTGTATGCATTTAATCAACCACCTGTTTGTAAAAAAAAGTTAAATGATATCAAAATTGATAAACCCGATATATGATAAAAATAAAATATTCATATGTACCGTTGAATCTAGTTTATAATTCAGTCATTCATCAGTTGTTGTCTAGTAGCTGCATTGAAAATATTGTGTTTTACTATGAAACGGCGACATTTGGCTTTAGACGAAGTGAATCGAGCGGTAGGCCTTCTTCAAGCGGGCATGCGGCAGAATGAAGTAGCTGAGCGGATGGGTCTTTCCCAGAGTGTGATAAGTCAATTATGGAGGCGTTTTAAGGAAACTGGCAGTCCGGCCAAGCAACATCCAGGACTAGGACGCGCTACGAAGGCAGGTCAGGATAGATTTTTATGTTTAACTGTCAGAAGGCAGCCTACAATTACAGCACCTGAATTGGTTACGACTCTGCAAAGGGCGCATAATGTAACCATTAGCCGATATATTATAAGATATAGTTTTCACGAAGCAAACCTCTCTAGTAGACGTCCACTCAGATGTCCACCTACTTCCAGAGGCAATTGCGCTGCAAGATTGGACTGGTGTCAAAATTATCTGAATTGGACTGCAGATAACTGGGCTACAGTTTTATTCACAGACGAATCTACGTTTGTTTTCATCCCGATTCTCGTAGAATAAGAGTGTGGAGACGATCTGGAAATGCGTAAGGCTTAAGACATATTCAGGAAGTGTACACATACAGATGTGGTACTATAATAGCATGGGGCGGAATAATTATTGGCGGCAGAACTGAACTCGTTTTTCAAAATCGCTTTCTAACAGCTCAGCTATATCTGTATACCATTCTTCAACCCATCGTTCATCTATTTGGAGTCTCTGTTGGTGAAAACTTCCGCCTAATGCCTGATAATGCCAGTCCACATATCGCACGTATCGTAACCAACTGGTTGGATAACGCAGGAATTGAAGTTTTACCGTGGCCAGCACAATCCCCGGACCTGAATCCGATAGAGCATGTCTGGGATATGCTTCAACGGAGAATTACTCCATATATGGGTAACAACAACAATGCGTTTACATTCCAGGAGCTTCTGGCAGCAGAGTGGGCACGTTTACCACAAGGAGACCTTGACAATCTCATTTTGTCTATGAGCAATATATCTAGAGCAGTAACTACTCAACGTGTAGGTCATATTTTGTATTACACTTTTTTCTCACATGCTCAGAAATTTTTGAAAAATTCCTAAAATAGTGTATTTCAGCATATATATATATATATATATATATATATATATATATATATATATATATATATATATATATATATATATATATATATATATTATTTATTTATTTGTGGCGCAATTAACTGATCCTTTAAACGTGCTCTAGTGTTGTATTGATGCTGTTGTTCACAATGTGATAATAAACTCCGATTTTCTCGCACGCACACTCTAATATATACAAACTTGGTAAGGTAAGAATTCTGTTGTCGAGGAATGTTTCCCCACACAAACCCCTATATTTCAGATTGAATATACTGCAGATACATGCCTTTTGGAGCCTAAAGATTTTACCGGCTTCTATGGAATTCCCCCAGAACATTAGTCCATATTGAATCCTCGAGTTTACATATGCGTAGTACGCCTCGAGGCCAGCACTGATACTGCTAGAATCGGACGGAACACGCAGAGTATAACTAAAAGCTGACAGTTTACCTGAAGATAGCCAACATGAGCCCTCCAGTTCAACTGAGAATCAAGATTCAAGCCCAAAAACTTAACATCATCCTGTGTGCTCAGCGACTCTGAGTTGAATTTCAGCAATAACTGGTTACCCCTAAAATAGTCAAATGAGATTAAATTTGTTTTAGTCACATTCAATTGTAAGTTCATTCCATTGTACCGCTGTTCCAGAATTCTCAGTGATTGTGATGCCTCATAAATTAGATCACTATCTGAAGGAGCTCGTAAAACCAAAGATGTATCGTCAGCAAACAGGGTTGTCTTATGAGGCAATACTTCGACAGTTCGTTAATATAAAGTAAGAACAAGACTGGCCCAAGGATTGAGCCCTAAAGCACACCTCGTTCTATAATCTTCCACTGAGATGCCAGAAACGCTCATGTCTTATGATCATTAAAAGCCACACATTGTTTCCTGCCTAATAAGTATGACTTCATTAAATTCAGCGAGACTCCCCTGAACCCCAGCAAATCCAACTTAACTAACAGTGTGTCGTGGGACACGCTATCAAAAGCTTTAGATAAATCCAGCATCATACACATTGTGCTTCCACGCTTATTTAGTCCCTCTGTAATTTCCTTGATAACTTGAAATATTGCCCTGTTAGTTGACCTTTTCTTAATATATCCATTTTGATTCTCACTAAATATTTTGTGTTTGTCTAAAAAAATCCACTATTCCTTTGCATATAATTTTTCTATTATTTTTGCTATATGCTAAATTAGTGAGATAGGTCTATAATTGGTAAGTAGAGATATGTCCCCACTCTTATGTATCAGAATCACTAGTGAGTTCTTCAGGTCATCCTGAGCCAGGCGTAAGTTAATGATATGTGCTAATGGCTTGACTAAAACATCAGCACACTCTTTCAGCAGCTTTACTGGAATCTCGTCAAAACCTACTGAATTGGTGTTTCTAAGTTCAAAAATGGTATTGTTCACTTCACTTTCATGGGTGAAATAAACAAATATCAAATATTGTGTCATTGACATATTTAATTTTATCTGTTGCTGGAGCATTGTTGGTGTTGATGTTTTTACACACGTTGATTAGATATTTATTTATGTAATTTAACCGCTCCTGATCCGTAACCCCATCTACAGTAAAAAAAATTATGTCAAATCTCTGGCCTCCTGAGCATCCAGTCACCTGCCTTACTACCTGCCACGTAGCTTTAGTCTTGTTTGTCGCTGTCTTTATGAAGTTGGTATTGTATGCTTGCTTAGCTTGCCTGCAATCACTCTTTAAATCCTTAGCAAAGTTGTTGTATACCTCTTTAGAAACAGTGTTGTTCTGTACTCCCTTATATAGCTGTATTTTGATGCCACATTTCGCTTTAATGCTATTATTTATCCATGAACCCCTGTTTTTGACATTCACAACTATTATTTTCTTCTTGAATATCCCATCCATCGCTGTTATAAAAGTCTTACTGAATGTAACTTTCAGTTACACCATTTTCCTCCAGCACTAGGTTCCAGTTGGTCTTCTCTAGTACATTATTCATTTTATTAATCCTGTCTGGAGTATACAATCTAACTTGTTTCTTCTGCTTACTTTCAAATATTCATTTTTGCAAGGGGAATGACAGCATTTGAGCACGATGGTCAGACAGAGCTGTCGCAATAACACTGCTCTCATAAACCGGGACATTGGTGTATAGATTATCAATTGAAGTGGCTGTTGTATCTGTTACACGCGTTAGGCCGGTAACACAAGGCTTTAAATTATAAGTATCGAAAACATCAAAGAGTCTTATAACTAGAGGGCTATCAACGCATATATATATATATATATATATATATATATATATATATATATATATATATATATATATATATATATATATATATCTTTATATATATATATATATATATATATATATATATATATATATATATATATATCTATATATATATATATATATATATATATATATATATATATATATATATATATTCTGGGGTTCGTGCTATGAAAATGCATTAGCTGCGCTTCAAGTTACTCAAAATAGTATATTGAGAGTCATTCTTCATAGGGATTCTAGGTCTAGTACGAACTTTCTTTATAATAACTACTGTATTAAACTACTCGATATAAGAGGAATGTTTATATTAAATGTACTAAAACATGTGCATCATCGTTTTTGGGCAATAAATGTGGTGGACCACACATATGGCACAAGTTGTAGAATAGGTGAAAACTTGACACTTCCACCGGTAAATAGGAGCGTTTATAAAAGATGGGTTTTATTTTGGGATCCAAAGTTATATAATCAATTACCAGCAAATTTAAGGAGTTTATCTAAATCTAAATTTGGGAAAGAAATTTGTAGCTTTGTTATTTTGAAACAGGTCGAACTGAAAGCAATGTTAAAGTAGAGAGCAGTATGATAGTTGAGTGGTATGGAGAATGTAGTCTTGTTCCATGAAGCGAAAGTGGAGTGGATGTGTTGCCTGGACAAGGTGCACGTAAAGTAAGTGTGTGCTGTGTGTGAGTGTGTTGTCGTGAGTGTGTGTCTGTGTGCATATGTGTGTGTAAATATAATATGCATGGATGGAGAAGTGGGTGGGTGAGTACTATGATGTGTATGAACATTTTGGTTATGGGTGGTATAGAGGTGTCGGTTGTATGTATATCATATATGCAGTTGTTTAAAAAAGCCTGGACGCAGCAAGTGCGTTATGATAGTGAATTTTCATAGAAATGATCCGACACAAAATATTTTATTATAACTTTTTTTTCTTGTAACATAGAAATCTAAATTTTGGTGTATAGTTTGCTTTTTATATCGTAAACCTACCTACCAAATTTGGTTATCATAGATTTATTATTTTTTAAGATAATTTTTTTTCAAATGAAAACCTACAATTTTCCCGGAAAACCTCGTCCGATTTTTTCTATTAACGAACCTGTCAAAGCCATTTACCAAAGAAAGGTGCATGCCAAATTTTATCAAAATAGGCCCATTATTCTTTGAGATAAAAAATTTTTTCGAATGAAAACTCAAATTTTTCCCGGAAAACCTCGTCCGATTTTCCTGACTAACAAACTTGTCAAAGCCACTTACAAAGGGAAGTTTTAGTGAATTTTAAAAGAAAAATATGACAAAGGGAGACTAAGGGTTGACAAAATGGACTATATTGAGTGTAGGATATGCTGTTGATTCCCCTACTGAAGTTAACACTATGACATTGTTTTGGTTTAAAGTCGCATCTCTCATCTTTTGAGGATCAGGGCACATCTGGTTATATTGGGGCACAAAGAAGAAGGATAAAAAGTAAATATTGTAGATATTGAGCGGTTTAATTAATGTACTGAGGATTATATAGAGTTAGCTTTAAAGGATACAAACAAGTCATGTTGATTTAGGTATCCAAGGAAATATATTTTATTCATTGATTGTTGTTGCCCTTACTTGGTGAAACTTGTCCATACTGCATACAGACTTGGAAAATAAAAACCAACAGTGAAGCCAGAGAAGTATTCTCCAAGTCTGTATGCAAATATATTTTAGTTGCATTAAGAAATTTCTGGTATTTGGAAGTGTTTAGAATCTTAAGTTCTATGTATGATCTCGTGTATCGTTGGATTAGATAAATTGAAATTGAATTGAATTGAATATATATATATATATATATATATATATATATATATATATATATATATATATATATATATATATATATATATATATATATATATATATAATCTTCTAGGTTTTTTTAATAAAAAATTTAATTTTATGTAATATTAAACACTTACATATACCATATATTGTTTGTTTTCTTCTTAAATCATATCAAGAAAAAAAAAGTGCATTTTTAAAAATATCCCTAGACTTTTCCGATGGGTATATATATATATATATATATATATATATATATATATATATATATATATATATATATATATATATATATATATATATATATATATATATATATATATAATAAGGGCCTAGTTCGCGCTCATTTGATGAAATTTTTCAAAATTTAAAAGATTATTTCTACAATTAAAATTCACTAAAAACATGCAAATTGTGTATTATAATAATTTAGAATGATAATAACAACAGGGCTTTATTATAGCAGTAATTACAAACACAAAAAAAATGATTGTATTATTACTTAGAAAAACTTCGCCATTGGACTGTGGTAAATAAATATTATTAAGTTGCAGATGAACCCTGGATATTACAGAATATACTTCCTATTTCTAAAGTTTTGATGACTTTGTATGTAACGAATAAAGTCTTATAAGACGATAAACCTTTGGAAAGTTTCTTTTGCCTTTTCGAAATACATATATAACTTTTTTCTTCAGAAATCGTAAAGTTCATCGAAAGGGCGAGTTGCCAGGCTAAAGCGGTGCATAGACTTCTACAAGAATTTACGTTCCGGTGACTATCTCCGGGTTAGGGCTGACATATCTCCGGTTGTATCCGGAGCTTAAACTCGCTCCCCATCTACATCATTCAGAACGCCGTTTGAATTACATTGCTGAATGTGATCGTGATGAATGAGAAGTTCTTGTAGAGTTGTAATTAATTTTTTAATATAATAGTCGTGATAATAATAAGGATATTCAAGTCAACAAACATCGGCTCCACGTGATAACATAGCAACAAATATTTCAGAAACTTTGACCTCATGGATTGCCACTCGGGGTTTGATTGTATGTGGTTGTCAATTGATGATGTCATAGTGATCTCATTTGTTTGCCATATAAATGACCATATGTCAATCATCGAAAATATAATTCAGAGTTTTGCCAATGATATCAATATAATTAGTAGATATTCATTTTAGCGAATTATCGGAGAAAAAATTCGCTTCGAGTTCAGCCTGATATTTAAGTAAAATAAATAACAATAATAGTACAAGCAATAGAGAATTTTTTTCTGCATTAAACCACAGGAGTTTTTTTTTTTTGATAGATAGGTTCAGAATTACGTACTGAATGTAAAAACATAAAATCCTTACAAATTAGGAGGGCGGAAGTGCCGCCATTTTGAGAAAAACCGTTTTGACCTATATCTCCGTAACCGTGCACTTTAGACCAAAAATGTTAATGACCTTTATTGTAGATAATTGCATTTTTCATCTTTTTTGTTAAATTTTTTTGGTATCACTCACCGTTTACAACTTATACGACTATTTGCATTCATTTATTGACTTTTTTACCTATATCTTTGTTAATAATTGTTTAAAAAATAAAATGCTTATAACTTAACTTTTCAACCGACAAATTTTCTAGAACTTTTACTTTAAACTTTTTTTTCTAATATTATTAATAGTGCATTTTCTTTAAAAAAATTCACTAATGAGGAGACCCCGACTTTTGAATTTTGAAAAGAAATAGGCGCTAATTATGCCCCCTAGAACACATATCCTGGGTCAGTTTCAATTTTTATACGTATATATATATATATATATATATATATATATATATATATATATATATATATGTATATATATATATATATATATATATATATATATATATATATATATATATATATATATATGTATATATATATATATATATATATATATATATATATATATATATATATATATATATATATATATATATATATATATATGTATCACACCGATAACTCAAAAACTAATTAGTCGATTTTAATTAAATTTGGAGAATACCTTCCTCTTGTAAGTGGCTTGGATAAGTTCATTAGCCAAGAAAATCAGCCCAGGTTTTCCCGAAAAATTTTGTTTTCTTTCGAAAAAAAATTATAACTCCGGAAATAACAAAGTAATGGCAACAAAATTTTGTACACCGTTTTAAGTCAGTATAGGTAAATTACCTACAAAAATTTAGCTCTGTAGGTTCAAAGACAAAAAAGTTATAGGCATTTAAAGAAAAATAAATTGGGGTTTTCCTCAAAACGTCAAAGTCGCGAATGAAAACGTCAAAATTGGCAACATTTACGCAAAGAACATGAAACTAATATATGCTATGGAAAGAAAATGTCTCAAGAAAAATGTTTTACAAAGCCTGAAGTCTTAGCTTCAACCGTCATTGTCCTTCATTTTACTAAAATATTTCCAGAAAAATTTGTCGATTCAATAGTGCAACATTTAACGCGTTATAACTTTGAAAATATTGATTTTAGAAAAAAAAGTTTTTAGTAAAAGTTGTAGGAAATTTGTCGGTTGAAAAGTTAAGTTATTAGTATATAATTTTTTAAACAATTATTAACAAAGATATAGGTAAAAAAAGTCAATAAATGAATGCTAATAGTCGTATAAGTTGTAAACGGTGAGTGGTACAAAAAAAAATTATTTAACAAAAAAGATGAGAAATATAATTGTCTACAATAAAGGTCATTACCATTTTTGGCCTAAAGTGCACGGTTAAGGATATAAAGGCCGAAACGGTTTTTCTCAAAATGGCGGCACTTCCGCCCTCCTAATTTGTAAGGATTTTGTGTTTTTACATTCAGTACGTAATTCTGAACCTATCTATCAAAAAAATAACTTCTGTAGTTTAGTGCATTATGGACAAGAGTAACGGGCTCCTCTATTGCCTGTACTATAACGGTTGAGTCAGAAACTTGTTACTCCCCGAAAAAAAATCCACTCTGAGAAAACCCACTTAATATTAATTAATCAATTTGATATTTGATGTTACAATAGTATAGAGTTGATATAAACTTGTTTTTAAAGTGGTTTTCTAATGTTTTATACTAAATTTGATGATCAAAGGTGTTAAATTGAAATTAATATAATCTGAGAGACAATTATATCAAACATAATATGAGGTTGAAAGCCCATTACTCAAATTTTAATTCTTTTATTAAACTCGGTAAAAAATTAAAATGAACCAAAGGTTTAAACTTTCTTAAGAAAATTATTTAAAGATTTGTCCAGATATTTGTTAACTTTGAACTCTACTTTTAGTAAATTTTCTTAACTAAAATTCACTAATGTGGAGATCCAGACTTTTGAATGTTGAAAAAAATTCTTCAAAAATTATATCTCCGTAAATAACAATGTCCGGGCAACCCAATTTGGCATGCTGGTTTTTGTTATAAACAGTATGCTATGTACCAAAATTCATATCTTTATCTTAAAAGGCAAAAAAGTTAGAGGTAAATAAATTTTTTATTAATTAAATCTAAGGAAGTTAAAACGTCAAAATTGATAATTATGGTAGAAGTACAAATGTGAGTGAAAAGTGCGACACCAAATGACTAACAAGTTCCTAGATCTGTGTCGAACTCGTTCTTTTTCTTCATTCCGTTAAAATATGAGCACAAAAGCCATTGTAAACAAAATTGTTTCGTGTAAACAGTAAAGACGTTAGACAGCATACTACCAGATATACCTGCTAGTATATCATGTCAAACGTAGCCGAGTGGGCTATGCCCTGTACATCCGATAATCGTGTCCTATATGACGAGTTCTAATCCTAGTTAGTGACTTTACTTTTTATCAATTTTTTTAGTCTCATTTAACTTTACCGTTATCTGATAGGTTTATTGTTATTCCGATGAATTTTTTAGCCAGTTTTTTTTAAAAAGATAATTTAATAAAGAGGAGATAAAAACTTTTAAGATTTAATTCAATTTAAATGGCATATCTGGTTGCTTGTTCTTGCCCTAACTTATTGAAATCGTTCCGTATTTAATACAGTCGTTTGAATTTAAAAAAATTCTTCAAAAGAGCGCGAAATAAGCTACCTAGAACCCATATCCAGGGTCAGGTCAGGTCAGGTCATATATATATATATATATATATATATACATATATATATATATATATATATATATATATATATATATATATATATATATATAATTTAAACTGACCCTTCATTTCACTAAAATGTTTGCAGAAAATTCATTTCAAATAGACCCTTTCTCTAATTCTTTAGCAGTAGTTTTAGTTAAGTTTGTGGTTTAACGATTTATAATTTTTAGCTAATTTTCGTAGAAAAAATTCGTTATTTGGAGACCGCGACTTTTGAATTCTAAAAAGATTTCGTCAAATAGGCGCAAACTAGGCCCCCTAGAATCCATATCCGGGTTTACTTTCTGTTTAGGTATATACAGGGTGACGTATTTCTACTGTAAAAGATACGAAAAAACATTGTATACATTACTTAAGCTGCATCTTATAAAATTATTTTGACAATCGGAGGGTGGTCTATAAGTCGTTGGTGTTACCT
The DNA here is from genome assembly GCA_964006375.1 of Tillus elongatus. Classification (NCBI taxonomy): domain Eukaryota; kingdom Metazoa; phylum Arthropoda; class Insecta; order Coleoptera; family Cleridae; genus Tillus; species Tillus elongatus. The sequence goes on along the minus strand of OZ023263.1, from coordinate 245,897,824 downwards.
AACTTTTTTTTTGAACATTCCTTATTGCATTTTTGCATTTTTCATCAAAATATGATGATGAGGTGTTTTACGATAGCAAAGACAAAAGCGAATTTTTATATGATTTTTTTTTCATTTTGATAGTTTATTCGCTATTTAATATTAAAAAGATGTAATGACCGTCAAACTTTTCTCAGACAATTTCTAGAATTAGCAAAATGGTACGGTAACTGAAAAGTCGATCGTAACAAACTTATGGCTTTATACACTTCTTATAAAATGTTTTCTACTTAGCCCACATTAGTTTTACAATATTTGGTTACAATTTCGTCGTTTCAAATAGTAACTTTGACGTTTTAAGAATAAAAACTATTCAACTTTTAAAGCAGTTTTTCTAGTATTTCTTGCATTGTTTTACGCCAAGAAAACATAATACTAGTGTGCAATTTAAACAAAATTATTTAATAGAAGTTGAGTATGTCTTAACATAAAAAAGGACAAACCAGAAGTAAGTATTTATTGGGCTGTTTATTTCTGAGACCCATCTCAATGATAGTGGGTCAGTCAGAAATTAATTGTTGACTCTCAACGTCACTAACAGCCGACTGTAATTGGATCATTCCTTTTGTTCATGCACCTACTGGGTAAACCGACGAGTGAGGTTTTCCTGCGTTGCTAAACTTAAATAGGCCTCTAAAGACAACATAAATTATTTAGCATCTAAATGGCGTAACCAGAGAGTTTCACAAATAACAAAGAATAAAAGAATTGCTCTGAGATTTGTATAAATTGCTTTCACTGAGAGACCATTATATTATCTAGAAGCTGTTTTACTTCTTTCTCCGCTCTTTTAACCCAGAAACATAAGCTTTATTTCAACTTTACAATTAAAAAAACTTTGATTTTCCTTAGGACTTTGAACAAGTTAATTGCAGCTTCGGTGGTAACTGGTATAAACATGCGCTAAGCACAATTTGGAGAACCCAGTTCATCGCAATACAGTTTTAAGACATGACGATCATTTCGCTAACAAAGTTAGCGTCATCAGAGATTTTATTAGATGAATAAACTAAGAGAATAATAACTAGAACCACTATTTATATGTCAGTTTCCAATCAGTTGCGAACAGCGTGATCTACGAAGGTGTACAGACACACCCCCCACTGTTCAGTCTTAAATCCCTGTAGTTAAAATTGCATAACCTGCTTTTCTAAAACCATGTGTCGTAATCAAATATTTTTGCTAAAGAGGACACACTGATTATCTGGATAACAGTTCGAACAATGAACTACAGAGAACCGGACCTACTCAATACATAAAAACATTTTTGTTCAAATTTTTTACGATCTATATACTTTCGTAAGCATCCAACTGACGCGACTGCCTGACATTTCTGATTAACTTTATATTTTCTTGATATAGATGATGATTGTTATCCCAAATATGCTGAGCAATACAGGATTTATCAATACCGCCATATTTGAGTTGCGATAAATGTTCTTTAAATCTAATTTCAATGGTTCTTTTAGTTTGCCCAACATATTTAAGCTCACAATCTTTACAACCTATGTCATATATTCCCGGCACTTCTGTAATTTTATCTTTATCCGTTGGGTTACCTAGCACATTTTTTAATGTAGTGAATGTTACCAAATCAAAATTGAGTATTTTCCTACAGTATGGTTTCGTTATATGGACGATGTTTTTGCAGTGTTTAATACAAATGTTTGCAAAGTAGGTGATTTTATTGCCAAATTGAACAGTAAATTTGACTTCATTAAATTCACGCGTGAAATAGAACTAAATAAAAAATTTCATTTTCTTGATGTGTTAGTCATTAAAAATAGGGCACTTTAGAATTTTACATCTACAGAAAAGAAACCACTACTGTGAGTTACATTTCGATCGACTCACACCATAGTTTTCCACAAAAAAAATTGCTAGTTTGATTTTTGTGGTTCATAGATTAATACGGCTTCCGTTAAATGAGCAAAGATAAAGATAATAATGTATCTAAGTATATCGGTTACTCTGTATATTAGTGGAAAAATTAGACAATAAGAATAAAACAAAGTAAATGTTAGCGGATCTACGACATTCAAAAAAAATAAGCCAGACAAAACCGTTGTCTGTTTACTATTCGAAGCGCGAATTACGAGATGATAGCATTTTTAATGCCCCAAATGACATGACAACCTCTTCCATGTAGCTTCTGATTGCACCGGTGTGGTGTCGGCAAATTATCCAGTTAAAGTATAACTATTGCAGATTAGAATGGAGACTATTGCATAAAATGTGTATTAGAATGTTCTAGATTTATGCTACTCTTCTCATTTGTTAAAATAACTGCAAAATCTACCACTAAAGACCTTAGATATTACAAACAAATAACTTAAGACCATTATCGGTTATCTACCTTTCTTTATTGCAGTTTTCCAGAAGTCTTAGGTGGTAAGCACTCTCGGAGAACCCAAATCACCACAACACATTTTAAAAGACCTCACGATAGTTTCGCTAACCTGGTTAGCGTCATCAGAGGATGAAAATATTCTATGTAATGGTTAGGATGCCTGTCTGATGAGCGAAGGGACGCGGCCTCAAATCTCACCGTTGACTGAACTTCTATTTTAACTTTTTTTTACTTTTCTTTCGTCTTTGATTCCATTCTAACGATCTCATCAGATTGTGTAATTCCAATATATTTTTTAGCCACTTTTGGCTGAAAATTAAAGATAAGCACTTTTAAGACTTTTAATTTATGTTTAATAGTAGCTGTTGTTGCCCTTAATTTGTAAAACAGTGCTACAGTTGATATAGACGTAGAGACACACCACATTCAATTTTTACAGCATCCACAGGCAAAAGAATTTTCTCTGTGAAGTCACAAAAAAAGTATCTAGTTCTATGTTTGGATCAGATTTTGAATATTTTTTAATTTGTTTAATATATTGCTATTTCTATTAGTTAATTTTCTTATACAAAATGTTCTGTTAATAGCGAATTTTCTTATAAATGACTTTAATGAATTTTCTTTGAAGAAACTTTTGTTGCAAATTTTTGTATTAAAAATTATTTAATTGATGGAATATTTTTTAAACGAAATTAATCAAAAATAGGTTTTTATGGATTTTTTTGCAAACAAATTATTTTATTTTCAATTTTAATTACAGAGTAGTTATATAATTGGAATTTTATGTATTTTTCTTGCAAAATTTTGTGTAAAAAGATATTTGGCCAGTTTTCGCAGAATTTTTTTGTGCTTCGTAGAAATCATTTTTTAGAAGATATTTTTGTGAAATTTCAATAATTACTGATACGTGTTTAATAAGTAGAAAGAAAAAATGTTTACCGATTTTCTTGAAAAATTGTTTGTAAATTTTCATGAAATTTTTGTTGTGGCGTCGAAAAAGTTCTTGTGAAAAATTATATTTTGGTAGGTGGGTAAATTAACTTGAAATGGAGGAGTAGAGTCGGAGCAGTTTTTTTTAAATTTATTTAATATATTTTTATTAGCGAATTTTCTTGTACAAAATGTTCTTTTAATAGCAAATTTTCTTATGAATGAATTTTCTTTGAAGAAACATTTGAGAATTTTTGTATAAAAAATTATTCAATTGATGAAACATTTTTTAAACGAAATTCGTCGAAAATAAGTTTTTAATGCAAACCGACAACAGGCATGGATGCAAAATGATAATGTTTTGTATCCTCCTACTATGTCGAAAAGCATAACTATTGGACAATTGATAGTCCCTTTATTAATCTTATTTTTAAAGCGGTAGACATTGATCCAATCCAATCCATAGCAGGTGATAGTGGAATTTTCCTTTACGTAATAGTAAATGATTTTTTCACGCCCGAGGAGGTACCACCCCATACATCAAGGGGCCGGTGAAGTCCCAACGGACGTTTCTGGTTCTGGTGTATGAGTCGGTTTCCCTTATAAGCAAAAATGATTATGGCTCCTCCTTGTACAAAAGATTCCGGAGGCAAAATACCCCTCCATTCGGATCTCCGGGAGAGGGGTGTACAGGGGGCGCCAACATCAAGATTTAACATATCCTTTTCAAATATATGTGGCCTAAATTCTAACCTGAACTCCGTCCACCATTTCCTCCAGGCTAACAGACCCCAACTCCTCTTCCTCACCGAAACCCAAATCAGTGCCAAAACGGCCACTACTCACCTTAATTTCCCGGGGTATGAGCTCATTGCTTCCTTTAGATTGCATGGAGGCGTGTGCGCATACATCCGTAGCAATCTACCCTGCACCAGACTCCCCAATTTAGAAGCTGAAAGAAAAGACATACTATGGATAAAACTCTCTCTCTCATCTGTTGGATTTACCGGTCACCTTCTGACAACAATTTTGTCCAGCTCTTTGACTACCTTTCTGAAAAAACCGACTATCTTATTTCTGAATATCCTTCCTCCGAGGTCACTATTCTTGGTGACTTCAATGTCCATAATAAGGAATGGCTAGGATCTCAAAAACAGATTCACAAGGGAGAGCAGCAGAGGCCTTGGCAGTCAGCGATTCTTTAGCCAATATGGTTCAGCAACCTACTTACTTTCCTCGTATCACAACACACAGCCCAAATCCCTTGGATCTCCTTCTTATTACAAAACCTGAATGCTATAAAATATCAGTCACCGCCCTCCTTGGCCGCTCAGACCACAGCATGGTCACAGCTTCCTGCGCAATGCAACCCGAGGTCACACAGTCATCACACCCACGTATCGTTTGGCACTACAACTCCGCAAACTGGGACGAAATGCGGGATTACTTTTTCTCATTTCCATGGGCGTTTGTCTGATTCTTTCATCCTGATCCCTCTGATATTTCACAAAACGCCACCGAAATTATCCAAGCTCTGGCATAGAGTTATTTATTCCACGTACACAGAAAACACTCAAAAGCCCTGGTTCTCTAAATCCTGTGACAAGGCCAGACTTGAAAAGGTCAAAGCTCACAAAACGCTTCTACACAATCCCAGTCAAGAAAACCGTCAAGCATTTAACGACGCAAGAAACCGCTATGTCCGCATTCTTTCTGAAGCAAAAAACTCGTTTAATAACCACATCAAAAACAAAGTCCTATTAAGCTCCAACGGCGGCAAACCCTTCTGGACTCTTGCTAAATCTATTGGGAATAATTTCTGCAAAAGCACGTTCCCACCTCTTGTCTCAGGGGATGAAATTATTTCTACCGCCCTGGGGAAGGCTGAACTTTTTGCTTCGTTGTTCGCCAGCAATTCTACTCTCAACCCACCTCCAAATGTTCAACCACCAACAGTCCCCAATGTCGCGCATAAAATAACGGATATTATTTTCAAAACTAAAAAGGTACGAAAGATGCTCTCTTCTCTTAATACCAAGAAAGCCTCTGGCCTTGACGAGATCCCAGCAATTGTTCTCAAAAAATGCGCACCAGAACTTGCTCCTGTCCTGACTCGGCTATTTCAGATATCTTACAATAAAGACATATTCCCTAGTAAATGGAAAACTGCTCGTGTACAACCCATCCCCAAGAAGGGATCCAAAGCGCTTCCTAGCAACTACAGGCCTATTTCTCTCCTTTCAGTCGTCTCTTAAGTGATGGAAAAGTATATAAACACCGAATTACTAAAATTTCTGGAAAAACAGTCTAATCCACGACAGGCAGTATGGATTCCGTCAGCGCAGATCGACTGCCGACCTCCTTTTTTTGTCACCCATTCTTGGAACAAGTCTATGGAACTACACGGTGAATCCCAGATTGTCGCTCTAGACATATCCAAAGCATTGGACCAGGTCTGGCACGCAGCGCTGCTTAATAAACTTCCGGCCTATGGCCTACCACCAAAACTTTGTACCTGGACAGCCAATTTTCTCTCCAACAGGAGCATTTCTGTTGTTGTGGATGGCCATTCGTCTAAACTGTATCCAATTAATGCAGGAGTTTCTCAAGGTTCAGATTTAGCCCCTACTTTGTTTCTTCTTCACATCAATGACCTCCTCTCTAGCATATCCAGCCCACTTCATAGTTACGTGGACGACAGCACCCTCCACTCAAATATACAATATTCTAAGCCTGTCTCTTTAGCCCAATTAGATGAGGATCGCAGACTCATGGAGGGTTCTGTCTCCGTGGATCTCCAAAAAATATTAGACTGGTGAGGTAGAAATTTTGTACAATTCAACCCCACCAAATCTCAGTCTTGCTTTATTTCTCATTAGAGATACACCAGCCCTAGACCCATCACAATGAACAACCAAGGTATTCAAAGTAATGAGTCCTTTTCTCTTGTTGGCATTTCTGTGGATCGAAATCTTAATTAGCACCAACATGTCACATCAATTGCAGAAGCGGCTGCTAAGAAATTAGGTTTCCTCTTCCGGGCTCCCAAATACTTTTCACCAGCTAATCTCTATACCTTATATACTTCACAAATAAGGCCAAACCTCGAATACTGCTCCCACATCTGGGGTGCAGTTGCCGCTTCTACACTCGCTATCTTGGACTCCATTCAAAAGAGAGATATACGTCTCATCGGTGACCCTACCCTCACCCAAAGGCTGCCATCCCTTGCTCACCGACGTGCCGTTGGTGACCTCTCTCTATGTTATAGATATCTGCACGGGCACTGCTCAGAGGAGCTTTCCTCCATAGTTCCCCCACCTGCTGCCCCCAACAGATCTACCAGGGGAACAGAGCGAATGCACCCTTTTACTGTCCAGGTCACCAGACATAGAACTTCTTGTTATGCCCGCTCTTTTGTCCCGAGGACTTCCAAGTTGTGGAATTCCTTGCCGGCACATGCGTTTCCTTCTCCTCCGAGCCTCCAAACCTTCAAGTCCAGAATTAACAAGTTGCCTCTTTCCTCCCTGTCAACATCCACGGTACGATACTGTTTAGGCTGTAAGCCCTCGTGTTGTGTTGTTGAAATTAATATATATATATATATATATATATATATATATATATATATATATATATATATATATATATATATATATATATATATATATATTATTTTTAATTTTAGTTTCAGATTATGTATATAATTCGAATTTTATGTATTCTCTTAGCAGAATTTTGTGTAAAAAATATTTAGCCTGCTGTCATTAAAAAAAGACATATCTGCCCTTAAAAATATATTTTATGAGAATTCACTAGCAAAGCGAACGCACTTGCTGCGTCCAGACTTTTTCTGATAGGGACTGTGTGTTAAACATAGTGCTTAGTTTGCTCGAGTGTTAGAAAAGCTATTAACATTTTCATAGCTTCCTATGAGCGAACTAATCTGTAAATACGACGATATGACTAAAACCACACGCAATTATCAGAGTACCACCAGGAGGTAATCTCCATTAGAGTGACTTACTGTTCGTGCTTTATATAGGTCGGTCGACGAATTACATTAAAGTTATCAAATCATAGATATCGTAATGGTTGCAGTAATGTAGTATTCGTCCTATACAGGACCAGGTAATTGATTTAATAGTAATTGTCGGATAAACAGCAGGTTAACTAGGGTTCGGCCGACCCACTGATCGACCTGTTCAAATACAAATCCACCATGGAAATCCCCTAATTCTATTTCGCCGGCATGCAAATCAGCACGCCCCTCTGCGGCTCTGGTTCTGATTGGAACTTTAAGCTCATTGAACATTTTACAACCACTGAATTTTAAGTTTTCATTAGCCGTTCTATGTTTTGCAGAGTTTGGTGATTATAACTCAATAATTTATACATATATGGAAATATAGATTCTCTGGGTTTACCCCAATTGTCGATAATGAACAATGGGTCCGATAAATTTTATAAACTAAAAAAAAAAACGTTGACATAATTGATACCAACGTTAATAAGGCCTTGTGCACAAAATTTAGTATGTTTCGTTACGTGAAAAATGCTGTGGCTTGCATCTTCCGCCAATAGCACAAAATTCATAACTTATCCCAGAGGAAGCGTCATTTTCGTTTCAGTACATACTGTAGAATTAACATCAACTAGTGATGGGTCGTTATTTAACTGTCACCTATTTTTAAACGGTTACCGAGCCGTAACGATAATCACCAGTTATGGATTTATAAAAATAACAGCTTAAAAAGTAACGCTTTTTACACTAAACTAGAATTCAGAGTCGTGTCTGTTTCAGTTCTACTGCAACTAGGTTCGATGAATAAACATCGGTTTTCATCGGCAACTGTTATTTAACCATTTAACGGGATGAATAGCCTTGAGATTGGGAATGCTAAATATGTATGGTTATACAGTATAGAGCGGACTGTACTTCATAACATTATTATTTATACCAGTGTGCTCGCTCTCGCTCACAGCAGGACGTACGATCTTCGGTACAATAAAACGGTTTAATTTTAATTTTAACTTTAACCGGTTGTTGATGGGGATACGGCATACGGACACTACTACACAGAGTTATTCTGTTAAACTGAGAAGCTGTTATTTTTGAAACAGTTGAGTTTCCCACTAGTATGTAAAGCCAAATATTTAATAATAAAAAATGTTGGGTGAAAAGATGAATTTCTGTAAAAACGTGTTATTGCTTTCACTATAGACAACGCAAAATAGGGTTATTTCACGTGAAATTAAAGTACTTATTTATTTAAATTTATATACATTACCTAAGAAAACAGTTAACACGTCATTTTCGTTTGTCTGATAATAGTTATCAAATTGATAAAAAATATAATGATACAACATTTTTTAATATCTATATACATTTAAATATAAAAATTAAATGAATATATATATATATATATATATATATATATATATATATATATATATATATATATATATATATATATATATATACAGGGTGTTTCCAAATTGATGCGAAACATTTTACAGGGTGATTCGTTGGAGAAAAATAAGGGGTGTCTTTTTATTAAGTTTTTCTTGAAACCCCTTCTCCTCCAAGTTACAGCCCTTTGAAATTTTTGAAACTAATTTTAAAACAACGAATATTAAAATAAGTAAATAAACACTTAATACTATATATCTTCCAATTTTTTTTTAAACTCAAACTCAAACTCAATTTTTTATACTGTTGGCTGTTGTTTTCACAGTTTTTAAAGGGGAATTATAAAGATGACCAGTGAACCGAAAATGTAACTAGAGATAGAGATCTTTCTAAGAAAGAATAAAAGCATAATGTAATAACAAACCATATGTACAGAATAAAGGCAAATTTCTTTACCGAAATTTTATGAGCTGCGTTATGTTATGGAGTTCTTAGAATCACTCCCTGTGTAGCAATAAAAGTTCTAACGTCTATAATGATATTTATTGATTCTTGCTGTGGCATTGACATTTGCGTAAAGACCCCTCATAAAATAAATTTGTTAGAAATGACTAGTTTATAGTTCCTAAAACATCTAAGTAAATACTAATATAAGACTCCTTTCTGATTTATAAAAGTTTCACTTCAGAGTGGCAAAAGATTTACGACACGCTTATTATAATTTCTTAACCCTTTGTTTCCTTTTCATATCGACAAAATTTGAGATTTATACACTACGTGAAATAACGGGGTAAAAATACAATGCATTTATACTAGTGTGCTCGCTCTCGCTCACAGCTTTGTGAATGTAGGATACTATCGATCGACTATCCAGTTTAAAATAACTGAAGCCGTTATTTTCAACGATTATTATTAAATAACGTTAACGGCTTCAACTGTTAACAGAAAAGAACCGTTTTTCCCATCACTAACATCAACTGAGGGTGTGGCGTTACGTTTGAGTAGGTTGAATATCTGCGCGTTCCGCCCTACGCGGAGGGCATAAATCCGTCGATTTAGTGTGTGTATGTGTGCATTTATTTCTTTAACGTCAGGCTATTTCCGCGACTATGGCCAATCACCGACGCCAATGAGCAGTTTCACCTCACTATCCTGGAAATTTCGCAGAACCCTTGCCTTTATGTAAGGAGGGTAGGGATATTTAACGTGCCCAACATCGCATGGACACGGGACCGACGGCTTTACGCCCCCTCCGAAGGGCTGAACGTGCAGACCTTCAACTTGCTCAAATACAAACCTCGGCTGATGTTAATTGTACAGTATGTACTGAAAAAGTGAAAGGAGTACCCTGGGATCGAACCCAGTACCCTTTGGTTTAGAGGCACACGTTCTTACCACTGAACCACCGAGACTCTAGGTCGATTTAGTGCAAAGCGCTATGTTGGCCACGTTAAAGACTCTTATCGTCCTCAAAGAAAGAAAGGTGGCGGTATAATTTCTACGATAACGAGGTGACACTGCTAGTTGGCGACGATAATTGGCTATAGCCCCGAAAATAGATCGACGTTACAGAAACAAGATTTTACCGGTCGTGTTAAAATTCTAACTGAAATAAAAGCATATGATTGGTTATTTAAATAAATTTGCCTTTATTTCAAATCTATAGTACGCTTCAAGTAGTTTCTTTTTAAACCAACCGTGTATTTAAAGAAGTCATTTAAATAGAAACAGAAAAAATATATTATATATAGTACAGCTTGATTGTATATAAATTACAATCAGGTTTGGGGTCTCTGTAACGCGTATATAAATATAAAAATAGACGTAAAATATGAATACATGCGCAAGTAAAAAATCTACCTTGAACTTTCCCTTGAAACGATGACTACAAAAATGATCGTCCTCTTTTCTCCCCTATCAGCCGGCATGATCAACATTTCAACGACTCCCTTGTAACCGAACTGTTTAGTAAGTCAGTTAGCTACGTTTCCGAATGCCGTTATATCGTTAAAATTACCGAACTGTAATTTAAGCTGATAATAACTACAGAGGGCTGTAGTAGCTATCGTCTGCAACAAGAGTAAGTCGTTTTTTTTTGGTTACAATTTGGAGAATGCAACTCATCACAATTTAGTTAGCGAAACGATCGTCAGGTCTGAAAACTGATTGTGATGGATTGAGTTCTTCAAGTTGTACTTTTCAGTGCTCATAATGGGTTAACATTTCACTCATCCTTTTAGAGAATTTTTCGTAAAACTCAAAAAATAATGGGCCGATTTTGATCAAATTTGGTAGGTCCCTTCCTTTTGTAAGTAGCTTGGGTAAGTTCGTTAGCCAGAATAATTTCATAGTTTTTTCCGGAAAAATTTTGGGTTTTATTTCGAAAAATTTTTGTATCTTCTAAAATAACAAAGGTATGAAAACCAAATTTAACACATACGTTACCACTATCAAACTTACCTTACGTGCCGAAATACAGATCTCTAAGTTAAAAGCGAAAAAAGTTATAGGCATTTAAAAAAATATATTGGGTGCCACTGTTGGTTACTTGCGCCTCCGGTGGCTGCTGTTGCCAACTGTTACAGGAGTGCCAATGTCGTGGCTTCCTCTAGTGGCTGTTGTAGACACCGAGGGAAGTTTTCAGGATGGGAATGTACAGAGTTAAACTCGGGGAGATTGAGCGTGGGAATCAAACAATATTAGAACACAGCAGTAGATATACCAAAGAATTAAAGTGTATTAAGAACGTAGCCGAATATAGCGGATACACTGCTTGCCTAGTGGAGAAATTAATTAACAACAGAAAACAAAGAAAATGTTACCGGAATCAACGACTTTTAGAAGAGAGGCAGCCGAAAAAACTTTGTTTGCTTACCATTTGAACCTCGAACCACGGGGGGTTTAGATGGTATTTTTTTTAAACCAATTTGCAACTGACATTTTTGACAAAAAATACCTTAAAAAACCTTTTTTTTTAATTTCGACAACACACCACGAGGGCTTACAGCCTAAATACTATCGTACCGAGGGTGTCGACAAGGAGGAAAGAGGCAACTTGTTAATTCTAGACTTGAAGATTTGGAGGTTCGGAGGAGAAGGAAAAACATGTGCCGGCAAAGAGTTCCATAACTTGGAAGTCCTCGGGACAAAAGAGCGGGCATAACAAGATGTTCTATGTCTGGAGACCTGGACAGTAAAAGGGTGCATTCGCTCTGTTCCCCTGGTAGATCTATTGGGGGCAGCAGGTGGAGGAACTATGGAAGAAAGCTCCTCTGAGCAGTGCCCGTGCAGATATCTATAAAAGAGAGAGAGGTCACCAACGGCACGTCGGTGGGCAAGGGATGGCAGCCTTTGGGTGAGTGTAGGGTCACCGATGAGACGTATAGACTCTTCTGAATGGAGTCCAGGATAGCGAGTGTAGAAGGGGCAGCGGCACCCCAGATGTGGGAGCAGTATTCGAGGTTTGGCCTTATTTGTGAAGCATATAAGGTATAGATATTAGCTGGTGAAAAGTATTTGCGAGCCCGGAACAGGAAGCCTAATTTCTTAGCAGCCGATTCTGCAATTGAAGTGACATGTTGGTGCCAATTGAGACCTCGATCCACAGAGATGCCAACAAGTGAAAAGGACTCATTACTTTGGATAACTTGGTTGTTCATTGTGATGGGTCTAGTGCTGGTGTATCTCTTATGAGTAAGACAGCAAGACTGAGTTTTGGTGGGGTTGAATTGTACAAGATTTCTCCTTCCCCAGTCTAATATTCTTTGGAGATCCACGGAGACAGAATCCTCAATGAGTCTGCGATGCTCATCTAGTTGGGCTAAGGAGACAGGCTTAGGATATTGTATATTTGAGTGGAGGGTGCTGTCGTCCGCGTAACTGTAAACAGGGTTGGATGTGCTAGAGAGGAGGTCATTGATGTGGAGAAGAAACAAAGTAGGGGCTAAAGCTGAACCTTGAGGAACTCCTGCATTAATTGGATATAGTTTAGAGCCATCCACGACAACAGAAATGCTCCGGTTGGAGAGGAAATTTGCTGTCCAGGAACAGAGTTTTGGTGGTAGGCCATAGGCCGGGAGTTTATTAAGCAACGCTGCGTACCAGACCTGGTCGAATGCTTTGGATATATCTAGAGCGACAATCTGGGATTCACCGTGTAGTTCCATAGACTTGTACCAAGAATGGGTGACAGAGGAAAGGAGGTCGGCAGTTTATCTGCGCTGACGGAATCCATACTGCCTATCGTGAAGTAGACTGTGTTTTTCCAGAAATTTTAGTAATTCGGTGTTTATATACTTTTCCATCACTTTAGAGACGACTGAAAGGAGAGAAATAGGTCTGTAGTTGCTAGGAAGCGCTTTGGATCCTTTCTTGGGGACGGGTTGTACTCGAGCAGTTTTCCAGTTGCTAGGGAATCGGCCTCTATTGTAAGATATCTGAAACAGACCAGTCAGGACAGGAGCAAGTTCTGGTGCGCATTTTCTGAGAACAATTGCTGGGATATCGTCAAGGCCAGAGGCTTTCTTGGTATTAAGAGAAGAGAGCATCTTTCGTACCTTTTTAGTTTTGAAAATGATATCCGTCATTTTGTGCGCGACTTTGGGGACTGTTGGTGGTTGAACATTTGAAGGTGGATTGAGAGTAAAATTGGCGGCGAATAACGAGGCAAAAAGTTCAGCCTTGCCCAGGGCGGTAGAAACAATTTCGTCCCCTGAGACAAGAGGTGGGAACGTGCTCTTGCAGAAATTATTCCCAATAGATTTAGCAAGAGTCCAGAAGGGTTTGCTGCCGTTGGAGCTTAAGAGGACTTTGTTTTTGATGTGGTTATTAAACGAGTTTTTTGCCTCAGAAAGAATGCGGACATAGCGGTTTCTTGCGTCGTTAAATGCTTGACGGTTTTCTTGACTGGGATTGTGTAGGAGCGTTTTGTGAGCTTTGACCTTTTCAAGTCTGGCCTTGTCGCAGGATTTAGAGAACCAGGGCTTTTGAGTGGCTGAAAAGGTTTCCTGTGTACGTGGAATAAATAATTCCATGCCAGCTTGGATAATTTCGGTGACGTTTTGTGAGATATCAGAGGGGTCAGGATGAGAGAAGCAGACAGAAGCCCATGGAAATGAGGAAAAGTAATCCCGCAATTCGTCCCAGTTTGCGGAGTTGTAGTGCCAAACGATACGTGTGTGTGATGACTGTGTGACCTCGGGTTGCATTGTGCAGGTAGCAGTGACCATGCCGTGATCTGAACGACCAAGGGGGGCGGTGACTGATATCTTATAGCATTCAGGTTGTGTAGTAAGAAGGAGACCCAATTTGAGCTGTGTGTTGGGATGCGAGGAAAGTAAGTAGGTTGCTAAACCATATTGGCTAAAGAATTGCTGATTGCAAAGGCCTCCGCTGCTCTCCCTTGTGGATCGGTTTTAGAAGATCCTAGCCATTCTTTATTATGGACATTGAAGTCACCAAGAATAGTGACCTCGGAGGAAGGATATTCTGAAATCAGATGGTTGATTTTTTCAGAAAGGTAGTCAAAGAGCTGGACAAAGTTGTTGTCAGAAGGTGACCGGTAAATGCAACAGATGAATGTATTTGCAGCCCTGAGAGAGAGTTTTATCCATAGAATGTCTTTTCTTCCAGCTTCTAAATTGGGAAGTCTGGTGCAGGGTAGATTGCTACGGACGTATGTGCACACCCCTCCATGCAATCTAAAAGAAGTAAGGAGCTCATACCCCGGGAAATTAAGGTGATTAGTGGCTGTTTTGGCACTTATTTGGGTTTCGGTGAGAAAGAGGAGTTGGGGCCTATTAGCCTGGAGAATATGGTGAACGGAGTTTAGGTTAGAATTTAGGCCACATATATTGGAGAAGGATATGTTAAATCTTGATGTTGACGCCCCCTGTACCCCCCTCTCCCGGAGATCCGAATGGAGGGGTATTTTACTTCCGGAATCTTTTGTACATGGAGGCGCCATCATCATTTTTGTTTATAATGGAAACCGACTCATACGCCAGAACCGGAAACGTCCGTTGGGACTTCACCGGCCCCTTGATGCATGGGGTGGTACCTCCTCGGGCGTGAAAAAATCCTCTACTATCACGTAAGGGAAAATTCCACTAGCACCTGCTAAAACCTGCTAAGTAACTCAAAAGACACGGATAGTACGGATAAACTGTCAGGAATTTGTCAAATAAGTTGTAAATATTGTGATCCTAAATACGTCGGACAAACAAAAATATCGATTGGAATTAAATTGAAAGAACATTTGGCACAATTAAGATATGATACTATAGATAGATCTTTCGTCGCCCGACATATTTGGGATAATAATCACGACGTTAATGAGGAGAATCTAAAATTAATAAAAAAATGTTAGACAACCAGAACAGCTAATCGCTTTCCAGAGTTCATATATATATATATATATATATATATATATATATATATATATATATATATATATATATATATATATATATATATATATATATATATATTGCTAAATCTAGTAATAATAAAAAATATATGAATCTCGCTCTGCCACCTATGAGCAGTCACCTGATTCACATATTTCCGCCAAACAAAATATGCTAATTTTTGTATCGTTAAATCTCCCTACATCATTATGGACCAATTATCTGCAGAAAAATATAAATAGAGTTGTAGATATAAGATATTTATAGTTATTCATCCTCTGATGACGCTAACTTGGTTAGTAAAACGATCCTCAGGTTTTTTTAATGTGTTGTGGTGATTGGGGTCCTCCAAGTGTGCTTATCAGTGCTCATCACAGGTACCAATCTCCGCTTAGTCTATATTGTGGTGTTACGTCATTTTATGAGCACACTGTATAAAGAGCAAAAGTAAGTTAATACAGTATTAAGGGTGTTGAATTTTCAATTTGACACGTGGTATTTGAGCTATGAAGTTTAAAGCACCTCTCAAGCTTTTGAATACACTTATCAAAGTTAGTTTAGCCGCGGGTGAAGTTTCAAGTGAATGAAATACTTGAAACATTATCTTTCTCTTATAAATTTAGCCTCGTAATATGTCGGCTCTATATCGAAAGGGAAGTTACAAGGTTACACTTTTTCGTGTAGCTGAAGTTTTGGCATAAATTTCAGCAGAAGACGTATCTACTTGAATATCGTTATCGTCAGGAATGAAACGATAATGTGGATGTTTGCATTAATGGCATAAGACTTTTCCTTACTAGAAGCGTTAAAAAAATTCACTTTTATCTCAAGTGAGAGACACAACTATTTCGCTAGGAGTAGATCTACAACGTACAACAAAAGTAAATATTTTTCATAGAATAAGTCTAAACAAAGGTTTCTTTCAGGAAAATTAAAAATATTATTGCTTTCAAGAAAAGTCGCTATTACAAAACCATTTTGTACATGAAAATCCGCCTATAAAATAAATTAAAATTTATACAATCTGATCTAATTATGCATTTTTTTTCTGTGGCTACACAGAAGATAGTTTGCCCGACAGTGCGGTAAAAAGGAAAACTGATTGCAATGAAGAAAACAAAAGCTTGTGAAGCGTCAGAAAAAGCATCAATGCCTTAATTAATTATGGAGCGGTTTTACCAAAGTAAAGTAATAATAAACAATCTGATCTGCTGTTAAAATTTAATTAAAAGTTCCCATCACTTTACTAGTCAACATTTTTTGAAAAAATTATCTAAAAAATTCATTAGAACCACATAACGTTGAAATTATATAAGTCTTTGACCACTACTCAGCCACTGAAAACATGCGAACTGAGGTTTTATGGTAGGTATTTTTCCCGGTGTTCATGGAACAGATAGCTATCCAGGAGGTCATCCGCTCATTACTTTCTTTGGAAGTTTTATCAACTCGTTTGAAAATGATTCACAGTTGGAGTTGCAAGAACCTATTTCATTCATTGTGATAAGAAATGCACTAATTGGTCAATTTTTCGTTAATAAAGATCTAAAAAAACAAAACCAAACGTTAAAAAACGTTTATTCAGTTAAGTAAGTGTTCAAATTGTTGACCACCAGCTTCCATACAAAAGTACAAATTTTGTTCAAAACGAGCTCTAACATTCTAGAGCATTTGTGGACTTAATAGACGGCATTCTTCAACAATGCGTCGTTGTAATTCTTCCAGAGACTCCGTTTCTGTTGCGAAAATTCTACTTTTTAAATGGCCCCATAGAAACAAGTCTAAAGGAGTTAAATCCGGTGATCAAGGGGGCCACTCAACAGCACCTCTACGCCCAATCCATTGCTCTGGGAACTCTCTGTTCACAAACTCCCTAACACGTTGTGAAAAGTGCGGAGGAGCTCCATCTTGATGAAACACTAATTCATTTTCTTGATAGCGATCATCATTTTCAACAATGTCAATTAGTAGAGGGTAAACGATATCTTCTAGTGACTCCAAATACGTTTTGCCACTCAAATTGCCATCAACAAAAATTGGTCCGATTAAACGGTCTCCAAAAATGCCAGTTCTGATATTCAATTTCTGTGGAGTTTGAGTGTGGACTTCGTGACAATTTCTTGTATTATTATCTGCCCAATAACGACAATTATGACGATTGACTGTAGAGTTTAATAAAAACGTACACTCGTCTGAAAAACAGATATTGAACAGAAAGTTTTCGTTATCAGCTATTCGTGCAGTCATAACTTCACAAAACTCCAGCCGCCGATCAAAATCATCTTTATTCAGTTGTTGTACAAGATGAATTTTATACGGGTGAAATTTATGATGCTTCAATATTCGCTGAATAGTTCTTCTTTTGATGTTTGAAACAGTGGTCAATTTTCTCGTGGTCAAAGTTGGGTCTGCAGCAATTTGTCCTAAAACTTCAATCTCAGTAGTCTCATTTCTAACCGGAAATTCACGTTCAGGATCCCGTTTTTTGTTGGCTACTGAACCACTTTGTCGAAACTGTGCAACTAACTCCAAAATGTATTTTCTGTGAACATGTCTGTTCGGATGTCGTTCATTAAACAAATTTGCGGTACGGTTGGCACAGTCATCGTTTTTGAAAAAAAGAGTAATTATTTCAACTCTTTCTTCTACAGAATACACAATTGTGAAATTAATTTTCGGTAGTACTATCAAGTATCAAACCGACCGATAAACTGGAATAATAAACCGCATTTCTCTCATTTCGATAAGAAATGTGTCAATTTTTTGTTTACAAAACATTGACTATCAGCACATTTCTTATCGGAATGAGTGAAATGCGTTTTTGCATCTTCAACTGTTAATAATTTTTAAACGAGTTGATAAAACTTCCAAAAAAATCAGTGTGCTGAATTCAGAAAAGAAAGAGCTTTCAAATGGTGTAACACTCGACCGATGTTCCCTATTTAAAATATAAGGGTTGTTATCACCACCCTTAAGGGGTTGATGTGACAAAGTTGAGTTTTATGTCAAAACATGTCCCCCTCAATATTAAAATTGACGTGTTTCATAGTTTCTTAAAAAAATAATTCTCTGGACGCAAATCGGTCTGTTTCGTTTTCAATGCGCCACCATATATAGTTTTCTCCCAAAAGAGTCGATAACAATCTAATTTTCAACGGCTTTGGGTAAACACATTAATTAACCTTATACGCATATCTACGGAAATATTAGCAAACTTCGGTGTCCCATTTACAATAGTTTGTTCAGCATATATGAGGATACGGGACGTTTTCCATTATTGAATATGCTCTCACATGTTAACTTCGCCCCAATTTCCAACACACGTTCAGATGGAATGATTAATAGCTTCTAAACATTCGTAAATATAGCTAAAGTTTGTGGTATAAGGGTTCTAAATTACTGGACAAATTTCACTTATTAAGATAAATGATTTTAGAATTAATTTACGTTTGCCGAATTTAAATACTCGAGATAAATTTATTAATGGAAGGGCAAGGAGTGATGGAAACGTTTGTGGTTTGATTAGCTGTTAGCACTTTCGATACTCCAATTATATATTTGAAGAATCTATAGATACAGTGTGTTCCAATACTCCGAGGAGCGAAAATGCTGCCTGATGTGTAACAGATGCAGAAAATATTTTAGATGGATATAATTTTCACGCCAGGTCTGCACAACTTACAGGGTGTCCAACGTAGATTTTCCATTAGCCGTTTCTAGAGTACGGCTCACAATTAAATTCTGAAAATTCACGCACGTGGGTTTCTCAAAATTTCCAGTTCACTGAAAATATAGACGTTAGTATGGGACTTCCGGTTATACCGGAAATAGACGTCAACTTTCTTATTTCAAATAAAAGATGGTGTTTTTGTTATGGATCTAGATTGCTCGTCAAATTTTATGGTAGGTTTAATAAGCATGTTATGTCATTTTTCTCAACCATTTTCGTGATATTTGAGTTTTTTCAAAAATTTCTTCAAAAACATTGTTATATTTACACACCTGTATCTCTCTTATTTTTCAACCTCAAGAGTTGAAATTTTAAAGTGCAAGTTTTCAGATGCCACAAAATATTTGAATTTACTAAAGCTAGTACAACTTAGACAGGGTATCCGAAATAAACCGGTCAAACGTGACAACTTTAAAACCTAATAACCCTCTTATTTTAAAAAGAACACCCTATATTTTATAACATTAGTTCATGTACTTTTTATTGATTTTTCGATTGGTATTAGCATTCCCTATACCTAAGTCCCACCGATTTGAAGATATTAAAACATTATTTGCGATGAGAAATAATTATTAGTCAGTTTCTCAGGTTGTCTAGGAAATGAAAATTTTTATCATCTTCCGACATAAATAAAATATGCGACGACTTTGGAATATAACTTTTATTTACGAGGAGTATAATCGAATCGGAAGACTTCTTGTCCTTGCTTTTGTGGATTTCCATATGGCTTTCGACACTGTGGAGCTGGACGCAGTGTTGCAGTCCCTACAAGCATGACGTATTGACTATCGCTACACCAAACTAATTTACAATATATATATATATATATATATATATATATATATATATATATATATATATATATATATATATATATATATATATATATATATATATATAAATGCAACTCTTGTGGTAAAACTACAACAGGAATCCTATAAAAATTGGGAGAGGAGTACGCCAGGGAGATACTATGTCTCCAAAACTGTTTATCATCGTCCTGGAATATGTGTTCAGGAAGCTAGATTAGGACCAGAAAGGTCTAAGAATAGACGGCCAAAGTCTGTCAAACTTACGGTTTGCAGACGACATTGTCTTACTAGCTGACAACTTGGAAGATATTAGAGTGTTGCTACAGGAACTTCAGGAGGTCTGTGCAACAGTAGGTCTAAAAATGAACATCGGAAAAAAAAATTATGACAAACCTCGTCCCTAGTAACAACCTAATTATTGAAAACACTGAGGTGGAGTGGATAGATAAATACACATATTTGGGCCACGAGATAAGCATATCCAAAGCCAACCAAACATGCGAGATAAACAGAAGAGTTATACTCTCCTGTGCGGCTTACGGCAAACTTGGAGACGTTTTCAGAGGCAACCTTCCAATATGCTTGAAAAAAAAAGTTTTCAACCAATGTGTTCTACCGGTTATGACCTACGGCGCCGAAACATTAACCCTTACCAACGCCTCTGATAAGAAACTAAAAGTAGCACAGTGCAAAATGGAGAGGTCGATGCTTGGCGTTTCGTTACGTGACCTCATTAGAAATGAATAATTACGCAGAAGAACAGGAGTGACTGATGTGGTCGTACATGTGGCAAAACTCAAATGGAAATGGACAGGACATGTGGCTCGCATGCAAGATGACAGGTGGACAAAACGATTACTTGAATGGAGACCCAGATCCAATAAAAGAGGCAGAGGAAGACCACCAACTCGCTGGACAGACGACATTACAACAATTACAAAAGACTGGATTCGTAGCGCACAAGGCAGAAAAGAATGGACTCAACTAAGGGAGGCCTATGTCCAGCAGTGGACGCAGAGGGCTGATTGATGATGATTATAATCGAATTATTAACAGAAGATGTCGTGTGGTTGCAAAGAGATTTCCATATAAACACAGATCAACTCGTTACATGATCAGAATACTACTAAACAATTGCTAAGACTGGAGTTTTGCGTGTAACATTCTTAAGAGTAACACTTCGAGGCATTTGATGGCTCTTTTAATTATGGTACCCGTGGCTCGAGAAAGGTAATCTTGCTCCACTGTGATGAAGGTATCTAATACTCTAGATATCATATCTTGTTTTGTAGTAGGTGGTTCCAGGTAAGCTTTGTTCCTAATGCACGCCCAGATACTAACATCTAGTGGAGTAATGTCTGGAGAGCGGGCCGGCCAACGATGAGGACCACCGTTAGCTATCCACCTGTCTTCAAATGTTTCCTGTAGTAGGTCGCTCACTATGCGTGAGTTGTGTAGTGGATCTCCATCTTGTTGATACCAAACTTCTACAGCTTCGTGTTCATGCAAAGAGTTCAGCGCTGGTATTATACCTTGCTGCAGAATGCGACAATATCCAGTACCTGTGAATACTGCACGTTTAGAATTCGTTCTTACCTTTTTTAATGTTACCATTATTACTGATATGAATCAAAAATCATATTTTCAAATTTAGTTTCTGTGAGTCTAATAAATATTTTAATAACATAATGTACTTAAACGCAAATGAAATTCAGTATTGCTTAATATTATTTGTACCAACCTGTTAAGTTTTCATCATCAATGTTAAGGGCAAAAATTCTATTGCATTTTACTACGCAAATACATTGAAACTCCAGCAGTTCTGGAAATCTCGTTCTCTAGTAATGTGACGATTTTAGTCCGACCAATAGTGACTGTTATGACGATTGAACATGCCCCTCTTTGAAAATTTTGACTCATCTACCATACAATTCTTCTTGAGAAATTTGAATCTCCTTGAAATTTGAAAAGATACCATTTGCAGAATTCTACACGCCGGGAAAAATCCCCAGGTTCTAAGTGATGTATTAAAGTGAACGAAAATGGTGTCCATTTGTTAATATTTAGAATTCGGTGAATAGTTCCTCTTGAAAGATGCAAATTTCTACTGCAGTCTCTGATTGGCGCATGCAGATAAGCAGTAAAAAATTCTGGACGCAGCAAGTGCGTTATGGTAGTGAATTTTCATAAAAATCTTTTTAATAACAAATATGTGTGTTTTTTTTTAGAAAGCAGGCATCAAATTTGGTTACCAGTATAACCTATATAGTAAAAACAATGTGCCATGTTCCATTAAAATAACTTTATTGTGTGAAAATGTACAAACATTTCCAAAAGTAAATTTAAAATGTTCCCGAAAAAATACGTTTCTTGGTCAACCTTATAGGTTAATAGCAAATTGAGATGTTCAAATATGAAACATTTGATCAAACTTCGCTACCATAACGCACTTGCTGCGTCCAGAATTTATTTTCTTACAAATATGCATTTCAGAAATTTGTAAGGTAAAACAAAGTATAACGATAAAGCCACTGAAATGTCGGGTATCTATGAGATAGGTTGTAAAGATAAATACGTAGGGCAGATCAAGAGAACCATTGATACTAAATTTCGTGAACATCTGGCACATTTGAGATACGGTAGTGTAGACAAGTCATGCGTGGCACAACATATTTAGGATAATAACTACCACATTGATAAATAAATTATGAAACTTATCAAAAATATTAGACAGCCGGCGAAGCTTGACGCGTACGAGAGTATTTATATTTCTAGGACAATAAAAAACAACAGTTTCTTAAATTGAGTTCCGCCAATGGTTTGCAGACTTCTGTTTGCGCTCTGTCTTTGAAGCAGTTAAACGTTTTGTTAATATTTAGAATTCGGTGAATAGTTCCTCTTGAAAGATGCAAATTTCTACTGCAGTCTCTGATTGGCGCATGCAGATAAGCAGTAAAAAATTCTGGACGCAGCAAGTGCGTTATGGTAGTGAATTTTCATAAAAATCTTTTTAATAACAAATATGTGTGTTTTTTTTTAGAAAGCAGGCATCAAATTTGGTTACCAGTATAACCTATATAGTAAAAACAATGTGCCATGTTCCATTAAAATAACTTTATTGTGTGAAAATGTACAAACATTTCCAAAAGTAAATTTAAAATGTTCCCGAAAAAATACGTTTCTTGGTCAACCTTATAGGTTAATAGCAAATTGAGATGTTCAAATATGAAACATTTGATCAAACTTCGCTACCATAACGCACTTGCTGCGTCCAGAATTTATTTTCTTACAAATATGCATTATATTTCGATGGAAAATGCAAAAATGCAATAACATAAGGCGTGTTTGATTAAAAAAAGGAAATTTGTATCACCAACGACTTATGGGCCAGCCTGTGATTGCAGAAATATTATTTTAAGATGTAGCTCAAGACACCCTATAATTAATATATACAAATATCTTCATATCTTATATAATAACGGATATATTGAGCTTTATTAATTTTTTACGAAAATTCGACAAAAATTATATACCATTAAATGATAAACTCTATAGCTAAGGCTACTGCCAAGCATCAAAGAAAGGATCTATTTGAAATGAATTTTCTGCAAATATTTTAGTAAAATGAAGGACAATGACGGTTGAAACTAAGACTTTAGGGTTTGTAAAACATCCTTCTTGAGACATTTTATTTCTATAGCCCGTATTAGATTTAAGTTATTTGCCTAAATGTTGCCAATTTTGACATTTTAAATCGCCACTTTGGCGTTTTGAGGAAAACCCCAATTTATTTATTTTTAAATGCCCATAACTTTTTGTCTTTTGACCTACGTAGCTAAATTTTGGTAGGTAACTTACCTATAAGGATGTAAACCTGCGTACCAAATTTGGTTTCCCTTACTTTGTTAATTCCGGAGATATAATTTTTTTTGAAAGAAAACACAAAATTTTCCGGGAAAACCTGGACAGATTTTCCTGGCTAACGAACTCATCCAAGCCATTTTCAAATGGAATTTTTTCACCAAATTTGATCAAAATCGGCCCATTATTTTTTGAGTTATCGGTGTGATATATATATATATATATATATATATATATATATATATATATATATATATATATATATATATATATATATATATATATATATATATATAATTCAAAAGTCGGGATCTCCTCATTAGTGATTTTTTTTAAGAAAATTCACTAAAAAAATGCCAAAACATTTATTTGTGTCGCTTCATTGTCCAATAGCGGTTTATTTTTGTTACCTTCTGAACGAAACGCTCCATTCTCAGAACAATGTTTCAATAGTCTTCTGATTATGTCAGGAGTTGGTCTATGTCTATCCCGAAATCTCTCTGCAAACACACGAAATGTTGTGCTAACAATTCGATTACACTCCCCGTAAATAATAATTAAATTCAAAAAGTCATCGTTTGAGTAATTGAAGTGTGTCATTATTGTAGAAAATACTCTGTTTTATTAAAATACAATTGACAAACGTACTTTACAGTACAACCATTATGTTCAATGTCGGAAGATGACGTTTAAAATTTTCATCTCCTAGGCAACCTGATAA
Source organism: Tillus elongatus (assembly GCA_964006375.1). Lineage (NCBI taxonomy): Eukaryota > Metazoa > Arthropoda > Insecta > Coleoptera > Cleridae > Tillus > Tillus elongatus. The sequence goes on along the minus strand of OZ023263.1, from coordinate 245,873,561 downwards.
ACTGACTGATAATAATTTCTTATCGCAAATATGCGTTAAAGTGATCGTTGCAAATTTCGAACATTTATTGTGAAGTGATAATACACAAATCTCTTTGTTCCCTAATAATGCTTTACTCTGATGAAATTTTGGACGAAACACTCCATTCTTAGAAATTTTTAGTAGTATTCTGATCATGTCACGAGTTGATCTGTGTTTGTGTGGAAATCTCTTTGCAACCGCACGACATCTTCTGTTAATAATTCGATTATACCCCTCGTAAATAAAAGTTATATTCAAAAGTCGTCGCATATTTTACTTATGTGGGAAGATGACGTTTAAAATTTCCATCTCCTAGGCAACCGGATAAACTGACTAATAGTTATTATTTCTTATCGCAAATAATGTTTAAATATCTTCAAATCGGTGTGACTTAGGTATAAGAAAGCGCCTCCGTGGCCGTGCGGGAAAGTCGATTCAGACTTTCCAATACGGACTCGGGGGTCGACTGTTCGAGACTCACCGGCAGCGGATGATTTTTCAAAATCACTGTCGTCGTTGAGATCGAGCTCAAGGTGGAGGGTAGGTTAGTTTAGATGAGCAAAAAGGGTCTGCAATGGCCTAATTGCCAGTAAGCATCTTACCTTTTTTTTAGGTATAAGAAATGCTGATACCAATCGAAATAACAATAAAAAGTACATGAAATGACGTCATAAAATATAGGGTGTTCTCTTTAAAATAAGAGAGTTATTAGGTTTTAAAATTCTCACGATTGACCTGTCTATTTCGGACGCCCTATCTAACTTCTACTAGCTTTAGTAAATTTCAAATATTTTGTTGCATTTTAGAGTTTCTACGTTAAAATTTCAACTCTTCAGGTTGGAAAATGAGAGAGATACAGGTGTCTAAATGTGATAATGTTATTTAAGAAATAATTTCAGAAATTTGTAAGGTAAAACAAAGTATAACGATAAAGCCACTGAAATGTCGGGTATCTATGAGATAGGTTGTAAAGATAAATACGTAGGGCAGATCAAGAGAACCATTGATACTAAATTTCGTGAACATCTGGCACATTTGAGATACGGTAGTGTAGACAAGTCATGCGTGGCACAACATATTTAGGATAATAACTACCACATTGATAAATAAATTATGAAACTTATCAAAAATATTAGACAGCCGGCGAAGCTTGACGCGTACGAGAGTATTTATATTTCTAGGACAATAAAAAACAACAGTTTCTTAAATTGAGTTCCGCCAATGGTTTGCAGACTTCTGTTTGCGCTCTGTCTTTGAAGCAGTTAAACGTTTTGAAATCTGTCAGGTAGAGCGATATAGAAAGTTCAAAAACCTCGTCCGGCAATAAAAATACAACACGTAGAAAATCTGCTTGCGATTTAGTCTCCCTCTCGGTATCGATCTTTACCTAAGACTCAGTATAAAAGGTGATGTTTAGTTGTAAGTATTTTATAATCTTTCATCCTTTGATGACACGAACTTTGTTGGTGAAATGATCGTCAGGTGTTTAAAAGCTGTGTTGTGGTGATTTGGGTTCTCCAAGTGTACTTACTCGTATGAATTGCTTTGTAAATAATGTGATACATGTGATTGCATCCTTGACTGGGCTTCTCTGAAGCTATATTGCTTATTTGACAGTACACTATATTTATTTAAATATGTAACAATTAGTACAGGCAATATAGAATTTGTTTCTGCATTAAAGTACAGGAGTTATTTTTTTATAGATAGGTTCTAAATGACGTACTGAATGTAAAAACACAAAATCCTTACAAGTTAGGAGGGCGGAAGTGTCGCCATTTTGAGAAAAACCGTTTTCCTATATCTCTGTAACCGTGCACTTTAGGCTAAAAATGGTAATAACCTTTATTATAGATAATTGCATTTCTCATCTTTTTTGTAAAATATTTTTTTTTGTATCACTCACCGTTTACAACTTATAGGACTATTAGCATTCATTTATTGACTTTTTTACTTATATCTTTGTTAATAAATTTTGATTAAAAAATAAAATGATTATAACTTAACTTTTTAAGCGACAAATTTTCTTGAATGTTCTTTAAAAAAAATCACTGAGGAGACTCCGACTTTTGAATTTTGATTTTTTTTCAAATGTGCGTTAACTATGCCCCCTAGAACAGATATCCGGGATTAGTTTCAATTTTTATATGTTTATATATATATATATATATATATATATATATATATATATATATATATATATATATATATATATATATATATATATATATATATATATATATATACATATCACAACGATAACTCAAAAGATAATGGGCCGATTTTGATTAAATTTGGTGAATACCTTCCTTTTGCAAGTGGCTTGATAAGTTCGTTAGTTAGGAAAATCGGCCTAGGTTTTCCCGGAAAATTTTGTGTTTTCTTTAAAAAAAAAACATATCTCTGGAAATAACAAAGTAAGGGCAACAAAATTTGGTACGCCGGTTTATATCATAATAGGTAAATTTCCTACTAAAATTTAGTTTTGTAGCTTAAAAGATGAAAAAGTTATAGGCATTTAAAAAAAAAATTGGGGTTTTCCCCAAAATGTCAAAGTCGCGATTTAAAACGTCAAAATTGGCAATATTTACGCAAAGAACCTGAAACTAATATAAGCTATGGAAAGAAAATGTCTCAACACGAATGTTTTACAAAGCCTGAAGTCTTAGCTTCAACAGTCATTGTCCTTCATTTTACTAAGATATTTCCAGAAAAAATTGTCGATTGAAAAGTGAAACATTTAACGCGTTATAACTTTGAAAATATGGATTTGAGAAAAAAAGGTTTCAGTAAAAGTTATAGAAAATTTGTCGATTGAAAAGTTCGGTTATAAGCATATTATTTCTTAAACAATTATTAACCAATATATAGGTAAAAAAGTCAATAAATGAATGCTAATAGTCGTATAAGTTGTAAACGTCCAAAAAAAAAAATTTACAAAAAAGATGAGATATGCAATTATTCACAATAATGGTCATCACCATTTTTGGCCTAAAATGCACCGTTACGGAGATATAGGCCGAAATGGTTTTTCTCAAAATGACGGCACTTCTGCCCTTCTAATTTGTAAGGATTTTGTGTTTTTACATTCAGTACGTCATTCTGAATCTATCTATCAAAAAATATATAACTTCTGTAGTTTAGTGCATTATGGACAAGAGTAACGGGCTCCTCTATTACCTGTACCTTTCCAATATTTTCGAACACGTTGAAAAACTGGACAACGGCGGTAAGAGAGGTATTGATCGATATTTAGTACAGTCTATTGGTCTCCTGGCTTACATGCAAGTACGATAACAGCCGTTTTAAATCACCCTGAAAAAACACCCTGTATACGCTTTTCATGGGTTTATATTTTGAGTATAAATAAAATGTGGAAGAAGGCTTAACACATGCAACCTGAGCTTAGCAAACTCGAAGTTTAAACATGAACCGTAAAGTAACGTAATGTAGCCCTATTCGGATTACAAAAGATTACGAATGTCTAAAAATAAACGCATAAAAGCATTTTCAAACAACATGGTGAAAGATGTTGCCTTTCGAAATAAAATGTACAGCTCCTTCAGGCTCCTTTAACAAGCTACTGGGTAAGGCACATGAATATAACATTACCTTAAGGAACATTTTTTCACGAAAAATGGAACTGATTAAAGTTTCAAACAGTGATTTTAGGCTGCCCCTCTTAAAGGGCAGATGTTTTGTTTAGATTTAGCTTTCTCGTATAAATAACAACACAACTTTATAGAAAAATAATTTTGCTTCCTACTAATATTATATTATTGCTGAAAAAGATTTTTTAACGTCGGTCTATTTCCGCGATTATAGCCAATCATAGACGCCAAGGAGCAGTTTGATCTCACTCTCTTCAAAGGTTTTTCGAACACCTGCCTTTCTGCAAGGGAAGTAGGGATCTTTAACATGCCCAACATTGCGTGGACACTCAACAGCTTTACGCCTCCTTCAATGGGCGGCACGTGCAGACATTCAACTGGCTCAAATACAATGCCACAACATCGGTTGATGTTAATTGTACAATATAGGGTGGCCCACTGAAAACGAAACAGACCGATTTGTGACCAGAGGATTTTTTTTAAGAAACGCTGAAATACGTCAATTTTAGTATTGAGTGGGACATGCTTTGATATAAAACTCAACTTTGTCACATCAACCCCTTAACGGTGGTGATAGCAACCCTTATATTTTAAATAAGGAACATTGGTCGAGTGTTACATCATTTGAGAGCTCTTTCTTTTCTGAATTTAGCTCACTAATTTTTTTGGAAGTTTTATTAACTCGTTTAAAAATTATTGACAGTTGAAAATGCAAAAACGCATTTCACTCATTCCGATAAGAAATGTGCTGATAGTCAATGTTTTGTTGGTTTGTAAACAAAAAATTAACTATCAGAACATTTCTTATCGAAATGAGAGAAATGCGGTTTGTTATTTCAGTTTATCGGTCGGTTTGATACTTGATAGTACTATCGAAAATTAATTTCACAATGGTGTATTTTGTAAAAGAAAGAGTTGAAATAATTACTCTTTTTTTCAAAAACGATGACTGTGCCAACCGTACCGCAAATTTATTTAATGAACGACATCCTAACAGGCATGTTAACAGAAAATACATTTTGGAGTTAGTTGCAAAGTTTCGACAAAGTGGTTCAGTAGCCAACAAAAAACGGAATCCTGGACGTGAATTTCCGGTTAGAAATGAGACTACTGAGATTGAAGTTTTACGAAAAATTGCTGCAGACCCAACTTTGAGCTCGAGAAAATTGGCCGCTGTTTTAAACATTAAAAGAAGAACTATTCAGCGAATATTGAAGCATCATAAATTTCACCCGTATAAAATTTATCTTGTACAACAACTGAATTGAGATGATTTAGATCGGCGCCTGGAGTTTTGGGAAGTTATGACTGCACGAATAGTTGATAACGGGAACTTTCTGTTCAATATCTGTTTTTCAGACGAGTGTACAGTCAATCATCATAATTAACGTTATTGGGCAGATAATAATCCAAGAAATTTTCACGAAGTCCACACTCAAACTCCACAGAAATTGAATGTCTGGACTGGCATCTTTGGAGACCGTTTAATCGGACCAATTTTTCTTGATGGCAATTTGAGGGGCGAAATGTATTTGCAGTTACTAGAATATATCGTTTACCCTCTACTAATTGACATTGTTGAAAATGATGATCGCTATCAAGAAAATCAATTAGTGTTTCAACAAGATGGAGCTCCTCCGCATTTCCACAACGTGTTAGGGAGTTTTGAACAGAGAGTTTCCAGCGCAATAGATTGGGTGTAGAGGTGCTATTGAGTGCCCCCCTAGATCACCGGATTTAACTCCTTTAGACTTCTTTCTATGGGGCCATTTAAAGAGTAGAATTTTTGCAACAGAACTGGAGTCTCTGGAAGAATTACGACGACGCGTTGTTGAAAAATGCCGTCTAATAACTCTACAAATGCTCCAGAATGTCAGAGCTCGTTTTGAACAAAATTTGTACTTTTGTTTGGAAGCTGGTGATGAACACTTTGAACACTTACTTAACTGAGTAAACATTTTTTAACGTTTGGTTTTGTTTCTTAGTTTTTTAACGAAAATTTGACTAAACAGAGCATTTCTTATCACAATGAATGAAATGCGTTCTTGCAACTCCAACTGTTAATAATTTTTAAACGAGTTGATAAAACTTCAAAAAAAAAAATAGTGTGCTGAATTCAGAAAAGAAAGAGCTTTAAAATGATGTAACACCCGACTCATGTTCCCTCTTTAAAATATAAGGGTTGTTATCACCACCCTTAAGGAGTTGATGTGATAAAGTTGAGTTTTATGTCAAAACATGTCCCCCTCAATATTAAAATTGACGTGTTTCAGCGTTTCTTCAAAAAAATATCTGGACGCAAATCGGTGTGTTTCGTTTTCAATGCCCCAGCCTGTATATATATATATATATATATATATATATATATATATATATATATATATATATATATATATATATATATATATATATATATATATATATATATATATATATACTTTAGGTATTACAATGTTCTTGCAGTAAATGCTATGTCGTTAAGGCAAGTTTAATTAAAGTAAGGAACGGTTTAATCAATCGAGCTATTAGCTGTCAATAAACGTTCTAATGCATTACATTATCCCGTACCTAATCTAAATATGAAATAGAGGGCTGATAGGATTATCCCCGTCTTTCAATTGGCCTTAGCCTTTGTTTAAGGAAAGCCATTTATCACTCAATATACAGGATGTCCTAGAAATGAATACAATAAAAACCAGCAAATGCGGGAGGAAGGGGGCTAATTTTTAAAATTTCAATTTATTTTAATTGCCGAGATTATAGCACCATACTGACGGATGTGAAGTGGAAATAAGCAACCAACAATTCTAGAGTATTGCTAGTCAATAAAAACGCAATGATAGACTATATCAAATGTCTCGATTATTATTTTTCTTCTCGTTTTTAGTGAATTTTGGTACAAAAATTCATTGATGGGGAGATCCCGAGTTTTGAATTTTGAAAACATTTTTTTAAATGAGCGAAAACTAGGACCCCTAGAACCTACACATATCCGGGGTCAGTTTCAATTTATATATATTTATTGTATCTATTAAACACAACATCCAACAGTGAAATCCCCAAATGAAGAGATTGAACAAACTGTAAAAATTACAACAATAATCGGAGATCAATAAGTTAACTAAACACAATATAGAAAAGAGCTACAGCTGGATGACAAATCAATCAACCTAGCAAAAGATCTGAGAGTAGACTTGTTGCACTCAAATATGCCAATGCAGCGATGTATACAGTTATATACAGAGCACTTTCTTTGTACCGCTCAATTCAGTGTTACATTTGTCCTAGGACAGGCCATGTAAAACAGGATTTGAGATATGGACTTAACTCTGGGCATGTGGAAGCACAACAAGCTTAAAATAATTATGTAACAGATCGAATAAAAATAATAAAGTGAAGTAGTTTCGCCTGCTTTGCAGCGACTCCAAAGAGAAGCGCAACAACAGACAGCTCTGCGGTGTGCCAATAGCCGGATAGATATTATCAGCTCTATACGCCAGCATCTTGAGAAGCCGACGCTGAACATCCTCGCGTGCATCCCTATAAACGTCGTAATATGGCGCCCAAACCACTGCAGCATATTCCAAATGCGGTCTAACGTAGTAGAGTTTCTGATGATATAGCCCAAGGTTTTTGAGGCTTTAGAGATGGCATTCTCAATATGATTCACAAACGATAGCCTGCTATCAAAAAGTCATAACTTCACATTTACCGACATTCAACGGCAGCACAAAGTTCTACACAAAGTTTCCTATAGTCTAACGCTATCATCACGGATGTTAATGGTATGAAAAATCTTCAAGTTATCGGCGTAGAGCAGGTGAGGAAGCTCAAGGACGTTAGTGATGTCATTGATGAAGAAATTAAGCAATAGAGGCCCTAAAACAGATCCCTGCGGCACACCTGACGCAGCCAAAATCTCGACAGATCGAAATTCAGGATAAAAAACAGAGTAGACTCTACCAATAAGGTATGAGCTAAAAAACATAACAGCTTCGGAGAGAACTCGAACCAGTCAAGCCTCTGAAGTAGAATATTGTGGTTCAGTCTGTCAAAAGCCTTATATTAAGTCAGGTGGATAACGTCAGTTTAAGATCCCCTGTTCATTGTTGCACTTATGTGGTTTGAAAAAGAGACTAAATTGGTAAATATAGGGCGACCCGTAGTAAAACCATGCTGGGTCTCTGAAATTAAATGCTTGACACTTAAAATGATAAAATCGTTCAGAACAAATTCAAACACCTTTGCAAAATTACTGATGATGATGATTTGTCTATGGTTTCAACCTGGGTTTGATTACCATTTTTAGGGACTGTAATAGAACGATCTGTTTTCCATACGGTAGGACACTTTGATGTTTTAAACGAGATGTTAGGGATGGATCTAAAAGGATACACAAAAACGTGATCACAGTCCCTAACCAAGAAAGCTGGAATTTCGTCAGGGCCCGATGTATGTTTCGGCCTGATTTTCCTAACTGCACTCAGGATCATCGGATTTGTGACCTCTTGAATATATAATTATTAAAAACCGAGAACAGAAACTAACTAAAAGAAGGACTGTCAGGCTATCACATATCTATGTACATATTTAAGAGATCTAAGAAATAGAGTAAGAGTGTAACTATAAATTGTCTATTGAGTTGTCTCATTGACTAAATATTTTCTATAGATTTCTCTATGAAAAATCTATATATATATATATATATATATATATATATATATATATATATATATATATATATATATATATATATATATATATATATATTGCATTGAAATGTAACCTTGGACTGGAAATGAACCCTAATGAGGGGCAGTTGAGGCAAAATTTCAATAGAGAGATGGGGCATAAAAGGTGTTGCTGTCCTCATCTTACTCATTAACCTTATGGCAACATTTAACTGTGCCCATTTTTTTATTATATAAAAACTTTTGTTAGCGTAAGCAAACGTTTTAATCTCCGGATAAATCAAAACCAGGTAGAAAAATTAGAAAATTATACAAACATTACAAATCAGCCTTATTTCTCTCTTTGTGTGTGTGCGACAGAAAATCATCCCGTATATTCTCGAGTTCACTTGCGCCTCAGAAAATCGATATTGAAAGCACTGTCGGGCCCCTTTCAATTCAAAGTTACATTTCAACGATATGTTGTAAATAATAGAGAATAAGGCATAAAATCAATATTATTTTGGTTACTATATATTTAGATTTTTATTATTATTATGCTCCATATTAAGTTCAGTTGATAGTTCTTTCAACTTTTCTGTAGCACATAGACCAAGCCGAATATATTAGGCCAAATAATTAACTACTGAGTGTTACAGGTTGATTGGAATAACGGTTGGCGATGGTTAGTGGACCACTTAAGAAATGCTAGAAAAATGTATAAAATTAGCGACCCTTTCTAGTTTTTGAGTTACAAATTTGACAATTAAACCAGGCTAATCAAAAAAAAGTAATTGTTCACGAAGTATGTCAAAGATTTAAATATAAAATCGTCAGCTTTACTTACAAACTGGTTGCCTTTTGATTAGAAAATGTGGGTGCATCTAATTTTTACCTGCGAACAAAACAAATTAAATTATAAATAAATCAGTAATAATTATTATACAAACAGATAATATAACCGCACGTAACTAGATACCATAAAAGCAAAATAATTTTACATTTTTTTATACGGGATTATAAGAGTGATGTATATATTTATATATTTATGTGTCAGCACTATAATAATAAAAATTCTGGACGCAGCAAGTGCGCTACAGTAACGAAGTTTCATAAGACTTGTACACTGTTATTATATGGGATATTAGTAAAGTTAATACTTCAAACTTACACAGACCTTGAAGATCGATTTAAGAGGTCCTAGTATACGCACATTTGAAGAATTCGGTTCTGGTGTATGAGTCGGTTTCCCTTATAAACAAAAATGATGATGGCTCCTCCTTGTACAAAATATTCCGGAGGCAAAATACCCCTCCATTCGGATCTCCGGGAGAGGGGTGTACAGGGGGCGTCAACATCAAGATTTAACATATCCTTTTCGAATATATGTGGCCTCAATTCTTACCTGAACTCCGTCCACCATTTCCTTCAGGCTAACAGGCCCCAACTCCTCTTCCTCACCGAAACCCAAATCAGTGCCAAAACAGCCACTAATCACCTTAATTTCCAGGGGTATGAGCTCCTTACTTCCTTTAGATTGCATGGAGGCGTGTGCGCATACGTCCGTAGCAATCTACCCTGCACCAGACTCCCCAATTTAGAAGCTGGAAGAAAAGACATACTATGGATAAAACTTTCTCTCAGGGCTGCAACTAAATTCATCTGTTGCATTTACCGGTCACCTTCTGACAACAACTTTGTCCAGCTCTTTGACTACCTTTCTGAAAAAACCGACTATCTGATTTCTGAATATCCTTCCTCCGAGGTCACCATTCTTGGTGACTTCAATGTCCATAATAAGGAATGGCTAGGATCTTCAAAAACCGATCCACAAGGGAGAGCAGCGGAGGCATTTGCAGTCAGCAATTCTTTAGCCAATGTGGTTCAGCAACCTACTTACTTTCCTCGTATCCCAACACACAGCTCAAATCCCTTGGATCTCCTTCTTACTACAAAACCTGAATGTTATAACATATCAGTCACCGCCCCCCTTGGTCGCTCAGACCACGGCATAGTCACTACTTCCTGCGCAATGCAACCCGAGGTCACACAGTCATCACACCCACGTATCGTTTGGCACTACAACTCCGCAAACTGAGACGAATTGCGGGATTACTTTTCCTCATTTCCATGGGCTTCTGTCTGCTTCTCTCATCCTGACCCCTCTGATATCTCACAAAACGTCACCGAAATTATCCAAGCTGGCATGGAATTATTTATTCCACGTACACAGAAAACCTTTTCAGCCACTCAAAAGCCCTGGTTCTCTAAATCCTGCGACAACGCCAGACTTGAAAAGGTCAAAGCTCACAAAACGCTCCTACACAATCCCAGTCAAGAATCTCGTCAAGCATTTAACTACGCAAGAAACCGCTATGTCCGCATTCTTTCTGAGGCAAAAAACTTGTTTAATAACCACATCAAAAACAAAGTCCTCTCAAGCTCCAACGGCAGCAAACCCTTCTGGACTCTTGCTAAATTTATTGGGAATAATTTCTGCAAAAGCACGTTCCCACCTCTTGTCTCAGGGGATGAAATCGTTTCTACCGCCCTGGGCAAGGCTGAACTTTTTGCTTCGTTGTTCGCCGGCAATTCTACTCTCAACCCACCTCCAAATGTTCAACCACCAACAGTCCCCAATGTCGCGCATAAAATGACGGATATCATTTTCAAAACTAAAAAGGTACAAAAGATGCTCTCTTCTCTTAATACCAGGAAAGCCTCTGGCCTTGACGAGATCCCAGCAATTGTTCTCAAAAAATGCGCACCAGAACTTGCTCCTGTCCTGACTCGTCTGTTTCAGATATCTTACAATAAAGGCATATTCCCTAGTAACTGGAAAACTGCTCGAGTACAACCCATCCCCAAGAAAGGATCCAAAGCGCTTCCTAGCAACTACAGGCCTATTTCTCTCCTTTCAGTCGTCTCTAAAGTGATGGAAAAGTATATAAACACCGAATTACTAAAATTTCTTGAAAAACACAGTCTAATCCACGACAGGCAGTATGGATTCCGTCAGCGCAGATCGACTGCCGACCTCCTTTCCTTTGTCACCCATTCTTGGAACAAGTCTATGGAACAACACGGTGAATCCCAGATTGTTGCTCTAGACATATCAAAAACATTCGACCAGGTCTGGCACGCAGCGCTGCTTAATAAACTTCCGGCCTATGGCCTACCACCAAAACATTGTACCTGGACAGCAAATTTCCTCTCCAACAGGAGCATTTCTGTTGTTGTGGATGGCCATTCCTCTAAACTGTATCCAATTAATGCAGTAGTTCCTCAAGGTTCAGCTCTAGCCCCTACCTTGTTTCTTCTCCACATCAATGACCTCCTCTCTAGCACATCCAACCCAGTTCACAGTTACGCAGACGACAACACCCTCCACTCAAATATACAATATTCTAAGCTGTCTTTTTAGCACAATTAGATGAGGATCGCAGACTCATGGAGGGTTCTGTCTCCGTGGATCTCCAAAAAATATTAGACTGGGAAAGTAGAAATCTTGTACAGTTCAACCCCACCAAATCTCAGTCTTGCTTTCTTTCTCATAAGAGATACACCAGCCCTAGACCCATCACAATGAACAACCAAGTTATTCAAAGTAATGAGTCATTTTCTCTTGTTGGCATTTCTGTGGATCGAAATCTTAATTGGCACCAACATGTCACATCAATTGCAGAAGCGGCTGCTAAGAAATTAGGTTTCCTCTTCCGGGCTCGCAAATACTTTTCACCAGCTAATCTCTATACCTTATATACTTCACAAATAAGGCCAAACCTCGAATACTGCTCCCACATCTGGGGTACAGCTTCCGCTTCTACACTCTCTATCCTGGACTCCATTTAAAAGAGAGCTATACGTCTCATCGGTGACCCTACCCTCACCCAAAGGCTGACATCCCTTTCCCACCGACGTGCCGTTGGTGACCTCTCTCTTTTTTATAGATATCTGCACGGGCACTGCTCAGAGGAGCTTTCCTCCATAGTTCCCCCACCTGCTGCCCCCAATAGATAACCAGGGGAACAGAGCGAATGCACCGTTTTACTGTCCAGGTGACCAGACATAGAATATCTTGTTATGCCCGCTCTTTTGTCCCGAGGACTTCCAAGTTGTGGAATTCCTTGCCGGCACATGTTTTTCCTTTTCCTCCGAACCTCCAAACCTTCAAGTCCAGAATTAACAAGTTGCCTCTTTCCTCCTTGTCAACACCCACGGTACGATAGTATTTAGGCTGTAAGCCCTCGTGGTGTGTTGTTAAAATTAAAAAAAAAAATAGTGTATGTTGGAGAAACATATTGGTACGCTCCTGTCTCCTTACTTTCATTCGGTTGCACTATCCTTTAAATTTCTACCTGTAAGTAGTTATAAACGTCAAAATCTTATGTTCAATTTATTACTGATCTTATTAATTATTTGTAGTGTTTCTGTGTGTTTTTTTGATCAATAGTTGGTGTTTTACGTTTTCGGGATGTCTTATTCTAACGAGGAAGCATTTGATATGCTTGACATTTATTTTCAATATTTTTGGAATCCTGTTGTCCCATCACGAGAATATGCTTTAAGGTGCCCCCAAAGAAGACATTACTCAAGAGAGGTGTTTAGTCGCATTACAAGATATATGCGGGAAACTGAATCTGCAAGACGCACCAGGAGACAAGTCAGAGCTCGTAGGATTACAAATGAAGAAAACATTACTAATGTGATTGCTCTTGTTACTGCTAATCAACATATTAGTGTACGACAAATTTCTAGATACTTAGGTGACCGTATTTTAATATTTTAAAAGACCATAATATGCACCCATATCACATAGTATTGCATCAGGCGCTAAATGAAGCTGATTGTGGCCACAGACTGAATTACTGCCATTGGATGCTGAGCATGCTAGAAGAAACACCACGATTTCTATCACAAATGCTATGGACAGATGAAGCAACATTTTCAAATTGTGGGAAAGTAAATCTCCATAATATGCACTATTGGTCGGACAGTAATCCCCATTGAATGAGAGAATTAGATAGGCAAAATCGATCGACTCTAAACGTATGGTGTAGTATAGCTGAAGGGAAAATGGTTGGACCATATTTCTTTCACGGACCACTTAACGGAGATCTGCATTTAAATTTTTTAATTCAAAGCTCAAAAATTTTATTGGAAGACATTTCCCTAGAAACAAGATTATTAATGTGGTTGCAACATGACGGGTGTCCAGCACACTTCGCGAAAAGTGTACGCGAATATCTTAATGTTCAATTTCCAAATCGGTGGATAGGAAGAGGAAGCTTACTTCCATGGCCACCCAGATTACCTGATTTGACTTGCTTAGATTTTTATTTATTAGGGAGAGTAAAAGATTTGGTATATCAAACTCGACCAACAACTAGAGAAAATATGATGGAAAGGATACAAGTTGCTGTTAATAGCATATCTACGGCTGAAGTTCAAACAGCGGTAGCCTCTACTCGTCAGAGATTAGTTAAATGTATACATAGAAACGACAGCAGTTTGAACATTTGTAATTAATAAAATGTGAGTTAGGTTTTAGGTTTTTTACATTCATATAGGTTCGGTTTCATAATATAATCGCTTAATTGACGAATACAACCTTAAAATCGATTCTTGGCACTTGTATCTTAGTTTTATGATAAAGTAATAAATTTATTTCATATTAAAGTAAATAATTGTTATTGGTAACTATGTTAATTTGTATAACGATGCCTAAAAACAAATATTCTATAGAGATTTTGCTATATTCATATCTAATTTTGAGAAATGGCATAATAAGCACCAAAATACATAAAATTAGAGTTTTCTCTGAAACGGAAAAACATATTCGTTTTGGGTTTTCACTAAGTTCTTTCTAACTTCATCCACTTTTTGATAGTTATATTAGTGAATTTTCTTTAAAAAAATTCACTAATGAGGAGATCCCGACTTTTGAGTTTTGAAAAAATTTCTTCAAATGAGCGCTAATTAGGCCCCCCAGAACACATTTCCGGGGTCAGTTAAAATTTTTATATGTTTATATATATATATATATATATATATATATATATATATATATATATATATATATATATATATATATATATATATATATATATATATGTGTGTATCACACCGATAACTCAAAAAATAATGGGCCGATTTTGATTAAATTTGGTGAATACCATGCTTTTGCAAATGGCTTGGATAAGTTCGTTAGCCAGGAAAATCGGTCCAGGTTTTCCCGGAAAATTTTGTGTTTTCTTTCAAAAAAAATTTATATCTCCGGAATTAACAAAGTAAGGGCAACCAAATTTGGTACGCGGGTTTACATCCTCATATATAAGCTACATACCAAAATTTAGCTTTGTAGGTCAAAATATAAAAAAGTTATAGGCATTTAAAGAAAAATAAATTGAGGTTTTTCACAAAACGTCAAAATTGCGATTTAAACGTCAAAATTGGCAACATTTAGGAAAAGAACTTGAATCTAATACGGGCTATGGAAATAAAGTGTCTCAAGAAGAATGTTTTACAAACCCTGAAGTCTTAGTTTCAACCGTCATTGTCCTTCATTTTAATAAAATGTTTCCAGAAAATTCATTTCAAATAGACCCTTTCTCTGATGCTTGGCAGTAGTCTTAGCTATAGAGTTTATCGTTTAATAGTATATAATTGTTGTAGAATTTTCGTAAAAAAATCAATAAAGTTCAATATATCTGTTATTATACAAGATATGAAAAAAATTTTTATATATTAATTATAGGGTGTCTTGAGCTACATCTTAAAAAATCATTTCTACAATCACAGGGTGGCCCATAAGTCGTTGGTGATACAAATTTTCTTTTTTTTTAATCAAACACGCCTTATGTTATTGCATTTTTGCATTTTCCATCGAAATATAATGCATGTTTGTAAGAAAAAAAATTCTGGACGCAGTAAGTGCGTTATGGTAGCGAATTTTGATCAAATTATTAATATTTGAATAGCTCAATTTGCTATTAACCAATAAGGTTGACCAAGAAACGAATTTTTTCGGGAACACTTTAAGTTTACTTTCGGAAATTTTTGTACATTTTCAAACAATAAAGTTATTTTGATGAAACATGGCACATTGTTTTTACTATATAGATTATACTGGTAACCAAATTTGATGCCCGCTTTCTTAAAAAAACACACATTATTTCTATTAAAAAATAGTTTTATGAAAATTCACTACCATAACGCACTTGCTGCGTCCAGAGTTTTATAATACTATGCTGCTATTTGAAAATTTTCATAAAATTTAATAAACTAGACTCCTCTACTCTAGCGCCCTCTGTATTTTGTGCATGTGTGACTGTGGATTTAAAATACTAATACGTGGATTTTTTTATGAAATCTTATTCCAACAAGCCAAAATTCTTGAAATTATGTCTACTGGTTATCAAGTTATAGGCATTTGTTTGTAAAAAAATTCTCGTCCCCTACCTCCGCCACTGTTTCATAAGGATTTTTTTAACAGAAGTTGTAGATAAGTAAACGTTGATTACAAATTACCTAAAACCAGCTCATGTTATGCGTCAAGATTTTCGAGAAATTAAAGATTTTAGGTAAGCCATGGCATTTTCGCCACCTAGCGGCAGATCTAAAAAGCTGAAAGTAATTTCCAACATTTTCTCATGGCCACTTTACTTATGCTATTTTTTTTCCGAAAGCTGTGATTGTTTTCGAGTTATAGCCGGTCAGTGTCCTTATTTGAATTTATATATATATATATATATATATATATATATATATATATATATATATATATATATATATATATATATATATATATTATGACGCCGCCGTGCTTCCTTTTATACCAGATGACAAATGCTCAAATAATTCCTAACCTATCCACAAATCTAATTTGTCATTGGCATAAGCTAAGTTACCGGGAAGTTAGAGGGCCGCCAGCTTTTATACAGTGGAGATGGGCGTGGGTTAAAATAAGATGTTAATTAGGGGCGCCACTTGATTGTTTAACCTCCACTCCCGGATATTCTAATAAGATGTTTACTAATATGCTTCCTTGCCCAGATCCAACACAACCAAGAATTCTTGGATCACACTGGCAACTATCGCCAACCACAATCGAGCACAGGAAGCTACAAGGGAGTTCTAATTATGATAACACCAACTACAGTTCGGAACGATATGGTCTCATAGACCCCACAAGTAAATATAACGGTAATGATCTAATCTATCAACAGCCCTGAAAAGAAAACACAAACACAAAACCAAAACACACCTAAAATATGATAAAATAAGGGCTTTTATTCAGCTTCTTTGGCATACAAGAATTTATTAAAAGTTGTTCTAAAATTCTGATCTAAAATAATAATAAAAATAAAAAGTCTCTATAATATCACTAAAATGGCTTACTACAACATAATCAAGATCTTTACTGAGTATAAATATGAATGTGCTCCAAACTATATTTGTTTTACGGGAAATCCCACTTTTCGTGCACGCAAAGTTCACAACATATTTTCCCCAAATATTACTTAATTACACGTTAAGTACGGTAAGTGGCCTGATTAAAGATCAAGTCCCAAAGAATAACCCATGAGCTTGCCTAATGCTAACAATCTATGATAACTGATGGTACTATCAAAAGTGAAGCAATTATATTAACAGTGGTCTTATAAAAATCTGTACCATATTTAGTGAAGTCAAAATAAAATAAATTCAGTTAGATTTTGGCAAATTTAACACAGATGAATATTTAAAAATGTAGCTTATCAAAATTGTCTCTTATCACTTTATTCGTTATCACAAAACGGAAAATTCTTACTTGAAATTCCTGAGCTCCTAGACCATAAAATTACCAATAATTTGTTCTTGACTAGCACAATAAAACTCCAATTACTCTAATAGCCATATTCCATTCGGTACTTAAAAATTCGCTAATCCATGTGAGACTTATTCCACCAAAATTGCGATACGTAAGTTTGCCAACGGTACTGCCCAATACACAAATTCTCTCAACACACATAACTTTCTATACCTGATACTAGGAATCTTCCATCCAGCACCAGGATTCGTCTATCCGGCACAAGAATTGCCCTACATAAGAATTTCGGTATCCAGCCGGTACAAGGATTGCCCTGCACCAGCAGTATCCTGCACAAGCAGTATCCGGTACAAGGAATTTTCCCTCCGGCACAAGGAGAATCTATCCGGCACAAGGACCCTAAAAACAACAAGTAACGGAATGCTAAAGGTGTTATAGTTAAGAGAGAGGATGATTTCTTACCTCCAGAGAGGGAAACGAAACTCCCACAACGGGACACGATAAATGTGGTCCTTAAATCCCCTCAAATGGGTATCTCCACAGCCTTCAGCACTAAATCCGTACATTACGACATCACCAAAAAGACTGCAGATTAAATTCTGAGAGCAATAAAATCCACAAAGGAGGATACTTAATATCCAAAACTTGCTCCTCAGAAGGACCCACGTGTTAACTCCAGCAATTGCCAACGAAATCTCTCCCTCGAAACTTTCGGCGCATTCACATCTCCGACTTGAAAACAGGTGCTGCCACACCCTCGCTCTCTCTCGCATCACATACGTCCCCAGCCATGTTCTATCCTTCTCAACATGCGGACCCTGTTCGAACTACCGGCAACGGCAACGCAAGCGTGTAAGCCGGCACGATATACCAGGGGTAGTACAAATAAACATGATTTAACGAAAGATCTCAATTCTATTCCTTATACGAGGGATATCCAGAAGAAATAACCACGGTCGTCGCCAATAATTCTTTGTACAAAGCAGAGGAGGAACCACAAATACGTTCAAACTAGCTTAGTTGTTTAGCTATCCAATTTATACCGTTACAATATATATATATATATATATATATATATATATATATATATATATATATATATATATATATATATATATATATATATGTTATACCGGTAACTAGATTGATGCCTGCTTTCATTAAAAAAACATATTTGCTATTAAAAACATAGTTATGAAAATTCACTTCAATAACGCACTTGCTGCGTCCAGACTTTTTTCCTAATCGATAGAATTCCGCTTTTAAATGTAATAAAAACTTTATAAAGGCAACATGTAAACAGAATTTCATGCAACCAAAGCTACTGTTATCCAAGATACATTTTTTTACATTTTGCTAATTTTTCATATTTGAAATATTTATATGAAAATTCGCTACTCTAACGCACTTGCTACTTCCAGACTTTTATTTGCTCTTTGAAAGCTTTCACCCATAAATTTCAGATGTATTAACATGAAAATTGGCATAGACGCTTCCGGATTCACTGTATCACAAGTGTTGCTGTAAAATATAGCGCTCTTGGGAAATTTGGAGAACAATAAAGTCCTAATTGCTGAGTAAATACACAATCAAAGGGGAATTAGCCAGTTCAGCAAGCTGCTAACGACGTGCTTACTATATTTTTAAAACATATTATACAATATTAAAATATATAACCGTTAATTGTATTTCTCTGAAAATAAATTGTTTTATAACGGTAAATAATAATTAGAAGTAAAAAAGTCTGGACGCAGCAAGTGCGTTATGGTAGTGAATTTTTAGAAAAATATTTTTAATGGCAGATATGCCCTTTTTTAATTAAAGAAGGCATCAAATTTGCCTTAGCATTTTTTCCACAAAATTCTGCTAAAAAATACATAAAATTCAAACTATATAACTAATGTGTAATTAAAATTGAAAATAAAATAATTTGTTTGAACGAAAATCTATTAAAAATTTATTTTGGACGAATTTCGTTTAAAAAAAGCACTTGATGGCAATTTGAGTGGCGAAACGTATTTGGAGTTACTAGAAGATATCATTTACCCTCTACTAATTGACATTGTTGAAAATGATGATCGCTATCAAGAAAATCAATTAATGTTTCAACAAGATGGAGCTCCTCCGCATTTTTCACAGCGTGTTAGGAGTTTTTTGAACAGAGAGTTTCCAGAGCAATGGATTGGACGTAGAAGTGCTATTGAGTGGCCCCCTAGATCACCGGATTTAACGCCTTTAGACTTCTTTATATGGGCCCTTTTAAAGAGTAGAATTTTCGCAACAGAACCGAAGTTTCTGGAAGAATTACGACGACGCATTGTTGAATAATGCCGTCTAATAACACAAATGCTCCAGAATGTCAGAGCTCGTTTTGTACAAAATTTGTACTTTTGTATGGAAGCTGGTGGTCAACAAATTGGACACTTACTTAACTGAGAAAACATTTTTGAACGTTTGATTTTGTGTTTCAGTTTTTTTTAACGAAAAATTGACTAAGTAGTGCATTTCTTATCACAATGAATGAAATACGTTCTTGCAACTCCAACTGAGAATAATTTTTAAACTAGTTGACAAAAGTTCCAAAAAACTTTGTGTGCTGAATTCAGAAAAGAAAGAGCTTTCAAATGATGTAACACACGATCCATGTTCCCTATTTAAAATATAAGAGTTGTTATCACCACCCTTAAGGGGTTGATGTGACAAAGTTAAGTTTTACGTAAAAACATGTCCCCCTCACTATTAAAAATGACGTGTTTCAGCGTTTCTTAAAAAAAATTCTCTGGACGCAAATCGGTCTGTTTCGTTTTCAATGCGCCACCCTGTATATATATATATATATATATATATATATATATATATATATATATATATATATATATATATATATATATATATATAGGTATATATAAACATATAAGAATTTTAACTGACCCTAGATATGTGTGCTAGAGGGCCTAGTTAGCGCTCATTTGCAGAAAGTCTTTCAAAATTCAAAAGTAGCGATCTCAGTAGTGAGTTTTTTTAAAGAAAATTCACTAAAAGAAAGGGGAATTTATTGTATATGTTTTGAGATCTAATATCTTTCTGAGGGTATCATTTGAAGTTGAGGGGCACTTACTTGAGGGAAAAGGGGGGTGGGGGGAGGTAGACCAATAGGAAAGCTTCTAGAAACTCTAGCACAATTGATGATGTGCGAAGCTACAGTAAAATGACAGAGCTGCTGGAGACAAAAAGTCACAATTACGAGGACAGTTTGATATCGTGTTTATATTGTGATGAACAAAAAAAAATCAATTGAATGTCCTACTAGACGAATTATTAAGGCTATATTTTTAAACACTGAACAAAAAACTAAGTTAGACTTACAAAACTTGCTTCTAACAAGACGTGTTAAATATCGCTTTATATTTCCCTCTTGAACAACTGCCACATAAATAAAATATAGCAGCATTGTTTTCCCAAAACCTCAACTCAATTAACGGCAAGTCGCTTACATTCATTTCAACTCCCATAATTAAATCCTTAACTCATTATTTATTGCGATACTGATGCAGTTAAGAATAGAAAGTCCCGCAAGGGCTTAACAATGAAATTATTAGCTTCCAAACTTTCTACGGCAACTCTTCTCAGATATTATAATTCCCTACCCAAGCAATTAATTATATTTTATCAGAAAAGTTTCAAGTCATTTTAATTTCTGAATCCACCTCGTCAGGTTTTATTTGCCCGTATTTAATATACAATGTCCCGAAGGTTTCTGGAAACAAATATACGGGCAAATAAATCACTTTTCTTTCGGCGATACAGAAAATCCGCCGTCGTTGGAAATAAGGAAAGAAAATCAGCTGGTGGTAATTTTTAGATATTGGATTCCTGACATAGACTAGAAATTCTCGGTATTGTCTTGATACGACACAACATCGTACTCAAGTAAGGCTAGATGCATTCTCGCAATAATTAGAACCGTAGACCGGCTTCGCTCTCATTAGAGCTCTTCAGTACGGCATACAAATTGCAGCGAAAATACACCTATAAAGTAATACGGCTATAGTAGTCAGCCTTTCAACACTCATTGTGTGGTGTACGTGCCGCCACCTAGTTGCGGAACCAAGTAGTATGTTATCACGCCAGCTCCCAATAACACAAAGTGTTAAAAAATTGAGACTGTATACAACCAATTAACAATTTAGTAAATTGTCAGCTCTGGTCCATTTCTATCCTAATACGGTTCTAATTGTTGCGAGAATGCATCTAGCCTTACATACTTTGTCCCTATATTAGGCATGTCTGTTAGTTCATTGTTGGTAAAGACATCCATATTTAATTAGAAAAATTACGGACAATACAATTAATTACTTAAAAATAGTTAGTAGTCTCAAACATAAAAGTCAAATGTAGTATAATGTCACGACGAAAACGCAAAAGTCAAGTCCCGTAACGATGGAAACCACTTTGTTAAATGGTTTGTTCAAAGTTTGTTATCATAGCTTTTTATTTTATCTTCATGATTGTGTCTTGTCAGTTCTTTTTTCTGGTAAGATTTTAATTTTTAACTAGTGGATAAGAAAATTAAGTTATACATACTGATAACAATTAAAAGGTGAAAAATGTATTCCTATGATTTGTCGCAGAATTAATTTTTGATCGACATACAAAAATTGAAATATCTCGAAAATGGTGTGTCTGAGAGATTTAACTCGAATATATATTTTTTGCTTACAATTGATAAGGACTGAAATGTAGCTATACGGTAGGTCGATATTATTGGGTGTCAAAAAATTATAGGCAATTGAATGCAAACCATGTCTTGCACGTGGCGCCCTTTGCCAGCAGTGTTATTATCAATAACATATTTAAATTTATTGCCCTCAAAAACCACCACATGCCAATTTTCACGTCAAAATTTTAATTTGACTCGGACTTATTCGTGAAAAACCGACAAAAACAAATAACTTTAACACGTTGTATTTAAAAAACTAAGCATTTGGGAACCCATATTTATATAATAATAATAATAATAATACTTTATTTGCCAAGTTTACAAATTACAGATTATAATCATACATAGTCGATATTATCCTAAAGATTTATTAATCTTTGTGCATAAATTAATTAAAATTTGTGCGCACATTTTTTATTCAAGTCCTTCCATTTTTACCCAGAATAAAACTATCAATGTTTCTCTATTACATCTAACATAAAAATACAAACTAAAATGCCTAAAAACTACCTAACCTACTTAATGCCTTACTAACCTACTTAGTCTATTTAAATTCCTATTCCCCTAAATTTTACTATATAACTCAGTTTACTAGTAATCTTATTGTATTGTGTGTGTTTTTTTTTTCATGCGAAAGTCGAAGTTTCACTAGTGGTCAGATCACAGCAGGTAGCACTATCCCTTAAAACCCGTCACACAGATGTTTTTTGTTACATTGAAACCACTTTAGCATACCCTTTAGACCTCTTGCTGTAGTATCATTTCTGATGTTTATGGGCACTTCATTGAAAAGCTTTGGACCTACATAAGACACATGGCGCTTGCACGCAGTTAGTGATTTATATGGGACTTTTAAGGAGTTGTCTGTCACTGCTCTTGTCTTTATTCTATTTGTGACTCTAGTTCTAAAAGAATTTCTTTTAAACATAAATTTTAATGTTTCCTGTACACATAATTCTCTAATGGTGTTTATGTTCGATTCCTCAAAAAGAATGTCACTAGGATATCTTCTTTGTTTATTTAACATTGTCTTTATAATTGATTTTTGTGTTATAGTCAACATATTGAGATGTGTATTCCATGTCATACCCCACGCTGTTATCCCATAGGTTAGAACTGACTCTACAAGGGCTAAGTAAATAGTTTTGATTGTACTCGCGTCTAGGATATTTCTTAAACCTAAAAATGTATAAATCGTTTTTCTCAGCTTTGCGTTAAGGTAAATTATGTGGGTATCCCATTTCATAAATTGACCGATAAAAACTCCTAAATATTTTATATTGTTTGTTCTATCTATGTTCACGTTGCATAAACAATTTCTTGGTATTTTGCAATGTGTCGCATGTATGTTGATTACATTTATGTTTGGCTTTGGCGAGTTTGTTGGAGAGAACATAATAAACTTGGTTTTATTGTAGTTGATAGTGAGTAAATTTTTATCTATCCATTTATTTATTTCAGAAAAACCTTCTGTAGCTGATTTTATCGTACTTTCCCACTTGTCTTCTGTAAATAATAAAACCGTATCGTCAGCAAAACAAATCTTACTGCCTTTTGTCTTTACGTTCATGATGTCATTTATGTAAATGAGAAACAGAATAGGTCCCAAAACTGTTCCTTGTGGCACCCCACAACAAATTTTCCTACTTTCACTAAAAGAATCCTCAATGCGCACCCTTTGAACTCTATTGGTGAGATAGGATTCAAAAAGCTCAATTGCAACACCTCTTACCGCTAAATGTTCCAACTTTCGTAGTAATATATCATGTGACACAGTATCAAATGCCTTTTTTATATCCAGAAAAATTCCTACACACTTACGATTTTTGTTAAATGCTTCATTTACTATGCTTGTTACTTTTGTAATGGCGTCGTTTGTTGATGAATTTTCTCTAAACCCTAACTGATTTTCATTTAGAATTTCATGTTTTTGTAAGAATTTTAAAAGTCTCAATCTAATACACTTTTCAATTAGTTTACTAATGACACATGTTATAGTAATTGGTCTATAATTATTCACGTCCCTTTTATTGCCGTCCTTAAAGAATGGCAATACAGTAGACTCTTTCAGAACTTTAGGGAAAAGCCCTGACGATATTATTGTATTTGCAATATGTGTAATCGGTTTTACAAAGTAAATGCTGTATAATTTAATTATTCTATTGCTTATGCAATCGTGACAATTTTGAATCGAGTTTTTTAACTGATTTATATATTTTAAAATTTCATCTTCGCTAACGGGGTCAAGAAAAATTGACGATTCATTTCGAGGCTTAATTTGAGCATCTTCCATATCTAAGAAATGTTGTTTTGTTTTGTTTAGTTTCATACCTATTTCAGAGAAGAATTTATTAAACTCATTTGCAATACCATCTTTATTATTTATTATTTTATCAGTGCCATTTTCAGCAATACTTGTGACCGCGATGTTTTTTCTAACTGATCTATTTGTGGCCTCGTTTACGGTTTGCCAGAGATTTCTAGGTGAATTCTTGTTTTCTTCTACTTTTTTTTATAATGCATTTCCTTAATTTTACTTATAACTTTATTTAGCATATTTCTATATTTTCTAAATGAACTTAATGCGTTTGTATCATTGGGTTTATTTTGAGCTATAATTCGTAATCTATTTCTGGTTTTAATAGATTTTAACACTCCCTTTGTGATCCACGGTTTTCTTTTTTTTTATTATCTCGATGTCAGTAGTTTGCGACGATTTTAAAATATAAGCTTTCAATTTGTTTAGAAACATTTCAGTACACAAACTGGCATCCGTGCTATCCAAAATATCTTGCCAGTTCTCAGACATAACTAATTGTTTTAATTTATTGTGGTTTACTTTGGTGTGATTCTGTGTAAGATTAGTTTTTATTGGTGTAGTTCTATTTACCACTACACTAAGAATAACAGGTAAGTGATCAGTAAAACTGTCATTTAGAATTATACTGGTTACATCGCTATTACATCGGTTGCGTATAAAATAGTGGTCAATGCATGAGCTTGATAACTGAGAGTGCCTTGTCGGTGCATCTATTTGTTGAATAAAACCAAATTCGCCCATCAAGTTTAGATAATTATTAGCTACACTACTATGTTGATTAAGGATGTCAATGTTTATGTCGCCTGTAAAAATTTCTATAGAGCACTGATTCGCCTGTCGTTTACTTAAAACCGCTCGTAAGTTACTAAGAAACTCATTGCAGTCAATCGCCGGTGATTTATATGTAGCTATAATCCCCACTTGGATGTTGTTTTTAGTTAAGACAATATTGAGAAATTTTGTGACATCCTCAGAAACTACACTACATACGGAATTTAAGGATGATTTGATGTAGGCTATGCAGCCGTCATTTTTATTATTCTCACTTTCGTTGTAATAAATATCATATCCGGCAAGAGTAAAATCTGATAAACTTGTTATGTTCCAGGTTTCGCTCAACACAATTGCATCAAAATCGGCCCCAAGGTGTTCTAGAAATGCAATTAATTCATTATAGTTTTTGCTGATACTTCTTACATTAAAGTGAATAATGTTTAAGTGGTCATGATTACTTTTCAGCGATGGAATGTTATTGATATCATCTACCACAAGCGTGTTTTTTGAAATATTTTCAGTTATGTTTAGGATATCGTCTTCAAGCATGTCTGTAGACTAAAGAACCGGGTGTGTGATATGAAAAAATAGTCTTATTTTTTTGTACTGAATGTGCATCTGTAACATAGACCATCATTTTTTAAATATTTTATTTTTGAAATATACAGCGTGATTCATAAGTGGTGACCAACAATGAAACCCCATGTTCTTTGAACAATTTTAGAGAGGGTACGTCCTATAAAAATTTTTCCTATAATGCTTCATTAAAAAGTTGAAGGGTGTTGAAATTGAATTTCAAAAAATAAAATTTCAAATTTTTTTAAAAAGTAGCACATATATTTTGCTGAAACTTCACATGTGTAGGCTGCTATGGAAGGCGCGTATTCTACCATAACAATTGAATCGGCTAATCCAGCAGTGGCGCCCGTACCCACATGTCATTTGTTATCCCTCAAGAAAAAAACGGGTAAGCCAATGATATTTTTTAATTATTATTTTTTGAATCTTACTATCATTCGTGAACAAAATGACTTTCTTGATAATTTTCTGTACGACGCTTATTTTACGAGTAAGCAATGAATCAGGTAAGTGTTTTAGAGCACAGTTCATGATTTTTAACCAGTCGTTATTTGGTAGAAAATCGCAATGATACACTTTTATCAGGCTTATAGTAATTTATTTATTACAATAGATGTTCAAAAATGCCTCCATTGTCCTGAATACACGCACGACATCTTTTTAATATGGAAAATTTAATGTCTTGAGGATTCATTGTTGGTTGAATATGACGAAAAGCATTATTTATCAGTTGTTGTAGCTTCTCTGGTGTATTTACTTGTTCACTGTAGACCAGTCGCTTAAAATCACCGCAAAGATAGAAGTCAAGTGGGTTTAAGTCCGGTGATCTTGCAGGCCAATGTATTGGTCCAGTTCTGCCAATCCATCTTTCATTATAATGTTCATGTAGCCATGTAACAACGTTTCGACTATGATGCGCTGGTGCACCGTCATGCTGGTACCACATTATATATCTTGTTGCTAGTGGAATGTCATCTAGAATGTTTTCTACACGGTTTTCTGGGAACACTAAGTACGAAGATCCATTTAAACGTTGTGGCAGGACTTCCATGAACAGTGAGCCGTTAAAAATACCACACCATAAATTAATGTGAAATCTATGTTGAAATGTGCGAGTCCTTGTTGCATGTGGATTTTCCAATGACCAGGCATGCTCATTATGAGAATTATAAATACCATTTCTTGTAAATGTTGATTCGTCGCACCAGAAGATTAGATTAGGGAATAAGATATTTTGATTGTTCATTTCCAACATCAATTCACAAAAGACTCGTCGATGTACATTATCTCCAGGTAGAAGTCAATGAACATTGTGTCGATTATATGGATGTAAGGCTTCTCGATGTAAAGTTATCCAAACAAAGCTTTGAGAATATTGTAATTGCGTGGCAATCCTCAGAGTACTTGTAGAAGGTTGATCCATCACTGCATCCACCACTTTCTCTTCGTCTTCAAGTTGATGTTGTCTTCTACTATTAGCTCTAGCGTCAGGACGTTATCCAATACCGCACCACCGAAGTCTTGAAAACGATCGAGAAAAAACCCTTGGTGTAGGTTGACGGCGAGTGAGAAACCTAGGTTGATATTCCCGACAAGCAGCTAGAGCATTTTCATCAGCATATCCGTAGATAAAAATTATATCTGCATACTCTTCTGAGGTGTACTCTATTATAAGAAGAGTAGAAAATTTTGCAGTTTTATAAAGTTTACCACTTACACCTATTCAAAATAATAACTTGTTAACCTAAACGTCAAGTGACACTTAATGACAACTTTGGCAAACCAGACTACTACTTACTAAAATACAACAAAGATAATCGTCGTACAAAAAATTATCAGGACATTAAATTTTCCATATCAAAAAGATGTCGTGCATGTATTCAGGCCAATGGAGGCATAAAAGTGTATCATTACGAATTTCTACCAAACAACAACTGGTTAAAAATCATGAACTGTGCTCTAAAACACTAACCTGATTCATTGCTTACTCGTAAAATAAGCGTCGCACAGAAAATTATCAAGAGAGTCATTTTGTTCACGAATGAAAGTATGATTCAAAAAATAAAAATAAAAAAAATATCATTGGCTTACCCGTTTTTTTCTTGAGGGATAACCAATGACATGTGGGTACGCGCGCCACCGCTGGATTAGCCGATTCAATTGTTATGGTGGAATACGCGCCTTACATAACAGCCTACACATGCGAAGTTTCAGCAAAATATATGTGCTACTTTTTAAAAAATTGGGAAATTTCATTTTTTTAAATTCAACTCCAACATATCCTATCTTTTTAATGAAGCATTACAGGAAAATTTTTTATAGGACATACCCTCTCTAAAATTGTTCAAAGAACATGGGGTTTCATTTTTGGTCACAACTTATGAATCACCCTGTATATCTAGGGGGGGGGGTTATGTTCACGCTCATTTGAAGAAATTTATTCAGAATTTAAAAGTAGGGATCTCCTCGTTAGTGAATTTAAAAAAAAATACTAAAAATAATGTTAATAAAATAAATGCACATAAGTTTTCCCATTTCAGTATAAAATACTTGAAATTACACAATTGTGTTTTTTCACACGCAGATTATATTTCGAAGAAAAACTGAATAAGCAAAATACTGATAATACTTATTCACAGTTGAATAAAACCAAAGTACTTGGCAATCAAACGTAAGCAGACAGAAAAGCGAGGTTTTAATATGAAACCGTTTAATAAATCCAGTGATTTAAATCCATACATCTAGATATATACCCATATCATCGGGGGATTCACAAGACCGCTTATTTCCAAGCCGTCATTATTTAAAGTGAAATTCCGGCAAATGTTTTCTATTCCAGATTCAACGACGTCGATAACAATAATACATAATTCTTAGAAGTTCAATTTTAATGGTTGCTAAGGTACAGAGATTATTACTGAATAAAGATGTTTACGCATCTTGCATTTCTAAACGAAAAACCATTCGGATCGTTGCCGAGCAAATGAGTGGAATTTATTAAGCATTCGCCTACGCTGGATTTATTTATTCTAAATATAGATGGGCCCCAGGAGAAAATGTAAAAATTTCCCTGCAATTAGGGTATTCCAGCATTGCTGCAATTCATCCTCGTTTAGAATTAAACGAGTTCTAGGGACAAGTCAAAAGATAATTTGCATGTTTCTTCTTATCACATCTGACAGACATCGCACAAAGATGATTTGTTATATTTTTTTCTTTTACATACTACAAAAATAACAATGCAAAAAAATATTTGAAAATGTGAATTTCATAATTGATTTCAAACACCACTATTTTGCCGCCATGATCTGTGTCGTCACGGACAGTCATCAATGAACTTGCTTTTCTGAGTTTACATCCTGTGTTGCAATTTATTGATTGAATCTTAACTTCTGCACGTGATTTTATTTGATAATATGGAAAATAAAGCTTATATAAATAATGCATAATACCAATGTGTACAAATACGACTATAAAAATTCTAGAGAAACTATTTTTCAATGTTCCAATTAGAAAGAAATCCAGGGTAAGTTACTATTTTTATATCTTTATATATATATATATATATATATATATATATATATATATATATATATATATATATATATATATATATATATATATATATATATATATATATATAAAGATCGGAAGACGTTCTCCTTACTGAGGATGGTTATCATCCATCCCTAACAGTAACTATAAAGGTTGTGGACTGTAATAATTATTCTGGACATAGAAAAATGCTGAGCCAACCTATAATTTTAAACGTGCTGATCTAGGAGCATTATATGAGACTTTCCTTTGTTGATTCATCTCCTTTACTGGCATTTGACGATGTTGACCTGGCTTGCTCACAATTCTATTCTATTCTCTATGATACTTTTGATTTTTGTGTCCCAAAGTCCACCTCTAGATCTTCTAAGTAGTTGGTTTACTAGGGAGATGGTGAAGCTGTGTAAGCTAAAAACTAAGACTCGGTCGATATATAGACGTTCTGGGGAGTCAGCTGACTATGATGAGTTTAGTAGGTTAAGGTCTAAGCTTAAGGATTTGTTGAACACTGAATATAATAATTACCTTATAGCTGTGAAGTTTCAGTCTCTAATAACCCAAAGAAGTTCTGGTCATTTCTGAACTCTAAGAAGCAACATAATTCTCTTTCCAAAACAATGGAGTATAATGGTCTTAACTTGCATCAATCTGATGAGATTGCTAATAGTTTTGCTGATTTTTTCCAGTCTATATATGTATCTCGACACACTACACCTGCACCGCAATTTGTGGTAAATACCACCTTGAAAAACGACGATTATACTTCATTACAAATAGTGAGTTTTCTTCTTTCAGAAGTTGAGGAGGTTCTTCGAGCGTTTAAGCCTCATATGACGTTAGGTCCTGACCTAATCCCATTATTTATTTTGGAGGATTGTGCAGCCGTTTTAGCTTTCCTCTTACAGGTTATGTTTAATTTATGTTTAAAAAACTGTGAAATTCCAATAGTATGGAAGATATCGAAATCCTATCCAGTTTATAAGGCTGGTGATAAAAGACTTATAGAGAATTATAGGCAGATATCGTTATCCTGTAACTTCCTTTAAGCTTTGGAAATGTTATTATACAGGCATATATTCTTCCATATAAAGACCTTCATCACTCATTCTCAGCACGGCTTCATGCCAGGCAGATCAGCTGTTACAAACCTAGTTTGCGCTTCGCAATACATTGCGGAAGCTTTAGACAATCGTAGTCAGGTTGATGTCATCTACTTTGATATATCAAAGGCATTTGATCGCATTGATCATGCTATTCTGCTACGTAATTTGTAAGCATTTGGCTTATTAGAATCACTCCGAAAACTGATTGCGAATTACCTTAGAGACAGGAAAAAATATGTGGTTGTGGATGGCTCCAGATCAAAATATATTTCAGCCACATCAGGGGTCGATTTTGGGTCCTTTGTTCTTTAATATTTTCATTAACGATCTCGTTGGTGGTTTGAGGGTTGAATGTCTCCTGTATGCCGATGACATCAACATTTTCTGTGAGGTGAAGTCGGTGGAGGATTGTATTCGACTTCAATTAGCATTAGAGGATGTGAATGAGTGGTGCAATATAAATAATCTTTCTTTAAATAGTGCCAAATGTAGCTGTCTTTCCTTTACAATACAGTTTGATTATTGTCTTAATAATGTGTCTCTGGCTAGGCCGGTATCTATCCGTGATCTGGGCGTAATAATTGATAGAAAATTGTCTTTCTTATCTGATATTGAGAATGTTGTATCCAACACATTTAAATTAATGGGCTTTATTTTTAGGAATTGCCGCGAGTTTGGTAATATTAACACATTTAAAATGATTTTCTGTAGTTTTATCCGTAATAGACTTGAGTATGCTTCAGTTGTATGATCTCCGGGTTACCAGAACCATATTATCCAGTTGGAAAAGATGCAAAGATGTTTTCTAAAATATATTTACTTCCGCCTCAATGGTATATATCCCTCTGTGGGTTACCCTTCGGAGTATATGCAGCAGGACTTCTTGTTACTAAGTCTAGAATCTAGAAGGAAACAAGCTGCATCAATTTTTTTAAATGCTTTAGTAAGGGGATTCTGTGACTGCTCTCGTCTACTTGAGCAACTAAACTATAATGTTCCGAGAATGTCTTCGCGAAATCCGGTCACCTTTTGGTTACCTACGCCGCGAACTAATCGTGCGAAGTTCTCACCGTTTTATAGATTGTGTTCTATTGCCAACAGGTATCTTTGTGTCGGATCCAAGGTTTCTCAAAGGGTTGGCAGTCTCACGGTTGTGGAGGACTGGTTTGTATTTTACAGTTATGGAGGACTGATTTGTGTTTCTGATTATTTTTTACTCATTGTTGATGAGTAATTTTTTATATTTTTCTGTTTTAGTTACATTCTCTTATGTAATTGTAAATTATGGTTCAAAATCCTTATTTTTAGTTTTAATTTTAGTTTTTAATTCTGTTTTTGTAGGTCATTTCTGTGTTTCCTACCCAATAATTGGGCTTTTCCTGTTGGGTAGTGTAATGTTAAATAAACTAATAAATAAATAAAGATATATCTCACACCGATAACTCAAAAAATAATGGCCGATTTTCATTAAATTTGTTACATACCCCCCTTTTGCAAGTGGCTTGAATAAGTTCGTTAGCCAGGAAAACCAGGCCAGGTTTTCCCGGAAAATGTTGTGTTTGCTTTCTGAAAAAATGTATATCACCGGGATTAACAAAGTAAGAGCAACCAAATTGAATACGCTGGTTTCTGTCATAAAGAGTATCCTACGCACAAAATTTAGATCTATAAGTTAAAAGACAAAGAAGTTATGGGTAAGCCTCTGACTAAAAAAAGTTAAAACGTCTAAATTGATAATTGTAGTAAAGACGTTATAAAATTAACATACTAGCATATATACCTGCTAGTATATACATCTATCATGTCGACGGTGGTCGAGTGGTCTAAGCGGTGTGCATCAGATAATCGAGTGTTATAATAATACGAGTTCTGATTCCAGGTAGAGACTTCATTTTTTATTGATTTTGTTTACACTTTCACTTCATTTTACCGTTATCTGATCAGATTGTTGTTATTCCGATGAATTTTTTAGTGAGTTTTTGTATAAAAAAATAATTTTATAAAGAGATGAAAATTTTTAAGACTTAATTCAATTTGAATAGCATATATGGTTGTTTGTTCTTGCCGTAACTTAGTGAAACCAATAAATTTTACACAAATCTTGATCTTTTATTATTACCACCTTTATTACCACCTTTATTGCTTAAAATTATACAACATGTTTTATTCAATAAGTCTAAGACTTGTGGTGAATATTAACATAATTTTATACATAGTTGCATCCAAAACTGCTTGACAACACTCCAAATTCAACAACCTTAAAATTTTGACATTTCAAAAAATTTCTTTCCTGTTCCACTTCACCTGATACCTCCACTTACAATTAATACCATTCACTCCATAATACTTTTCCAACTGCAAACCTTTCTCAACTACCCATATTTTTGCCGAAATTGTAAATTTTGCACGAGACCAAAAATGACATTTTAATTTGACATTTGATATTAAATCGTCTGACAAATGCCTATAACTAATAACTCTCTATAATTTACTTATTTAATGAATTTAAATGCTTTAAAACCCCCAAGAAAGACTAAATGCATTTGCGCAGCAAACTGGCCAGTGTGTTACTTTAGCAAATTGAAGTTTTAAACAATGCGTGTTGAAAATTTAGTGCAACTTTTAGATATATCTATACATCTGTTCACAAATAACTAAACCAATAGTTAAAGCTAACTTTTTCGTTATTCTACACAGATTTCACGTTTCATTAGTCAATATATCTTCTAAATGATGCTGTGCAATCATCCCTGCTGTCAACAGATGGCAAGACTAGCTTCTTATAAATGGTAAATTAAATATGGTTACTTTTGACGGCTTGGAGCAACATATATCTGATTTTTATCACAATTTCATTGCTTTAGAGCACAAATATGTTTCTCAAAACCTTTTGATTAGTTTATTATAAAAATCTTTGTATTCGCTATACACTGAGATAGTTCGTGGGCCACATAAAAACGTAAGTATTATAGTTTTTTAAAACTCACAGTTTCTTGTCAATTACTTTATCCCTGACACATCTTCTCCTACTGCTACTTGACATGTCAAACATTTATCTTGTTTCTGTGAAACTTTTATTTCAATCTCTCCCCTTCAAAATTTTACGTCCTTCTCGTTCCAAATTTTCCAAAAATTTTTTTCTTTCTGTTTATTATTTTTCTCTCAACAACCGTCACCAACCAAATTTTTGTCGAATTCGCCACCTTCAAGCGTAACATTACTTTTTCTTAACAATGCCTTGTTCATTGTCCCCCCCAGATACATAATATTCATTGTTGCTCATAATTCATTTGCCTTAGCTAACCTATATTAGACATTTACATTGTCATTTTGACATCTGATAATAAACATCTGTTCAATATCTAGGTTATGACAAATTAATATATTTAATTATAATAAACAAGGACACATTAAACCTCTTAAAAAAGCTATCCCTGCAGTCGGTTCTGTTCATCCATTCACATTTTTATAGCTTATTTATTGTTCGTCACACTATTGTTATTTATCCGCAATTAGTTAAATCAAATCATATTTGCAATCTATTCTGTCCTGGGTCCTACCTTCAGTTTAGACATACGTACATTTTACATCTTACAAACTAACTTACAAATCATTTATATTTATTTAAATCTTGTTTTTCATTTTTTTAACCCATATATGTATATGTATATACTTGGGAATTAATCATGGTATACATTATCTTTTGAAACTTACATCAGGTCTTATGATATGCCTGTAAATGATTATTTTTACTTTCCCTTCGTCATGACATACATACATATAAATTTTCCTTCTCAGACATACTAGCTGTTCATGAAGCTTATGTATTTTCTTCTTTGACATCGTATACACAAAAGAGTAGGTGTTTATTTGTTTATCAAACATTGTTCGATTTCACATTGGGTGTTTTAAATCTTTTGTTGGCTTGTAGTGTGCGTAACTTATATGTAAGTGTACATACGTGTAACAGCTCTCCCTGTTTTACCTTATATTTGTCACATGTGAATTTTGTGAAGAGTAGCAATGAAAGGCATACATGTTTAAGCCAATGTAATAACCGCAACATACAGTAACAGCACATTGATCACTAGCATGCGAGCCTATACTATGCACTACACATCACTTTGTTGCACAGGCTGCCAATCGTGGCTGCATATCTTCTTTCTTTTATTGAAGATTAAAACCGTGTGGCTCCACAGTTGAGCAAAATTTCCCTTTTGTCTTGCTGTTGTTCCTTTGGGTGTAGCTTTAATCATATCAGGAGTCTGTCATCTCCAGTAATTTAATGTAATTTTTTGTTTATATTTTTCAAATTATCCTTGACATATGTCAAAGTAAGGTTTTGTCATTCTTGTTAATAAACAGTTTAAATTGTGGATTAAAATTTATCAGTTTTCTCTCGAATTTTATTATCAACTGTGAAATAAAGGACAAAAGTTTCCTCTCGTTTTAATGCAGTGTGGACCTAACTTTTGTAAAAGTCTGTCACTTTGAATAGTTGCAGGTTTTTTCTGTGCGCTAGATTGTAGCTGAATGGTTTCTCTCTATTTTATGCCTGTTATAAACGAATTTTTATGGCGTAAAAGTCTACCCACCTATATAACAACTCCAAGTGATTTTATAAACCAATATCTGTTAACTAAAATGATTATAACTGGCCTCAGCGACAAATAACAATCTAAAGGTAACAATGGAAGATAATAATGATTGAATTTCTAGTAAGTTCAGCGTCCGTAATTAATTTTTCTATCCATCTTGAGGAAAGCATATAGCAGTAGTGGAAGATCCATAGTTCCGGAATATTCTAAAATCAAAACCAATCACACAGCATTAGAAAATACCTTAATTATTTTCTTTAACTAAATAAAATAGTCAATATTACTTACCGATTAAATGCCTTACAATTTCAATAGCATCTTTAAATTTGTTATAAGCCTTTTGTACGTGTTTGTTTTATATAAAGTACTAATATCCTTCTCTTTTTTGTATTCACAAACTAAAACCATTAACTATTAACTAGCGTCTACCATTAGTTGATTATTTAGGTTACGATGAACTGTCATTTGCCAGTGTAGTTCCAACGGACATTAAAAATTTCAGATAATAGTTCAAAAGTAGATAAACTCATTTTGTTCTAGTGTACACTGCACGACGTAAGTTGTATCTCACACGTGTACACTGGGCGACATAAACTTGTAACAACTATGTTAACCGAAGCAAGGTATACCATGCGAGGGGAAATTTAATTTGACACGAATACGTAGTTCCAAATTTATTCATAACGCGAATCTCTTTAAATAGTTATATAACCAATTATTTTTATTTTTAATTTCACTCATAAATTATAATTATATTTACATTTACCCATTTCTCATCATATAATATGTCTATATATTTCTACATTAATATTAAAATCAATAAATTGTCTTTCGTGTTTTCATTAAATTGTAGAGTTTAGGGAGTAACTAATTTGAATCAATTTTCACATTTCATTGACTTCAAAAAGCTCAACAGATGTGTACTATAAAAAATGTGTGGCGCCCCATCTTCATTTACGACTCTCTACCCAGTTGCCTCCGACAATAGAGCTGCCGCACGCCTTGTCATTTTTGTTTGATAAAAATCCGTGGCATATTTACCATATATATATATATATATATATATATATATATATATATATATATATATATATATATATATATATATATATATATATATATATATATATATATATATATATATATATATATATATATATATATATATATATATATGTACAACATGAAGTTTTCATTTAAAAATAGCGACCCAATTATTATGTATCTAAGTGGCATAATTTCACTAAATAAGACAAATTCTTTTAGGTAAAAACAATTCCTTGATTAATGATTCAGACTCATTGCTCTTTGAGTATTTCTAAAAGCACTTCGTTTTGATTAATGTGTCGCATTCAGACAAAGACAGAAAAATTCTCACTTGAATTACTGATGGGGGAGTTGCCCTGAATTTAATTACGATTTGCCTTCCATTCATACATTTTCCTTAAAATTGGAAAGTGCATTCGCGTGCCAAATAATATTCTGGAAATATTATAATAACCGGGAAGCAATAGACAGTTAAATAATGTAGAATACGCCTACAAAATAAATATGTTGAAAAATTTATTCGAGGGAATTCGCTTGCGAAACTAAATTCATACAATTTAAACAATTATATAAATTGAATCGTATAATCTAATCGTATAATAATCGTATAATATAATTGAATCGACTTTTTTTATATATTTTTTTATTTCAACAACACACCACGAAGGCTTACAGCCTAAATACCATCGTACCGTGGGTGTCGACAAGGAGGAAAGAGGCAACTTGTTAATTCTGGACTTGAGGGTTTGGAGGTTCGGACGAGCAGGAAAAACATGTGCCGGCAAGGAATCCCACAACTTGGAAGTCCTCGGGACAAAAGAGCGGGCATAACAAAATATTCTATGTCTGGTGATCTGAACAGTAAAAGGGTGCATTCGCTCTGTTCCCCTGATAGATCTGTTGGGGGCAGCAGGTGGAGGAACTATGGAAGAAAACTCCTCTGAGCAGTGCCTGTGCAGATATCTATAAAAGAGAGAGAGGTCACCAACGACACGTCGGATGGCAAGGGATGGCAGCCTTTGGGTGAGGGTAGGGTCACCAATGAGACGTATAGCTCTCTTCTCAATGGAGTCCAGGATAGCGAGTGTAGAAGCGGCAGCAGCACCCCAGATGTGGGAGCAGTATTCGAGGTTTGGCCTTATTTGCGAAGTATATAAGGTATACAGATTAGCTGGTGAAAAGTATAAGACTTGAAAAGTAAAAGACTTCAATAAAGCAGTTCAAGGTAAACTTTATCCGGTACGGAACCCAAATATCACCACTACTGTCTACTACTGCTATAACAGATGTGTCTGTTTACACTACCATGAAGGCAAAAGGCAGCTTCATCAGAGGAAACAACGTAGTATTAAAAATCTGCCATTTGTTAAATAATCTGAATTATTTGTTAACAAAATTCGATCCTTCTATCAAAATCCTCTACAAAAAGTTCTTGCGGGTTATAAACCAAACAGGGAAATTATTAAAATGTAGCTATAACATTATTATTAATATTATTCAATCTACTTTAGCCTGAAGGGCTTTCACACTCCCCTGAAGGGGAACATTCACTCATCCCAGGTATCTCAAATACCAAAGGGACTGAGCTCGGATGGAGCTCTTTCCAAGTTATCGGGCCCTGAACGACAACGCGACACATCCTCATTTCCCAAGAATCTCCGCATGGTGTGGGCAATTGCAAGTATTACCACCTTCTGCATAACCTTGTAAAGGTGCTCTCCAAGACCTAATATCTTAGTGTTCTCTCGGATATTCTTAGAAACCGCACCAGCTGACGACATGACTATTGGAATCACTCGGACACTATCTGCCCTCCACTCTCTTTTTACTTGTATCTCAAGCTCTTTATACTTAATGATATTCTCGTTGTACTTTATCTCTAGATTATTAGTATTCGGAATAGCCACATCAATCAGCGTCACTTGGTTGCAGGACTTATCCACTATTATTATATCTGGCCTGTTATGGGCAACTCGTTGGTCTCTGAGCACGGTACGTCCCAGTACAACCTGTATCCTGTGTTTCGTAGAACAGGCTCAGGAGTGTATTTGTAGTAGGGCACCTTACTAATATTTAAAAGTCCCAGTTTCAGAGCCAATTTTTGATGAAATATCTTTCCAACTGCGTCGTGCCCCTGTTTATATTCTGTTGCAGAAAACGCTTTACATCCTTCGGTCGCGTGCTGAATAATCTCTGATGACTGACGCCCAAATCTACATTTGTCATCTTGGAACGAATTATCTTTAACTATATACTTCGAGTAGTTTCTTGTTGCGATGACCTGATCTTGTATGGTCAACAAAAACCCCGCTGTCTCTAGAAACATCTGCCCGGACACCAACCAGTAGTTCGAAGCTAATTTGTCATCATGTGCCGGTGAGGCCTAATTCAGATATCCCCCATGGAGAGGCTTCTGCATTCAAGATTGCAGCTTGTCCTGATCAGTCCGATGGTGACTTTGTATTTCACTTTCTTTTAATTCTAGCGGTGCTAAATCATCTGCTTCGCATATGCCACGGTGAAGTTCAGAAGTGACCGCCCGCTGGTGGAGATATGTACGTAGGTTCAATATCTGCTGGTCTAACTGTTTACCAAAATCCAACACTCCTCTTTCACCTTGGTGTATAGGTAGGGTTACTCACTAGATAGCACTACGAAGGTGATGCTTCTTTAAGTTTTTTAGAATATTTGCACCTTCCGTTGTAGATTTTTAATGCCCTTTTTGCTCCAGTTTACAATCCCAAATGAATAGCTAAGTTCAGAAACTGCATATGTATTAAAATACCTGATTCACTGACGTGTACCTGTCCGGGTATGTCTAATTCAAGTATTGCCTTACTGATAAGGCAGAGGGGGCTGGGCATCTATCATTTTGAAGCCACATTGTTCTCCGAAGTTCAAATGGGGTGTCTTTCAGCAGTTCTGGCAAATTGTTTTGTAAAAACGCCAAATATCTTTGGCCATTTAAAGTAGGGCGAAGTTCCACTGGGCCCAAAAATTTATCTTAAATTGATGCTGAGACTGATCCTCTCTGAACTCATGTGGATCTCCAATTTTCCAACTATGAAAGTTATGGAGGTTTATGTAACAAGTCATTTATACATGCTGACTCCCCACTCCAGAAAACTTTATCGAAGAAATAACATAGATTCTCAAAATCGCTTGCGCCTTGCGTATTCACGCAGTTTCGAAATTTCGACCGTCTGAATATGGTACCCATACCTTTTTAAAATTCTATAGGTAGTAGACGTTGAGACACCAGTTCGTCTTTCACTATGTGAAAAACTGGAACCTGTGATGAGCACTAATAAGTACACTTGGAGAACACCCAAATCACCACAACACATATTTCAGAGACCTTACGATCGTTTCGTTGACAAAGTCAACATCTTCAGAAGAAGAAAAATTCTGTCGTCTTTGTACTTTCCGCGTCGAGGTACCAGGTTCTTCGATAACAGTCCAGGACAGCATCCTCGTCTGCAGTTCCCGGTCGTTCAGTTCTATCAACACGATCGATGCCGGGCATTCTAATAGCGCTGTTATCGAAGAACCTGGTACCTCGACGCGGAAAGTACAGAGACGAACTGGTGTCTCAACGTCTACTACTCATAGAATTTTAAAAAGTTATGGGTACCATATTCAGACGGTCCAAATTTTGGAACAGCGAGAATACGCAAGGCGCAAGCGATTTTGCGAAATTATGTTAAGAAAAATCATACAAGATCCCAATATATTCGATGAAGTTTTACTGAGTGACGAGTCAGCATGTACAAATGATTTGTTACATGAACCTCCATAACTTTCATAGTCGGAAAATTGAAGATCTACATGAGTTCAGAGAGGATCGGTCCCAGCATCAGTTTAAGATAAATCTCTGGGCCGGTATTTTTAACGGAAAACTTTTGGGACCAGTAGAACTGCGCCCTACGTTAAATGGCCAAAGATATTTGGCACTTTTACAGAACAATTTGCCAGAACTGCTGAAAGACACCCCATTAAAACTTCGGAGAACAATGTGGCTTCAAAATGATGGATGCGCAGCCCAGTCTGCCTTAGCAGTAAGACAATACTTGAATCAGACATACCCGGGCAGCTGGACGTCAAATGATCAGAACAACTGCTCAAGCAGTTTCACGAAGCAGTCTAAGAAGACTAAGAGGATCTCTAAGACGATATTGCTTATGTATAAGACGGAATGGCCGTCAAATAGAGCATCTGTTATGAATAGAATTTTTTTTAATGTCACAATCTGTTTATTTTTATTTATTAGCTACCTGATTTCACTCCCAAATTTGCTGCTTTCAATCGTCGACAGTGAATTACTTTTAAGAGATATTGATAATGTTTTATACCATTTTAGAATTGTCATAAAACAGGGAAGTTTTTGAAATTATGAGCCAGTAAATTTTACCAACTTTTTTTTCAGTATTTTTTCATATTTTAGAAAAATTGGGGAAAAAAAGTCCGATTCTTTTTTTCTTCAGATTTTCTGAATAATAATACAAAATATGTCAGATGGTTCGATAACGCTATTATCGAAGATTGACAGTCACAAAAATTCTGCATTGGGGGGGGGGGTCCAAATACCTCATAATTTAACAATTTTCTTTTTTTTTCATAAAATTGTCAATACTTTGAAAACCGTAAACTTTTTGATAAGATCATATAGGGTTTTTCTGAAAGGGCTTGAGCTAGCCTATCTTCATGTGACGTTTGATTTATGACTTTTGAGACAGCCGATATATATATATATATATATATATATATATATATATATATATATATATATATATATATATATATATATATATATATATATATATATATATATATATATATACAGGGTGGTCCACTTCGCGGAAAAAGCCCAGTTTTCCATATTAAACTCAGTTTTATCAAAAAAGTTTGAATTAAAAGAATTAAAAGTTGTTCCTATCAATCAGCTACGTAATTCAAAAATATTTTAATTTACACAGGATGTTCATTTTCTCCGTAGCAGACCACACTTGCCTTTTTAGTGAATTTTCTTAAAAAAAATTCACTAATGAGGAGATCCCGACTTTTGAATTTTGAAAAAATTTCTTCAAATGAGCGCTAATTAGGCTCCCCAGAACACATATCCGGGGTCGGTTTAAATTTTTATATGTTTATATATATATATATATATATATATATATATATATATATATATATATATATATATATATATATATTTATATATATATA
This sequence comes from Tillus elongatus, assembly GCA_964006375.1. NCBI lineage: Eukaryota > Metazoa > Arthropoda > Insecta > Coleoptera > Cleridae > Tillus > Tillus elongatus. The sequence continues at coordinate 245,832,525 of OZ023263.1, read as the reverse complement.
TATGCATATATATATATATATATATATATATATATATATATATATATATATATATATATATATGTATCACACCGATAACTCAAAAAATAATGGGCCGATTTTGATTAAATTTGGTGAATAAATTCCTTCTGCAAATGGCTTGGATAAGTTCGTTAGCCAGGAAAATCGGTCCAGGTTTTCCCGGAAAATTTTGTGTTTTCTTTCGAAAAAAAATTATATCTCCGGAATTAACAAAGTAAGGGTAACCAAATTTCATATGCGGATTTATATCATTATAGGCAAGTTACCTACCAAAATTTAGCTCCGTAGGTTAAAGGATAAAAAGTTACAGTCATTCAAAGAAAAATAAATTTGGATTTTCCTCAAACCGCAAAATTGCGATTTTAAACGTGAGTACATTCCTTTCGCAAGTCGCTTGGATAATTTTGTTAGCCAGGAAAATCCGCCGAGGTTTTCCCGGAAAAATTTGTGTTTTCTTTCGCAAAATATTTATATCTCCAAAATTAAAAAGTAAGGGCAACCAAATTTGGTAAGCTGGTTTATATCGTTATAGGTGTGCCACCTACCAAAATTTAGCTCTGTAGGTCAAAAGACAAAAAAGTTATGGGCATTTAAAGAAAAATAAATTGGGGGTTTCCTCAAAACGTCAAAGTGACAATTGAAAACGTCAAAATTCGCAACATTTAGGCAAATAACTTGAATCTAATACGGGCTATGGAAAGAAAATGTCTCAAGAAGAATGCTTTACCTACACCGAACTCTTAGTTTCAACCGTCATTGTCCTTCATTTTACTAAAATATTTCCAGAAAATTCATTTCTAATAGACCCTTTCTCTGATGCTTGGCAGTAGCCTTAGCTATAGAGTTTATTGTTTAATGGTATATAATTTTTGTCGAATTTTCGTAAAAAATCAATAAAGTTCAATATATTCGTTATTATACAAGATATGAAAAAATATTGTATACATTAATTATACGGTGTTTTGAGCTACATCTTAAAAAATTATTGCGACAATCACAGGGTGGCCCATAAGTCGTTGGTGATACAAATAATTTTTTTTTGTCGAAAACGCCTTATTTTTTTGCATTTTCCATCGAAATATAATGCATGTTTGTAAGTTAAGAAATTCTGGAGGCAGCAAGTGCGTTGTGGTTGCGAATTTTGATTAAATGCTTCATATTTGAAAAGTTCAATTTGCTATTAACCTATAAGGTTGACTAAGAAACGGATTTTTTCAGTAACACTTTTGGTTTACTTTTGAAAATTTCTGTACGTTTTCAAACAATCAAGTTATTTTGATATATGTTATACTGGTAATCAAATTTGATGCCTGCTTTTTCTATATAGGTTATACTGGTAACCAAAATTGATGTCTGGTTTCTTAAAAAGAAAACACACATATTTGCAATAAAAACATTTTTATGAAAATTCACTACCATAACGCACTTGCTGCGTCCCGAGATTTTTTTAAATAGAACAGCCTGTATCTTATATCATTTTTAAAAATATGGTGTCGCAGCAAGCAAATAAATACCCCACATGATGGGTCTAGGCTCAACCGTTTTAGAGTTATTCATTTGTTTATTAAAAATATTGGTCTAGTTTGGTGCGTAAATACTTCGATTCTGCACAATGTTTTGGCTGCGTATTTACTGTAATTAATTTTATACACTCCTCACTATAACAAAATGCAACATGGTAATTCTTAATGTAACCTGTCTATACAGAGTGTTAAATTTCGCAAAACTTAAATTTTCTCGAAAATTTCAAATGGAGCGCCCTATATATTAGAACGCTATTAGATGCGCATTTTCATGATATTAAGGCTCAATTACGGAATTATCCATTTTAATATAAATTCAAGTAAATACTTCACGCTAGTGTGCAACACCCTGTATTTTATATCATTTTCAAATAGTTTACGTGATATCCTTAATTCATACTGCATAAAAAGTTAAAGTGTGTGTGATGTAAAAAGCTAAATATTTAATGCATATATTAACAAGGTTTAAATCAACAAGAACAATACTAAATCGAAATTCACAAAATAAACAATAAAAATTCAACGCAGCAAATGTTCAAGTTGGGAGCCGTCATTATCGATACAAATTTGTAATCTCTGTCTTAAATTGTTTTGCACCTTCAACAATGTTGCTTCGCGTACAGAATTAAAATCCTCTAAAATCCTTGCGCGCATGTCCTCCTTGGTCGTTGGTGGAGTCGCATACAGTTTACCTTTCACCCCACAAAAATAAATCTATTTTGGAAAGATCAGGAGATCTTGCTGGCCAAGGGGTTGGTCCACGTCGACCTCTCCATTCTTCTTCAAAATTATGGTTTAAAAATGCTCTAACAGTTCTTGTTGAATGTGGAGGCGCTCCGTCGTGTTGATACCACATTTCACCCCGGAGTTGCAGAGGAATTTCTTCTAACAGCTCTGGTAGATCATTATTCAAGAAAGTTGGATAACGCTCACCAGTTAAAGTCTCATAAAAAAATACGGTCCGATTAAATACGGACCCAAAATTCCAGCCCACACACTGGACCACCTATGCTGACGATCCACTGGCCATGAAAAATATGGATTTATATCAGAATAATAATGCAAATTGTGCATGTTAATTCCTCCACAGTTTGAAAAATTTGCCTCATCTGTAACTAGCACGTTTGCAAGAAATCCTGGTTCCTGGTTGTCCTTTTGTAGAGCCCAATTACAAAAATTCAATATTTGCTGCTTATCGCTTGCAGACAGTTCTTGAACTTTTTTAACATTCTAAAAGATCTTTGGACAGGAATTTTATGATATTTAAATTTGAAGCTAATTGTCGCTGGCTGATATGTGGATTTTCAATGACTAAGGCTATGATGTTTACAGAAGTACCTTCATTTAGAACAGTTTTGTTTCTTACGGGAGCTCGATACAGTACACTGCCGTATGCATCAAAACGAGCTTTCACCAATCTAAGTGCTTTCAACTAAGGCTGTTGTCGATTAGGGTATTTCTGCCTATAGATTCTCTTTGCTAAGGCAAAATTTCCATCACTTTTAGCAATCACGTACAGCATTGACATAAGTTCTTCAGTAAAAAACATGCTGATATCAAAAGCGGGTAGCTAAGAAAGCTACGTGTCAATAATTTAGTTAATTTTTCAAATGTCAAGTGGCGTTGTCAAAGCCGCCCTTAGATTTCGAGATAAGTTTCCTAAATATTGGAAAATGATAAGTTTTGTAATTAATGCGTTATATCTTTGTAACCGTTGAAAATAATGTCATCAAACGGGTATTACTGAAAAGGCCATGAAAATGCGCATCTAATAACGTTCCAGTATACAGGACGTTCCATTTGAAATTTTCGAGAAAATTTAAGTTTTGCGAAATTTAACACTCTATATAGTCAGGTTACATTAAGAATTACCATGTCGCATTTTGTTATAGTGAGGAGTGTATAAAATTAACTCCATTGAATATGCAGCCAAAACATTGTGCAGAATCAAAGTATTTACGCACCAAACTAGACCAATACTTTTAATAAACAAATGAATAACTCTAAACCGGTTGGGCCTAGACCCATCATGTGGGGTATCAATTTGCTTGTGGCGATACCATCTTTTTTTAAATAATATAAAATACAGGGTGTTCTATTTAAAAAAAGGTAAATTTGGTCTGCCACGGAGAAAATGAACACCTGTGTAAATAACAATAAATATTTAAACAATATTTTTGAATTACGTAGCTGATTGATAGAGACAACTTTCAGTAGAAACTTTTTTACAAAACTGAGTTTAATATGGAAAACTGGGCTTTTTCCGCGAAGGGGACCAGCCTCTCTATATATATATATATATATATATATATATATATATATATATATATATATATATATATATATATATATATATATATAAATTGAAACTGACGCTGAATGTGAGTTCTAGGGATCCTAGTTTTAAACTTAAAGGTTGCGTTCTCGCCTACAACGATTTTTTACGACCCTTTGTTAAAATGTTATGGACATTAATCGGTTAAAACGAAATAAAAATGTTGTAAACCTCAATACAGATCTAAACATAATGCACGCCATAAAAGAGTTCTCTTGTATGATGCCTTTAAACAATATAATGCACCTTTATACTGGTAATTTCATTCCATTATATTATTCGCAACGGATTTCGTTACTCCCACAGGTCAGCTCAGATACCTGTATTTCACGGGATGTCTGAGATTATCGTGTCGCACACATTATATTCATCGTGTCGTAAATGCTAAAATCAGATCGCACAAATGCCATTTCAGGTTAATATTAGATAAAGCTCTACACAATTCAACACTTTATTATGAATAGTTTATAGGTATACCACGCTTTCCATTTGATGAAACCCACACCTGAAACAAATAACTCCACTTTACCTGAAAGCAGTAGCGGATCGTGCCTTAATGCATTGGAGGTGCGCAAGAAAAAAAATTGCGTTATGGTAGTAAATTTTTATTAAATGTTTCAAATTTGAATAACTCAAATTTCGACGAACTTAGAAAGTTGAATTTCAGTTTATAGTAGGGCCTTACCCAGGGAAATATATCCACCAAATTTAATCAAAGCTTTGTAATTTTCGGAGAAAAAAATTGTTTTCAAAAGAAAATTCAAAACATGAATAACTCAATTTTCTAAAAATGTAGAAAGTTTAATTTTAGTTTGTAGTAAGGTCTTTTACAAGGCAACATATCCACCAAATTTCATTAAAACAGATTTGTAATTTTCGGAAAAAAGTTTTGTTTTTAAACAAAACTCAAAATTTTCCCGGAAAACCTTATCCGATTTTCCTGACTAACAAACTCATTCAAGCCATTAATAAAAGAAAGGCACTTGCCGAGTTTCATCAAAATCAGATGCTTATAGTTATCGGTTGGATATATATATATATATATATATATATATATATATATATATATATATATATATATATATATATATATATATATATATATATATATATATATATATATATATATATATATATAGCACGGCCGGGTAGATGTCAATGTCACTTGTCTGTCACTTCTCACTTTTAGCTAAAAGTCATAGCTCATTTGTTTGTCCCTTCCCGTTCTCTTGAGATATTCGGCTTTTAACTGTCCTCCATTTCAAATGCTAAATTTTATTTGTATCGCAGTTTGTCCATTGCTGTGGTTTGTAGTTTTAATGCTTCTAATTCTGCCTTCAGCCATATAGTGCAAGAAAACAAAAGCGATAGTCGATGAAAATAGCCACTATGATAGATTTCTTGTAAAGTTCAGTTCCTGCAATATAAAAAACAGAACGTAAGTATTTTTGGCTATTTTGGTTTTACTTTTTAATGGTATGATGGGTCTATTAACTCAGTGTTTTCTCTGAAAGTTCTGCTCTGGTTGTGCAGCCTGCCTTTACAGCTTCTTTATCTATTTGTTTAGAGACCTTAGATTGTGGTGTCAGTGCATTTTTAAATCTTAATTTACACGGGTTTATACCTGTTTTACCAACTTTTACTGCTTTTGCATTGTTGTTTTGCTGCTTGGAAGTGCCTCGACTGAGCTTTGGATATTTTGATGTTTTTAGTTTCTCAACTTTTAGCTTTTAGCTTTGATTTTATTAATGTAACTGGTGTAGAGCATGTTAGCTTTGACTTTAATTTGTGTTTAGACTTTGCTTGTAAGACTGTTTAGAATTTTGTAACTGCTTGTATCGTGTGATACTTTCCGACCTACCAGAAACTTTGTTTCTGACACAACCACGTTTTGTAATGTTTCAGGAAGCCCCTGAAGATGGCCAGATATATGGGCAGAAACGCGTAGGGCTTTTACTAAATAAATTCAGTCTGGAGTATAGCCTTGTTCTGTTCTTTTTTACCTTGGAAATATTAATAATTATCAACTATACTTACCAAGATTTCCTCTAGTAAGTTATAGGTTATAGTAGTTAAAAAGTCCCTTAAAAAATTAACCTTTAAATTTAAAATATCCACTGAATTAATCACAGTATCACAATTATTTTGTCCACCTATTAAGCAACCCGAACGAGTAGCCATCATAATAATAATAATTATCTTGTTAGAACATATAAACAACAACGAAATGATTTAATTAAAATCAATCCGACGCGCAGCACTACACGAAAATTACTAAACACATGCTAGACACAGACACGCTCTGCCAAAATTTCACTGCAAACTGCAAGCGTGGAATTTGAGAGCGCACACCAGATTGCTTATTCGGTCGTTTTCGACGATGATACTCGATAATTTCGCGTTGAAGTATCGCATTTCCCCAAGAGCGCCGAAAAATACACACCGCCGGCAACTGATGTATATATGGATATTTCGATATGGATGTATATAACGATAACGTCTGCCACCAACCATTAACACTATACTTATTCTGATGCTGTATTAATGGCTGCCACCTCTGCGATCCTCGATCATCGATATAGTAATCTTATTTGTTGAATGCAGGAATGCAAGAGATAAAAAAGCAAATAAAAATTTATTAAAATATAGCATAGCAAAAAAAATTTCCATGGCAGGTGGCAATGCGCGCGCACGGGCGCACTTATTGAGGAGCCGCCCCTGCCTGGAAGCTATGCTTCTGCGTATTTTGTAGTTTATTTGCTGCATAAATCTTATGAGGTTCTGTTTAAATAGCATTTTTATAAAAGCCAATTTACATTTTCTACAAAACATACATTAAAAAATTTGTTATTTAACCCAAAGGATAAAGATAAAATTATGGACGCAGCAAGTGCGTTATGGTAGTGAATTTTTGTAAAAATGTTTTTAATATCAAATATGTATTTTTTCTAAACGGACATTTGGTTGGCAGTATAACCTATATAGTACTAACAATGTGCCACATTTCATTAAAATAACTTTGTTGTTCCAAAAAGTACAAAATTTTCCGAAAATAAACACACCTGCCAAGATATAATTATTGACAAACAGCTTTATGTCCCAAGTAGAAGAAAAATTTTGTATGAAATTTTGCAACAATTTCTTTTACAAAAATTCACCATTTCTTTGCCTTCAGTAATGTCATTTTTCACAAAAATTCGACAACTTTTATTTACAACAACGGACTAAACATTTATTATTAATTACCACCATTTCACAAAAATGTTACAAAAATGATTCCTGTGAAAACACTAAAAACGTTTCTTCGAAAACTTTTCAATTTCAGCCTGTATACGGCAGCTCAATTTTTTCGACGAGTAATACAAACGAAAAGCTCTCTGAATGCGTCATTTCCATGGGGCTCCGCTATTTGTTGACACAAACGCCGTTTCACAATTTGTGATATGTGTTTGAAATATGTGCCAAAAACGTGAAAAATTGCCAAACAATTGAAATAACTCAAAAACGATGAACGATATCAATTATTTTTTCTTACAAACATGCATTATAATTTGCTGGAAAACACAAAAAATGCAATAAACTAAGGGGGTGTCCTATTAAAAAAAGAAAGTGTGTATCACCAACGACTTATGGGCCACCCTGTGATTGTCAAAATAAGTTTATAAGATGCAGCTCGAGATACCATATAATTAACGTATATACTTTTTGGTCATATCTTGTATAATAACGGATATATTGAGCTTTGCCGTAGAAAAGCGTCACGCTGTATATTTTGAAAAAATTCTGGACGCAGCAAGTGCGTTATGGTAGTGAATTTTCATTAAAATGTTTTTAATAACAAATATGTGTGTTTTTTTTTAAGAAAGCAGGCATCAAATTTGGTTACCAGTATAACCTATATAGTAAAAACAATGTGCCTTGTTTCATCAAAATAACTTTATTGTGTGAAAATGTACAAAAATTTTCAAAAGTAAACTTAAAGTGTTCCCGAAAAAACACGTTTCTTGGTCAACCTTATAGGTTAATAGCAAATTGAGCTGTTCAAATATGAAACATTTGATTAAAATTCGCTACCATAACGCACCTGCTGCGTCCACAATTTCTTTTCTTACAAACATGCATTATATTTCGATGGAAAATGCAAAAATGCAATAACATAAGGCGTGTTTGATAAAAAAAATGGAAATTTGTATCACCAATGACTTATGGGCCATTCTGTGATTGTAGAAATATTATTTTAAGATGTAGCTCAAGACACCCTATAATTAATATATACAAAATTTTTTCATATCTTATATAATAACGGATATATTGAGCTTTATTGATTTTTTACGAAAATTCGACAAAAATTATATACCATTAAAGGATAAACTCTATAGCTAAGACTACTGCCAAGCATCAGAGACAGGGTCTATTTGAAATGAATTTTTTGGGAACATTTTAGTAAAATGAAGGACAATGACGATTGAAACTAAGACTTTAGGGTTTGTAAAACATCCTTCTTGAGACATTTTATTTCTATAGCCCGTATTAGATCCAAGAAGTTCTTTGCCTAAATGTTGCCAATTTTGACATTTTAAATCGCCACTTTGACGTTTTGAGGAAAACCCCAATTTATTTTTCTTTAAATGCCTATAACTTTTTTGTCTTTTGACGTACATAGCTAAATTTTGGTAGGTAACTTACCTATAAGGATGTAAACCTGCGTGCCAAATTTGGTTGCCCTTGCTTTGTTAATTCCGGAGATATAAATTTTTTTCGAAAGAAAACACAAAATTTTCCGAGAAAACTTGGGCAGATTTTCCTGGCTAACGAACTCTTCCAAGCCATTTGCAAAAGGAATTTTTTCACCAAATTTAATTAAAATCGGCCCATTATTTTTTGAGTTATCGGTGTGATACATATATATATATATATATATATATATATATATAAATATATATATATATATATATATATATATATATATATATATATATATATAAATATATATATATATATATATATATATATATATATATATATATATATATATATATATATATATATATAAACATATAAAAATTGAAACTGACCCCGGATATGTTTTCTGGAGGGCCTAATTAGCGCTCATTTGAAGAAATTTTTTCAAAATTCAAAAGTCGGGATCTCCTCATTAGTGAATTTTTTTTAAGAAAATTCACTAAAAGAGAAAAACTGAAACTGACCCGATATATGGGTTTTTGGGGTTCCAGTTCGCGCTCATTTGAAGAAATCTTTTTAAAATTCATAAGTCGCGGTCTTCTCAATAACGAATTTTTTTTACGAAAATTTGCTAAAATATAGACTATTAAACCATAAACTCTATATCAGAAACTACTGCCGAAGCATCAGAAAGAGGGTCTATTTGAAATTCATTTTCTGAAAACATTTTAGTAAAACGAAGGACAATGACGGTTGAAACTGAATCTTAAGGCTTTGTAAAACACATTTCTTACGACATATCGTCTACATAATCCGTATTTTTTCCAAATTCGTTGTCTCAAAATTGCATATTTTGACGTTTCAAATAGCGACTTCTGAAGAAGAAAAATTAAAAATATTTTCTGATACTTCTTGAATTTTTGCGTCAAGAAAACTTAACCGCTGGATGTAATATTCAATTGGTTTTATTAATCACACAAACTATTTTGTTCTTGTGCTTTCCTCTGATCACCAGTGGCACCCATTTTTTTTTCTTAAAATGCCTATAACTTTTTTCTTTTAACTTGGAGATCTGAATTGGCACATAGGGTAAGTTGGATAGTAGAAACGTATCTGCCAAATTTGGTTGTCATAACTCTGTTATTTTTGGAGAAAAATTTTCAGGGAAAACTGGTCCAATTTTCCTGGCTAACGAAGTTATACAAGGCACCTATAAAAGGAAGATATGTACCAAATTTCATTAAAATCGACCTGTTATTTTTTGAGCTGTCGATACGATATATATATATATATATATATATATATATATATATATATATATATATATATATATATATATATATATATATATATATATATATATATATAAACATAGATCTTCTCATTAGTGAATTTTTCGTTTGACAAACTAGAGTACTATTGAAACCAGATTTAAAGAACATTTTGCACAGCTGAGATATGGCGCTATTTATTATTAATGGGATAGTAATCACCATATAAATAAAGGAAGTCTCAAGTTAAACAAAAATGTCAGGCATTCGCGAAAGTTAGACAATTAGATGCATAAGTATAAGTATAAGTATATATATATATATATATATATATATATATATATATATATATATATATATATATATATATATATATATATATATATATATATATATATATATATATATATATATATATATATATATAGTGTGATCTGTTTGTTTGAGTCACCCTGTGAATTCTTTACATACCGTGCGATTGTAACCGGATTTTCTTTAAAGCGTAGATCTTTATGAACTCTATTTTTGAAGCAATAGGCGCCATATTTGTACAAAATCCAAGGCCGACTTCGTGAGTTTTCAAGAGTAAATATTTAAAAAACCTTATTAGGGATTTTTTATAGGAAATCCGTTCACCCCACTGGATTCACCATCCCCAAAATGGTCCTGTACTAAATTTCATCGAAAAATTTCGAGCGGGAACGATTTTGTAGCCAAATAAAAAATGCATAATACATCGTCTTCATAAATTTATTCTGCCAAGTTATACATGAGCCCCATAAGCAGAAGGTTACGCGATCGGATCTACCTCGATGAATGTATGCTTTTTGTGTGATCTGTTTGTTTGAGTCACCCTGTGAATTCTTTATTTACCGTGCGATTTCAACCGGATTTTCTTTAAAGTGTAGATCTTTATTAACTGTATTTTTGAAGCAATAGGCGCCATATTTGTGCAAAATCCAAGGCCGACTTCGTGAGTTTTCAAGAGTAAATATTTAAAAATCCTTATTAGGGATTTTTTATAAGAAATCTGTTCGCCCCACTAGATTCACCATCCCCAAAACGGTCCGGTACTAAATTTCATCGAAAAATTTCAACCGGGAACGATTTTGTAGCCAAATAAAAAATGCATAATACATCGTTTTCATAAATGTATTCTGCCAAGTTATCCATGAACCCCATAAGCAGAAGGTTACGCGATCGGATCTACCTCGATGAATGTATGTTTTTTTTATGTCTTATTTTAACATTTGGAGAAACAATTGTGCACATGTTTCATACATTTTGAACAAGATCTCATTTTTGTTTAAAACACCTAAATAAGTTTGTCACCTTTGAGTCTTGAATTATAATTTTGTTATTGTTGATATTGAAAAAACTGGTTTGATTAGGTTGACTAATACGAAATCTTACTGGCGATTAATAAGGAAAAATAACTGCTTCGTTTATCATTTGTCAGATACTTTATTTCTCTAAATATGAATTAAGTTTCCTTCTGGAAATCTTCTGTGTAACTTTAATAAAATTTGTAATACAAGTTTCTTTTAAAGAGACTTACACCATCTACAGATATAGCAAAATTTAGTTCTTTAGCTTCATAGAAAATTGAATGTTGGGCATTTTTCTCTAAATGGGTTAAAACGCAAGCTTTTTTTGATAATAGAGAGATATCGATGGTAACACTTTCGAAAGAATTATTCAAATGTGCGCGTACTAGGACCTCTAAAATCGATCTTCAAAGTCTCTGTAAGTTTAAAGTATTTACTTTACTAATATGCCGTATAATAATAGTGTACAATTTTATGTAAGTTCGTTACTATAATGCACTTGCTGCGTCTCGAAATTTTTGTTTATTTATTTGGAGAATATGTATTTTATTAGTGAATTTTCTTAAAAAAAATTCACTAATGAGGAGATCTCGACTTTTGAATTTTGAAAAAATTTCTTCAAATGAGCGCTATTTAGGACCCCTGGAACCCAAATCCGAGGTCGGTTTCAGACTTTATATGTTTATATATATATATATATATATATATATATATATATATATATATATATATATATATATATATATATATATATATATGTTTATATATTTATGTGTCACACCTATAACTAAAAAAATAATGAACCGATTTTGATAAAATTTGGTGAGTACCTTCCTTTCGCGAGTGGCTTGGATAAGTTCGTTATCCAGGAAAATCCGCCGAGGTTTTCCCGGAAAATTTTGTGTTTTTTTTCGAAAAAAATCGAAAAAAATTTATATCTCCGGAATTAACAAAGTACGGGCAACGAAATTTGGTACACGGGTTTATATCGTTATATGTAAGCTACCTACCAAAATTTAGCGCTGTCGGTTAAAGGACAAAAAAGTTACAGGCATTTAAAGAAAAATAAATTTGGGTTTTCCTCAAAACGTCAAAGTCGCGATTTTAAACGTCAAAATTGTTAATATTTAGGCAATGAACCTGAAATTAATATGATCTATGGAAGCAAAATGTCTCAAGAATAATGTTTTACAAAGCCTGAGCTCTTAGTTTCAATCGTCATTGTCCTGCATTTTACTAAAATATTCCCAGAAAATTCATTTAAACTAGACCCTTTCTCTGATTCTTTGGCAGTAGTGTTGGCTATAGAGTTTATCGTTTAATGGTATATCATTTTTGTCGAATTATCTTAAAAAATCATTAAAGCGCAATATTTCCGTTATTATTCAAGTTACGAAAAAAAGTTGTATACATTAATTATAGGGTGTCTTAAGCTACATCTTAAAAAATATTTCCACAATTACAGGGTGGCCCATAAGTCGTTGGTGATTCAAATTTTCTTTTTTCTTTAGTGAATTTTTTTAATCGAACACGCCCTATGTTATTGCATTTTTGTATTTTCCATCGAAATATAATACATCTGTGAATTTTTTTAATCGAACACGCCCTATGTTATTGCATTTTTGTATTTTCCATCGAAATATAATACATCTGTGAATTTTTTTAATCGAACACGCCCTATGTTATTGCATTTTTGTATTTTCCATCGAAATATAATACATCTTTGTTAGAAAAGAAATTCGGGACGCAGCAAGTGCGTTATGGTAGCGAATTTTCATTAAATGCTTCAAATTGTGAATCAATTTGCTATTAACCTATAAGGTTGACCAGAAAACCAGTTTTTTCGGGAAAAATTTAAGTTTACTTTCGGAAATTTTTGTACATTTTCAAACAATAAAGTTATTTTGATGAAATATGGTACATTGTTTTTAATATATAAATTATACTGGTAACCAAATTTGGTGCCTGCTTTCTTAAAAAAACATATTTGCTATTAGAAACATTTTTATGAAAATTCACTACCATAACGCACTTGCTGCGTCCAGAGTTTTTTTGTAAATAAAGTGATTTTATACCAACAAAAAAAAATCGCTTAAAACATTTAGTCTAAAATAATGACCAGAAGTTGTCCCATCTGCATTAATGCTTTAATATTGATTATAGTGTATTAAATCCCTGTCATTTTATCGCAGTCACTGTGGTTTATATAGCTAATTATTACATAATTAAATTTATGATAGATGACAGAGCAGCGCACAAATTACAGCACATGTTTATAATGCCAGTTAATAAGCCTAGAATTATGTACGGTATCAGACCAAAAACAGTTAAAAAGTCATTTTATAAATTGTAAATCGATGCGCCTGCTTTTGAGGTTCCCATTACAAATTTATTGATTGTTTGCGGAGGATTTCTCAAGCATTTCCTTTCGTTAGATTGGTGTTACATTTAATTGTGCAAATCAAAAACTCTGGACGTAGCAAATGCGTTATGGTAGTGAATTTTCATTTTAGTGAATTTTCTTAGAAAAAATTCACTAATGAGGAGATCTCGACTTTTGAATTTTGAAAAAATTTCTTCAAATGAGCGCGATCTAGGACCCCTAGAACCCATATCCGGGGTCAGTTTCAATTTTTATATGTTTATACATATATATATATATATATATATATATATATATATATATATATATATATATATATATATATATATATATATATATATATATATATATATATATATATATATATATATATATATATATATATATATATATATATATATATATATATATATATATATATATATATATATGTATCACACCGATAACTCAAAAAATAATGGGCCGATTTTGATAAAATTTGGCATGTACCTTTCTTTTGTAAATGGCTTGGATAAGTTTGTTAGTCAGGAAAATCGGACGAGGTTTTCCGGGAAAATTTTGAGTTTTCATTTGAAAAAAATTCCTATCTCAAAGAATAATAGGCCGATTTTGATAAAATTTGGCATGTACCTTCCTTTTGTAAATGGCTTTGATAAATTCGTTAATAAAAAAAATCGGACGAGGTTTTCTGGGAAAATTTTTAGTTTTCATTCGAAAAGAATTGTTTTCTCAAAAAATAATGTGCCGATTTTAATAAAATTTGGCATGTACCTTCCTTTTGTAAATGACTTTGACAGGTTTGTTAGTCAGGAAAATCGGATGAGGTTTTCCGGGGAAATTTTTAGTTTTCATTCGAAAAGAATTCTTTTCTCAAAAAATAATGTGCTGATTTTAATAAAATTTGGCATGTACCTTCCTTTTGTAAATGGCTTTGACAGGTTTGTTAGTCAGGAAAATCGGACGAGGTTTTCCGGGAAAATTTTGAGTTTTTATTCGAAAAAAAATTTTTTCTCAAAGAATAATAGGCCTATTTTGATAAAATTTGGCAAGTACCTTCCTTTTGTAAATGACTTTGATAAATTCGTTAATCATAAAAATCGGACGAGGTTTTCAGATAAAATTTTGAGTTTTCATTGAAAAAAAATTTTTATCGTAGAAAATAAAAAATCTATGATAACCAAATTTGGTAGATAGGTTTACGATATAAAAAGTAAACTATACACGAAAATTTAGATTTCTATGTTACAAGAAAAAAAAGTTATAATAAAATATTTTGTGCCAGATCATTTCTATGAAAATTCACTACCATAACGCACTTGCTGCGTCCAGGCTTTTTATGGATACGTCTTTTACTGATCTACACATTGTATTAACTATATATGTACGGTCTGAAAATAAAGTAACAAGTAAATTCGATAACTTGGTTAAAAATAATTTTCTGGGGAAAATCTTGAAGTGGTATAGCGATTTTACTAATTTGATACTACATTATTTTGATATTATTACGGCATTTGTTTCTCATTTTATGACGTCGTCCATATTTTTTTAATTGACAGCCTATTTTATTTATTTATTTATTTACGGGCCAGGAGCCGATTTTAGATAAGTACAACAAGAAAGGAAAAAAAAGAAAAATATACAATAAAAGCAGTTAATAAAAGCATACAAGATGGTTACAAGTTAGACACTTAACTTACAAAGTGACAGCTGTTTAAGGAAACTGATTTTCTTGTGAAAAAGTCAAGTTCATCAGACAATTTGTTGGCCAATACTGGGCATCTAATTAAATAAGAGTTATGACTGTAGTTAGTACGATGAAAAGCGATAAAAAATGAACAAAGAAGTTGATCATAGAAAGTAAGTCAGGACAAGATACCTCGAAGTTAATTATGTTATAAAAAAGTTCCAAATCTCTTTGTTTGTGTCGAACATCAAGAGGCATGATATTAAAATACGTTAGTAAATCATCGATACTACTATAATGATGGTGGCTTTTGAAAGCAATATACTTTAAAAACTTGCACTGCACCAAGATTGACAGAATGACATGTATAGTAGGGAGAGGCATATTCAAGATGAGGAGGTACAAGAGAAAAATAAAGAATATTAACAGATCTGATGTTGGTGAAATCAGAGGTACATCTTTTAATAAAGCCAAGCAACTTCAGAGACTTATAAATCACATCAGAAACATGAGGGATAAATGAAAAAGATGAATCAAATGTAACACCCAAATCTCTAACTAATTCAACAGACTTCAATGGTACACCCTTGATGTAATAGCTATGTTCAAGTCTGTTCCTTCCTATATAAAAAGAAATTGATTGGCATTTAGATGGATTGAGTTCCATTTTATTGTTAAGACACCAGCTTATTAAGTTGTCAATGTAATACTGAATCTTAAAAAAGGCTGAGGGACCTGTGATTCTGGAAAATAATTTTAGATCGTCAGCAAACAATAAAAATTTACAATGAGAGAAACACTCATGAACATCATTAATGAAGATAATAAATAGCAAAGGTTCCAAGCGAGAACCCTGTGGCACGCCTGAAAAAACTTTTATCCCATTGGACATAAAACTCCCTATCCGCACCACCTGATATCTGTAAGAAAGGTAACTACCTATCCAGCTGAGAGGAGGGTCGCCAACACCAAACATATGTAGCTTATGGATTAAGAGGTCATGGTTTACTCTGTCAAAGGCCTTGGAAAAGTCGGTATAAACAGAGTCAAGCTGAATACCCGCCCCCGAGGACTCCTACAAGTAGGCACTGTACACCAACAAGTTTAGATCAGTAGAACGACCCGATATAAATCCATATTGCTGGGCAATGATTGAACCACCAAGGAGAGAAGTAAGAGTCTCACATAGATCTTCAAAAACTTTAGGAATAACGCTAAGAATACTTATCGGTCGGTAGTTCTCAACAAGACCTCTGTCACCAGATTTAAAAATTGGAAGAGTGAAACTAAGTTTCCAGCATGTAGGGAAAACACCCATTTCCAGATATAAATTAAAGATGAACCACAACAGCCTAGACAAATTAAAACTACAGTACTTAAGAAGAGAAGGGGGGGGGGGGGAATACCGTGAATTTTCTTTTGAAAAAATCACTAATAAGGAGATTTTGAAAAAATGTCTTTAAATGGGCGCGAACTAGCCGCCCTAGAACCCATATCCAGGGTCAGTTTTAATTTGTATATGTTTATATATAGTCCCCCTCTAAAGTCCTCCCCCCCATACTAAGTTTTGAACCACCTGGTATATCGCAACAAGATTTCGAGGGCTCAAATAAGACGTACAACCCTACGATTTTATGGAAAAAGGACAGCTGGGCGTTTAAAAATGGCGGAGAAGCGCCACCTTGAATTACTTTTTTTAATAGAAAACCCCATATATTATTCTGTTTTCGAAATATTCTCATAATTCTGAACATTTCTCTGAGATACACTTTTTTCCTAAATTTGAGTGAATTTTCTTTAAAAAAATTCACTAATGGGGAGATCGTGACTTTTGAATTTTGAAAAATGTTTTGCAAATGAGCGCTATTTAGGACCCTTGGAACCCAAATCCGAGGTTGGTTTCAGACTATATATATATATATATATATATGTGTGTGTCACACCGATAACTCAAAAAATAACGGGCCGATTTTGATAAAATGTGGTGAGTATCTTCCTTTCGCAAGTGGCTTAGATAAGATCGTTATCCAGGCAAATCAGACTCGTTTTTCCCGGATTACGTTTTCCTTTGGAAAATGTTTATATCTCAGGAAGTAACAAAGTTAGGTCAACCATATTGGGTAGGAGGGTTTATATCATAAAAAGAAAACCATGCAACAAAATTTATATTTATATTTTAAATAGGGAACATGGGTCGAGTGTTACATCATTTGAAGGCTCTTCTTTTCTGAATTCAGCACACTAATTTTTTATCAACTAGTTTAAAAATTATTCACAGTTGGAGTCGCAAGAACGTATTTCATTCATTGTGATAAGAAATGCACTAATTAGTCAATTTTTTGTTAAAAAAAAAAACAAAAAACGAAACCAAACGTCCAAAAATGTTTATTCAGTTAAGCAAATATGCAAATTGTTGACCACCAGCTTCCATACAAAAGTACAAATTTTGTACAAAACGAGCTCTGACATTCTGGAGCATTTGTGGATTTATTAGACAGCATTCTTCAACAATGCGTCGTCGTAATTCTTCCAGAGACTCCGGTTCTGTTGCGTAATTCTACTCTATGATCTCATAGAAAGAAGTCTAAAGGAGTTACATCCGGTGATCTAGGGAGCCACTCAATAGCACCTCTACGCCCAATCCATTGCTCTGGAAACTCTGTTCAAAAACCCCCTTACACGTTGTGAAAAATGCGGAGGAGCTCCATCTTGTTGAAACACTAATTGCTTTTCTTGATAGCGATCATCATTTTCAACAATGTCACTTAGTAGAGGGTAAACGATATCTCCTAGTAACTCCAAATACGTTTCGCCACTCAAATTGTCATCAAGATAAATTGGTCCGATTAAAAGGTCTCCAAAAATGCCAGTCCAGACATTCTATTTCTGTGGAGTTTGAGTGTGGACTTCGTGAAGATTTCTTGGATTATTATCTGCCCAATAACGACAATTATGACGATTGACTGTAGAGTTTAATAAAAACGTACACTCGTCTAACAAACAGAAAGTTCCCGCTTTCAGCTATTCGTGCAGTCATAACTTCACAAAACTCCAGCCGCCGATCAAAATCCTCTTCATCCAGTTGTTGTACAAGATGAATTCTATACGGATGAAATTTATGATGCTTCAATATTCGCTGAATAGTTCTTCTTTTGATCTTTGAAACAGTCGCCAATTTTCTCGTGCTTAAAGTTGGGTCTGCAGAAATTTGTCCAAAAACTTCAATCTCAGTAGTATCATTTCTAACCCGAAATTCACGTTCAGGATCCCGTTTTTTGTTGGCTCCTGAACCATTTTGTCGAAACTTTGTAACTAACTCCAAAATGTATTTTCTGTCGTTCATTAAACAAATTTGCGGTACGGTTGGCACAGTCATCGTTTTTGAAAAAATTAGTACAAATTTTAACTCTTTCTTCTACAGAATACACCATTGTGAAATTAGTTTTCGGTAGTACTATCAAGTATCAAACCAACCGATAAACTGAAATAATAAACCGCATTTCTCTCATTCCGATAAGAAATGTTCTGATAGTCAATTTTTTGTTTACAAACCAACAAAACATTGACTATCAGCACATTTCTTATCGGAATGAGTGAGGTGCGTTTTTGCATCTTCAACTGTGAATGATTTTTAAACCAGTTGATAAAACTTCAAAAAAAATTAGTGTGCTAAATTCAGTAAAGAAAGAGCTTTCAAATGGTGTAACACTCGACCCATGTTCCCTATTTAAAATATAAGGGTTGTTACCACCACCCTTAAGGGGTTGATGTGACAAAGTTGAGTTTTATGTGAAAACATGTCCCCCTCAATATTAAAATTTAAGTGTTTCAGCGTTTCTTTAAAAAAAAAATTCTCTGGACGCAAATCGGTCTGTTTCGTTTCCAATGCGCCGCCCTATATAGGTTATACTGGCAACCAAATTTAATGCCTGCTTTCGTTAAAAGAAAAGTCATAATATGTGCTATTGAAAACATTTTAATGAAAATTCACTACCATAACGCACTTACTGCGTCCAGATTTTTTAAGCTAAAATTAACATGTTTCGGTTTTTTTTTTATAAATGTGGACACTAATTAGGATACTGGATTTATTGCATTTCGATGTTCCACACTGTATATTTTTATGGTAGACCCTTTAAATATTCAAGGCTAACAGATATCATATTCAATCGGTGAGTAATAAACACTCCAATATTCTCTATATCAGTTTAGATAAGGCTTATAATCACATTGAGGGCTTTTGGTGTGACCTCATAATGCAAATGAATCATGAACAGACACACACACAGCCACACACACACATGTCCCCTTAGTCTTATCGATTTATCTTGCTGATTATGTGTTTGTACAGTTGGATGTTTTTATCTGACAAAATAAATGGCTTTTCGACCATACGCCTAGAACCCCAAGTTCTTGTCGTTAGGCTGGGAAAAGCTGCCCAGTAAAACGCCGTATTCGGCTGTATTCAAACAACAATCCATTTTATCAATTGCATCTGTCCGTTTTTATGTCTCTTATTTAATTTGGTGAATACATCACAAAAGATTTCATAAACTTCCAGGGTAAAAAGTCCTATCGTATACATATATACGGAGATAATTAAAATATTGTTTGTCATAAATACATGAAGCGCGTTGGGCAATTTACTTTTGCTTTAATGGCCATAAAATATTCAGTAAAGCAATGGAAGCGTCCAGAAATTAATGTTCTAAGCTGAAAAAAAATTAAGAAACATGAATTCAGATCAACAAACAAGTGCTTTTGTTGGGCGCGTGTAGTAAAATCTCTGGACGCAGCAAGTGCGTTATGGTAGTGAATTTTCATAAAAATGTTTTTAATAGCAAATATGTGTGTTTTTTTTTAGAAAGTAGGCATCAAATTTGGTTACCAGTATAACCTATAT
Organism: Tillus elongatus; assembly: GCA_964006375.1. Lineage (NCBI taxonomy): Eukaryota > Metazoa > Arthropoda > Insecta > Coleoptera > Cleridae > Tillus > Tillus elongatus. Next base: position 245,812,394 of record OZ023263.1, on the reverse strand, counting down.
AGTAAAAAATGATCTGGCACAAAATATTTTATTATAACTTTTTTTTCTTGTAACATATAAATCTAGATTTTGGTGTGTAGTTTACTTTTTATATCGTAAGCCTACCTACCAAATTTGGTTATCATAATTTTTTTATTTTTTAAGATAAAATTTTTTTTCAAATGAAAACTTAAAATTTTTCCGGAAAACCTCGTCAGATTTTTCTGAGTAACAAACCTATCAAATCTATTTACAAAAGGAAGGTACATGCCAAATTATATCAAAATCGGCCCATTATTATTTCAGATAAAAATTTTTTTCGAATTAAAACTCAAAATTTTCCCGGAAAACCTCGTCCGATTTTCCTGACTAACAAACTTGTTAAAGCAATTTACAAAAGGAAGGTACATGCCAAATTTTATTAAAATCGGCTTATTACTTTTTGAGATAATAATTTTTTTCGAATGAAAACTTAAAATTTTCCCGGAAAACTTCATCAGATTTTCCTGACTAACGAACTTGTTAAAGCCATTTACAAAGGGATAAGAATTTTTTTCGAATGAAAACTCAAAATTTTCCCGGAAAACCTCATCCGATTTTCCTGACTAACGAACTTATCCAAGCCATTTATAAAAGAAAGGTACATGCCAAATTTTATCCAAATCGGCCTATTATTTTTTGAGTTATCGGTGTGACACATACACATATATATATATATATATATATATATATATATATATATATATATATATATATATATATATATATATATATATATATATATATATATATATATATATATATATATATATATATATATATATATATAAACATATAAAAATTGAAACTGACCTCGGATATGGGTTCTAGGGGTCCTAGTTCGCGCTCATTTGCAACATTTTTTTCAAAATTCAAAAGTCGGGATCTCCCCATTAGTGAATTTTTTCTACGAAAATTCACTAAAAGTATTAAAGTCAGTGTTAAACAACAGCCAAGTTACTAATGGAATAGAACAATTTGTGGAATTAATCATTATCGTTAGTGATACTATTACTATTACTACTACCCGTCGCGCCTTTCCCATAAAAAGGTAATGACATCACAAAGTGATATTTCCATACAACATTTCTATTACCAGCGGATTTTAAAACATTTGTTAAAAGCACAGTAGCCGATTCTTGGCAGCTTGGTCGCTCAGACCACGGCATTGTCACCGCTTCCTGCTTAGTGCAACCCGAGGTCACACAGTCATCACACCCACATATCGTTTGGCACTACAACTCCGCGAACTGGGACGAAATGCGGGATTACTTTTCCTCATTTCCATGGGCGTCTGTCTGCTTCCCTCATCTTGACCCCTCTGATATCACACAAAACGTCACCGAAATTATCCATGCTGGCATGGAATTATTTATTCCACGTACACAGAAAACCTCTTCCGCCACTCAAAATCCCTGATTCTCTGAATTCTGTGACAAGGCCAGGCTTGAAAAGGTCAAAGCTCACAAAACGCTTGTACACAATCCCAGTCAAGAAAACCGTCAAGCATTTAACGACGCAATAAACCGCTATGTCCGCATTCCTTCTGAGGCATAAGACTAGTTTAATGACCACATCAAAAACAAAGTCCTCTCAAGCTCCAACGGCAGCAAACCCTTCTGGATTCTTGCTAAATCTATTGGGAATATTTTTTCCCACCTCTTGTTTCAGGGGATGAAATTTTTTCTACCGCCCTGGGCAAGTCTGAACTTTCTGCCTCGTTGTTCGCCGGCAATTCTACTCTCAATCCACCTTCAAATGTTCAACCACCAAGAGTCCCCAATGTCGCGCATAAAATGACGGATATCATTTTCAAAACTAAAAAGGTACGAAAGATGCTCTCTCCTCTTAATACCAGAAAAGTATCTGGTCTTGACGAGATCCCAGCAATTGTTCTCAAAAAATGCGCACCAGAACTTGCTCCTGTCCTGACTCGTCTGTTTCAGACATCTTACAATAGCGGCATATTCCATAGCAACTGGCAAACTGCTCGAGTACAAACCGTCCCCAAGAAAGGATCCAAAGCGCTTCCTAGCAACTACAGGCTTATTTCTCTCCTTTCACTCGTCTCTAAAGTTATGGAAACGTATATAAACACCGAATTACTAAAATTTCTTGAAAAACACAATCTAATCCACGACAGGCAGTATGAATTCCGTCAGCGCAGATCAACTGCCGACCTCCTTTCCTTTGTCACCCAGTCTTGGAACAAGCCTATGGAACTACACGGTGAATCCCAGATTGTCGCTCTAGCCATATCCAAAGCATTCGACCAGGTCTGGCACGCAGCGCTGCTTAATAAGCTTCCGGCCTATGGCCTACCACCAAAACTCTGTAGCTAGAGAGCAAATTTCCTCTTCAACCGTAGCATTTCTGTTGTGGTGGATGGCCATTCCCCTAAACTGTATCCAATTAATGCAGAAGTCCCTCAAGGTTTAGCTTTATCCCCTAGTTTGTTTCTTCTCCACATCAATGGCATCTCTAGCACATCCAACCTAGTTCACAGTTACGCAGACGACAGCAACCTTCACTGAAATATACAATATTCTAAGCCTGTCTATTTAGCCCAATTAAATGAGGATCGCAGACTCATGTGGGGGGGAGGGGTTCTGTCTCTGTGGATCTAAAAAAAATATTAGACTGGAGAAGTGAAATATTTTGTGAGGATAACAAGATCTATTGTACAGTGTGTCCCAAACTGGATGGAATGTATTGCTATCTCCGTTATTATTAGAGATAGAGATACGGTTAAATTAGCAATGTTTTGTAGAATTTTATGCCCGTTCCAAATATGACTTATATTTTGCCCTGCCTCTTTTCATGTTCGAGTTATTTTGAAAAAAAAATGTCGATTTCTTTTTTCTTCAATATCTAAGTAGGCGTTGATCTGACATGTCTAAGACTTGCACATCATCAAGACACTTTTTACAGAGTAATCTTATTGTGCTATTCTCAACTTTGGATTGTCATTTGTTTTTGAGCTACAGGTATCAACGTTTGTTTTTATTATGGCGCCATTTTGGTTTTTTTTTTCTAATGTGATAGCCTGTAAAAAGAACTTTACAACAATGTACAACATGCTTGAGAAATTTTGTAATTGCACTGACAATTTTGAGAAAAACCGTTTTGAGGATAGTAGGCTATGAAATCCAATACCAGAAAACAAATGACAAAAACAAGTGTTCAAAAAGCAGTAGGCCATGGAGTCTAACAATAGACTTCTACTTTTAACATAGATTTCCGTAATGATTGACGATAAAAAATATTGTGATTTAATTGACAATGCTAGGTAATATTATGTAAAACAGTTGAATAACGACCGGGCAATAACAAATAGAAACTTGAACTGCACAAAACAACACAATTAGAAACATAAATCAACAAATAATAAAATATAAACATAAAAATACACTAAATAGAAAATTGTTTAATATGGCCACCGTTTTGTTCAATGTACTTTATACAAGTTTTTGAAACATGCCTGCAAACTCTGGTGAGGGTGTTTTGGTTAATATGATTAATAGCTTTCGTGATTCTGTTTCATAATTCATTGATATTTTGTGAGTACCCCAAAAATAAAAATCCATGGGTGTTATATCAGGACTTCTAGCACACCAATGAACCGGCCCATTGTTACAAATGACACGATTATTAAAATTTTGGTACAAAAATTCTTTGACGATCCATGTATATTTATATATATATATATATATATATATATATATATATATATATATATATATATATATATATATATATATATATATATAAACATATAAGCATATAAAAATTTTAACGGACCTTGGTTTTGGGTACTAGGGACCCAAATTCGCGCTTATCTGAAGACATTTTTTCAAAAGCTTTGCATCGTGACCTCTTCATTAGCCAATTTTCCTAATGAAAATTCGCTAAAAGATCAAATCACCCACAAAAAGTCTCGGATCGGCTGAAATTTGGAACATTTTTAGGAGTTAGTTTACCCCCTGTATAATCCAGTTTGGACAAAGATTAAAGGTCGCCGGTAAAGGGTCTTATTGACGATAAAATTTGCTACCGTTTCGTCTCAACCATAACTCGATACCCCTTTTCGTTTGAAAGTTATGAGGTAATAAATTTTGGGAAAAACTAACTGACCCACTTGATATGTCCAGCAGTTTAGTTATTTTTGTGATCCTTTGCAACATATAGGCACCGCGTTTTAACAATTTTCTTAAAGGAATACGATGTGTGTAAAAGTTTAATAAATAAAGAATTAACTGAAGTCGAAGCAAACAAATTAATTTCTAACTGTGTTACTTCACCTGGATTACTATCCGACATTTATCATCAGTATTAAGGTTGTTAAAAGCTATCTTCGTTAAGCTCTCCTAACTAAATACATTTACCCGTCGCCATTAGCACAGGAAAAGCTGGGAACTTTTCAAATTGAATCAGAGCATAAAATGAAGAACATTTTCCGCTTCCAGGACACTAGATGGTTACAGGTCTCCGGAAAATTAACGTGGTGTGTATGCGTTCAAAAGCATCACTCGGATTCGCTGAATATTAAATAAACCTAAAATGAAATGGTTTCAATGCAACTAGAAATCGAATTAAAACAAAATATATTTTAATTTATTTTCAGATCCTTAGTCATTGCATTTTTAATTAATTTTAACATTTCATTTATTAGTGAATTTTTATTTAAAAAATCGATCCGATAACTAAAAAAACCGATTTCGATAAAACTCGGCAAGTGCCTTTCCTTTATTAATGGCTTGGATAAGTTCGTTATCCAGGAAACTCGGACAGGGTTTTCCGGGAACATTTTGAGTTTTCTTTCTAAAATTTTTTTTTCTCTGAAAATTACAAAGCTATTTTAATCAAATTTACTGCATATGATGCCTTGGGAGAGGCCTTACTACGTGACAAAATTCATCTTTCTAAGTTTATATAAAATTGAGATATTTAAATTTTGAATTTTTTTTCTAAAAAAAATTTTTTCTTAGAATATTACAAAGCTTTTTGAATCTTATTTGGTGGATATCTTTCCTTGGGAAAGGCCTTATAACGTACCAAAACTAAACTTTCTAAGTTGATATAAAATTGAGTTATTAAAATTTAAAATTTTATTTCTAGAAAAATTTTTTTCTCCGAATATTACAAAGATTTTTGAATTAAACTTGGTGTATATCTTGCCTTAGAAAAGGCCTTACTACATACAAAAACTAAACTTTCTAAGTTTATAGTAAATTGAGTTATTCAAGTTTGAAGCATTTAATAAAAATCACTACCATAACGCACTTGCTACGTCCCGAACTTTTTGTTTATCAAACTGGAATGCAAAGTTGGAGGCAGACTGCACTAACCCATGCTGCGTTAGGTGGGTTTTGATTGTCACTGTGCCATAAGATCATTTAAGAGACAAAACAAGAGTCGGCGATTATGAATACATTTAGTTGCCAACATTATTTTTACATAAGAGCCGCGTTCGATCACAGCCTCCTCCTTTTTCAGTACATACTGTTCAATTAACATCAACCGACGTTCTGACATTGTATTTGAGCAAGTTGAATGTCTGCATGTTCTGCCCTTTGGTGGGGGCGTAAAGTCGTCGGTCCCGTATCCATGCGGTGTTGGCCACGTTAAAGATCCCTACCCTCCTTACAGAAGGCAGGGGTTCGGCAAAATTTCTAGGTTAGTGAGGTGAAACTACTCCATGGCCTCGGTGATTGGCCATAGTCGCGGAAATTGATCGACCTTAAAGAAAGAAAATTTTTTTACATAAGCTTCAATTCAGACACCGGCACAACGCAATCAATTACTGAAACTGCAAACGGTCATTTCCTGGAATTAAAGATTATATTAAATGCATTATGCCAATTTTCTTTTCTCCACAACCGCCGTCTTTAATGAGTTCACGTTTCATTCCCTAAGAATACTCGTTACTAGACAGATATGAATGGCGAGGTTTTCCAAACGTTTTTTCAAATTAGCGCGAATTATGGCAAAACTAAGGTCCGTTTGAATAATATGTATTTGTACCAGAGTCGTCTTACAGACAAAGTTCCTTGTTTCGTCCTAGATGTCAGTAGCTTGTACATCTGACGTTTCGTTCAGATTATGGCTACGGTAGGCCAATTAATTTACTTGGTATATCTATTTTTATATTGTTCGTATATTTCCTTATAGGAATATAGTGGCAGGGCTGACGATTTTAAAAGATCGTTTGTGGTTGTACGGCGACACCTGACGTACAGAATTTGTACCGGAGTCGTCTAACAGACAAAGTTCCTTGTTTCGTCCTAGATGTCAGTAGCTTGTACATCTGACGTTTCGTTCAGAATTTGGTTGCGTTAAGCCAATTAATTTAGATATGTGTTGATTATTGCAGGTATAACACACTCATGAGCTCCAATAAGAGCGAAACTAGTATGTGTGTCCAGTAATAATATTGATATATCTATTAGTGAATTTTCTTAAAAAAAATTCACTAATGAGGAGATCCCGACTTTTGAATTTTGAAAAAATTTCTTTAAATGAGCGCTAATTAGGCCTCCCAGAACACATATCCGGGGTCGGTTTAAATTTTTATATGTTTATATATATATATATATATATATATATATATATATATATATATATATATATATATATATATATATATATATATATATATATATATATATATATATATATATATATATATATATATATATATGTATCACACCGATAACTCAAAAAATAATGGGCCGATTTTGATTAAATTTGGTGAATAAATTCCTTTTGCAAATGGCTTGGATAAGTTCGTTAGCCAGGAAAATCGGTTTAGGTTTTCCCGGAAAATTTTGTGTTTTCTTTCGAAAAAAAATTATATCTCCGGAATTAACAAAGTAAGGGCAACCAAATTGCATATGCGGATTTATATCATTATAGGCAAGTTACCTACCAAAATTTAGCTCCGTAGGTTAAAGGATAAAAAAGTTACAGGCATTCAAAGAAAAATAAATTTGGATTTTCCTCAAAACGTCAAAATTGCGATTTTAAACGTCAAAATTGGTGAGTACATTCCTTTCGCAAGTCGCTTGGATAATTTTGTTAGCCAGGAAAATCCGACGAGGTTTTCCCGGAAAAATTTGTGTTTTCTTTCGCAAAATATTTATATCTCCAAAATTAACAAAGTAAGGGCAACCAAATTTGGTAAGCTGGTTTACATCGTTATAGGTGTGCCACCTACCAAAATTTAGCTCTGTAGGTCAAAAGACAAAAAAGTTATGGGCATTTAAAGAAAAATAAATTGGGGGTTTCCTCAAAACGTCAAAGTGACAATTGAAAACGTCAAAATTCGCAACATTTAGGCAAATAACTTGAATCTAATACGGGCTATGGAAAGAAAATGTCTCAAGAAGAATGTTTTACATACACCGAACTCTTAGTTTCAACCGTCATTGTCCTTCATTTTACTAAAATATTTCCAGAAAATTCATTTCTAATAGACCCTTTCTCAGATGCTTGGCAGTAGCCTTAGCTATAGGGTTTATTGTTTAATGGTATATAATTTTTGTCGAATTTTCGTAAAAAATCAATAAAGCTCAATATATTCGTTATTATACAAGATATGAAAAAATATTGTATACATTAATTATACGGTGTTTTGAGCTACATCTTAAAAAATTATTGCGACAATCACAGGGTGGCCCATAAGTCGTTGGTGATACATATAAATTTTTTTTTGTCGAAAACGCCTTATTTTTTTGGATTTTCCATCGAAATATAATGCATGTTTGTAAGTTAAGAAATTCTGGAGGCAGCAAGTGCGTTGTGGTTGCGAATTTTGATTAAATGCTTCATATTTGAAAAGCTCAATTTGCTATTAACCTATAAGGTTGACCAAGAAATGGATTTTTTCAGTAACACTTTTGGTTTACTTTTGGAAATTTCTGTACGTTTTCAAACAATCAAGTTATTTTGATGAAACATGGCACATTGTTTTTACTATATATGTTATACTGGTAATCAAATTTGATGCCTGCTTTTTCTATATAGGTTATACTGGTAACCAAAATTGATGTCTGCTTTCTTAAAAAGAAAACACACATATTTGCAATAAAAATATTTTTATGAAAATTCACTACCATAACGCACTTGCTGCGTCCCGAGATTTTTTTTTATATTGTTCGTATATCATTATAGGAATAAAGTCGCAGGACTGAAGATTTTAAAAGATCGTTTGTGGTTGTACGGCGGACAGAATTTGTGCCGGAGTCGTCTTACAGACAAAGTTCCTTGTTTCGTCCTAGATGTCAGTAGCTTGTACATCTGACGTTTCGTTCAGATTATGGCTACGGTAGGCCAATTAATTTACTTGGTATATCTATTTTTATATTGTTCGTATATTTCCTTATAGGAATATAGTGGCAGGGCTGACGATTTTAAAAGATCGTTTGTGGTTGTACGGCGACACCTGACGTACAGAATTTGTACCGGAGTCGTCTAACAGACAAAGTTCCTTGTTTCGTCCTAGATGTCAGTAGCTTGTACATCTGACGTTTCGTTCAGAATTTGGTTGCGTTAAGCCAATTAATTTAGATATGTGTTGATTATTGCAGGTATAACACACTCATGAGCTCCAATAAGAGCGAAACTAGTATGTGTGTCCAGTAATAATATTGATATATCTATTAGTGAATTTTCTTAAAAAAAATTCACTAATGAGGAGATCCCGACTTTTGAATTTTGAAAAAATTTCTTTAAATGAGCGCTAATTAGGCCTCCCAGAACACATATCCGGGGTCGGTTTAAATTTTTATATGTTTATATATATATATATATATATATATATATATATATATATATATATATATATATATATATATATATATATATATATATATATATATATATATATATATATATATATATATATGTATCACACCGATAACTCAAAAAATAATGGGCCGATTTTGATTAAATTTGGTGAATAAATTCCTTTTGCAAATGGCTTGGATAAGTTCGTTAGCCAGGAAAATCGGTTTAGGTTTTCCCGGAAAATTTTGTGTTTTCTTTCGAAAAAAAATTATATCTCCGGAATTAACAAAGTAAGGGCAACCAAATTGCATATGCGGATTTATATCATTATAGGCAAGTTACCTACCAAAATTTAGCTCCGTAGGTTAAAGGATAAAAAAGTTACAGGCATTCAAAGAAAAATAAATTTGGATTTTCCTCAAAACGTCAAAATTGCGATTTTAAACGTCAAAATTGGTGAGTACATTCCTTTCGCAAGTCGCTTGGATAATTTTGTTAGCCAGGAAAATCCGACGAGGTTTTCCCGGAAAAATTTGTGTTTTCTTTCGCAAAATATTTATATCTCCAAAATTAACAAAGTAAGGGCAACCAAATTTGGTAAGCTGGTTTACATCGTTATAGGTGTGCCACCTACCAAAATTTAGCTCTGTAGGTCAAAAGACAAAAAAGTTATGGGCATTTAAAGAAAAATAAATTGGGGGTTTCCTCAAAACGTCAAAGTGACAATTGAAAACGTCAAAATTCGCAACATTTAGGCAAATAACTTGAATCTAATACGGGCTATGGAAAGAAAATGTCTCAAGAAGAATGTTTTACATACACCGAACTCTTAGTTTCAACCGTCATTGTCCTTCATTTTACTAAAATATTTCCAGAAAATTCATTTCTAATAGACCCTTTCTCAGATGCTTGGCAGTAGCCTTAGCTATAGGGTTTATTGTTTAATGGTATATAATTTTTGTCGAATTTTCGTAAAAAATCAATAAAGCTCAATATATTCGTTATTATACAAGATATGAAAAAATATTGTATACATTAATTATACGGTGTTTTGAGCTACATCTTAAAAAATTATTGCGACAATCACAGGGTGGCCCATAAGTCGTTGGTGATACATATAAATTTTTTTTGTCGAAAACGCCTTATTTTTTTGGATTTTCCATCGAAATATAATGCATGTTTGTAAGTTAAGAAATTCTGGAGGCAGCAAGTGCGTTGTGGTTGCGAATTTTGATTAAATGCTTCATATTTGAAAAGCTCAATTTGCTATTAACCTATAAGGTTGACCAAGAAATGGATTTTTTCAGTAACACTTTTGGTTTACTTTTGGAAATTTCTGTACGTTTTCAAACAATCAAGTTATTTTGATGAAACATGGCACATTGTTTTTACTATATATGTTATACTGGTAATCAAATTTGATGCCTGCTTTTTCTATATAGGTTATACTGGTAACCAAAATTGATGTCTGCTTTCTTAAAAAGAAAACACACATATTTGCAATAAAAATATTTTTATGAAAATTCACTACCATAACGCACTTGCTGCGTCCCGAGATTTTTTTTTATATTGTTCGTATATCATTATAGGAATAAAGTCGCAGGACTGAAGATTTTAAAAGATCGTTTGTGGTTGTACGGCGGACAGAATTTGTGCCGGAGTCGTCTTACAGACAAAGTTCCTTGTTTCGTCCTAGATGTCAGGAGCTTGAACATCTCACGTTTCGTTCAGAATTTGGCTACGTTAAGCCAATTAATTTAGATCTGTTTTGATAATACATTCCGACAGCGCCCCTAAACGTGACATGCGCACTGTACGCAGACAACACTACAATCCTCAGCAGCTCCACTCAGCCGAGGATAATAACCGAACGACTTCAGACCGCCGTAGTCGAGATGCGAGGCTGGTATAGGAAATTCCTTCTAGCCATAAACCCGGATAAATGTTCAGCAGACCTATTTTCCAAGAGGAGATACGCACCTCACGAACACGTATCATTAGACATCCGTCTAATTCCCTGGGAAGATTCCGCCAAATACCTCGGGGTTTTCCTCGACAAACACTTAACATGGCGCCCCCAGTCGATCACGCCCGACGATGTACATCTCGAAGCTGTTCCCACTTCTGAATAGAAATTCCAAATTGTCCATGAACAATAATTTGCTCATGAACAAAGTCATCACCCGGCCAGCCTTGACCTATGTATCACCTGCATGGGCCACCACGGCCGCAGCACTCATCAAGACCCTTCAAATCATCCAGAATAAAATTCTGAGAATGGTTACCGAAGCGCCATGGTTTGCCAGATTCACTCTGATCTGGAAATTCCTTCGATACTTGAGTTTGTAACTTAACTATCCACGACTCAGTTCGCAAAAGCCGCTTCTCACCCAAATGCTCGTCTCCGTAGTGCCACCGACTACGATGAGCAACTTCCACATAAGCATATGCTTCCAAAGCTTATACTTACCCGCTAACGCCCCCGCGGCAAAAACAGAATGGAAAGATTCAAATCCAAACGTCATTATGTGAAATCTTTCCGACGGAGGTATGGACTAAAGTCCGGTACTCCTAGGGAGGGAGTTTTAGTGAGTACAGTCTCACAGTACCTCGATATTCCACGGCACTACGGTGTTGTAAATGGGGTCTGCATGAGCATTTCTCCCTCCTGTATCCTACCAAAAAAAATGTTTTGATTATTGCTGGTATAACACACTGATGAGCTCAGATAAGAGCGAAACTGGTATGTGTTTCCAGTAATAATCTTGATATATCTATGTTTATATATTATATATATATATATATATATATATATATATATATATATATATATATATATATATATATATATATATATATATATATATATGTGTGTGTGTGTGTGTGTGGCGCATTGAAAACGAAACAGACCGATTTGCGTCCAGAGAATTATTTTTTTTAAGAAACGTTCAAACACGTCAGTTTTAATATTGAGGGGGACATGTTTTGACATAAAACTCAACTTTGTCACAACAATCCCTTAAGGGTAGTGATAACAACCCTTATATTTTAAATAAGGAACATGAATCGAGTGTTACATCATTTGAAAGATCTTTCTTTTCTGAATTCAGCACACTAATTTTTTGGAAGTTCTATCAACTGGTTTGAAAATTATACACAGTTGAAGATGCAAAGACGCATTTCACTCAATCCGATGAGAAATGTGCCGACAATCAATGTTTTGTTGGTTTGTAAACAAAAAATTACTATCAGAACATTTCTTATCAGAATGAGAGAAATGCGGTTTATTATTTCAGTTTATCGGTCGGTTAGATACTTGATAGTACTACCGAAAATTAATTTCATAATGGTGTATTCTGTAGAAGAAAGTGTTGAAATAATTACACTTTTTTTCAAAAGCGATGACTGTGCCAACCGTGCCGCAAATTTGTTTAATAAACGACATCGGAACAGACATGTTTACAGAAAATACATTTTGGAGTTAGTTGCAAAGTTTCGACAAAGTGGTTCAGTAGCCAACAAAAAACGGGATCCTGAACGTGAATTTCCGGTTAGAAATGAGACTACTGATATTGATGTTTTAGGACAAATTGCTGCAGGCCCAACTTTGAGCGCGAGAAAATTGGCCACTGTTTCAAACATCAAAAGAAGAACTATTCAGCGAATATTGAAGCATCATAAATTCCACCAGTATAAAATTCATCTTGTACAACAACTGAATGAAGGTGATTTTGATCGGTGGCTGGAGTTTTGTGAAGTTATGACTGCACGAATAGCTGATAACGGGAACTTTCTATTCAATATCTGTTTTTCAGACGAGTGTGCGTTTTTATTAAACTCTACAGTCAATCGTCATAATTGTCATTATTGGGCAGATAATAATTCAAGAAATTTTCACGAAGTCGGCACTCAAACTCCACAGAAATTGAATGTCTGGACTGGCATTTTTGGGGACCATTTAATCGGACCATTTTTTCTTGATGGCAATTTGAGTGGCGAGACGTATTTGGAAGAAGATATCGTTTACCCTCTAGTAATTGCCATTGTTGAAAATGATGATCGCTATCAAGAAAATCAATTAGTGTTTCAACAAGATGGAACTCCTCCGCATTTTTCAGAACATGTTAGGGAGTTTTTGAACAGAAAGTTTCAAGAGCAACGGATTGGGCGTAGAGGTGCTATTGAGTGGCCCCCTAAATCGCCTCATTTAACTTCTTTAGACTTCTTTCTACGAGGCCATTTAAAGAGTATAATTTACCCAACAGAACCGGGGTCTCTGGAAGAATGACGACGACGCATTGTTGAAGAATGCCGTCTAATTACTCCACAAATGCTCCAGAATGTCAGAGCTCGTTTTGAACAAAATTTGTACTTCTGTATGGAAGTTGGTGACCAACAATTTGAACACTTGCTTGACTGAATAAACATTTTTGAACGTTTGGTTTTGTTTTTTAGTTTTTTTTTTAACAAAAAATTGTCTAATTAGTGCATTTCTTATCACAATGAATGAAATACGTTATTGCAACTCTAACTGTGAATAATTTTTATACAAGTTAATAAAACTTCCAAAAAAATTAGTGAACTGAATTCAGAAAAGAAAGATCTTTCAAATGATGTAACACGCGATCCATGTTCCCTATTTAAAATATAAGGGTTGTTATCACCACCCTCAAGTGGTTGATGGGACAAAGTTGAGTTTTATGTCAAAATATGTCCCCATCAATATTAAAATTGACGTGTTTCAGCGTTTCTTACAAAAAAAGTTTCTCTGGACGCAAATCAGTCTGTTTCGTTTTCAATGCGCCACCCTGTATATATATATATATATATATATATATATATATATATATATATATATATATATATATATATATATATATATATATATATATATATATATATATATATATATATAAACAGATAAAAATTGAATGGTTATGTGTTTTAGGGGGTCCAGTTCAGGCTCATTTAAAGTAATTAATTTAAAAGTCAAGATCCCCTCATTACTGAAATTTTTCAAGAAAATTGACTAAAGAAGTAGCCCAGAGAAAAACTACTGGATAACCTGACAGAATTGATGAAGTGCGGAAGCCACAATGAAATGAAGAGAGTTCCTAGAGACGAGATGCATGTTTACGAAGAAAGGGCGACATCACGTTTAGGCTGTGATGATTATTGAATAAAACGTAGTCAGACAGTGGCGTCCCTGCAATTCAAAATACTCAGCTAGAACTTATTTTACGTTTTGTTTAGCTTGCAATAGTTGTTTCCTGGATGTGGCTTAGGCACGTTTGAGAAGCTCAATCAGTGGGAAAAAGGTACAGTGTTTTCAAATCTCTCGTAAAAAGGGGTCGTGCTCAGCTGCGTGTACGCTACAACATTGACACTTTACTTAAATGAAAATATACGTTCTCATTCCTCTTTCTGTTCCTGCCGTACTCCTGACACGTCTCCATCCCCTAATCTTCCCTTCTACTCAGACTTTGTTCCCAGAAGGACTGCCATCTATTTTATTTAAAAAGAACCATTTGTCTTGTTTTTTTTTGTAGTGGTCTTCTTCGTTAAACCCTAGGTAAATAGGATTATGTCCTTGAGTGAAGTTTTGGTATTAAAGTTTACAACACCTTCGTTTTAGAGGACCTTCATTAGTAGAATGTGGATACAATATGTAGAGCTTATTAATTATTCACTTACAAGAAATTATTATCATTATAAAGGGAGTTAGAAAAACTAACGGGACGCAGCAAGTGCGTTATGGTAGTGAATTTTTATTAAATGCTTCACATTTCAATAACTCAATTTTCTATAAACTTAGAACGTTTAAATTTTGTCTGTAATAAGGTCTTTCCTAAGAGAAGATATCCGCCAAATTTATTTAAAATAACTTTGTAATTTTCGGAAAAAAAATTTTTTTAGAAAGAAAATTCAACATTTGAATAACGAAATTTTCTATAAACGTAAAAAGTTGAATTTTTGTACATAGTAAGGTCTCTCCGAAGGCAATATATACCTTAAATTTCATTAAAACAGCTTTGTAATTTTCGGAGAAAAAATTTTTTTTTGAAAGAAAACTCAAAATTTTCCTGGAAAACCCCGTCCGATTTTCCTGACTAACGAACTCCTCCAAGCCATTAATAAAAAAAGGCACTTGCCGAGTTTCATCGTAATCCGTTAATTATTTTTTGAGTTATCAGACGGTTACATATATATATATATATATATATATATATATATATATATATATATATATATATATATATATATATATATATATATATATATATATATATATATATATATATATATATATATATATATACTCATTAAATATAAAATGAATTTTTATTGTTATACAGTTTTTTTCGTATTTTTTTAGTGTCCCCTATGTGTTTGGGGACTTGAAAAGAATATGTCCAAGTCGAAAGCGGCGACTGGTAGGAATTGCTGATGTCACTGATCAACAAACCTTTTTCCATCATGATCTTACCTAAAACTAACCTCCGCATTACCCACTTACCTTTTGATTTCAAAAAACGCTCGAGAAGTGGGTGAAAGGCATAGAAAAAGCACTATATTGCTCTGCCTTTTTCAGATTAGCAACAATGGCCAGCAAGTTTCAACTAAACCTTGTTTAGTGTCATGCACATTAGAACTTTTGGCCTGATATGGGAAAACAGATTGGTCAGGCTTCTCATACCGTTACCACGTGAAACCCTACCCGCCAGTTCACCAGTTAAAACATCAGAAATTTATAGTAAATATTTAAGGAATAAATAAAAATAAAGAAACTCACCTTTTGCTTATAGTTAGCTAGACTCTACCAACGAAGAAACTGACCATTATTTGAAGGTTATTATGACTATTATTAATTTAAATGATTATTTTACAGATAGATAACAGTTTAGCAAAACAACCAATTTTCAGAACGACCCGTTTACTGGTTTAGCAGAAACTTCTAAATTATCATCATCTATGAATCACACAGTATACACAGTTTTCTAACCTATCTGACAATATAAAGGAGGTGCATCTACCGAAATATATATATATATATATATATATATATATATATATATATATATATATATATATATATATATATATATATATATAACATATAAAAATTCAAGCTGATCTATTATGGTTGTGTATTTCTCTACAAGCACATTTATGGTGGAAATCTTAAGCAGTTTGTGGTTCGTCATACAGGTATCCCAGTAAAGGGGACGAGGGGCGACATCTTAAAAAGTACAATTTTCGGGACGCAGCCAGTGCGTTATTGTAGTGAATTTTCACATGAATAATATATCAGTGTGATTTAGTCTTATATTAAAAATTAGAAAACGTTACTTTGTTTAATTGAGAACGGTAAAAAATAAGGAAAGTAGGGCAAGCAAAAACGTGACCTCTAACATAAATATCTATACAGTAATTTGGATCCAAAACTCAACAAAACAGTTGATAAACAGGAAATATACTCAACAAAAAATACACTAAAAAGCAGAACATAAAAATATTTCTGTGATTCATGCATTGAGGGTGACTGTATGCATGCAGAATGGGAAGAAGAACCCCCAGGACGAAGAGGGTTTCTGCCCCTCACCCAAAAACACGGGAGTTCTTTCTTGTCCATGCATAAAATCACCATCAAAGCATAAAGCACAAGAACAATTACTTGGGAGCAGCTCCCAAGAAAGTTACTGGACCTGGGCATATACGGGTGTTGTTCGGGGCAGACAGGGTTTAAAGGAGGTATTGCTGCAAAATGTGAAAAACGCATCTTTTCAATGTCCGACTAAATGTTTTTTTAGCATTTTCCACTCAGATTTCTTCCCCGTCCAGCAACCCTATTAATTCTTGGCCCGTTAAGTTTTTTAGTGGTTGTTTGCACCAAAATTTCTTTGTGGCTTGTGCATCCACGAGGGGTTCTCAGCATGTTTCTGAAAAAAAAATCTAAAAACGCCGCTTGCAGTAAACTGTAAATTTACCGAAATTACATTCCACATTGTCGCCTATAAAGTCTTTTTCAGATAATATTGAATACAGCACTAAAGTAAATAAATTCACCTGCTGACACTCTTTTTTTATTTTTATATTACATATATAAGCACAAGATAAGTAGGTATAAAAGGGGGGGGGGTAACATTGGGGCCACACAAACTTAAAAGTAGGGAAGACGTTTAGATCGTGTCTGTGTGCACACAAAAATTAGTAAAATAAAGTAAAAAAACAACAGTTTTACGATATTATTTTAAATAAACCAATAGGCATACGTTTCGCGGCTATTTCGCAATTCGCGAGTGTATGAATCTAGGTTTTGTCCAAGGTGAAATCCGCTCAACGCGAAAGCAAGCACCTTTTAAATTAAGCTCTATACGGTTGGACGCTAAACGAACGTAGGTATGTCTAATTTTAAGCGAGACTGTACCTGTTTGAAACAATATGAGAAATACAGAAAGTGCTATTTACTAAACTCACTAAAAAAACTAACCTGCGAAATAATCGATAATAAAAATGATGGATCTAATAACTTATCTATCAGTATTTTTTGACCAGGTTTTGATGCATGCAGAGAACATTGTCGCATGCTTAAATTTAGGTATGATAAAAGAAATGGGTCAGTTCTGACATCTACAAAATTGTAAGTTGATTGTACAAATGTCTCCATTTATAACATTTTGTGCTAAATAGAGCGGTTGTGACAACATACTACCTAGTCACGCACCGAGATGGCGTCCCTGTCTACGTTCTGGTATGTTTTTCCCTCAGGGCTCGTCCACGGCCTTGCTGCCCCAAAGGCACTGCAACCTTTGGTTAATTGTGCATACCCTTAGTCTTACTCCAGCCATTCAAAAATCACTGTGCCTTGAACTAGTCTGCACAACGATTAGTAGAGTTAAGTTTTATATTGCTTTGTCTCCGGTCTAGACTGACCGTAGATCAGTTGTCTTTTGCGATTCAGAGCTTTACACTCGCACAAGATGTGCTGCGCTGATTCCTCCTCCTCGCCGCAGAGTCTGCATGCGAGGTCCCCTTCGAACCGCCCCATTTTATGCAGGTGTTTTTTGACGGCCATGTGTCCC
Organism: Tillus elongatus; assembly: GCA_964006375.1. Lineage (NCBI taxonomy): Eukaryota > Metazoa > Arthropoda > Insecta > Coleoptera > Cleridae > Tillus > Tillus elongatus. Next base: position 245,794,506 of record OZ023263.1, on the reverse strand, counting down.
GTCAAGAGACCTGTTGTGTTTCTGAGCTGTCATCTGCTAAGATTTTGCAGCTCCACAGCTCTCTTTAAACTGGGTTCGTCAATTATTGACTTCCCATGTCTGAGCCCTGGACAGTCTGCCCAGTACACCTTGTGTTGGTTTCTGACCCAGGGCTTAATGGTTCCCCTGGCAGTGCTCTTTGTCACGCCCAGAGCCGATTCTGGTCCCATAAATGGTTCTGCTGAGCCTCTCTTCATTGCCTTTGACCCCCGAGTGACCCGGCACCCAGATGAGGGTCACCTCATTCTACCCAGCACTCACTCACCAGCCAGGAGTTTACCCGTGGGCTACTTAGTGCCTTAAGGGCTGTCTGGCTGTCTGTGGCTATAAGAATCCGCTTGTTGGTGTAGTCCCTTCTCTTGTTCTCCCTCACACAGTGCAGGATGGTAGGATGGTATGTTACAATAATACTTGTAACTTCCATTGCCTAGATTTTTATCGACCATTTATTTAAATGGGATAGCAGTACAGGTAATATTTTCTGTCTTTGTCCCACATTGTAGATATTGCATTACAGAATCTGAAGTGATGTCGATGATTATTTTAATTTTAATTTCGAATAACATTATTTTTCTTTGATTCAAAGAATTGAAAATTGGTACAGGACCATGTCAGTCTATGTTCTTTTAAGTTCATTTTAATTTCAATCACTTAAAAAATTTGAGAGATATTGCGTTTTAAATTATTTTTTAAATTTTTTTAGGAACAATTGGGCGTTTAGATCTGATGAACGAACTCATCCAAGTCATTAACAAAATAAGGGTAATTCCCAAATATGGTTCAAATCAGTAAAGTATTTTTTGAGTTATCGGTTGGATACATACATACATATATATATATATATATATATATATATATATATATATATATATATATATATATATATATATATATATATATATATATATATTAGCTGATTTTCCGAAAGTCTCGCCATCGATCATCTCTATGAGTGAATTTTCTTAATGAAAATTCGCTAATAGCAGGAGTGATGTTAAGGAATATTATAGTTAAATTGGTCAAGAGAAACGCAACAAAAATATAGTGTTATAAATGTGACCACGAAAGGGCGCGTATCGTAAGGGTGAATTACAGCGACTTTATAGAGACAGTATGGCGATTTTGTGGTATCATTTTCTATTGGTTGGCATGTCACGTGGTACAAAATCATCCATGAATTCTCCAAACTATGTTTGTTTACATTTATTATTTACGTGTACGAAGTAGTGAGTGTCGTAGTTTCTGAGTGGTTTTTATGTTATTTTAGCGTGTTTAGTGATCAATTAGGACTTTAATTAAAGACATGGGTTTCTTCTGTTGTCATTTTATCTATGAAAAAGGTGGGTGAATTGTAAATCGTAATAAAAGCATAACAAAATTGATTGTATAAAGTAGGTTGCTGGGTATTTATGTTTCAAACTAAATTCTTTATTTTATTGGAGCGAACAAAGATACAACTTTTTTCAAGACTAGAAATTATTTACCGCCAGCTTATTTATTTATTTATTTATTTATTAAAATTACTCCATAGATTTTTTCAAAATTTAAAAATCGCGATCTAATCATTAATGAATTTTTAAAACAAAATTCACTAAAAATTGAAAATAATAATGAATTCGTGCATTTTAAAAGAAAATTGACAATTTTTGTGTGTCTTTGTTTCTTTGACGTTGGTCTGTTTCTGCGACTATGGCCAATCACCGACGCCAGGAAGCAGTTTCGCCTCACTTTGCTAGAAATTTTGCCGAACCCCTGGCTCTCTGTAAGGAAAGTAGGGATGTTTAGCGTTCCTAACATCGCCCGGACACGGGACCGACGTCTTGAACATGCAGACATTCAACTGACTCAAATACAATCCCACAACCTCGGTTGATGTAAATGTTACAGTATGTACTGAAAAAGTGAAAGGAGAACCCTGGAATCGATTTTGATAGACGTTTAGAGTTTTATTTATTGGCGTTGCGTCGAAGAACACAGTGAGTTTTTTAAATTTGTATTGTTTTCCGATGATCATTATCATGACACCGAAAGTAAACACTTGTTTCGTGCAGTCGAAGGTCATAAACGTTGGAATGTTAATGTTTGGCGTGGAGTGGGGTTGGCGGTGAATTATAGGCAATTTTGTCGTTGGGCCTTATTTTTTTTTATGGTCATCTGAATGAACTAACATTTTTTAACTTCATCAATAGCGATTTTTGGCTGCTTCTCGATCATTTGCCTCTCAACATCCAAGTACGAATGCGGTTTCAATTAGATGGTGCGTTGGTTCATTTCACAGGCATAGTGAAAAATTATCTAGATACACAATTGGATACAGAGAGGTGGTCCCTCTCGATGGTTCCCTAGATCCCCAGCCTTAACCACATGGACTTGCTTTTGTGGCGTTATATCAAAGGTATTGTATACAGTACTCCCGCAAAACCTCCTGATGATATGAAATTAAATTTACGAACGCTTTTGCCTCTATCACACCAAACATGTTGTGCATTGTTAGAGGATCTTTTGAGGACCGAATCAGGCGTTGCATTCAACTAGATATACATCATGTCGAGCACATGCTTTAGTAGAGTTTCTGTATTCTGATGTTACTGACCTATCTTTAATAATGTTCCTAAGATTTGATATAAGTACCTTGCTTTTGTTTGTTTATTTATTTCTACTAAACTGTTTTATGCTTAATATATAATCTTATTTATAAAATTCTACGCTCAAACTAAATATTCTAAATACGTAGCAAACAACAGTTACTTCTTTTTGCTTACTACTTGTTAATCTTTTTCAAGTTGCAGTTGTTATAATGGACAAAGTTCCTTTGAAAAAATTGTCGCGAAGGGAGGTAAATAAATGGAATATTAGTTTTTATAAAAAATTTGGGAACGCAGGAAGTGCGTTATAGTAGTGAATTTTAGAATTGTACACTATTATTATCCGTCATATTACTAAAGTTAATACTTTAAACTTACACAGACCTTCAAGATCGATTTTAGAGGTCCTAGTACAGGAACATTTGAAGAATTCTTTAGAAAGTGTTATCATCGATATCTCTCTATCGTCAAAAAAAAATCTGGCGTTCTAACTCCTTTTGAGAGGAATGCCCAAAACTCAATTTTCTATGAACCTAAATAACTAAATTTTGCTATATCTGTAGATAGTGTAAGTCTCTTTAAAGGAAACTTGTATGACAAATTTCATTAAAGTTATACAAAAGATTTCTAGAAGGAAAGTTAATTCACATTTAGGAAAGTAAAGTATCTGCCAAATTATAAACGTAGCAGTTATTTTTCCTTATTAATCGCCAGTATGATTTCGTTTCAGTCAACCTAATCAAACCGGTTTTTTTTTCAATATAAACAATAACAAAATTATAATTTCAGACTCAAAGGTGACAAACCTGTTTAGGAATTTTAAACAAAAATTAGATCTTGTTTCAAACGTATGAAATCTGTTCGCTATTGTTTCCCCAAATGTCAAAATGAAACATAAAAAACACACATTCATCGAGCTGAATTCGATCGCGTAACCTCCTGTTTAGGAGACAAGCACCCTGCGTCATGTAAGCACAAGTCAACTAACGTTTTATTTGCGTGATACGTTAGATCGGCTTTATACCCGGGATATTATATTTAAAGTATATGTAACAATGAATTACAGAATTAGTAGAATTATCATTGAAACACATCCCACGACTGTTTCGGTCTTATATGACATCTAATGTTTAAGTTTAAAGATAAAAGAAACTCTTTTAGAATCATTTTTATAGAGACTTGGCTTGATTTTGTTTACATTTCTGCTATATGATGGGACAGCATAATATATCTATGTTGCACTAAAACTGTATTTGGTGCCGGTAATAAAGCTACATATATAGTGTATATTAATAATTTATTGAATCCCCCAGTTAAATAACAATAACTTGGCAAATTTTTAATTTCATGTCGTCTGTCATTTCCCATAATTGCGCCCGAGATTTCACGATTGTTGGTTCGGGTACTATGTTTTATTCCTGGTATATATTTACTTTGGTTACCGCTGATGTATGGTTTATACTCATTGCATGAATCAATATACCCATGGCAGTTAACTACAATGTCTGCCACGCATTGACTTTAACCACTAAGTCGTTTAAACGCATGTCTTTAGGATTTGATTATTAATTAGGAAAAAAGTCTAAATATTGTGTACCAAATTACTTAAAATTCACAACATAGTTTTAATTGCCATATTTCTAGCCACATGTAAAGTGTCATTCCAGTTACTCTGATACTTACAAAAATATAGCGTTTTCAAAAAGTTTTCCCAGATTTTCCACCGGAAAAACTTGAGCATAAAGGCTAATTAACGAACTCGACCTCGGTTATATACATATATATATATATATATATATATATATATATATATATATATATATATATATATATATATATATATATATATATATATAATGTGTCCCAAACTGGATGGGAGTGTATCGCCATCTCCGTTATTATTAGAGATAGGGAGACGGTTAAATTAGCAATATTTTGTAGAATTTCATGCTCGTTCCAAATATGACTTGTATTTTGTGCTGCCTCTTTTCGTTTTCGAGTTATTTTGATAAAATCAAAATTTGTCGATTTTTTTTCTTCAACATTTAAGTAGGCGTTGATTTGACATGTCTAAGACTTGCACATTATCAGGACACTTTTTACTGAGTAATCTTTTTGTGCTATTCTCAACTTTTGATTGTCATTTGTTTTTGAGCTACAGGTATCAACGTTTGTTTTTATTATGGCAGCGATACTGGATTTTGTGCTCATGTGATAGCCCGTGAAAAGAGCTTTCCAATGATGTACAATATGCTTTAGAAATCTTGTAATTCAACTGACAAACTTGAAGTAAACCGTTTTGAGGATAGTAGGCTATGAAATCCAATACCAGAAAACAAATGACAAAAAGAGTATTCAAAAAGCGGTAGGCCATGGAGTCTAACAATAGACTGCTACATTTAACATAATTTTCCGCAATGATTCACGATAAAAAATATTGTGATTTAATTTACAATATTTACAATACTTAATTAAGTAGTAATGCTAGATAATATTATGTGAAACAGTTTAATAACGAAACCCGGCAATAACAAATAGAAACTTAAACTCCAAAAAACAACACAATTAGAAACGGAACTCAACAAATAATAAAATAGAAACTTAAAAATACACTAAATAGAAAATTGTCCAATATAGCCACTGTTTTGTTCAATGCACTTTATACACCTTTTTGAAACATGCCTGTAAACTCTGGTGACGGTGTTTTGGTTAATATAATTTATAGCTTCCGTGATTGTTTTATAATTCATTGATATTTTGTGGTGGATCGAATTTATAGACATCATTCTTTACAGTACCCCAAAATGAAAATCCCTGGGTGTTATATCAGGACTTCGAGCACACCAATGAACCGACCCATTGTTACAAATGACACAATTATTAAAATTTTGGTACAAAAATTCTTGAACGATCCTAGGATTGTGAGCTGTACAACCGTCTTGTTGGTACCAAATCTCGTCTAAATTATCATGAACTCTTCTAATTGTTGGTAAGATATCATTTCTAAATAGATTAAGATACCTTTCCCCAGTTAAATTATTTTCAAAAAGAACGGACCAACAATGAAGTTACCTGAATTTTTTTAAAATTAAATGTCTAATCTACAAATAAAAATAACAGTTTTTTATCTAATAAGCCGCACCGAACATTAATACCAAATCTGTCTTGCAATCGTCTTTCTTTCTTTAGATGGGGATTTCATTTGCCCAATAATTCCTATTATGGCGATTATACACACCACAATTTGCAAATCTGGATTCATCAGTCCATATTATTTTCAAATGAAAATTTTCATCTTGCTGGCATTGTCCTTGATACCATATGCAGAATTGAGGTCGCTTAGGGTAATCGTCAACATTTAAGACTTGTATCATAGTAGGTTTGTATGGATTGTAATGGCTTTGTTTTAATATATGGTGTACCGTACTTTTTGGAACGTCAATTTGTTCACCATAAAACCGAACAGATTGCGGAGAGTTTTCGTTTGAAACCTGTAAGACAGGGCATTATTTCTTTCTTCATTTCTGGATATTGGTGGTTTCTTTGGGTGGAAGCTACCGTCGTTCAATAGATTGGTCAATATCCTGCGAAATATTTTGGTGTTTGGTTGTCGTCTTTCTGGGTAGTCGTTTTGATATGAATTTGCAGCTACCTCAGTATTTCGGTTAGAACGAATATAACATTCCAACATGTCAAAATATTCTACATTACTGAACATATTGTTGAATAATAGTTAAAGTAGACAGGAAACAAACTATTTAGTACAACATTTTAAGAAACGTGTTAAATACACCTCAAATTGTTCAGATAATTAAGAATGGCAGTATTCTTAAAAGTCGCGATAGTGTTATATCCATAGCAACCTTTCTTCTGTTGTTTTTCAGTTGACTTACTTTTAAAAATTAAACAATTTTCCAAGGTGTCTTAGTAAATCATTAATCTGCTTTTTAATCAGTTCTGTTAGTAAATTTAGTTATTAACTCGGTTTACCTATTTAATTAAGTTATAACAATTTTTCAGGATATTGTTGTAATATAAAATATAATTTGTAATAATGGACCGATTCATTGGTGTGCTTAAAGTTCCTATTTTTTATCCTGAATCATTACGGAAAATTATGTTACAAGTAGAAGTCTATTGTTAGACTCCATGGCCTACTGCTTTTTGAACACTTTTTTATTGTCATTTGTTTTCTGGTATTGGATTTCATAGCCTACTGTCCTCAAAACGGTCTTTCTCAAAATTGTCAGTGCAATTACAAGATCTCTCACGCATGTTTTACATCGTTGGAAAGCTCTTTTCACAGGCTATCACATGAGCAAAAAATCCAATATGGCTGCGATAATAAAAACAAACGTTGATACCTGTGGCTCAAAAAAAAATGACAATCCAAAGTTGAGAATAGCACAAAAAGATTACTCTGTAAAAAGTATCCTGATATTGTGCAAGCCTTAAACATGTCAGATCAACGCCCACTTAGATATTGAAGAAAAAATAAATCGAAAAATTTTGTTTTTTTTCAAAATAACTCGAAAACAAAAAAGAGGCAGGGCAAAATACAAAACATATTTGAAACGAGCCTGACGTTCTACAAAACATTGCTAATTTAACCGTCTCCCTATCTTTAACGGAGTTAGCAATACATTCCCATCCAGTTTGGGACACACGATATATATATATATATATATATATATATATATATATATATATATATATATATATATATATATATATATATATATATATATATATATATATATAGAGATCAAGATATCATGACGTAGCAACATATTTTTATTTGTTGTCGTCATATGAATGCGTAAATGAGTTCTTCAGTCTAGTGATGCTGTCAAACAGCGATACCGGTTGAAGAGGAGAGCACAAACCTTTGTGAAGCCATATAAATAATTTCTATGTCTGTATTTGGTATGGAAAGGTTTCACTAAGTAAAGGCAACAACAGTTAATGAATTAAATAAACATGTATGATCTATGACAGAAAATAAACTAATACTAATATTAATTAAAAAACTCTAGACGCAGCAAGTTCCTTATGATAGCAAATTTTCGTAAAAAAATGTTTGTGAAGGCTAATATTTAGAGGTGTGCGAACCCATGTTTTGTTCGAACCGAACTATGAACGAACCCAAGCAAATATGTTGCCTCGAACTTCGAACCTCTGAAATAGTATGTCTAAGGTTCACAGTCGAACTTCGAACTTCTTAGAAATTTAAAATCGAACATCGAACTACCCAAAATTCTTCAGTGTTCATATATCATTTCCTTAAACACAAAATTTAGGAATATTGTACCATACAATATTTGATATCTGAAAGATTCCCATTATTTTAACAAAAAGGAAGAGTTCGGCAAATTTGCAGGTTGATTGGGTGAAAATGCCTTCTGGTGCTGATCGTTTTGGCTCATGGTGTAATAAATCATGTTGAAACCAGTGTTTTCCAAAGTCAATTTGCAATTATCCTCATAGATTCTGAAAATTTACGTTACCGGTCGCTTTCGAACACCGCTATCATAATGTTGTTACTGAGAAAGGTGTTGGGAGGCTAAGATATATAAGAAAAATAATTATGTTATTGATAAATGGCTCCGTCGTGTCTCAATGTGCCCACCTACTATCAAAAATATGCATGAGTGAAATCTCCTAAAATTATGCGATCCACTCAATGAGACCAATAACGAGTTTAAAGCGCCGCTACGGAGTTAACGGGGCCGCAACTTCGCTATCTTTGGCAATATTCAATGTCTGTAAAGTTAAATTTCGAAGTATTTTTAAGCAACGAACTTCGAACCATTCTGGAGAATTGCATATTTTGAACTTCGAACAACTTCAACATCGCTAGTGCGAACATATTTTCGAACCGAAGGTTCGGTTCGAGTTCCGGTTCGGTTCGAAATTTCGAAGTTCCGCACACCTCTAGCAAATATGTCTTGTTTTTAAAAGGACATTTGGTGGGCATTATAACCTATATAGTACTAACAATGTACCATATTTCATTAAAATAGCTTTGTTGTTTCAAAAAGTACCAAGGTTTTCCGAAAATAAAACTTCAAAAGTTTCAGAAAAAACTGGGTCGATTTTCCCGGCCAACGAACCTGTCGAAGGCATTTACACACCTGCCAAGATATAATTATTCACAAACAGCTTTAGGACCAAAATTGAAAGAAAAATTATGAAAAATTTGCAAAAATATTTCTTTTACAAAAAATCCCCATTTATTTAAAGAAATTGCCTTCAGTAATGTTATACTAACTTATATTTTTTACAAAAATTCGACAACTCTTTTTTACAATAACCTACTAAACATTTATCATTAATTACCAACAGATCACAAAAATCTTACAAAAAATAATTTTTACGAAAACACTCAAAACATTTCTGCGAAAACTTTTGAAATTCAGCCACTATGTGAGAGTACCTGTATACGGCAGCTCGATTTTTCGACGAGTAATACAAGCAAAAAGCTCTCTAAATACGTCATTTCCCTGGAGCTCCGCTATCTATTGATAAAAACGCCGTATCACAATTTGTGATATGAAAATATGTGCCAAAAACAATGTTGCAAAACAATTTAAATAACAATAAAACGATGAACGATATCATTTTTTTTTCTGACAAACATGCATTATAATTCGATGGAAAACACAAAAATGCAATAACATAATGCAGTGCTCTGATGAAAAAGAAAGTGTGTATCACCTACGACTTATGGGCCATCCTGTGATTGTAAAGATGGATTTATAAGATGCAGCTCGAGATACCCTATAATTAACGTATATACTTTTTTCTCATATATTGTATAATAACGGATATATTGAACTTTACCGTAGAAATGCGTCAGCCTGTATATGTGTAAACAGACAAAATCTGATACTGACCCCGTATATGGATTTTGGGGGGTTCTAGTTCGCGCTCATTGGTAGAAATATTTTCATAAGTCACGGTCTTCCCAATTGCATTTCTATGAAAATTTGCTAAAATAGTAAACCATAAACGCTATAGCTGAAAGTACTTCCGAAGCATCAGAAAGAGTGTATGTTTGAAACGAAATGTTTTAGTAAAATAAAGGAGAATGATAATTGAAGCTGAGGCTTAAGCCTTTGTAAAACACATTTATTACGACATATTTTCTACATACTCCGTATTTGTTTCAAAACCGTCGTCTGAAAATTGCAAATTTTGACGGTTCAAACCGCGATTTTCACGCTTTAAGAAGAAAAATTATAAAAGTTTCAAAATATGTTTCTTCTGCGTCAAGGAAACTTAACCGTTGTATGTAATATTCAAGTGGTTTTGTTATTTACACAAAATATCTTGTTCATGAACTTTCCTCTGATCATCTTTTTTAGTGAATTTTCTTTAAAAAAATTCACCAATAAGGAGATCTCGACTTTTAAATATTTTTTTTAAATTCTTTAAATGAGCGCTATTTAGGACCCCTGGAACCCAAATCCGAGGTCGGTTTCAGACTTTACATATATATATATATATATATATATATATATATATATATATATATATATATATATATATACATATATATATATATATATATATATATATATATATATATATATATATATATATATATATATATATATATATATATATATTTATTTATTTATCTGTCACACCTATAACTAATGGATCGATTTTGATAAAACTTGGTGAGTACCTTCCTTCCGCAAGTGGATTGGATAAGTTCGTTAGCCAGGAAAATGCGCCGAGATTTTTCCGGAAAATTTTGTATTTTCTATCGAAAAAAAATTATATCTCCGGAATTAACAAAGTAAAGGCAACCAAATTTGGTACGCGGGTTTATATCATGGTAAGTTACCTATCAAAATTCAGCTATGTAGGTTAAAGGACAAAAAAGTTACAGGCATTTAAAGAAAAATAAATTTGGGTTTTCCTCAAAACGTCAAAAGTCGCGATTTTAAACGTCAAAATTGGTAATATTTAGGCAATGAACCTGAAACTAATATGAGCTCTGGAAGGAAAATGTCTCAAGAAGAATGTTTTACAAAGCCTAAAGTCTTAGTTTCAATCGTCATTGTCCTTCATTTTACTAAAATATTCTCAGAAAATTCATTTCAAATAGACCCTTTTTCTGATACTTTGGCAGTAGTGTTGGCTATAGAGTTTGTCGGTTAATGGTATATCATTTATGTCGAATTTTCGTAAAAAATCTTTAAAGCTCAATATATCCGTTATTATGCAAGATACGAAAAAAGATTTATACACTAATTATAGGGTGTCTTGTGCTACATCTTAAAAAAATATTTCTATAATTACAGGATGGCCCACAAGTCGTTGGTGATTCAAATTTTCTTTTTTAGGAAATTTTCTTTTAAAAATCACTAATGGGGAGATCCGTGTTTATATATATATATATATATATATATATATATATATATATATATATATATATATATATATATATATATATATATATATATATATATATATATATATATATATATATATATCGTACCGATAACTCAAAAAATAATAGACCGATCTTAATCAAATTTAGTGAATACCTTCCTTTTGCAAATGGTTTGGATATTTTCCTTATCCAGGAAAATCGGACAAGGTTTCCCTGGAAAATTTTGTGTTTTCTTTCTAAAAAAATCATATCTCCGGAAATAACAAAATGAAGCCAACCAAATTGGGTACGCATATTTGTATTATAAAGGGTGAACCATGTACTAAAATTTAGGTTTCTAAGTTTAAGGACTAAAAAGTTACGGATAGCTAAAGAAACAAATTTTGGAGTTTTCCTCAAAACGTCAAACTCGCAATTTAAAATGTCAAAATTGGAAATGTTTAGGCAAAGAACGTGAAACAAATACGGATTGTGAAAAGAAAATGTTGCAAGAAGAGTGTTCTGCGAACCCTTAAGTTTCAGATTCAACCGTCACTGCCCTTCATTTTACTAAAATATTTAAAGAAAATTCATTTCAAGTAGACCCTTTCTCCGATGTTTTGGCTGTCGGTTAAGTTAAGTTGATGCTTTCGCTGTGGGTTTAGTGAAGTTTATGGTTTAACAGTCTATAATTTGTAGCTAATTTTCGTACAAAAAATTCGTTACTGCATGTCGAAATATGATGCATGTTTGTAAGAAAAAAATCTGGACGCAGTAAGTGCGTTTTGGTAGCAAATTTTCATTAAATCTTTCAAATTTCAATAACTCAATTGCTATTAACGTAAGTTTTGTTCGTTAGGAAACCAACATTTAAGTTTATTTTCGGAAAATTTTAGTATGAACGCAGCAAGGGCGTTTTGGTTGCGAATTTTTATAAAATGCTTCAAATTTCAATAACTCAATTTGATATTAACCTAAGGTTCATTGGCTAGGAGACCAGTTTTGTCAGAAACATTTAAAGTTTATTTTCGGAAAATTTGTGTACATTTTCAAATAATTATTTTGATAAAATATGGTACATTGTTTCTACTATATAGGTTATACCGGTAACCAAATTGATGTCTGCTCGCATTAGAGCGATATATTTGTAATTAAACATTGTTATGAAAATTCACTTCCATAACGCACTTGCTGCGTCCAGAGTTTTTTAAATGCCTATAACTTTCTTTTCTTTCAACTTAGAGATCTGAATTTCGGCATGCAGGGAAGGTTTGATAGTAGAAACGTTTATTCCAAATTTTATTATCATAGCTCTGTTATTTTCGGGAATAGAAAAAATTTTCGAAAGAAAACCCAAAATTTTCCCGAAAAAACTGGTCCGATTTTCCTGGCTAACGAACTTATCCAAACCACTTGCAAAAGGAAGGTACGTACCAAACGTACCAAATGTCATCGGTGTGAGATATATACATATACACACACACACACACACACACACACACACACACACACACACACACACACACACACACACACACACACACACACACACACACACACACACACACACACACACACACACACACACACACACACACACACACACACACACACACACACACACACACACACACACATACAAGCATTACATTTATTGTGACGGACATACCGTCATCCCGGAATATGACGGATTTGAAGTGGCACAGTACAATTTGTTCCTCTTCGGTTTCTGAGATGGCAGTACCGTGCTGATTCTACAAACACTTCTTCCTTACAGAGAAAATTGAAGATAAAGAGATCCGTCACATTTGTAGTTCTTATTGCAGTGTGTCAAATGTCTGCCAGATATATTGTAATTTGGGACTGTGTTAAGAAAAACCGCCAGAATAAATGCAGTGTCAACAATGTGTTACACGCCTCTCGGTACAGTGTTGCCACGTGGCTCTTTGAATATCAATTTATTCTAAACTTGCATATTTCTGTTTACATTTTACAGCGTGTATCACATATCACCCGTACATGGTAACAGGCAATAGATAATATCACTTGTAAACTGTATTTGCCTATAAAGCATCTAATTTATTGCGTATTCCATGCGTGGGCCAACAAACTCATTTTTAAACGGGATCAGCTAAAGAGAGAAATAGAGACATAAAGACTTTTACTCTGGATTCGCAATTGCTTATTTTCTTCTCTGTACTCGGTGTGGCCGCTATATATATATATATATATATATATATATATATATATATATATATATATATATATATATATATATATATATATATGTATGTATGTATATATATATATATATATATATATATATATATATATATATATATATATATACATATATATATATATATATATATATATATATATATATATATATATATATATATCCGTCTGATAACTCAAAAAATAATTAACGGATTTCAATGAAACTCGGCAGGTGCCTTTATTTCATTAATGGCTTGGATGAGTTCGTTAGCCAGGAAAATCGGACGAGGTTTTCCGGGAAAATTTTGAGTTTTCTTTCAAAAAAAATTTTTTCTCTGAAAATAACAAAGCTGCTCTAATGAAATTTACTATATATGTTTCCTTGGGAGAGGCCTTACTACGTACCAAAATTCAAATTTCTATGTTTTTAGAAAATTAAGTTATTCAAATTTTAAATTTTCTTTCGAAAACAAATTTTTCTCCGAAAATTATTTTAATGAAATTTGGTGGATATTGTGCCGTAGGAAAGACCTTACTACATATCAAAATTAAACTTTCTAAGTTTATAATAAATTGAGTTATTCAAATTTGAAGCATTTAATAAAAATTCACTACCATAACGCACTTGCTGCGTCCAGAGATTTTTTTCACTTGAGAATTGTGTACTCCCTCCTTTGGGTTGGCTACTATAATGTATAGCATCAGTAAGTACATTATTTAATGCATTGTCTATATATATATATATATATATATATATATATATATATATATATATATATATATATATATATATATATATATATATATATATATATATATATATATATATAAGGTTCAAGAAGGTAGTTTTATATTATATATATATATATATATATATATATATATATATATATATATATATATATATATATATATATATATATATATATATATATATATTAACCAGCTTTAAAAAAGGATGAATTTAATAAGCAGGGTGATTTTTTATTGATCTATTATTGGGCAAACGAGTAGGGTTTTGACGTTATTATGTTCAGATAGTCCTGGGGTGGTAACATTAAGTTGTTCCTGTAGTCGGTTTATTGCCTTTTACTAAATAAGGAAAATTAAGATTGAAAAGTCACAATTTTGACCTGACCTGACAGTGGCATTTCCTTACCAAATAGTCATTGGTCATTGTTCAGAGAATGCAACAAGCAAAAATACAAAATCTCGTTCTTAACTGAATCATTTAATTAGACAATGACACTCAATTTTAATATAAAAAAATCCCAAAGAGGTTTTCCTGTTTATACTTAATTGTGCTATTTAGGATATGCAACAAACCAAAATTATTAGAACCTGTGATGTTTTGTGGTTAGAGGACCTAACGTCGGTTTACTCATTTTCAACACAAAATAAACCTCTAATTATCTGTAAATATGTTAAAGACGAATAGCCTGCAAATTTATATTCAACGCCTTAATGAATAATAGGTTACAATGAAGGGGTTGACTATAACCAAATTAGAACTAAACTATAAATGAAAAATGCATTCCTTAAAAATTGCTTTAAGAATAAGACACCGGTTCATAATTTCACATTACATATTTTCTAGTTAGTGTATAAAATTATATTTGAGGTACAGCTATTGGTATATTTAAAATCAATATTTATAATTATTTCTCGTATAGCGCTTCTTTGAAGACGGTTTAACTTTCTTTAGGGAATCGATAATTTGATACACCTTAAACAACAGGTACATATGGTCAAACAGGCAGATACAGGATATACAAGAAAACATCTGTTTGCATTTACCACATTCCGTGAAGTCAGCCTCCTTTTAAAATGAGTCACTACAGAGAAACAAAATAAATATGAACAGTTCCATTTCCATGGCACCCAGATGACATACAGCAAACAGAAATAAAAATTAACTCTTTCAAATAAAATATTTATTTCATTCCTTACTATATAAACAATAGTGTATCCAAATACTTAAGTTTTGTTGGAATTATCTAATATAATATAGTAATGTAAAGCTGACTTAAGATAATCAGATATGAGTTGTTTTTAAAATGCATGCATTTATTATTAGTGAATTTTTATTTAAAAAAATCACTAATAGAGAGGTATCGATGGTGAGACTTTGCAAAAATTTTTTCAAATGAGCGCTAACTAGGACCTCTAGAAACCATATCCGGGGCCAGTTTCAATTTATATATATATATATATATATATATATATATATATATATATATATGTATCCGTCTGATAACTCAAAAAATAATTAACCGATTTCGATGAAACTCGGCAAGTGCCTTTCTTTTATTAATGGCTTGGATGAGTTCGTTATCCAGGAAAATCGGACAGGGTTTTCCGGGAAAATGTTGAGTTTTCTTTAGAAAAAAAAATATTCCCCGACAATTACAAAGCTGTTTTAATGAAATTTAACGAATATGTTGCCTTGGGAGAGACCTTACTACGCACCAAAATTCAACTTTCTAAGTTTATAGAAAATTGAGTTATTTAAATTTGGACATCTGTCGCAGTTTTCCTGGACACTTAATTTAAAATTTTACAATTATTGTGTTTTCGTAATATATTAAGTTTACGTTCCACCAGACAATACAGTAAATTGTTTACTTTTTTACATTAAATAAAATAATAAACCATATATCCTGTGGTATTTATTTCAACAAAAAGTCATATAACTGGCCCAACCCTTAAAGTAAAACTTAAATTAACGCCAATAATAAGACCACTTACCTTAAGGTAACATTATGATAATTTTTTGGTGATAAATACTTATATTGGGCATGCAAGTTTTTGTTCAAATAATTATGCCGATTCATATCAAATGAGAACAATAACTTATTATCGGGTGCATTTTAATTACAAATATTTGACAATATAACAAATACACTTTCCAAAATTCAACCAATTTGTAACAAATAATAATTCGGTCTCATACACGGTTTTGATGAACCTTAGTGTTTTACCCACGATGTAATCCCTAGGGCCACAAGCCTTTAAACTAAAAGGCTAACACACCGACCAAAAAAGTACTCTAGGAAACAGCACTCTAAAATTAACTTGATCATACAGAGTGTATCTTCAATATTATTACATTTTTACTAAGTTTTAGCTAAGTGATTTCACCCGGTAATATTAATGCAATAACTGACATTTTAAGCTTCTAAATTAAACTATAATCTACAAATTACTTTATGCAACACAATTCTTTATTAGATATATTTTCTTTTGAGTGGCCATAAGATTGTCTTAAAAAAAATCACTCTAAAAATACCATTAAAACTTAAATGACTTAAAAACCGCCAATTTTAATCATTTCTCTGTCCTACAAGTCTCTTAAAATGTTTAGTAAAATCTAAAAATGCATTACCTATATTGTTCTATTTAAAATAATGAATTGGATAGCAAATATTAGCTAGACAGAGAGTTGTATATCAATGGGAGTATTTTTAATGAGTGGGTAATTAGAAATAACGCATAAGAGCTAACTTATGGAAATAATTCAGTTAAGCCTTTTTCCCTGATGAAGGGTCAATGCGCCAATGTAAGACATTGTGTGCCTTCAACATCACATGTCAAATGTTACGCCTTCCGAGCAATTTAAGTGTGACGAAATATATAGTCTGCTGCAAAAAGTTTTTGTTTGTGAGAGAGATAATGACAACTATTTTATGTAATATAAACTTAGCGCTTCGTATAGAAACATCTTCTGATTACTTTTTTATCAAAATCAATATATTTTAGCTAACTCTGTAAGTTTGATTGTTTCTAAAGTTCTTATTTAGCCAAGATATAGACTGTTTAAAAATTGACTTCGTCTCTTAGAAATTATAAAAAATTTGCTTTTAAAATTGTCAATTTTAGAAATGTCAAATATAAAAGAAGATGAGCTTGAAATCTCAATATGTAAAATTTAAGAAAGCAGTAGATAATATTATACAGAATATTCATGTTTATACTTTTAATGAATAATCACCTCCAAAGAAAATTTTTACTTTTTAAATAATTTTTAAGAGATAGATTCACTAGACTTTTTTTGGATACCCAGCATTTATATATAGTTAGTGTCCAGCAAGCCGCGTAAGTTATTAAATGTAATAAGATATTTGCTTGATTAATAAGTACACTTAGGAGAGCCCAATTTATCACAACATATTTTTCTGACCTGACGATCGTTTTGTTAACAGAGTTAGCGTCATCAGAGTGATGGATAGACAAGTGGTTAGATTATTAATCACTCTGATGACGCAAACTTAGTTCGAAACGATCTTCAGGTCTGGTCAGATAATAAGATAATAACAGCTTTATGAATAGGTAAGTACACTTTGGGTAACCCAATTCACCACAATATATTTTCTCACCTGAGATCGTTTCGCTAACAAAGTTAGAGAGGGATGAATCAACTAATCGGTTAGTTTATTAATCACTCTGATGACCATAACTTTGTTAATGAAACGATCGTCAGGTCGGAAATATATGTTGTGGTGAATTGGAATCTACAAAGTGAACCTATTAGTGTTCATCACATGTTCCAGTCTTCACCTAGTGCTTGCTGTATTTCCACCTGAACTACAACAATATATAATGTAGCGTTTATATTCTTTCACTTTACAAAAAAATAACATTTTGTTACTTTTATTAAATATAATACAGTTTGTAAGTTGCAAATATCTTACAAATAAATTTAAACTCTTCAAAGTATGTGCATTATAGATTTATTTATGACAGGCGTATTAACCAATTACAAAAAAAAAAGTATATGAGCTAACTTGATTGACTATAAGACATTTTATAGATGATCATAATAATGACACCAGCTGTTAAGATATTTTGATTATACTAAATAAACGAACTTATAAAATGCTAGACAATTTGAGGCATACAAAATAGGCAACAGTGAATTAAGAGTTTCGTATATATTTTTATTAGGAATTCAACATGTTTGGAGCCTAATAAGTACAATTGGAGAACAAAAATCACCACAACACATCTTTTTAAAGACCAGACGATCGTTTCACTAACAAAAGTTAGCGTCAGCAGAGGATGAAAAGAAGTTTTTCATCCTCTGATGTGCTAACTTCGTTAGTGAAAAGATCGTCAGGTATTTAAAAAGATGTGTTATGATGATTTGGGTTCTCCAAGTGTACTTATCAGTGTCCATTACAGGTTCCACTCTTAACCGAGTAGAGCCTATAGAACTTAATTCACCACGTGTTTAAGGCCTGTAATTTTTTTGCTAATGTACTTGGGATATTTATTCTGCAATAGACTAATTGCCCTGGATGGAAGCTAACGTGTAAGGGAAATTATAACTATTGAGCTAACAACATAATGTATTAAAGTTAATATGTAAACATATTTGAGTGTAGAAACATTAAAAAGAAAAGACACATTTTATACAAACCGCCAATTGTCCTCATAATACACAAAAGACATAAAAATCTTGTGAGGACTGTCCCCACAACATAAGAAAGATATATATATATATATATATATATATATATATATATATATATATATATATATATATATATATATATATATATATATATATATATATATATATATATATATATATATATATATATATATATATATATATATATATATATATATATATATATATATATATATATATATATATATTACAGTCTGATGATAAAGTTGGGAACATAATTCATAAATACGTTATTTAATTTTTTCAAGAAAAACAGACGGACAGGTTAATTTTATCTTTTCAATTGCCAACTTATGTCGTAAAAATTACATTTATGACGTCACCTATTTCTGAATGATGACGTCATCTTTTTTTTAAAATGACAATCATATTTTTTTGCTCTTCCATAGACCTGCTTAAATGATGATGAAAACAAAATAGTACCTGACATGACAATTTTTTTGAAGAAATTGCGTTATTTACTTTAAAAAATGTAAACGTAAATTTAATAAGAAATAAGAAATATTTCTCACCGTTTTTATTTGGGACGAGTTTTCGTTAGAATAATGAGGTTTTAGAAAGTAATAAAAACTTGATTTTGTGATTTTTGATACGTTGTCATGTATTTAACAGGTGGAACAAAAAGTAAAGTCAAAATCATTTTTTAACACACTAGATGCCACATTTCGTGAAAGATGGATGGATCGTCGAGGAGCCATTGTGTGGCCACCGCGATCCCCAGACTTGACTCACTTGGATTTTTTCTATGGAGTTATTTTAGATCGAAAGTTTATTTCAAGAGACCAAATAATTTGGAGTAGCTACAGCAAAGAATTAGTGCTGAACTGGAGCAAATTAGTCCAAACATTTTTTAGCGCAGTATACAAAGTGTTTGCACTCGTATCGGTCAATGTCAAATAGTAGGTGGAGAACAATTTCAACATTTGCGCTAGATTTTGTTTGTTTTTCTTGGTTCAATATTTTTTCCATTAAACTCACGTTTCCTAATTTTAAAGTAAATAACACTATTTTAAAAAATGTGGTCAGGAACCGATGTTTTCATCATCATGAAAGTAGTAAGCAGATCTATGCAAAAACCGCAAAAAATATGCTTGAATTTAAAAAACTTATAATGACGTCACCGTTCAGAAATAGGTGTCGTAAATGTAATTTTTATGTCATAAGTTGAAAATTGAATAGATGAAATTGACCTGTCCGAGCGTTTTTCTTGAAAAAATTTAATAACGCATTTATAAATCATGTTCCAAACTTTATCATCACACTGTATATACTTATATATATATATATATATATATATATATATATATATATATATATATATATATATATATATATATATATATATATATATATATATATATATATATATATATATATATATATATATATATATATATATGTATCACACCGATTACTCTAAAGACAATGATGAAGATTTTGATGAAATTTGGCAGGTACCTTTCTGTGGCTTGGACAAGTTTGTTAGCCAGGGAAATCGAACCAGGTTTTCAGGAAAAAATTGGTTTTTCTTTCGGAATTTTATTTTAAAATAACAAATCTATAGCGACAAGATTTGGCACATAGGTTTACGTTATAAAAATAAACTATACACCAAAATTTAGAGCTCTGCGTTACAAGAAAGAAAATTAAACCTAAGCATTGAATTAAAACAAATGTTTGGTGCCAGATTATTTTCATGAAAATTCATTACCATAACGTACATTCTGCGTCCATAGTTTTTTAACTTTCGAGTGTAATTAGTTTTAGCATTTACAGAAGTTTCAATTTCTGGCATCCCCTTCCCGTTACATGGGTAGTTTTGAGAACAGGAAGATCAAACTACTTTCCCCTATGTCTAAGTGTGAAGTACATCTGTCTGTGAACTGTAAACTGTAAAATACTATGTCAATGAATGTGGACACTACAGGTGTAACATTCAGACGGAAGAACCAACGGATGGACAGCCAATGCCTCGTTGAAAAGATTTTGTTTTTTAAATCGAAAACTAACAAAAAACCGAGCTTTAATTGGCATTACTTTGTACAATAAATCATATTCGTATTTATTTACAATAAAATCAGCAAACATAAACAGCAGGGCTCAAGCCCAATGCTCCCGCGTTCAACTCACGCCAAATTATTTGTCAGTACATACTGTAAATTAACATTAGTCGAGGTTGTGGCATTGTGTTTGAGCAATCTGAACATCTGCACGGTCAGCGCTTAAGTGCGGGCGTTAAGCTGCCAGTCCTATGTACCATGGGATGTTGGGCACGTTAAAGATTTCAGCACAGAATAACAGCTGTTTGATGAAATTAAAAGTTTTCTAATAAACAAACCCTAAAACGTTATATTATTCGAGTTTTAACGAAAAAATGTCAAGGTTTAGTGAATTTTTATTTTTAAAAAATCACTAATAGAGAGGTATAGATGGTGAGACTGCAAAATTTTTTTCAAAGGAGCGCGAACTAGGACCCCAAGAACCCATATCCGGGGTCAGTTTCAATTTATATATATATATATATATATATATATATATATATATATATATATATATATATATATATATATATATATATATATATATATATATACATATATATATATAAATTGAAACTGACCCCGGATATGGATTCTCAGATAACTCAAAAAATAATTAACCGATTTTGATTAAACTCGGCAAGTGCCTCTCTTTTATTAATGGCTTGGATGAGTTCGTTATCCAGGATAATCGGACATGGTTTTCCGGGAAAATTTTGAGTTTTCTTTACAAAAATTTTTCTTCGAAAATAACAAATCTGTTTTAATGAAATTTACTACATATGTTGCCTTGGGAGAGACCTTACCATGTACCAAAATTCAACTTTCTAAGTTTATAGAAAATTGAGTTATTCAAATTTTAAATTTTCTTTGGAAAAAATTATTTTCTCCGAATATTACAAAGCTTTTTTTAAAAATTTAGTGGATATCTTGCGTTAGGAAAGGCCTTACTACATACCAAAACTAAACTTTCTAAGTTTATAGAAAATTGAGTTATTCAAGGTTGAAGCATTTAATAAAAATACACTACCATAACGCACTTGCTGCGTCCCGAACGTTTTAAATTTATTTATATATGAAGCTTCGTCTCGGTATTGTTTTCAATACTTGGGCATTCGATTTATTATTAAAATGCACATCTTATAAGTATAAAATATATATTCTTATTATAAAAGACAGATATTGCCTTAAAGGTTTTATTACAAACACAACACTACCCTGAGCAGTATAATATATTCGGTATTATTCCATGATGACAAAAGAAACTACCTGCTTGAACCTTTTAGTCATACATGATTATACTCAAGACACAACAAATGAACTGCTCCCATTACAAAAGAGCCAGTATTCATAGTTTTCTAACTTTGGAGGGACTATTAGTTTCACTATTTACGGAAGTTTCTTTTTCTGGCATTCCCTTCCCGTTACATGGGTAGTTTTGACAACAGGGAGATCAAACTACTTTCCCCTAGGTCTAAGTGTGAAAGTAATCTGTATGTGAACTGTAAAATACTATGTCAATGAATGTGGACACTACAGGTGTAACATTCAGACGGAAGAACCGACGGATGGACAGCCAATGCCTCGTTGAAAAGATTATGTTTTTTAAATCGAAAACTAACAAAAAACCGAGCTTTTAGTTTGCATTACTTTGTACAATAAATCAGATTCGTATTTCTTTACAATAAAATCAGCAAACATAAACAACATAGCTCAAGCCTAAGCCTCCCGCGTTCAACTCACAGTAGAAACGCCAAATTATTTTTCAGTACATACTGTAAATTAACATTAGCCGAGGTTGTGGCATTGTGTTTGAGCAATCTGAACATCTGCACGGTCAGCCCTTAAGTGCGAGCGTTAAGCTGTCAGTCTCATGTACCATGGGATGTTGGGCACGTTAAAGATTTCAGCACAGAATACCAGCTGTTTGATGAAATTAAAAGTTTTCTAATAAACAAACCCTAACACGTTATATTAATATATATATATATATATATATATATATATATATATATATATATATATATATATATATATATATATATATATATATATATATATATATAGGTATCCATTCGATAACTCAAAAAATAATTAACCGATTTTGATTAAACTCGGCAAGTGCCTCTCTTTTATTGATGGCTTGGATGAGTTCGTTATCCAGGATAATCGGACATGGTTTTCCGGGAAAATTTTGAGTTTTCTTTAGAAAAAAAATTTTCCGCCGAAAATAACAAATCTGTTTTAATGAAACGTTATATTATTCGAGTTTTAACGAACAAATGTCAAGTATTAGTGCATTTTTATTTTAAAAAAAACACCAATAGAATAGTATCGATGGTGAGACTTTAAAAATTTTTTTTCAAAGGAGCGCGAACTAGGACCCCTAGAACCCATATCCGGGGTCAGTTTCAATTTTTATATGTTTATATATATATATATATATATATATATATATATATATATATATATATATATATATATATATATATATATATATATATATATATATATATATATATATATATATATATATATATATATATATATATATATATATATATATATATATATATATAGGTATCCATTCGATAACTCAAAAAATAATTAACCGATTGTGATGAAACTTGGCAAGTGCCTCTTTTATTGATGGCTATTTACTACATATGTTGCCTTGGGAGAGACCTTACCATGTATATTACAAAGTTATTTTAATGAAATTTAGTGGATATCTTGCCTTAGGAGCAGTATAATATAATCCGTATTATTCCATGATGACAAAAGAAACTACCTGCTTGAACCTTTTAGTCATACAAGATTGTACTCAAGACACAACAAACGAACTGCTCCCATTCCAAAGAGCCAGTATTCAATCGGCAACACTGCAGATTCTATTTTTAGAAATCCGCCACAAACTTGTTGTGTCTGTGTTTAAAAAATCTTCCACAAATATGGTAATGCTTATTTTAAAACACTCATGCAGAGGGCGCTGTTGCTAGTTTTATTCAAACTGTCACAAATATGGTTATCTAAGCAAGGTAAGTACTGCTATCCCGTAAGCGAATTATAACGGATCTCATAGTTTTATGTTTTTCGTACAAAACTAACCTACGTAATTCGGTTTCTTAGCTATAAAAATTGTGGCGGACCAAAAAATCCGTCACAAATTGATGAACCGTCACAAACTGGTACTATACTTGCCAGAGTCTGCCACATATATGTTAATGCGTACACACACACACACACACACACACACACACACACACACACACACACACACACACACACACACACACACACACACACACACACACACACACACACACACACACACACACACACACACACACACACACACACACACACACACACACACACACACACACACACACACACACACACACACACACACACACATATATATATATATATATATATATATATATATATATATATATATATATATATATATATATATATATATATATATATATATAAACACAGATCTCCTCGTTACTGAATTTTTCGTTTTACGAAAAATTCGCTAAAATGTATAGCTAAGCTTGCTTATAAATTTTGTTTAAACAAAAATATATTTTTTTGTAATGAGTAAAAGGTAAGTACAACCATAATGACACAGTTAATTTTTACGTATCGCAACTAGTTGTAAAAAACTTGTTTGAGATGCAATAATTTATTAATTTATTAATTATTACGAAGTTTATCTTGAAATCAGCTCTTCTTTGTACATAGTTCCTCAGCTCAAGACTACAATAAGGAACTTTTAACCAAACAAAGTCCACTATCAAACAATGTTATTTCTAATACTAATAAAAAATAGTGTATTTTTTAATAAAAACTCCTACATTATAAGTGTCAAACTTGAAAGGTGAAAAGACTCACCGTTAAGTATCTTGTCGAATGTAAAGTAGAAGAGAGGGATGTAGTTAGCGCGAGAGCGACGTCAGGTTAGCTATCATTAACTCGGGCAACACTACTGGACTGGAACCTGGAACCAACAGGTTGGCAGCGGACTAGCGGACCTTTGACTGTACCCGGAGCGGCTCCGGTCGGGTCCGGGCTGGCGTCTGCGCCCGACTCCGGTCCGTTGATCGCCGGCGATCAACATGTGCGATGCGGTGCTTCTAACAGAAACAGAGGATCGTTGAACCAGTTACTCAAATACGGACACACACATACATATATACATATACATAAATACTACTAAATTTAGATTCGACGAGACTTAACTAGTTCACAGGTAGATAGAAGATAAATACACTGTGTATTTCACTTAAATTCCTGCGGGATTTCTATCGCATCGCTATGGTTCACAAGAACATCTATATTAAACACTGCTTCAAGAAATTGTCACACCACTTTTCCAATTTCGAATTTTCCGGAAGTAGTTAATTTAAAATATTAGTATAGCATACTTTCTCAGACATATGAGACAATGCAATTATCTAAATTAATGATATTATTTAGCAGATAAGTTTTATTTCAAAGAAAAGGCTATAAGTATGTAATGTTGCTAGGGTTGACAACTTTTTTGAGGAAAATAAGGTAACTTATCTTTAAAAAACAAACCAATACGTATTTATAAGAAGAACAAGTATTTTTTAAATTTAAGTTTGTATTGCCTGTAACACTTTTTAGTTAATTTTCTTTTAAAAAATTCACCAATGAAGAGAAGCCGACTTTTAAATTTAAAAAATTCTTCAAATAAGCGTTAATTAGGCCCCCTAGAACACATATCCGAGGTCAGTTTCAATGTTTATATATATATATATATATATATATATATATATATATATATATATATATATATAGGGTGGCGCATTGAAAACGAAACAGACCGATTTGCGTCCAGAGGTTTTTTTTTAAGAAACGCTGAAACATGTAAATTTTAATATTGGGGGGGGGGCATATTTTGACATAAAACTTCACTTTGTCACATCAACCCCTTAAGGGTGGTGATCACAACCCTTATATTTTAAATAGGAAACATGGGTCAAGTGTTACATCATTTGAAATCTCTCTCTTTTCTGAATTCAGCACACTAATTCTTTTGGAAGTTTTATCAACTTGTTTAAAAATTATTCACAGTTGAAGATGCAAAAACGCATTTCACTCATTCCGATAAGAAATGTGCTGATAGTCAATGTTTTATTGGTGTGTAAACAAAAAATTGACTATTAGAACATTTCTTATTGGAATGAAAGAAATGCGGTTTATTATTTCAATTTATCGGTCGATTTGATACTTGATAGTACTACCGAAAATTAATTTCACAATGGTGTATATTGTATAAGAAACAATTGAAATAATTACTCTTTTTTTCAAAATGATGACTGTGCCAACCGTACCGCAAATTTGTTTAATGAGCGACATCCGAACAGACATGTTAACAGAAAATACATTGTGGAGTTAGTTGCAAAGTTTCGACAAAGTGGTGCAGTAGCCAAAAAAAAAAAACGGTTAGAAATGAGACTACTGAGATTGAAGTTTTAGGACAAATTGCTGCAGACCCAACTTTGAGCACGAGAAAATTAGCCACTGTTTCAAACATCAAAAGAAAAACTATTCAGCGAATATCGAAGCATCATAAATTTCACCTGCATAAAATTCATCTTGTACAACAACTGAATGAAGATGATTTTGATCGGCGGCTGGAGTTTTGTGAAGTTATAACTGCACGAATAGCTGATAACGGGAACTTTTTGTTCGATATCTGTTTTTCAGACCAGTGTACGTTGTTATTAAACTCTACAGTCAATCGTCATAATTGTCGTTATTGGGCAGATAATAATCCAAGACATTTTCACGAAGTCCACACTCAAACTCCACAGAAATTGAATGTCTGGACTGGCATTTTTGGAGACCGTTTAATCGTACCAATTTTTCTTGGTGGCAATTTGAGTGGCGAAACGTATTTGCAGTTACTAGAAGATATCGTTTACCTTCTACTAATTGACATTGTTGAAAATGATGATCGCTATCAAGAAAATCAATTAGTGTTTCAACAAGATGGAGCTCCTCCACATTTTTCACAACGTGTTAGGCAGTTTTTGAACAGAGAGTTTTCAGGAACATGGATTGGGCGTAGAGGTGCTATTGAGTGGCCCCCTAGATCACCGGATTTAACTCCTTTAGACTTCTTTCTATGGGGCCATTTAAAGAGTAGAATTTACGCAACAGAACCGGAAGAATTACGACGACGCATTGTTGAAGAATGCCGTCTAATAACTCCAGAATGTCAGAGCTCGTTTTGAACAAAATATGTACTTTTGTATGGAAGCTGGTAGTCAACAATTTAAACACTTACTTAACTGAATAAACATTTTTGAACGTTTGATTTTGTTTTTTAGTTATTTTGTTTTTTAGTTTTTTTTAACGAAAAATTGACTAATTAGTGAATTTATTATCACAGTGAATGAAATACGTTTTGCAACTCCAACGGTGAATAATTTTTAAACGAGTTGATAAAACTTCCAAAAAAATTTGTGTTCTGAATTCAGAAAAGAACGAGCTTTCGAATGATGTAACACTCGACCCATGTTCCCTATTTAAAATATAAGGGTTGTTATCACCACCCTTAAGGGGTTGATGTGACAAAGTTAAGTTTTATGTCAAAATATGGGGGACATGTTATTAAAATTGACGTGTCTCAGCGTTTCTTAAAAATATATATCTGGACGCAAATCGGTCTGTTTCGTTTTCAATGCGCCACCCTATATATATATATATATATATATATATATATATATATATATATATATATATATATATATATATATATATATATATATATATATATATATATATATATATATATATATATATATATATATATATATATATATATATATATATATATATATATATATATATATATATATATATATATATATATATATATATATATATATATATATATATATATATATATATATATATATATCACTGAGAACTCAAAAAAAAAAAAATTCCCGGAAAATTTTGTGTTTTTTTTTTTCGAAAAAAATGTCTATCTCCGGAAATAACAAATAAGGGGACCACATTTGGTACGCGGGTTTGTATTATAAAGAGTGAACCATGTACCAAATATAGGTATCTACTACGTTTAAAGACAAAAAAATATTCACAGTTAAAGAAAAGGACACTAAGTGAGTAGCGAACGTGTCGCCACCTAGTTCTCTGTATTATTTGGAGCGGGCGTGACAACAAGTACTTGGTTCCGAACTAGGTGGCGACACGTTCGCTACTCACTTAGTGTTTTGAGACTGGCTATACGATAGCCGTGTTATTTTTGGTGCATTTTTGCTGCAATTAGTATGCCGTACTGAAGAGCTCTAATGAGAGCGAAACCGGTCTACGGTTCTAATTGTTGCGAGAATGCATCTAGTCTTAAAGAAAAGGAGTTTTCCTCAAAACGTCAAAGACGCGTTTTGAAACGTCGAAATTCGCAATATTTAGGCAGAGAAACTGAAACAAATACGGATTATGTAAAGAAATTGTTGCAAGAAGAGTGTTCTGCAAACCCTTAAGTTTCCGCTCCAACCGTCATTGTCCTTCATTTTACTAAAATATTTACAGAAAATTAATTTCAAATACAGTTTCCTCGCATAACGTTGTCTCATTTAACGTTGTTTCATTAAAGCGTCGCAGTATGTTGTAGGCAAATGTGTCGTGTAACGTTGAAACTGATTCGGTATAACGCTGTTATTCTAAAAAAGTTCGGGGCTCAACAAGTGCGTTATGGTAGCGAATTTTCATTAAATGTTTCAAATTGGAATAACTCAATTTTCTATAAACCTAGAACTTTGAAATTTTTTTCTAAAGAAAATTTAAAACTGTCCCGGAAAATCTTGTCCGAATTTACTGGCGAACTTGATTTATCGTGTGGACATTTACGTATGTATTATTAAAAATAGATTAAAATTCACTAATAGAGAGGTATCGATGGTGAGACTTTGCAGAAATTTTTACAAATGAGCGCGAACTAGGAACCCTAGAACCCATATCCGGGGTCACACCGATAACTCAAAAATAATGGGCCCATTTTGATTATATTTGGTATGTACCTTTTGCAAGTGGCTTGAATAAGCTCGTTAGCCAGTAAAATCAATCCAGGCTTTCACGGAAAATTTTGTGTTTTCTTTTGGAAAAAAATTATATCTCCGGAAATAACAACGGGGACTTACTGTAAACACTTTATCTGATGCTTTGACGGTTATTTTAGTTAAGTTTTTGGTTTAACGGTCTATGATTTTTAGCTAATTTTCGTAGAAAAAATTCGTTGTTATAGGCTGTCTTGAGCTGCATCTTATAAAATTATTTTCAAACAGACCCTTTCTCTGATCCTTTGGCGGGAAGTTTTGCTAAGTGTATGCGCTTTGGCGGGAGGTTTAGTTAAGTTTATGCGACTTGAATTTAAAAAATATTTCAGCAAATGAGCGCAAACTAGGCCCCCTAGAATCCATATCCGGATCTGGTTTCAGTTTTATCTGTCTACATATATACAGGGTGGTGCATTTCTAAGGTAAAGCTCACTATAATTGTTATTATACAAGATACGAGAAAAATTTGTATACGTTAATTATAGGCTGTCTTGATCTGCATCTTATAAAATTATTTTGACAATCACAGGTGACCCATAAGTCGTTGGTGATACCTGCAATTTTTTTCGAACACCCTTTTATTATTGCGTTATTGCATTGGTATCTAAATATGATGCATGTTTGTAGGAAAAAAAATCAAGACGCAGTAAGTGCGTTTTGGTAGCGCATTTTCATTAAGTGTTTCAAATTTCAATAACCCAATTACGGTTTTTTGGCTACGAGACCAGTTTTTTCGGAAACATTTTAAGTTGATTTTCGGAAAATTGTTATATGCTTTCAAACAATAAGTTATTTTGTTAAAATATGGTACATTATTTCTACTATATAGCTTATACCGGTAACCAAATTGATGTCTGCTTGCATTAAAGATACATATTTGCTATTAAAAACATTTTAATGAAAATTCACTACCATAACGCGCTTGCTGCGTCCAGTCTTTTAGTACTTATCACAGGTTTCAATCTTAACTTAGCATCTTTTTCTTCAAAAATGATCTGAAGATATTAAATTTACCCTGTCGTATTACTGCATGGCATACGTCGTAAAGTGTGAGTTTTAAACCTGACTGTATTTAGAGATTTATTTTCAACAATTATATTTCTAAACTGCACTAACGCATTTGCAAATGAGACCTATCTATCTATGGTATCAAGCGGCTAATCCAATTTCATACCTGTCATTATCGATTATTCTGCATTCCCCTTTACCTCCGTGTTATATTATTCCGGGGATTGAAATACGTTTTAGTGTTTGAGCATCTGACGTGTTTAAAATTAGAACCACATAACTAACTTGTGTATTCCTAGATCAACACAACATAGACAAGCAAGCTGGTTGTAAATAAATTATTTACAGTTAATCCTTACTTCTCTGTCATTCCCTCTTGCCATGTCTCTCTCTCTATCATCTCATTCTCCATCTTTGTCTTCCTTTGCTGTCAGTTGCTAAGGAAGGTGTTTTTATTTATTTAGCAAGGAAAAACTCCTGGAGTAGACGTACCAACTGCAGAACTTTTTCTATTTTCTGGTGAAAGAAAAATTGAAACTAAAACTTTTTTCAACTGTTTTCATAGTGTCATCAATTTGAGGAACTACGCAGTGAGTTTATGGCAGTGAAAGTATTACGATCCCAAAAACGGTGAACTGGCAAAAATGCAACCAGCGCAGAAAAATAGAGTGATGGGAACAGTTAGAAATTAGGTCCGACCTAAGACTAAAGAAAAGATCTATTGAAACTAGATCTAAAGAACACTAAACACAACTAAAATGTGGTACTATAGATAGATCTTGCGTTTCCCGGCATATTTGGAATAATAATCACCACGTAGATAAGAAGAATCTAAAATTAATAAAAAAATGTTAGACAACCAGGACAGCTAAACGCTGGCGAAAGTATACATACATACATAAATATATATATATATATATATATATATATATATATATATATATATATATATATATATATATATATATA
This sequence comes from Tillus elongatus, assembly GCA_964006375.1. Classification (NCBI taxonomy): domain Eukaryota; kingdom Metazoa; phylum Arthropoda; class Insecta; order Coleoptera; family Cleridae; genus Tillus; species Tillus elongatus. The sequence continues at coordinate 245,763,664 of OZ023263.1, read as the reverse complement.
TATATATATATATATATATATACAGGGTGTTTCAAAAATGATAGTATATGTTACAGGTTCACATTCAGCACAAAAAAATAAGGCTATTTTTTCATATAAACATGGGTCTGCAAATGCTTAGTTTTTTAAATACAGCGTGTTAAATTTATTTGTTTTTGTCAGTTTTTCACGATTAAGTCTGAGTCAAATTAAAAATTTGGCGTGAAAATTGGCACGTGGGGGTTTTCGAGGGCAAGAAATTTAAATATGTTATTGCTAATAACACTGCTGGCAGAGGGCGCCACCTGTAAGACATGGCTTGCATTCAATTGGCTATAATTTTTTGACACCCAGTAATATCGACGTACCATATAGCTGCTACATTGCAGCCCTTATCAATCGTAAGCAAAAAACGCATACTTGATTTAAATCTCTCAGACACATTATTTCCGAGACATTTCAAATTTTGTATGTCGATGTCGCTCAAAAATGAATTCTGCAACAAATCATAGGAATACATTTTTCACCTTTTAATTGCTATCAGTATGTATAAAGTTAATTTTCTTATTATCTAGTTAAAAATTAAAACCTTACCAGAAAAAATTACTGAGAAGGCACAATCATGAAAATAAAATAAAAAGCCATGATAACAAACTTTGAACAAACCATTTAACAAAGTGGTTTCCATCGTTACGGGACTTGACTTTTGCGTTTTTGTCGTGACATATACTACATTTGACTTTTACGTTTGAGACTACTCACTATTTTTAAGTAATTAATTGTATTGCCCGTAATTTTTCTAATTAAATATAGAAGTCTTTACCAACAATGAACTAACAGACATGCATGTTATGTATTCACGGGCTTTTGGTAATTGTTATGAGGCGAAACGACTGTATAAAGAAGCCTTCCTAAATCGGAAAATTCCAGACAGAAGGATGTTTCAACGGATTGACATCCGTATGCGAGAAACAGGTACATACTTAATGATCTAATACATCCATCTGTCTCTTTCGAATATATCTTTTTTACCAGGTACCCTTAATAAAGTTACTGTGATCGAGGCAGACCACGAAATGCATGAAATCCTGATTTTGAAGAGGCTGTTTTGAATGAAATTGAACAAAATCCAAAAATAAGTACTAGGAGAATGGCCAATCATCTAGGAGCATTCAATGCAACGATAGGGCGAGTTCTTCACGAGCAACAATTGCACCCATATCACATCCAACGTACATACAGACTTACTCGTGAAAAACTGACAAAAACAAATAACTTTAACACGCTGTATTCAAAAAACTAAGCATTTGCTGACCCATGTTTATATAAAAATAGTCTTACTTTTTTGCGCTGAATGTGCATCTGTAACATAGACCATCATTTTTGGAACACCCTGTATATATATATATATATATATATATATATATATATATATATATATATATATATATATATATATATATATATATATATATATATATATATATATATATATATATATATATATATATATATATATGTATTTCTGCTTCCAATGGCGTCGAAAAAGTCTCCGTTGTTATTATTTTTACATAGCAACTCACCGTGCTATCTACATTTTTCTCTCTGCTCCTGAACTAATTTCCGATTTTTCTATCCTCTTGTTTTTATAGTGCAAAGTCTTAGTTACCTCGTAGTATTTTTACACTCCCATTCACAGATATGTCTCTGTTAAAACATTATCCTATTCATGAATTAAAGATGACATTTGATGATCGCCTGCATAACCTACATCTATTTCAAAACACATTAACGTCTTGTCACTAAAACAAAACTGTTATTCAACAAATCCTTAACCTATTATTCACAGTCTTTTCTGTTTATTTATTTCCTTGTTTACCGCTACACTGGTTTTTATACGCACTTGTTATAGTATTTTCAGTCGTATACATTATAGTCTGTTCGTATTTTTCACCTCACTTCATAGGGTCTTAGTGCTATACATAGGCTTATGTACACATTATATATATATATATATATATATATATATATATATATATATATATATATATATATATATATATATATATATATATATATATATATATATATATATATATATATATATATATATATATATATATATATATATATATATATATATATATATTGCCTGCCCCTTTCTTGTCGGTATATTTGTGGATTTGTTTGAAAATTTTGGTTGAATATTTTACCTTAAATTTCTATTTAAAAACAAACTGTTTCTTCAGGTTCTATGACTTCCCTGTTTATATTTATAAAGTTTCCTGAGTGCATCACGTATACATATATAGTTTCCATTTGTTGTGGCTGTTCTAATACTCATTATTTTGGTCCTCCGTTTGTATGCACTGTATTCAGCGATAGTTAGGTTCTTAAATGGTCACAGTGTTTCAGTTTGTTTATTTCGTGAACCAACCATTGAAGGTGCATCATCTGTGCACACTCCAACTATTTTACACCACTGCAAACTATATTGTTCAAAAGTACTTTACACTTTGGCAAAAATATCTTTTCCAGTAGTGGTCCCTTGTAGCAGCCGTAAAACCAGTAATTTCTCTGTCACTGCAAATTATTTATCAACACCTCGCATAAAAATAGCTAACTGGGCTGTGTCAGTCTGTAGTTTCATCCAAAGCAATCGAAAATGCTTGAAAACCAGCAAATCTATCGGTCAAGGTTTTTTTATATCATATCCATCATATCTATACGTCGAACCACAGTATGACGCGATAAGCTCACTTTCTCTAACCCTTTCTTCTTTTCTGGGCCAAAAGTTCTGCAAAGTCTACTAGGAACTCTTTAAGAAACTGTCCCTCAGAAAATGACTTCGATGTTTTTGCTATTTTGAAACTAATTTTAAAACTAGTTTTAATAACACTGTCTAGATTCGATTTTTGTGAATGGAACATTTGTTGCTCTTTCCCAAAATCGGTAATGAGTTTTTAAATTTATCCTTTCTTAACTGGCCCGTGAATAAACTATATTGAGCGAAATACTTGCTGGAGTAATGCTGCGTCATACTGTATTCTGTTAAAACAGAAATTGTTGTATTGCACAACAAACACATAGGTTTACCACTGTGCAAGATAAAAAAGTATTAATCAGTCCATTTGTCTTGGATTTGACGACATATTGTGTCCACTTTCCGCTTTTTTAAACCAGACATCTTGATAGAATTTGCTTCAATATTCCCCGCGTCGTACTCTCGAATATACGCGAATTTGCGATGCGAACTTTATCAGTTGTTAAGAAGTACTGAGATGACACGCGCGCTGAAAGGTTTATACATTACCTACAATAAGCAACTAGAATACTCTCGATCGTACGCGAGTGCTTCAAGCACATCGGGCGGATCGTTTATCTGTTTGTCTCTTTCTAACGACTATTTCTGATTCGATCTGTGGCGTTCCACTGCGTACGCTTAATAATATTATTTATCGATTTGAATTGATATCGTTATTTGAATTTTCTGAATCTCTCGCGAGCCGGATTGAAGCTGGTGGAGGGACGAATCCGGCCCGGAGGCCGGGGGATCCCCACATATGGTCTAGCAGGTCACCAGGCAGATAATAAGTGTGATATGACTAGACCAAGTGTGAGTCCTAGAATTAGTGAAGAAATTGTTAGGGAAGATGTAGTGTTGCCACGAATTAGTTCGAGAGGCAGAACTCTCAAACCAAACATTTCTAAATACTAACCTTACTATTAGGACTACTTTTAGTAAAGGAGGAAGGTGTTGTATTATGTTAACAGTGGCAACGCCGCATCTAGTCATACGTCAACTTCAATGTAACAAGAGACAGATGTCAAAAATGAGCTGTAATCGAAGCCACTGTAACTGTAATATATTTTGTTATAATTAGTTAGTTATTTCGCTTTAATAATCCTATAACATACAGGATGGCGCATTGAAAACAAAACCGACCGATTTGCGCCCAGAGATTTTTTTTAAGAAACTCTGAAACACGTCAATTTTAATATTGAGGGGGACATGTTTTGACATAAAACTCAACTTTGTCACATCAACCCCTTAAGGGTGGTGATAACAACCCTTATATTTTAAATAGGAAACATGGGTCGAGTGTTACATCATTTAAAATCTCTTTCTTTTCTGAATTCATCACATTAATTTTTTTGGAAGTTTTATTAACTCGTTTAAAAAGAATTCACAGTTATAATTGCAAGAATGTATTTCATTCATTGTGATAAAAAATGCACTAATTAGTCTATTTTTCGTTATAAAAAAAAACTAAAAAACAAAACCAAACGTTCAAAAATGTTTATTCAGTTAAATAAGTGTTCAAATTGTTGACCACCAGCTTCCATACAAAAGTACAAATTTTGTTCAAAACGAGCACTGACATTCTGGAGCATTTGTTGAGTTATTAGGCGGCATTCTTCAGCAATGCGTCGTCGTAATTCTTCCAGAGACTCCGGTTCTGTTTCGAAAATTCTACTCTTTAAATGGCCCCATAGATGGAAGTCTAAAGGAGTTAAATCCGGTCATCTACGGGGCCACTCAATAGCACATCTACGCCCAATCCATTGTTCTGGAAACTCTCTGTTCAAAACTCCCTAACACGTTGTGAAAAATGCGGAGGAGCTCCATCTTGTTGAAACACTAATTGATTTTCTTGATAGTGATCATTATTTACAACAATGTCAAGTAGTGGAGGGTAAACGATATATTCTAGTAACTCCAAATACGTTTCGCCACTCAAATTGCCATTAAGAAAAATTGGTCCGATTAAACAGTCTTCAAAAATGCCAATCCAGAGATTTAATTTCTGTGGAGTTTGCCCAATAACGACAATTATGACGATTGACTGTAGAGTTTAATAAAAACGTACACTCGCCTGAAAAACAGATATTGAACAGAAACTGCCCGTTATCAGCTATTCGTGCAGTCATAACTTCACAAAACTCCAGCCGCCGATCAAAATCATTTTCATTCAGTTGTTGTACAAGATGAATTTTATACGGGTGAAATTTATGATGCTTCAATATTCGCTGAATAGTTCTTCTTTTGATGTTTGAAACAGTGGCCAATTTTCTCGGGCTCAAAGTTGGGTCTGCAGCAATTTGTCCTAAAACTTCAATCTCAGTAGTCTCGTTTCTAACCGGAAATTCACGTTCAGGATCCCGTTTTTTTGTTGGCTACTGAACCACTTTATCGAAACGTTGCAACTAACTCCAAAATGTATTTTCTGTTAACATGTCTGTTCGGATGACGTTCATTAAACATATTTGCGGTACGGTTGGCACGGTCATCGTTTTTGAAAAAAAGAGTAATTATTTCAACTCTTTCTTCTACAGAATACACCATTGTGAAATTAATTTTCGCTAGTACTATCAAGTATCAAACCGACCGATAAACTGAAATAATAAACCGCATTTCTCTCATTCCGATAAGAAATCTTCTGAGAGTCAATTTTTTGTTTACAAACCAACAGAACATTGACTATCAGCACATTTCTTATCGGAATGAGTGAAATGCGTTTTTGCATCTTCAACTGTGAATAATTTTTAAACGAGTTGATAAAACTTCCAAAAAAATTAGTGTGCTGGATTCAGAAAAGAAAGAGCTTTCAAATTATGTAACACTCGACCCATGTTCCCTATTTAAAATATAAGGGTTGTTATCACCACCCTTAAGGGGTTGATGTGACAAAGTTGAGTTTTATCTCCCCCTCAATATTAAAATTGACGTGTTTCAGCGTTTCTTAAAAAAAATTCTCTGGACGCAAATCGGTCTGTTTCGTTTTCATTGCGCCACCCTATATAAAAATACAACAGCTTCCATTCTGGTTAATTTCATGTGCGTTGTTTTTAAACATCCCGTAAATTAATCCAGTTCTAAAACATACAGTAAGTAATCATAAGATTCACTTAAAAGGAGTCACTTACTTAATAGTATGTAGTGCTATATAAAATTGTAAATTCAGTGTGAAGTTAATCAAACTGCGTATCCCTAAAATTTCCAAAAGTACACTTTCTTGTTTAAAGTCTCTTAATACATCAGCCATATCCAAATAGGGCTGTCACCGTAATTTCCAAACCAAATGATTGATGGCTACCTGCCAGTGGAGTATATTAAACGGTAACGTAGTACCCGTAAAAATAAAGTATAAAAAAATTAGACGTATCTGCTCTAGAATATATCTGCATCTTATCGGAAAGCGAACGGAGACCCTTTACGCAGGCTTAGATTGCTTTTTTTCTTATTTATATTCAACCATAATCTTGTCACGCGGTTCGGGAAGCACTCGAGGGGGTGGGAGGAGATTGTCGGTCTTCCTGTTGCGAAAATGCAAATTAGATTTTTAAATGCGGCTACGAAATATGACGTCCGTCTCTACGGACGGAGAGCTATTTACTCAATTTGTTTTGCTACTTTTTGTGCAAGGAACTAAAGTAAAAAGTATGTTTTACACGCAACAAAGGAATACATAAAAATGCTCTGAATATATCTCAGACAAGAGAAAGTTTGTGTTGCGACAGGAATAATGGATTCGAGGGAGAACTTTTCCGGTAGTGTTGAATTTTATATTTGGTGCGCTGCGGATTCTTTTCAGTGACGTCTGAAGGTAGTGGCGTGTAATATCTCACAACTTTTTGTGTTCGCTAATCTTATAAGTTAATAGTTTTAGTGAATTTTTATTTAAAAAAATTCACTAATAGAGAGGTATCGATGGTGAGACTTTGCAAATGAGCGCGAACTAGGACCCCTAGAACCCATATCCGGGGTCAGTTTCATTTTTTATATGTTTATATATATATATATATATATATATATATATATATATATATATATATATATATATATATATATATATATATATATATATATATATATATATATATAGTTACATCCCTGTATATTCTCAACATCATACAAAATACGACGAATCCGGAAACTCTGCATCATCAGTTTAGTGACCTGTGTAAGAGTGCTGATGCAGACGTTTGCATTTATGTTAATTCTGTAGAACATTATTTCATTCAATCGCTGTAACTCTAATTGTTCACATGTTCTTTTGAATCACATATTTTATAATACATTTTAAGACTGAAATAATTGTACCACTTAAATAAATAAATTACTTTTTCGGACAATCGCTACGAAAAAACCTAATTGGCGCTGCATAGAACAGTATTGCACATCGAAACCTGATTTTGGCAAGCTTTAAATCTTCGTAAAATTAGTTTCGGTCTTTTTTCTAAAAGTTTATGTGCAACATCGAACATCCACACCGGTGCAAGTCAGTCCACACTGCCAGAGGGAAATCAGCGAGAAACCAATAGCAGAAGTACCAATGAGCTTCCTGTAAGTTTCCTCCAATATTTTTATCTGTGCATTCATATCGTATCTATTTTACATTTATACCTTATATAATTTTGTTCAATAATTCCTATTCGCGCTCTATTTTTCAATTCACCCTGTAATACTTAACAACCATTACTTGTTCATGTATGTTGTGTAATGATAAGAGATAGATCGCCTATTAGGAAAAGAGAACCTATATTAGAATTAGAGGAAGACAATTTTAATCAATTAAGTTTAAATAATTTAGAAATGGCAAATAATCACATTGCCGAATTTTCACAAGCTGCTATCATGATCCCCGAATATTCCGGTGGACAGAAGCATCTTGCTTATTTTATTAAACAATGCGAACTTTATATTACTAGTTATAGAAGGCCAGAGGCCGAAACACACGCAAATCGAATGTTACTAGAGTTTATAAAAGCTAAAATCACTAGTAACGCTCGTGACGTGTTAATTAGTTTAGAAAACCATACATGGGAAAATATAAAATTTGCTTTAAAAAATCAGTTTTCAGACCCCCGTTCAGAAAATCTTCTGTTTAATGATTTAAATACTAGCTTTATGACTAAATCACAAACTATTCAGGAATATTTCAATGTAATTAAAGAAAAGCTAAAGATTTTAATTGAACATGTAGATATACAAGATTTAGTAAACGATGTAAAAACGTACACGAAAGAATTTTATCAACAGAATGCAGTGGCAGCATTTAAAGCGGGTGTAATAGAACCTTACTTCTCACATCTCAGATTAGTTAGTGTTAATACTCTTGATTCACTTATGTTAGAGTGTAATAGAATAGATAACGAGATTATACAGTCGAATTTCATTAATAGCCTGAGAAACAAAAATAATACGAAAACAAATCATAACACACCTGTACAACATAGACAAACGTATACCCAAAAACCAATATTTCCAGCATTTCCCCAAATTTACAACAAACCACAACAAATCACACAACAAAGGCAACCGTTTCCTTCTCAGCCGATTTCTAACATAAGACCCGTTCAAAATTTTAATAAAAATATACAACACGCTCCAACTCAATTGAGTAGAGGAACGACACCCATGTCAATAAGCAACCAAACTCCCTTAAGAAATACACGACAAATGCCCCAAAGAAACCACTTTATACCCCAATCTAGGCCCACGTTTCAACATCAAGAACTCTTTAACCAAGAGGACCTACCACTAGATCATTCTGACGAATACCCTTATGACGACCGACCCTCTGACGAAAATATAGAGCCACTAGAATTTCCTGAACCAACTGAAACTTTTACAAATTACAACACCAATCCAAATCGGGATTTTCACGAAACAGCCTCGGAAAACTAATCTATTTAGATATAAATAATATTGTTAATACCCCTAAATTACCGTTTTTTTGTCATACCAAGTCTAAATTTAAAAGTATTGATTGATTCCGGAGCGTCAGATAGTATCATAAATCCAGGACCGGCTTACGAGTTATTTAAAAAATTTATTTATAAGGAACCATTTTCAATGAAATCAGTTAACCAGATAACCCATGGTGAAGACAACGTAAGGTATCCTATTTTACAAGAATTTAATATTAATTACCAATTTCCAATGCGTGTCATGCAATGGCACCATCGATTTGACGCGCTTATAGGGTCAGCTCATCTTACAAAATTAAAAGGAAATATCGATTATAATAAACAAATTTTAACTCTAGGAAACCAAAAAATACCATTTTACCTTGAAATTAATCCACTGAATTTTACACCTTTCAAACAAATTTGTGAAAATTATGTATCAGTCCCTGTAAATATAGAAAAAGGCACAGTAGTTTTACCACGTATTGAAGAAACAAATGTTTTAATTTACGAGTCCATAGCTGAAGCAAAAGATGGATATTGTAGAGTGCCCATAATAAAGAAAAATCCAAATTCAAAATTTGTAGAAATACATTTTCAGGAACAAATAGATGTCGATCCATTACAAAATTACTCTGACGAACTACCTAAAATTTCAAAACATTTTGATGTAACAAAAGTTTTAAGAACAGATCATTTAAATACAGAAGAATATGAAAAACTTATTAATTTGTGTCGAAAGTATAATGATATTTTTTATCATGAAGACTCAGATCTCTCTTTCACCAATGCAATTAAACATAAAATAAGAACTAAAGACGATGAAGTTGTTCACACGAAATCATACCGGTACCCTTTTCATTTACGTGAAGAAGTCCAAAACCAAATTCAAAAACTCTTAGACAACAAAATAATTAGACCCTCAATATCACCCTACTCAAGTCCGATATGGATTGTCCCGAAGCGTCAAGACGCTTCTGGAAAAAAGAAATGGCGCTTAGTGATCGATTATCGTAAACTTAACGAGAAAACGATCGATGACAAGTACCCATTACCTCGTATCGAAGAAATTTTAGATAATTTGGGACGCTGCTCCTATTTCACGACTCTCGATCTAGCACAAGGATTCCATCAAATTGAAATGGATCCTGGCAGTGTCGAAAAAACAGCATTCTCTGTAAATAATACCCATTATGAATGGATCCGAATGCCGTTCGGGTTGAAGGGGGCTCCTAGTACATTTTCACGCCTAATGGATAATGTATTAAGACCATATTTATACAAGTTTTGTTTCGTATATATGGACGATATTGTTATCTTCTCGAAATCCCTTCAGGAACACCTTTGTCACGTGAAAAATATATTTGATAAGTTAAAAGAGTGTAATCTAAAGATTCAGTTAGATAAGTCAGAATTTTTACGTAAAGAGGTCGAATTTCTAGGCCATCTGGTCACTGTACGTGGGATCAAACCGAACCCATCAAAAATAACTGCCATTCAGAATTATCCAATACCAAAGACAAGTAAAGAAATAAGAGCATTTTTAGGGTTAACAGGCTATTATAGACGCTTTATTCCAAATTACGCTAAAGTAGTATTCCCCATCAATAAATATTTAAAAAAGGATACCAAGATAAATATTCACGACCCGGAATACGTTTACGCATTTCAAAAAATAAAAGAATTAATTACAAATTCTCCTGTCCTGACCTACCCCGATTTTTCTAAACAATTTCATTTAACCACTGACGCAAGCAATATAGGTGGAGTATTATCACAAAATAATAAACCAAGTGCGTTTTACTCAAGAACACTAAATTCAGCCGAGAGAAATTATTCGACCATTGAAAAAGAGTTATTATCCATAGTGGAAAATACAAAACATTTTAGACCATATCTCTTTGGACAAAAATTTGTTATAGAAACTGACCACAAACCGCTTGTTTGGCTATTTTCAATTAAGGAACCAAACTCACGGCTAGTAAAATGGCGACTAAGATTAGAGGAATTTAATTACGAGATAAAATACAAGAAAGGCAAAGATAACGTAGTGGCTGATGCCTTATCGCGAATCGAAATTAACGCGATTGAAGACGACTTTGACCTGGAATCAATAATTAATAACGTAGACCCTGACGAAGACAGAGAAAGAGAAATAATTAACGAACTAGAAAACGACGCAAACAATGCCTCTACTAGCACGACTAATAACCTACCTGAAAGCAATGACTCACAGACACAACACTCGTCTGCAGAAAATCCAATTTTCAAAATACCTATATCAGAAAATCCAGTCAATAATTTTTCCAGACGAATAATTTTAGATTACGGACCAAAATATGACACACGCAAATTAAAAATATTTAAGTTTGAAACAATACATGTAAAGGTTCAACTCAATTACGAATTAAGACAAATAAATGACTTCTTGAAACAATTTATTGATCCAAAATTCACTTACGGAATTTACTGTAAACATGATAGACTATTCAAATATTTCACTGCTGTTTCTTCAACATTATTTAATAGTTCTGTTAAAATAATAAAATCTAACGAATTTTTACAAGACGTTGAAAAACAAGAAACTCAACAACAAATTATAGACGAATATCACACACGAAATCACAATGGCATTAACGAGACTTATCAACATTTAAAACAAAAATATTTTTGGCCTAATATGAAAAATTATATAAACGCTTTTATTAATAAATGCTCAATTTGCCTTCAGACAAAATACGAAAGAAATCCGTACAAACCACCATTTTCAGGTCCCCTTCTAGCTAAACGCCCTTTTGAAGTGATACACATTGACACCTTCAGTTTCGATAATTGTAAATTCCTAACTATCATAGATTTATTCTCCAAATATGCGCAGGCGTATTATATAACTGATGGATCCGCAATTACCGTGTTAAATAAACTTAGACACTATTTTTCCCATCATAATCATCCCCTAAAAATAGTAGCTGACGCTGGCAAAGAATTTTCGAATACTACCCTTAAAGAATACTGTAATTTATTTAATATTAATCTTCACATAACAACCCCCCAAAATCCTAACTCAAATTCACCAGTAGAGCGACTGCACTCAACTCTTGTAGAAAAATTGCGAATTCTTAAATTACAAAACCCACAAGAGAGGCCTGCAACCCTAATGATAACAGCAACCCTTATTTACAACCAGTCCATTCATTCGACAACTGGGTATTCACCATTTACATTACTATACGGCCCCTACGACGACTTACCAACAGTCACACCTGAAACTACCCTTTACGAAGAATACAATAACAATAGGCTCAAAGAAATAATGCCTTTCTTCGACAGTGTATATCAGAAACAAAAAGTAAGTGGAGACAAAAGAATTTCTAAAGCAAATGAGGACAGACAAACGACACCAGATTTACAAGAAACGACACAACTAGCTATTAGAGTACCAAAAGTAAGAAAAACAAATCCTCTTTATAAATTACGATCACATCCTAAACAAAAAGAAAACATTGTTACATTTTCTAAACCAAAAGCAAAAGCTCACGTTTCTAACATAAAAAGAGTAAGAAAGACTTTTTCGTTACAGGACAAAACTACTACTACCACAAACAACGATGACCCTCAACTTGGTCCATCCACTTCAAATAACACCGATAAAAACTAACGGATATTTTAAAGAGTATTTAGGCATAGCAAAAATACTCAAACATTATCATAAATTTTATTTTTATTTTAATATTACCGATATAGAAATTAATTATAACATATTATTAAAAAATTCTAAATTTTTAAACACTGGACAAATGTCTGTAAGTAACGAACGATATTTACTAATTTTAGATGACCATTTGTCACGATTAAGTAATGAACTACAAAAACTATCAATGCACAGAACTAAACGCGGATTAATAAACGGAGCAGGCTCTTTAATTAAAATGATAACAGGAAATCTCGACCAAGAAGACTTGAAAGAAATCAATAAAAATTTAGATAACCTTTTCCAAAATCAAAAAGATATAATTACCCAAATTGATAATTTAAATTCATTTGCTAATATAATCACACAAAGGTACGAAAAGGACCAAAAAATTATTAATCAAAATCTAGATCATATTTATCAGACTTTTTCCACTTTAGATAGCGAAAGAGAATTGTCGAGTAAAATTCATTTCCAAATTCACGTAGCTGTTACATTACTCCATAATATAAAGATAATTCAAAGAACCATTTCCTTAAGTTTTAACGAAATTACTAATATAGAGCTCTTTACCACTAGTGATCTGTTAAATATTATTGATCACTTAAAGTTAAGTCATGACAGAAATGAATTGATCGACTTTGACAAAAATCATGTTTTTAAGGTTGTAGAATTTACCAAATTTCATATATTATCGGTTAAGGATACGATTGTATGCCTTTTAAAAGTTCCTATCCTACATCCCAATCCTGGTTCTTATTTTCGTGTTTATCCTATACCACAAAATTATATTCTCCTGGTACCACCCAGCTCATACTATTTAGAAACACCCTCTTCAAACTTATGGACCCAAGAGAAGTGCCCCTCTATAGAAGACGTGGTTATATGCAATAATCGCCCACGAGAAGAACATTGTCAGCTTGACACCTTACAAAATTGCACTTCTGCCAAAGTAATGAACCCCTACGAAATATCAACTCAGCTGCAGAATGGTGAGATCTTAATATCCACTAGCTCAGCAACCACTATTGTCGAAAATTGCGAAACATCGTTAGAACGTAAAATCTTCCAGGGAAACGGTCTAGTAACATCCCTCAATTCCTGCAAAGTCAAGATCAATGAGGAAATGTATGAAGACGTTGCTACTAATTTGACGCTACAACCCATAGAAGTCGAAGAATTGCAACCGACACCTCAACATCATATCCATTTTAAGCCAATTCATCTAAAAGAAAACAAAAGGATAATAGAAGCATTGTCTCAAATACAACAGCATCCATTTCATCTCCGACCGTCCATGCAGTATTCCCACTTAGGCATTACCATTGGTATATCCATCGCTGTTACCATTGTACTTCTGTTTCTTTTAAGAAGAAAAATTCAGAGCATCCTATACAAGTCCAACAGGCAAACGCAAACAGAAGAAGTGTCCGAACACGAGGACGTGTTAAAGATTTAAGGGTGGAGGAGTTACATCCCTGTATATTCTCAACATCATACAAAATACGACGAATCCGGAAACTCTGCATCATCAGTTTAGTGACCTGTGTAAGAGTGCTGATGCAGACGTTTGCATTTATGTTAATTCTGTAGAACATTATTTCATTCAATCGCTGTAACTCTAATTGTTCACATGTTGTTTTGAATCACATATTTTATAATACATTTTAAGACTGAAATAATTGTACCACTTAAATAAATAAATTACTTTTTCGGACAATCGCTACGAAAAAACCTAATTATATATATATATATATATATATATATATATATATATATATATATATATATATATATATATGTGTGTGTGTGTGTGTGTATGTGTGTGTATCCGTCTGGTAACTCATTAAATAATTAACCGATTTCGCTGAAACTTGGCAAGTGGCTTTCTTTTATTAATGGCTTGGATGAGTTCGTTAGCCAGAAAAATTGAACGTGGTTTTCCGGAAAAATTTTGAGTTTTCTTGCGAAAAATTTTTTTTCCTCCGAAAGTAACAAAGCTGTTTTAATGAAATTTACTATATATGTTGCCTTAGGAGAGATATTACTACTTACTGAAATTTAACTTTCTAAGTTTATAAAAAATTGAGTTATTCAAATTTTAAGTTTTCTTTCGATAATTTTTTTTCTCCGAAAATTACAAAGTTATTTTAATGAAATTTGGTAGATATCTTGCGTTAGGAGAGGCCTTACTACACACCAAAACTAAACTCTCTAAGTTTATAGAAAATTGAGTTATTCAAATTTGAAGATTTTAATATTTAACATGAAGTTTTTACCACAGAAATCGTAGAAACGACGAGACGATTTTCACGTCTATAGTATCAGACATGAGAGGATAGGCAGTGGCAGTGTTAATGTTGTACATGCTAGTTTGTTATTCTGCAGATAATGTTTTCAATTTGTTTTCAATATATGGTGAATGTAACAGAATAGTTGAGACAACAGTTCGAACATTTAACAACAGATTCCTTTATTTGGCTCCAATGAATAGAACAAAATTCAGCAGAATTAAAAGTAAGTCGTCAAGTCATGGAATAATACTGACACGACGCGTTGTTAAACGTTTCAAAATGGAAGACAATGAAATGAATGAAATTATAGTTCTTGCATATTTTGAAGCATGTCTACAAAGTTCGTTAAGAAGTAGGTCACAAGATTTGGGTTTATCTATCTGGGCAATACACAGAATATTGAGAAAGCACAATATGCATAATTAGTGAATTTTTATTTAAAAAAATTCACTAATAGAGAGGTATCGATGGTGAGACTTTGCAAAAATTCTTTCAAATGAGTGCGAACTAGGACCCCTAGAACCCATATCCGGGGTCAGTTTCAATTTTTAGATGTTTATATATATATATATATATATATATATATATATATATATATATATATATATATATATATATATATATATATATATATATATCCGTCTGATAACTCAGAAAATAATTAACCGATTTCAATGAAACTTGGCAAGTGCCTTTCTTTTATGAATGGCTTGGATGAGTTTGTTAGCCAGAAAAATCGGACGGCGTTTTCCGGGGAAATTTTGAGTTTTCTTTCAAAAAAAAATTTTTTTCCGAAAGTATCAAAGCTGTTTTAATGAAATTTACTATATGTTGCCTCAGGAGAGGTCTCACTACGTACCAAAATTCAACCTTCTAAGTTTAGAGAAAATTGAGTTATTCAAATTTTAAATTTTCTTTTGAAAAAAATTTTTTTCTCCGAAAATTACAAAGTTATTTTAATGAAATTTTGTGGATATCTTGTCTTAGGAAAGACCTTAACTACGTATTAAAATTAAACTCTCTAAGTTTATAGAAAATTGAGTTATTTAAATTTGAAGCATATAATAAAAATTCACTACCATAACGCACTTGCTGCGTCCCGAGTTTTTACTTTAAAATATGTGCTTTTATATTTATTTGAGAAGGCGCTTTCCAAGAATCGCCAGGTCCACTTGAGTAAAATGTCCTGGAATTGTAATAAGCTTTCACATTTAAAGATATTGTATGTTTGTTGCACTTCTAGCTATTAAATTAGACGATGACTTACCAATCTGCTAGAAATTTAAATAATAATAATAATATGCACTGAAAGCTTTATCCCTAAATCGATTTTTAATTTAGCGACTTTTGGCACAACACTTTAGATTTGGTAAGTTTCAGAACAACCAAACGAAATGAAAAGAAAACTCTTGAGTCTTAAATCCATGTAATTAAAACTGCCTGCATTGAACAACTTTCAAAAGGTATTAGTAAGCTTTTGACCCTACCTTAATTATTAGTAACTAATAATTAGTCAAAGACAAGATTAGGATGTTAGCACGTTAGCTTAGACAAATAACTACAGTAAATACTTACTGTTTGGTTAGTTTTGACCAAAGTCTCACATGTCTTAGGCCTTCAATTCAAGACTCTGGCTCTCGATAGATGTTCGTTAATAAAAATATCTTTTTTTGCCGGATGAGTAAACTCATGTTCTTACCTCTGCGCTCGGATTCCATCGTGACAGAGAGTGTGGGACTCAGAGTACTATAAGTGCTAGCCTCTGAATACCCACCAAACCTCACATCATTTCTTCACCATACCTACTGGAACCACTTTTTGTAAATCATTAGTAAGTAGGATATCTTTACAATTTGCCTCTTTTTAATTCACTATTTGCCTCTCCTCTACTTCTTTAGTTCTTAGGACATTTCGAACGTAGCTGTGGAATTTTCCCATTTTTCAGAATCTTCCATCATGATGTCAAGGATGTTATACATGGTCAGGTCATTCTTCATACCCTGCCTTAGGCTTTCTCGCTCGTTCTCCCATCTTGCGCAGTCAAATATGGTGTGTGTTGCCGTTTCTGCCATCCCACAGTACAAGCAAGCGTCGGTTTCTGTTCTTCCTATCCGGCTTAGATATTCCCTGAAGAAGCCATGGCCTATGAGCATTTGCGTCAGGAAATAATCTGTGCTTCTGTGCTTGCATTCCACCCATTTCTTCAGATCTGGAATTAACTGCTTGGTCCACTGAGCGACATGGGTTTTGTAATCCCACATCTCCTGCTAGTTTTGAAGAGTGGTGGCCCTCTCCTCTCCTTTTGCTTTCGGTGTATTTCCGTCTCTTCTGTGATATAGCCTTGATCTCTATTCTACGGCAAGCTCGATTGGTACAATTCTTGCGACCATCCGTACCTCCCTTGCCGACACAGTGCGGTATGCGCTGGTAACTCTTAGCAACATTCTACGTTGGACTTTTATAGCTTGTCTCTTATACGTATCTGTTTTCACATGTTCGGACAAGATAGGTGATCACGTTATATAGCATCTCCCTCCTTTTGGATCCGGGGCCTTTTATGTTTGGCGTTATTCTGATCAATGCTGAAACCTTTTGTTCTGCTTTTTGTATTGCTGTTTTTATTTGTTGTCCAAAGTTTAGATTTTCCCCTATGGTTATACCCAAATATACAAGACTTTGTTTGGGTGCTATCTCTACTCCCCCACACATAAACCTAACTTCAGTCTTTGCTCTTCCTCCTCTAAGTATAACTGATTCTGTTTTCTGTGGGGCTAAATCTAATTCACTGTTGTTCAGCCCCTTGTGGATCTGCAGTAGTGCTTCATTTCCTTTCCATTCCAGCTCTTCCTTTGTTTTCGCCGTGATGATAACTGCAAGGTCATCTGCATAGGCCAGCGTGGTCACTCCTTCTGATGTTAGTACGTTTAGCACTCCATCATATAATATATTCCACAGGCTGGGTCCCAGGACCGACCCCTGTGGCACACCCGTTGTAATTTCCCCGCAGACATTTTTATCTATCTGCAGGGATCTATCTTCTAAGTAGTTATCAATGGTCTCTAACAGATAATCTTGTATACCTCTTGTTTCGAGGTTTAGCTTTATTTTATCCCATGACGCCGTGTTAAATGCATTTTTTATATCAAGTGTTACGAGAGCTGCCCACTTGTCGTTTGTTTGTTCTCTAACTATATCTACCTCTCTCCACTGCCTGGATGGTTGATTTGCCTTTACGGAATCCGAATTGGCGATCTAAGAGGCTTCCTCTTTCTTCTATGTCTTTCTCAAGCCTGTTTCTTAGTAAGCCCTCATAAGGGGTTAAGGATTCGCGGGCTAAAGGACTCCAGGGGGCAAGCTGAGGAAGTGGAAATAACAACATAAACTCTCGATGAAGCTTTCCCCAAGACCGTCATGCGCGGTAAAAATCCGCATCCTGCACGAGGTGACCCTGCAAATAACTAAACATGACGGATCTAGACAAGGAGGTCGAACTAAACTCCCCCAATCTACGGTGTCACGTGACCCGTGCCCATGGATGGATGGCACCAGGGCGATGGTGTCGTGAACGGAACCTCTGGAGTACCAGGCAACCCTCCAGAGTAACCCGCCTTGCACCACACAGGGGGTTCTGATGGTGTGGACGGTATTTCCCCCATTCTCGTGGGAACAACATGAAGATAATAAACACATACAAAACCAAAACCAATGAGGCTCGAGGAGTGGCTCCGGCTACAGACTTGTGCCTTGAGTCTATCCCGGAAACGGAGACGAGCCAGGGGGCGGCAGCGGACTCTGGAGGTCCCACGACCGGCGTAGATACGGGGGATCAGGGGGTAGCTTCGGCCAGAGACCTGTCCCCGACATCCAAGCTGGAGGCTGGGCCCCACCGGAGGGCGGCGAGCTCCGCGGACTCCGGGGGCCCCTCCACCAGTGTGGACTCTACTGTTAGAGTAGAGGGACTGCCCCGGCAGTCCAAGCGTCTTTCCGGGGAGCAAAGAAAGAAGTTGCGGAGGGCGCAAAAAATGGTGGCCGGGACGTGGACGGTCGAGAAACCTGTAAAGGCGCAAGAGGGGAGTGCGGGTCAGAAGAGGACGCGCTCGAACTCTAGCACGCCCACTACAGACAGACGTTCCAAAAGGGCCAGGGTGCCTGTAAAGGCGCAAGAGGAGAGTGCGAGTCGGAAGACGCCGCGCTCTGGCTCTAGCACGCCTACTACAGACAGACCTCCCAAAGGAACCAAGGCCGGAACACCGGCGCAGACTGGCTCTTATAGGGAGGCTGCGGAGGGCCTCGGGATGGCGGTGATTGACAGACGCCATCCTGAGGTCACGCTAGACCAGGGGAAGGCGGACCTGATCCAGGCTGCGGTGGTAGCTGCGGTGGACTCTCTTAAGGAAGGGGAGAGCCCGCCTCAGTTCCACCGGACGCGCCTGACGGGGGGCATCCTCAGGATAACCTGTGCCGGCCCGCAGTCGCGGGACCGGCTGCGGAAAACGATCGGGGGCCTCGGTCAGATTTGGGAGGGGGCGGACTTGACAGCCGTCGAGCCCAAGGAACTCCCAAAGAGACGCAAGGTCCTCGTACGGATCCCTGACACCGTCTCGCAGGAGACGGTGATCAGCAGACTTAAGATCCAGAACCCTGAACTGGGGACGCAACACTAGTCGGTTCTAAGCAGGAAGGCAGAGGAGAAAGGACAGACGCTCGCCTTCTCGATCGACCAGACATCTTACAGAGCCCTTGAAGGAACCTCCTTCAAGGCATTCTGGGGCATGGGAAGGGTTAGCTTCCGCCCACTGGGGAAGCAACTAAGGGTTAATGGGACTAAGGTTTCTTCAGGTCAACCTCCAACACAGTAGGGCAGCCACGGCCGGACTACTAATGGCTCTGAGGAACACGGATGTGGCCCTCATCCAGGAACCGTACTCCTATAAAGGAGAGATCAAGGGACTCGGCGGAGCTACTGGAAAGCTCATCTACAGCAGATCCAGCGAGAATTCGAGGGCCTGTATTTTTGTCAGGGAAGGGATAGAGTTTCTCCCTCTAATGAATTTCTGTTCCAGGGACCTGGCAACGATCAAAATCCGATGTGGAGGAGCAGATGGGCTGAGGGACATTACTGTCGCGTCAGCCTATCTGCCAGGGGACAGCACGGACCCTCCTCCACCCAACGAATTGGAGCAGCTGATGGTGGGTAGCAGAGCAGGTGGATGGCAGACCATCATCGGCATGGATGCGAATGCGCACCATGAGTTGTGGGGTAGCTCGGACACAAACTCTAGGGGTGAGGCACTTTTACAATTCTTTATGAAATTTAATTTAGACATATTGAATAGAGGTAATAAACCGACCTTCGTCACAACACGGCGTGAGGAAGTTTTACATCTAACAGTTTCCACCCAGTTTCTGGGTGACTTTGTTAAAAGCTGGGCTGTGTCTGGGGAAGTGAGTAGCTCAGACCACAGATACATCCGGTTTGAAATCGCCAAAGTCGAAAGAGAAACAGTATGGTACCGGGACCCCCGCAAGGCGGACTGGGAAGCCTACAGGGCAGACCTAGCTGTGGAACTGCGGGGGGTTAAGAGTACCATCAAAAATTCAATAGACCTCGAGATGGCAGCAGTCCAATTGCGAGACGCAATTACCTCGGCCTATAACGCCAACTGCCCCCTGAAAATGAGGGTGTCCACCAGGAACGTCCCGTGGTGGAACGAGGACCTCAGGCAAAGGAGGACGCAGGTTCGTAAGCTGTTTAAGGCGGCCAAAAGGTCGGGAGCATGGGATGAATATAGACAGGCCCTATCGACCTATAACAAAAGACTGAGGGACGCCAAGAAGGAGTCGTGGAGGAGGCACTGCGAAGAAGTGGAAAACACGTCCGAGAGTGCTCGACTACACAAGATCCTGTCTAAGGGCCCTCAGACTAACATAGGCTCCCTTAGAACACCCACGGGAGGCTTTACAAGCTCGGGGGAGGAAACTATGGAAATTTTACTCCAGACGCACTTCCCCGGCTGTAACATAATAAACCAATCACCTCCGGACTGGGAACACTCAGAAATAGAGGCGCCTTATAGGCGGGCATCTAGAGTAGACTGGACAGTCGCTAAAGAGGTGGTTACCTGGAGCAAAATCAGATGGGCCATTAACAGCTTAAAGCCATACAAATCGCCGGGATTTGATGGAATAATGCCCATCATGCTCCAACAGGGGATAGATATACTGGCGCCGGTGCTTACCCTCATTATGAGGGCCATTGAGGTGTTGTTGGATCTACCCCCCCTACACTTAGTTATTATGGGAGAGGCCAGGCTAGGACTATACAGACTAGCCTGCAATGGTAGACTGAAGATCAACCCAGGCTTCAGGGGCCACTGCAAAATTCAGGAGATCGTGAAGGAGCCCATGCTTGAAATGAGGTCAGACTCCGCGAGCCCGCGAATGTGCAGGGAAAACAACTTTACAGTATTAAGATTAAAATTGAGCTTTTTTCCATTCTTTAGGAAATTTTCTTTCTCTAAGGAGGCCGTTTTGCGGATCCAGTATCACCTCTGGCTTAATTTCGCCAAACACCTTGATGACTTCCATTGGGATGCCGTCAAAGCCAGGTGGTTTCTGTTCTTCATTTTCGCTAATACATTCTCTAACTCTTCTCTTGACGGTTTAACGTCATTAGATAGAGAGGGTTTTTTCCAGGCCTTTTTTTTTTCATTGGGAACAAATCTTTTGCTATTTTAATTTTCTGCCCCATAGCCAGTCTGAAGGGTGCACGCCCAACCAGCCTCTTTGTCACTATCATATACCCCTTTCCCCAGATATCATCGTAGAGTTCTTTACATAAGCTATCCCAGTGCTGTCTTTTTGTTTTGTCTATTAGGATTTGTAGCTCCTTTTTACATTTTATGAAAGCAACGAGAGTTTGGTCTGCCTCCATGTCACTTCTTGGGATTCTTCTACCTACTATTGTAGCTATTCTTCGTAATCTGAGGCATTCGCTTCTCTTTCTCGCAATTTCATCGGTCCACCAGAAAGGTTTTCGTGGTTTTTCGGTTTTTGTGACGCTGGCTCTGTATACCTCACCCATAGCTTGGTGTAATTCCATTATGGACTCGACGCCGGTTGAAATTCTCCAGGTTGCCAGTTCTTTAAGCAGCTCCCAGTCGCAGGTCCAGCCTTTGACGCTTTTGTCCTTAGGCTTATGTTATGTTTTTTCATTGTTATATCAAAACTGATGTATCTATGACCAGTAAGAGTCTCATCGTCCCGCACCTCCCAATTTTTAATTTCCCTTTGTATGTTACCTGTGGAACATGTGACGTCGATGAAGGATTCAGTTTGCCCTCTGACAAAAATCGCTTTCCTGCCATCGTTCTAAACATTTATGTTCAGAGCGGCTGACCAATACTCCCCTCTTTTATCCTGAAACGGTGAGCGCGAAAAGGGGGATTTGGCATTTATATCGCCTATGATTATTTTTTCTCCTGATTTTCTTCTAAAATCATTCATAATGGCATCTACTCGCCTTCTGTATTCTTCGAATTGCATATTCGGGGAGATATATACGCAATAGAAATGGAAGCCGTTTAACCTGACCCGTATAAAGCCATCCTCTGGACTTATTTCTGCTACTTCTTCCTCCCTATTTATTAGTAGGATAGCCACATCTACCCTTTTGTCCTTGATCCACTGTTGGTTTTCTGCGATTTTTCTATTTGGCTCGTCCACTACTGGGATATCCAGGTTTAGTTCTATAACTGTTGCATAGGCAACGTCGTAGGCAGCCCTTGCTCTTACCATGTTTGTTTGTAGTATGCTAATTGACATAGTTATGTTACCCGCAGTGGGTAGTGTTCTGGTCTTTTCTTTGATTAGTCTTCTGTATTGAGGACACTTTGTCTGATCCATTCTATGACCTTCCTCCTTGCATGTGATGCAGAAAGGATAAGTTCTTACACTCCTTAGCCCGATGTCCAGCCTTTAGTCACTTTAGGCATAGCTCGGATCTGTCTTCTCTCTTACAGTTTTCTTTTATGTGACCATAATGGTGACATATAAAGCACCTTTGCAGGTTGGCCCTTTTTCTGACCCAGCATTGGATCCATCCAATCCCTATTCTCCCTCTTTTCACTATTCGAGTGGCATATTCCATTCTTATGACTACAGTGGCTGTTTGATTGCCATTTTGGGTGGGCCTCATAGAGACAACCCTAAAAGAATCCGGTTTAATACGCTCAGTTATCACCATCTTCCGCTTTAGTTCAGTCTCGTCGATAGAGGCATCTATATCCGTAATGTGGATAATGGTTTCGTGTGTCGTGACAACCATTGTTCGTCTTTTTGATAGAGACGACTTTTATCCTCCGTTCTTCTATATTAACCGATTTTCTAACAAATTTGAGCAAATCTGCGTAGCTTGTTCCTTCTGGTACCTTTACAATAACCTTTTCGCGGTCAGTCTGTCTGTCTCCTCTTCTCATACCTTCTGTTTCGGATTTTTTCCTCTTTGTCTTCTTTTTTTCCTTCGGGTATAGGGTGATCTCTACCTGAAAATCACGGAAGAAAAATTCTGCACCTTTCCTAATGTACATGAAGTTTATGTTTCCCAAAGAGCCTATCCGTATCTTTTCCCTGTTGTGCTTCACTACCTCTTCCTTCTGGAGGCACAGATTATAAATTGTTTTGCAGTCATCTACCCCACTTTCGTCCATTTTCATTGGCATGATGAAGACTGACCTACTGTAGGTGCGCTGTTCTGTTGTTCTGCTGCTCTTCACCCCAATCTGCAATGTGACATATTCCATTTTTTCGTTTATGAGATCTTCGCCTATAAACTGAGCCGCTTCCGGGCATTGAGCCTTTAGGGTTTCATATGCGCCTTCATGTATTGATGCAACCGGGTCTGTAATTATGATGAGGTCTTCCGTTACATTTGTCTCATGCCACTTTCCGTCGCCTAAATCCGCCACTTTAAGGATTTCTTTGGACCAATTTTCGTCTATGATTTCCGTTAGTCTTTCAAAATTTTTATTCCCGCTGAGGATTGATTCTATCTTTTTGGCTTTTTACAGTTTATTCTTTTGCGCTTCCAGGTCAATTTCATCAACGTTAACCTGTGTGCCAGTTGAGTTCGTGGCTTTTGTGTATGAACGCTCTCGTGTCTCTGCCTGCTGCCCCTTTTGTCCTTCATTGTTTACTGTTTGTTCAAACCATTTTTGCTGGTCTTCCCATTTTATTTGTTTGGCGTAGTAAGTCAGTATAGAAAAAAGATTGAGGGGGCACAGAGGAAGGTAGCCATCAGAATAACAAGCGCATATAGAACAGTGGCAACGAAAGCAATACATGTGAATGCGGGAACAATCCCTATACACTTATTGGCAAGAGAGGTAACTTACGAAAGACACGGAAATAGAATAGAAGAAAAAAAGGAGACAAGAACCGAAAAAATGCTGGAGTGACAGTGAGAATGGGAAGAGGAAATGTCAACATCCCAGTCGATAAAGAGGCTCATCCCACACATACAGACATGGATATTGAGACAGCATGGGGAGGTGGGTTACTATTTTACCCAATTTCTGTCAGGTCATTGGCGTTTCAGGTCTTACCTGAGTAAAATGAAAATAGTCGACAAAGAAGACTGTACGTATTGTGGGAATAGAGATACGCCAGAACACATGGTTTTTGAGTGCGCAAGATGGTCGCAAATTAGAGAACAAATGTATAAAGAGATTGGCAGAGGTTTAACAGCAGATAATGTGGTGGAGCATATGCTGGGAAGTGAAAGGGTGTGGAATACTGTGGAGAGAGGGATTGTAGAAATAATGAAGTCAAAGGAGGATGAAGGCAGGATGTAGATGTTTTTAAAACAACAAGAGGTAGGAACGTGGTGAAGCAATGCCAGCGAGTGGTTTCCGCCACGTCTCTAGGTGTCAAGGGGGTGTTTAGTGAGTAGTCCCGACCTGGAGGGAAGGGGAGTCACCATAGTACCGGTTGGTGTCATATCGCGCAAGTGCGAGCCACTGGTCTGCGTCAAAACCATTTACCTCCTCTATAAGAGAAAAAAACCTCATGTAAAAATAAAATTTTGTAAGGTTAAAAGAATATTTTCGATAATCTACTTTAAATGTCAGAGAGTGTATGAAAATTTTTAAAATGTCAACGTTTGTATTTGTAACTGGATGAACACATAAAGACAACACAGAAAACCTTAGTAAAATTTGAATTCTTACGCAAAGGAGTTTTCTTCGAAAAGTTGATCAAATATAAATTAGAAACTAACTTAAAAAGTTTTAATTTCGCTTTCTGTGCTGGAGTCTAAATGTTGTTCCAACCTTGTTGTGGAATAACTGTGCTAACTGTGTTGGAATTTATATGCAAATGTTATCCCTGGAGGGCACTAAATGGAAAATTTCTAAATCTACTAAGTTTCTAAAAAGAAAATTATAGAGACAAATAAAAGACTCGTAGTAACTAAGTTTTACTAATGTAAATATGTAATGAATAATCTTAACAATAAAAAATTTCGGGACGCAGCAAGTGCGTTATAGTAGCGAATTTTCATAAGAATTATATACTATTATTATAGGGCACCTTAGTAAAGTTAATAGTTTAAACTTGCACAGACCTTGAAGATCGATTTTAGAGGTCTTAGTACGCGTACATTTAAAGAATTCTTTCAAAAGTGTTGCCATCGATATCTCTATTATTAATTAGACCACCACTTTTGAATTTTGAAAAGAATTCTTCAAATGAGCACGAACTGGGTTCCTTAGAACCCATATTCAGGGTTAGTTTTAGTTTTATCTGTTTTCATATATACAGGGTGACGCATTTCTACGATAAAGCTCAATATATCCGTTATTATACAAGATACGAGAAAAAGAGATTGCTCCTAAACCATGGATATCAGCAGAACATATAAAAGAGGGCTGTTTGCTTCGTGATTTTCCACTTCTACTGGATACAGTTACAGATCCGCGGTGTAATGAGTTTTATAATAGTCTAAAGAAACATCACGGTGCTAGGTTAAAAGACGCCAAGAAAAAATACTATGAAAATAAAATCTCTAAGGCTTCAAACCGAAATAAAGCTATGGGGAAGCAATTAAAGAAAATGTCAACGTGGGGAAGATGAATAGCAAGGTGGCAAATCTGTGTACTCTGTCTGGTGACGGAGTCGTTACGACAGATCCTAATATGATTGCTGACAGTTTCCATGCGCATTTTGTCGACTCTGTTAAGTATCTGACAAAAAACTGTGACATAAATTGTGCATTGAAAAATATCTCTAATCTCTATTCTATGTTTTTATATCCTGTCTCAGAGGACGATGTATTAGAGATCATAAAATTAGTTTCAGTTAAAAATTCATCAGGAATAGATGAAATACCATGTAGTCTTCTTGGCGGGGTTGCTCATCTTGTGGTGGCTCCACTAACATACCTTATAAATGTGTCGTTTGAAATCGGATTGTTTTCCTGAGCGTCTGAAGACGGCCATTGTCGACTCTCTCTTTAAGAAGGGAGATCTACGTCTTTTGGACAACTACAGGGCGATTGCGCTGCTTTCGGATTCTTCTAAGATCTTTGAGAAGGCACTTCTGCTAAGACTCAGGTCCTTTTTGGAGAGATACAATTTGCTGTCTCCGTGCCAATTTGGCCTTCGTGGGCAGCTGTGAACCCAGGATGCCGTGCTTAGCACTTACCTGACAGTCTTGGCTTACATAAATAGTGGGAACAAATCCGCCGGGCTGTTCTTCGACATTTCGAAAGCGTTTGATGCGGTCAACCATTCCGTTTTATTGCAAAAATTGGAGCATTATGACATAAGAGGAAATGCATATTTATGGCTAAAAAGCTACTTGTCTGGGAGAAGTCAGGCTATCAGGATACGACAGGCAGGTAAGAACTATATATCTGGATTTTCAGCCGTGTCGAGCGGCGTGCCGCAGGGCAGCATATTGGGCCCTGTTTTATTTACAATTTTTCTTAACGATATTGTTAATGATCTCCAGCAATACCACTTAACTTTGTACGCATATGACACCAATGCTGCAATCCCAGGGGAAAGTTTTGAAGAGCTTGGTGTTGCAGCTAATGTGTGTGTGTCTCAGGTGTCAGCCTGGTGTTTGCGAAATGGTCTGGTTCTTAACACGCGGAAGACTAAAATGCTTCTTTTTTCTCCGGTGGGTGTGCATCCGAATCTGAGCCATATGCGAGATCTGATAACGGTTAAATAAGACAGGGCATGTCTGTTTAGTTTTTGGGGATCCATCTGGATTCTAACTTATCAGGGGACGTCCTTGTTGACCGTGTGGTGGCCTCTATTGCATCTAGGAATTACGCGTTGTTGCAGCTGATGGATTCGTTGAGTACTCAGGCGTTGTTGACATGCTACTATGGTAGTGTCAACTGTCTCCTGGCATATGGTTTGCTGGGTTGGGGCGGCTGTGTGCATTTGTGGAGGGTTCTGTTGATGCAGAAGAGAATTGTCCGCACCATGTTTGGCCTGCCGTCTTCCGCATCTTGTAGACCATTATTTATTCGGTATGGCATTTTAACAGTGACGTGCCTATATATGCTTGAGGCGCTATGTTATGTCAGAAAAAATATTGCAATTTTTAGTACCTGCGGTAATATTACAGCGTATCAAACAAGACAGGCTAAAGATTTGTATGTTCCCCCGTATAGAATCGAACAGATTAATCGGGCACTTCGCAACACTGCAATACGCTTATATAATCACTTACCTGACAGCGTCAAAAATTTGAGCATCCTCAGGCAATTTAAGCTTGCTTTAAAATCGTTTTTTAGAGAGCTTTTTTTTTTTCTGTGGACGAATATTTTAATTTTAGCGATGATAACCTTTTTTGTGTTTTGACTATTTCCGATATCTTGTAGAGACCCATGGAGCAATTATAATAAATAAATAAATAAATAAATAAATAAATAAATAAATAAATAAATAAATAAATAAATAAATAAATAAATAAATAAATAAATAAATAAATAAATAAATAAATAAATAAATAAATAAATAAATAAATAAATACATAAATAAATAAAAATTATATTTGTTAATTATAGGCTGTCTTAAGCTACGTCCTATAAAAATTAGGTTTACAATCATAGGTGGCCCATAAGTTGTTGGTGATCCAAATTTTCTTTTATTTTTTTAATCGAAAATACGTTATATTATTACATTTTTGCATTTTGCATCGAAATATAAGGCATGTTTGTAAGAAAAGACACTCAGGGCGCAGCAAGTGCGTTATAGTACCGAATTTTCATTATATGTTTCAAATTTCAATAGCTCAATTTCCTATTAACTTACGTTCGTTGCCTAGAAACTAGTTTTTTCGGAAACATTTTGAGTTTATTTTAGAATTTTTTTTACATTTTCAAACAATAAAGTTATTTTGATTGAACATGGCACATTGTTTCTACTATATA
Source organism: Tillus elongatus (assembly GCA_964006375.1). NCBI lineage: Eukaryota > Metazoa > Arthropoda > Insecta > Coleoptera > Cleridae > Tillus > Tillus elongatus. The sequence continues at coordinate 245,735,559 of OZ023263.1, read as the reverse complement.
GGTTGTACTGGTAACCAAATTTCATGCCTGATTCCTTTAAAATACAAGACATATTTGCTATTAAAAACATTTCAATGAACATTCACTACCATAACGCACTTGCTGCGTCCAGACTTTTTTTATTATTTTGAAGGCAAGAATAATGAATCTTCAGATAAAAGATTAGAATTTTTAAACTCTGAGATATCCATTTCCGTCACATGAATTTTGGGGCCACAAATGCCTTTTAAAGAAGGTTTTATCATAAAAATAAAGATAGCACATAATCATCTGATGCTTTCTCTTTTTGGATGGGCAGTTATCGCTCCAGATAATAATGCTCCCTGCAGAATTAGTCACATCTAAATGAATCTACTTCAAAACACATGACACCATTTCATTCCCACCTCCTCCGGCTATAAATTCTTCCTAGGTGCAGCACGATCCCACTTTCTGTATTGCATCATGAATTGTAAAATTAAACGTTCATAGCTTTTAAGAAGAGAAACTATCAGCTTTTGCTAAAAGAGGAGTAGTTAACCATTTTTACAAATCCACAGTAACTATTTTCGTATTCCTCTGGGTCTTAATACTCTCCCTATCTTGTCGTTTTAGTGAATTTTTATTTAAAAAATTCACTAATAGAGAGGTATCGATGGTGAGACTTTGCAAAAATTCTTTCAAATGAGCGCGAATTAGGACCCCTAGAACCCATATCCGGGGTCAGTTTGAATTTTTATATGCTTATATATATATATATATATATATATATATATATATATATATATATATATATATATATATATATATGTATCCGTCTGATAACTCAAAAAATAATTAACCGATTTAGATGAAACTCGGCAAGTGCCTTTCTTTTATTAATGGCTTGGATGAGTTCGTTGGCCAGGAAAATCGAACGGGGTTTTCCGGGAAAATTTTGAGTTTTCTTTCAAAAAAAATTTTTTTTTTCCGAAAATTTCGATAAAATTTGGTCTACATATTGCTTTGGGAAATACCTAACTATGTGCCAAAATTCAGCTTTCTAGGGTTACAGAAAATTGAGCTATTCAAATTTGAAACATGTTTAAATCATAAGTATATGGTTGCTGTTGGTTAGTCAATGCTTTTCTTATTGACTCATGAGATTCATTCATCAACCTTCCATTGACTTCTGCTTCTGCCGCTGTTACAGTCCTTTTATTTAGATCTAGAGTTGTAAAGTTTTCTGTATCATTTGGGATATAATTTGTTTGCTTTTGTTACTGACCAACAAAAGATATGATAAAATTGGACAAAGAAAGGGAATATGATATATTAACAAGGCTATTTTTGGCTCAACAACATTTATTAGTTTTCGTAATTGTTTTTTTATCGGGTTGTGTTACTTTGACTAGACATATTTTTATTATGATTGGTACTACTAAAAATAATTAAAGTTTGTCTCATTCAATATTAAATTTATTTTAGTGTTAAAATAGAAGACGATGTGATATGGTCCAAAATCTGATTGATATTTTGTTGGTATGTACTGTAAAAAAGCAAATTGCAGTTCAAAAAATCTAGACGCAGCAAGTGCGTTATGGTAGCCAATTTTCATAAAAACATCTGAAATCTCAAAAAATAACAAATAATAATAATTTTTATTGACAAAAGACTGAGACTGGACATTGTGGCTGGAAACTGAAACAAAAAGTAGAATAACCCCAAAAACTACAACAATAATAACAGAGTTATGCGCTATCTTTTTTGATACGTATTTCGACAACGAAGTTGTCTTCATCAGTAGCTGTAATTAACCGATTTCGATGAAACTTGGCAACTGCCTGTCTTTTATTAATGGCTTGGATGAGTTCGTTATCCAGAAAAATCAGACGGGGTTTTCCGGAAAAATTTTGAGTTTTCTTTGGAAAAAATTTTTTTTCTCCGAAAGTAACAAAGCTGTTTCAATGAAATTTACTATATATGTTGCCTCAACCTTACTACGTACCAAAATTCAACTTTCTAAGTTTAGAGAAAATTGAGTTACTCAAATTTTAAATTTTCTTTCGAAAAAATTTTTTTTCTCCGAAAATTACAAAGTTATTTTAATGAAATTTTGTGGATATCTTGCCTTAGGAAAAACCTTACTACGTATTGAAATTAAACTCTCTAAGTTTATATAAAATTGAGTTATTTAAATTTGAAGCATTTAATAAAAATTCACTACCATAACGCACTTGCTGCGTCCCGAGTTTTTTTATTATATCGATTATCTGCATTAAGAATAGATGTGTAGATTTTCGTTAAAAAAAATCACTAATGGGGAGATCCCGACTTTTGAATAAATTCTTTCAAATGAGCATTAATTAGGCCCCCGAGAACACATATCCGGGGTCAGTTTCAATTTTTATATGTTATATATATATATATATATATATATATATATATATATATATATATATATATATATATATATATATGTATGTATGTATGTATCATACCGATAACTCAAAAAATAATGGGCCGATTTTGATCAAATTCGGTGAATACCTTCTTTTGTCAGTGGCTTGGATAAGTTCGTTAGCCAGGAAAATCCGCTCAGTTGAAATAGATAAACAATGATTTGTTTTAATTAGACAGACGGATTCCCTCGGTCAGTCACAGTTCTGAGCTGACCTAAAATGTATGGAATTTCGACCACGAAATTATAATGCATGTTTGTAAGAAAATAAATTCTGGATTTAGCAAGTGCGTTATGGTAGCGAATTTTTATTGAATGCCTCAAATTTGAATAGCTCAATTTGCTATTTACCTATAAGGTTCGTTGGACAGGAAACTATTATTTTCGGGAACATTTTAAGTTTATTTTCGAATTTTTTTTGTACATTTTCAAACAGTAAAGTTATTTTGTTGAAATATGGTACATTATTTCTACCATATAGGTTATACTGGTAACAAAATTTGACGTCTGCTCTCCTTAAAAAAACACATATTTGCTTTTTACCACATTTTTATAAAAATTCACTATCATAACGCACTTGCTGCGTCCAGACTTTTTTAAATTGCAAGTTGAATTCCGAATTGAAAATTGCAGCATATAGTAGTTATTTAGGAAGATCTGCTACGGGAATCTCTTTTTCTATCTAAACTTTTTTCATAAAAGCACGATGAAATGTTGAGGTGGCTACCCAATTTATACAGGGAGGTTTAATAATAACTATATACATAACAAAAGGTATTAATACCAAATTAAAACCATATCAATTGACACCCAATCTTCTTGTTATGCCCGCTCTTTTGTCCCGAGGACTTCCAAGTTGTGGAATTCCTTGCCGACACATGTTTTTCCTTCTACCCCAAACCTCCAAACCTCCAAGTCCAGAATTAACAAGCTGCCTCTTTCCTCCTTGTCAACACCCACGGTACGATAGTATTTAGGCTGTAAGCCCTCGTGGTGTGTTGTTGAAATTTAAAAAAAAAAGAGCAGTGAAAATAACTAAGATAAACAATTTATATATATATATATATATATATATATATATATATATATATATATATATATATATATACTTTGTCACCCCAAATTTTCTATTCTTATATTTCTTGACTCTTATTAATTACGTAACTAACAACTTTTTTAGAAGCCCAATCTAACGAAAATTCGCTACCATAACGCATTTGCTACGTCCTGACTTTTTACATAACAAGAGCCAAGTTCTTTTGTCAAATTATCATTAATTTAACATTTCTATTCCGTTAAACTTTCAGAAATCAATCGAACTTTAATTATAAATCGTTTAACAAAAGGTCTTTTAAGAGAAGAAATAGCTCTGTCTAACGATCCAACACTGTAACTAAGGTTGAAATCCGTCAGTCGAATATTTTATTTAGGCTACATCAATCATGCCCTGTCAAAGAATGCTGAGCGTACACAAAAGCCGTGCACAAAAATGCGATAAATGGCCAAATAGGAGAAGCTATTCCTCCACACTCTTGAGTCGACCTTTCTATATGAAAAGCTACATCCAATTATCCAGATGTGTCCGTCCCTCTTTGAGCTCATAATAAGCGGTTTGGAAAACAATGAGAGATGGGTGGGAGACTTCTACTTTACGCTCAACAGTATCGAATGCTTAAATTGCATGTTATTTGATAGTTTGTATTTAACTCATTTAGTTAAATTATGGGGTTGAACAGTTTAATAGATTAATAGACTATCCACTATAAGTGCATTAAACGTTTAGCTAAGTGTATTAAGATAACGAAGATGCAACCATTAATAGACATTTCGGAGGAAATAGTTTAAATTCGTCGCAGACATCATAAACTTAATGCTGTGCCGTAAAAGAATTGTTAATTCGCGGGGGCATTCCAAAGGTTATATGCCTTAAAAAAAACGGAAATAAGTAGCAAACTGGTCAACCAGTAAATAATTTAACATTAGAATAATGCGCTTTTTGACTAAAGCGAGTTTCAATAGTACCTAAGTTTTAAATTGATTTTCGGATTTTTTTTGTACATTTTCAAACAAGTTATTTTGATAAAATATGGTACGTTCTTACATATAGATTTATTCAATTCAGTTCAATCACATACAAATGGTATAAATGTTTACATCTGTAAACTAAAAATAAAGAAAATGAAAATTTGAATAAACCTAGAAAACCCCACATAAGTCTTAGACTTGTACGTGGGTGTGAAAAATACGTAAATTACACAACTGCCTGACATAATAATTGATTTCTACCCATGTATATATAGCAACATAGCAAACGTAAAAGCAACCAAAAACACGCACATATTAGCTGCAGATATACACATATAACAATTAAAACAATAAACAATTAGAACAATAAAGTAACTAAACAATAACCAATTTTCATTTACTATAGCACACCATCAAACAAGGACAAAAAGCACAAGGGCTTGTCAACATCCCTGCTTTGTAAGCCAGCAACAGCATTGGTCCCCTAACTTAAGGCAACAACTACTCCCGTCTCGACATAGGTAACCATTTCAGCCATAAAAATAACCGTCAAACAATATCCGAAATGGCGTGTCATACACAGCAAAAAAAACAGCATCAGCAAAGCAACACATTCCAATCAAGCAACTGAATCAGAAACTATAGGTATTCTTCAGATCAATCATTTGATGAATACGGGGTCGGCCCTCATTCAGTATCCATTTCTTCACTTGTTTCCTGAACAATGCAATGGAGTTATCAGATCTTATATCGCCTGTAAGCAAGTTGAATATCCTTGAACCCAAATACAAGTGGCACATTTGTCCTACGGTTTTAACAAACCTTGGAATTTCTACGGAATTTCCTCCTTTTCTAGTATTGTACCGATGTTGGCAGTGATTGCAGCAACTAATAACTCTCTTCTGGTGCACGAGGAGCTGAAGGCAATATAGTTGTCTAACATCCATTAGTTGTGACTCTTTTTATAAACTATCCGTTGGAAACACATATGCTCTGCCCAACATTATCTTGATTATCCATTTTTGAACTACCTCCAGCTTCATCAAATAATTATTTGTCACCCCAACCCACGCCACAATTCCGTATGTAAGATGGCTTTGAAGTAATGCATTATATACTTTTTTCAAATACGTTATCTTCAAAATATTTTTCAAAAATTTAAACATTGAAACAAGCCCTCGGATTTTTTTTGACAAGGCATGACACATGCACATCCCACCTCAAATGTCTGTCCAGCACTACACCCAGATATCTAACACTATTTGCAGCTTTTAGATCGCAAGTAAAACCATCACACTGAATACTGAGCCCGCTAAAAGGAGGAAGATTATTACTGTAACTTGAGAACGGTAGATAGCATGTTTTATTTATATTGATTGACAGAGATTTAAGCTGCAAGTGTTTTACTATTCTAGGAAAATCTTCCCTTACAATATTTTCTAATTCCCCCCAGGACTTAGCAGTATAGAACAGCACAGTGTCGTCAGCAAAGTTCGTGATTTTTGCCTTTGTATTTACAAAGAACAGGTCATTATATATATATATATATATATATATATATATATATATATATATATATATATATATATATTATTCCGATTGGCTTGAAGTTTATATTAATTTTTATTTTATTTAATGCCACACTGTTGGGCGCCAATTATTCTGATTGGCTTGATTATATGTAAAAAAAAATTATATTTATTTAATGTTTTTTTTATAATTTTTTATATTAAAATGATATTTAAAATGATAATGATATTTATGTTATAGATATGATATTGATGTTATATATATTAGAATATATTTATATGAGAATGATCACCCTTTTTAGATGAGTGTGTACCTTTTTTGTTGTATTTTACAGTTTTCAGTTTTTACACCATGTTTTATGGGTGACCCTGTATATTTTGTGATGTAAAATTGTACCTGAATAAAGTGTTTATGACTCTTGGTGTTTGAAATTTAATATGTGTGTGTGTGTTTATCAAATGACAGCTAGCTCAGTGTTATATGGGTTGCCTACCCTTCTACTATATATTTATGTCAAATAAATTATAATCAAAATATCTTATTTACTTACTTTATCACAGTGGTAGGTTCTGCTAAAATAGGGGAAAGGAAAATGGCCTGCAAATATTTATATTAATCTTATTTTTATCTTATTATGGGTTTTTGTTTCAAAGAATTATGTTTTTAGCAAATTTTTATAACAACTTTTATTGACAGAGTTTTATAAATTTTAAAGCTAAACGGATCCGTTGTTATAAATTTTCAAGCTTACTATTAGATTACAATGATTAATATTAATAACCGAATTTTCGACTGCTTTTCAATTGTTTGTAATAATAAATATGGATCCTGACCTGCACTCCTAACTCCCTCTACATTCTTAAATTTGAATTATGGTAATATAAAAATAAGATTTCTATTTATGCATTAAATCTTATTTTACCATAAACGCTTTTGATTGACGTTTAATCGACAGAAAATATACTGTCTTTTAAACCAAATTGATTTCCTCCTTGAGTTGATTTTGATAAAATAATTAAATCTCAAACCTTGGTTCCTTGCTGCTGGTGGTGGATATCCTTTAATATAGGTATTCTTGATATATTTACTGTTTATCTTGTAATTTGTTACGTTAAAAACTTGATATAACCTCTAATATTTATTTCAGTGGGACAATGGATCTTCTTTACACAATATATACTTTAAAAAATTTATATTTAAATGGGAAGCAATAATAACGCTCTCTGGCATCTCAATTTATTTTAACAACCAACCATAAAATCATAACAAAAGCGGAAATGTTGCCCAAATTCATCTAATATTTGATATCAAGGCATCCTTTCTTGACATTAATTAATACATATCTTGTCATCTGTTCTTCCGGTGAGTTTAAAAACATCCTTATTCTCAAAAATGTCATTTGGCCTAACCTTACTTTTTTAATCTAATTATAGTCAATAACAAATTTATAAATTCATTAAGTTTATATGCTGCAATCTTGATTTAAAAGTTCCACAACACAAACACTGTCTTTGGTAAACTTCAGTTCCATGTTCACATGAATAAAATAATAAACTTACATCTAAATACATCATACAAAGGGTTTGTTTTGTTCATTATCTTTAGGTAATTGATTTTTTTATAACATAATACTTTGGTATTTATTTCATGCTTAAGAGTTTAATCTATTTGCAGATAGGGTTTTGGCTCTTTTAAATTCTTTTAAACTGAAATGCTTTCCAAATTTGCTAGTTATAAATTTTAAGAATTATAATTAATGATCATTTCAACAAATTATGGCATTATATCTTTCATTGCTTATCCAAATAACACTGACTAACAATAATAGTGAATGTGCTTGTATATTAATGTTATTATTTTGTTTTCTGTTTTAGTGTACAGTAAAATATGTCGAACGATGTGGATATGTATACAATATACAGATAACCCATATGCATTACGTGTAAACCGTAAGTATTTTACTTACTACTGACCAGTGGTACTACTACTACTACCCCCCATTACTAATCTGATTCCCCAATTTTGTAGATCTGACTCTAAATTATTTAATCAATAATCGAAACTTAGCTTTGTCATACTAGTTTCCGTCAGGGTTTTCATTTTTGTTTTTATAACTTTATATGGCCTTTGCAGTTCTCAGCACAATATATATATATATATATATATATATATATATATATATATATATATATATATATATATATATATATATATATACTAAATAAGACGGGTCCAAGTACTGTGCCCTGATCAACACCACAATCAATGCTTTTGTAAGAACTGCATTCACCCCCTATCGACACAAATTGTTTTCTGTTTGTAATATAACTGCTCATAAGCTTTAATGTTATACCCCTAAATCCAATCTCCTCCAAACGCTGCAAAAGTCCAGCATGATCGATGGTATCGAATGCTTTTGACAAATCTAGAAATATACAAAGCGACGACTGCTTAGAATCTAGCGCCTCGTACACTTTCGAAGTCACGTCCAGGATAGAGTCCTGAGTTGACACAGCTTCTCTAAACCCAAACTGTTGAGGTGAGATCAACCTATATTTAAGTAGATATTGATTTATTATCACTTTCAGGACTCTCTCAAACACCTTGCTGAGTGCCGACAACAAAGATATTGGTCGATAGTTGCAGGGCTCTGTTTTATCCCCACCCTTATATAATGGTCTAATTATGGCAACCTTCAGAGCGTCAGGAAAAATACCATGTTCAAAAGAAGCATTTATCTGGTGTGCGATAGGAACCGCCAAAAAATTAACGCATTCCCTAAGGATCTCAGCTGTTATCTTATCCGCACCTGCAGCCTTTCCAGTCTTCAGTCCCCCTATTATCTTTGCAACCTCATCTGCATCAGTGGATGAGAGACATAATGAGTTTGCGATTACTGGGACACGTGCACCTCTAGATGTGCGTGGGATTTTCTCTGCTAAGCTTTTTCCCACTCTACTATAATATTCAGAAAATATCTTACATTTTTATTAATCAGATGTTGCTATGGAACCGTTCTCGCGGCGAGCTCCCCTCACTTCAGTGGGTTTTTCCCCTTATTCTGCATTTTTTAACCGTGATCCAGACACCACTAGAATTGCTTGCGTTTCTGTCCACCAATGATTGAAAGTAATTGGTCTTAGCTATACTAATCAAGTTATTCAGCCTATTTCTGTATCTCTTAAAATCTTCCCAAAATATTTGGTTTTCCGGATGATTTCTTGCTTTTCTATACAACTGATCCTTTGTATTTATTGACTGTACCAAAGCACTTGTTATTCATTATTTTTTCCTCCTCAATTCAAATTTTAGTTTTACTCTCCTTGTGGAATTATCAATATGATGTTTCAACCTTCCCACAAATAAGTCAGTGGCTATATTTATATATTCAGCTAAATAAATTTCCGACCAGTTTTTCTGCCCTAGATTGTCTTTTAATGTCCTGTGATCAAGAAATGTCCTATAGTTCTGCCTAAGCGAGGTGATGTGTCTCCCTACCAATTGATTTGCCCACTGAAGAACAATTGGGCTATGATTCGTAACTAGTTTGCTAGTTTAGATTGAAGAATAGAGAAAAAGCAATTTCTAAGAAGCAATGCCGATTATATGTAGTATCGTATAAGGGGCAGGATTCTTTCTTCTTTTATTAAAAAACTAAAATTGGCAGTGATAGATAAAGCGTCGTATGTTAAGAACTTCCTGAAAAATTTGGACATCAAAGAAGCGTCAAGATGCTATAGAATTTCAGCAATAGTTTTTAAAATGTGTGTTTCTAGATCGAACCCAATATCGTGTCTCCTCTTTTCGGTTTCTTATATGATGGAGATATTTCCAAGTCCGGGTTAAGCATTTCCCTAAAAATCAAGGCATGTGCTGCCGGTGTCTACTCTGAACGACCGAGAGTAGGTCCCAATATTTCTCTCGAAGTTCACGCAACGGTCTTCCAGGCTGTGATGTACGCAATTTTGAACTGCGTGCGAGAGAATAAGTGGAGTTACACTAACAAGCGGATCTTCATAGCCGCAGATTGCCAAGCAGCCCTTAAGCTCTAAGTAGCCCACGGAAAAACTGGTTAGTAAATACCGAGACGAGATGAGTGACGTGGTCGGGTTGAATTAGGTCACGTTCATCTGGGTGCCGGGTCACTCGGAGGTCAAAGGCAATGAAGAGGCCGACAGGCTCGCAAACAAGGGATCAGCAGAACCATTTAGGGGACGAGAACCGGTCCTCCGCGTGCTGGAGAGCACCGCTAGGGGAGCCATTAAATCCTGGGTCAGAAACTAACATCAGGCATTCTTCAGGGCTTAAACATGGGAAACCATTAATTGGGGACCCATTTCAAAGAGATCCGTAGAGCAGTTAGATCTCAGCAGAAAATAGTTCAGAAACATAACAGGACTCTTGACGGGACACACGGATATCAAGAAACACCTACATAAAATGAGGCGGTTCAAGGGACACATGGACTGCTGCCTCTGTGGCAAGGGGGAAGAATTAGCCCAGCACATATGTAGGAGTGTAAAGCTCTGAACCGTAAAAGGTGACTAACCTACGGTCAGCCTAGACCGGAGACAGATCAATCTAAAACCTGGTCCTACCAGCTACTGTGGTGCTGGAATGTATAGAGTAAAAATGGTATAGGGTGTTACAATAAACCAAAGGCTGCAGTGCTTCCAGGGCATCAATTGTGGACGGGAAATAAAGTTCACCTCCAAAATTCTAGAGTACCTTTGCCACGATTGTTTATCTCTATCGCTGGGTTTAGGATCTTCTTTAACATGGCTATGTTTTTCCATTAGAGCGACAGCAGTTTCTCTAAATTTTATTTGCGTGTTTGTTCAAGAACAGTAGCAGCCTATAGCTTGCCTTAAAGTCTAATTTAATAAATAATCAGTAGAAATTAGATAGTAAATTAAAGGTTAATTATATTTATCAAATTGTGTTTAAAAAATACTTGACTTGGATGGCGTGACCTCGTATAAAAACAAGAATGCATATGTTATGCCACGTAAGCAGAGTCAATGTTGCAATGCATTTACGAATCGCAATTTTCTCATGATCCAAGATTACGTTTATGTTTATATTTATATATTTCGGGATCACTTTATGTTTATGTTTATATAATTCTATTTATATTCTTAGGTTGGTAGAGAGAACTGACACTTGTGATGTCTGTATATATAGTCAATGTGATTTGTTAGGTCCAAGATTATTTCGTCGTTACGTTTCAGCATTCGCTAAATATAATGGCCCACTTGGGTCAGTTTGAATTTTTATATGTATATATATATATATATATCAACACTATTACCGTCACGAAAACTTAATACTAAAAAGAAGAATGGTTTTTTTTTTTCAAGAAATTACACCACCATATGGTCTTTCTGCAGCAAAATATCTTAAATAGATATATATATATATATATATATATATATATATATATATATATATATATATATATATATATATATATATATATATATATATATATCGACAACCCACCACAAGGGCTGACATCCTAAATACTATGGTACCGTGGGTGTCGACAAGGAGGAAAGAGGCAACTTCTTCATTCTCGACTTGAAGGTTTGGAGGTTCAAAGGAGAAGGAAAAACATGTGCCGGCCAGGAATTCCACAACTTGCAAGTCCTCGGGACAAAAGAGCGGGCATAACAAGATTTTCTATGTCTGGTGACCTGGACAGTAAAAGGGTGCATTCGCTCTGTTCCCCTGTCAGATCTGTTGGGGGCAGCAGGTGGAGGAACTATGGAAGAAAGCTCATATCAGCAGTGTCCGTGCAGATATCTATAAAAAAGAGAGAGAGAGAGATCACCACACGGCCCGTCGGGGGGCAAGGGATGGCAGCCTTTGGATGAGAGTAGGGTCACCGATGAGACGCATAGCTCTCTTCTGAATGGAGTCCAGGATAGCGAGTGTAGAAGCGGCAGCGGCACCTCAGATGTGGGAGCAGTATTCCAGGCTTGGCCTTATTTATGAAGAATATAAGGTATAGAGATTAGCTGGTGAAAAGTATTTGCGAGCCCGGAAGAGCAAACCTAATTTCTTAGCAGCCGCTTCTGTAATTGATATGACATGTTGGTGCTAATTGAGATTTCGATCCACAGAAATGCCAACAAGTGAAACGGACTCATTACTTTGAATAACTTGGTTGTTCATTGTGATGGGTCTAAGGCTAGTGTATCTCGTATGAGATAGAAAGCAAGCGTGCTGTGGTCCGCGTAACTGTGAACTGGGTTGGATGTGCTAGGCAGGAGTTCATTGATGTGAAGAAGCAAAGTAGGGGTCAAGGCTGAACCTTGAGGGACTCCTGCATTAATTGGATACAGTTTAGATAAATGGCCATCCACGACAACACAAATGCTCCGGTTGGAGAGGAAATGTGCTGTCCAAGTATAAAGTTTCGATGGTAGGCCATATGCCGCAAGTTTATTACGCAGCGCTGCGTGCCAGACCTGGTCGAATACTTTGGATATGTCTAGAGTGACAATCTGGAATTCACCGTGTAGTTCCATAGACTTGTTCCAAGAATGGGTGACAAAGGAAAGAAGGTCGGCAGTTGATCTGCGCTGACAGAATCCATATTGCCTGTCGTGGATTAGACTGTGTTTTTCAAGAAATTTTAGTAATTCGGTGTTTATATACTTTTCCATCACTTTAGAGATGACTGAAAAGAGCGAAATAGGCCTGAAGTTGCTAGGAGGCGCTTTGGTTCCTTTCTTGTGGACGGGTTGTACTTGAGCAGTTTTCCAGTTACTAGGGAATATGCCTCTTCTGTGAGATGTCTGAAACAGATGTATATGTATCACACCGATAACTCAAAAAATAATGAGCCGATTTTGATAAAATTTTCTGAGTATTTTCCTTTTGCAAAACGCTTGGACAAGTTCGTTAGCCAGAAAAATCGGCCCAGGTTTTCCATGAAAATGTAGTGTTTTCTTTAGTGACCCACGTACCAAAATTTAAGTCTGTAAGTAAAAAAGTTATAGGAATTTAAAGAAAAAAAAATGGGATTTTCTTTAAAACGTCAAAGTCGCGATTTGAAACGTCAAAATTTGCAAGATTTTGCAAAGAACCTGAAACAAATACGTATTACGTAAAGAAAATATCGCAAAAAGAGTGTTTTGCAAACCCTTAAGTTTCAGCTTCAACTTGTCTTGTCCTTTATTTACCGAACATATTTACAGAAAATTCATTTCAAATAGATCTTTTCTCTGATGCTCTGTCTTTAGGTTTAGTTAAGTTTATGTTTTAACGGTCTATAACTTTTAGCAAATTTTCGTAGAAAGAAAACGTTAATGTGGAGACCGCGACTTTTGAATTTTCAAAAAGATTTCTTTAAATGAGCGCAAACAAGGCGTCATAGAATCCATATCCGGGTTCACTTTCAGTTTTTATCTGTTTGCATATATACAAGGTGAGCTATTTCTAGGATAAAGCTCAATATAATTATTATTATACAAAATACGAGAAAAAATTGTATACGTTAATTATATGGTGTCTTAATCTGTATCTTATAAAAATATTTTGACAATCACAGGGTTGCCCATAAGTCGATGTTGATTCCCACAATTGTGTTTTTCGAACACCCTAATATTTTTGCATTTTTTTAGTGAATTTTCTTAAAAAAAAATTCACTAATGAGGAGATCCCGACTTTTGAATTTTGAAAAAATTTCTTCAAATGAGCGCTAATTAGGCCCCCCAGAAAACATACCCGGGGTCAGTTTCAATTTTTATATGTTTATATATATATATATATATATATATATATATATATATATATATATATATATATATATATATATATATATATATATATGTATATATATATATATATATATATATATATATATATATATATATATATATATATATATATATATATGTATCACACCGATAACTCAAAAAATAATGGGCCGATTTTGATTAAATTTGGTGAAAAAATATCTTTTGCAAATGGCTTGGATAAGTTTGTTAGCCAAAAAAATATGCCCATGTTTTCCCGGAAAATTTTGTGTTTTCTTTCGAAAAAAATTTATATCTCCGGAATTAACAAAGTAAGGGCAACCAAATTTGGCACGCAGGTTTATATCCTTATACGTAAGTCAACTACCAAAATTTAGCTATGTAGGTCAAAAGACAAAAAAGTTATAGGCATTTAAAGAAAAATAAATTGGGGTTTTCCTCAAAACGTCAAAGTGGCGATTTAAAATGTCAAAATTGGCAACATTTAGGCAAATAACTTGAATCTAATACGGGCTTTAGAAATAAAATGTCTCAAGAAGGATGTTTTACAAGCCCTAAAGTCTTAGTTTCAACCGTCATTGTCCTTCATTTTACTAAAATGTTTGCAGAAAATTCATTTCAAATAGACCCTTTCTCTGATGATTGGCAGTAGCCTTAGCTATAGAGTTTATCGTTTAATGGTATATAATTTTTGTCGAATTTTCGTAAAAAATCAATAAAGCTCAATATATCCGTTATTATATAAGATATGAAAAAAATTTGTATATATTAATTATAGGGTGTCTTGAGCTACATCTTAAAAAATTATTGTTACAATCACAGGATGGCCCATAAGTCGTTGGTGATACGAATTTCCTTTTTTTTAATCAAACACGCCTTATGTTATTGCATTTTTGCATTTTCCATCGAAATATAATGCATGTTTGTAAGAAAAGAAATTCTGGACGCACCAAGTGCGTTATGGTAGCGAATTTTGATCAAATGTTTCATATTTGAACAGCTCAATTTGCTATTAACCTATAATGTTGATCAAGAAACGTGTTTTTTCGGGAACACTTTAAGTTTACTTTTGGAAATTTTTGTACATTTTCACACAATAAAGTTATTTTGATGAGACATGGCACATTGTTTTTAGTATATAGGTTATACTGGTAACCAAATTTGATGCCTGCTTTCTTAAAAAAAACATACATATTTGTTATTAAAAACATTTTAATGAAAATTCACTACCATAACGCACTTGCTGCGTCCAGAGTTTTTATTTTTTATTGAAATAGGATGCATATTTGTAAGAAAGAAAATCGAGACGCAGTAAGTGCGTTTTGGTAGCGAATTTTCATTAAATGCTTCAAATCTCAATAACGCAATTTGCTATTAACCTAAGGTTTGTTGGCTGGGAAACCAGTTTTCTCGGAAATATTTTAAGCTTATTTTCGGAAAATTTTTGTACATCCACAAACTATAAGTAATTTTGATTAAAGATGGTACATTGTTTCTACTATATAGGATATACAGGTAACCAGATTGATGCCTGCTTGCATTAGAGAGACATATTTGCTATTAAAAACATTTTAATGAAAATTCACTTCCCTAACGCACTTGCTGCGTCTAGAGTTGTCTTTTTAGTGAATTTTTATTTAAAAAATTCACTAATAGAGAGGTATCGATGGTGAGACTTTGCAAAAATTCTTTCAAATGAGCGCGAATTAGGACCCCTAGAACCCATATCCGGGGTCAGTTTGAATTTTTATATGCTTATATATATATATATATATATATATATATATATATATATATATATATATATATATATATATATATATATATATATATATATATATATATATATATATATATATGTATCCGTCTGATAACTCAAAAAATAATTAACCGATTTAGATGAAACTCGGCAAGTGCCTTTCTTTTATTAATGGCTTGGATAAGTTCGTTGGCCAGGAAAATCGGACGGGGTTTTCCGGGAAAATTTTGAGTTTTCTTTCAAAAAAAATTTTTTTTCCGAAAATTTCGATAAAATTTGGTCTACATATTGCTTTGGGAAATACCTAACTATGTGCCAAAATTCAGCTTTCTAGGGTTACAGAAAATTGAGCTATTCAAATTTGAAACATGTTTAAATCATAAGTATGTGGTTGCTGTTGGTTAGTCAATGCTTTTCTTATTGACTCATGAGATTCATTCATCAACCTTCCATTGACTTCTGCTTCTGCCGCTGTTACAGTCCTTTTATTTAGATCTAGAGTTGTAACCACTCATACAAACAGTGTTTTTTAACCACGTGGCTGGGCGACTGACCGAATTCATTCCCAGTTGCTGTTGATTTACTCATATTCTCTTAATATGTTTGAAGATGTGGTGTCTACTTCATTCCATGTCACTATTAACCGACTATTTATGAAATCAAATAAGTAAATTAAATCGATTGTCATAAAATATGTAGTGGAAAAAGAAATAAAACATATATAACTGTGCACATATTGATTATATTTTAGGGTGCTTGAGAGAGGTATTGTCACAGCATAATATCTTATTAAAGTTCATTTGTAAATAAGTTTAATTTTTATATGTTAACCGATTTCGATGAAACTTGGCAAGTGCCTGTCTTTTATTAATGGCTTGGATGAGTTCGTTATCCAGAAAAATCAGACGGGGTTTTCCGGAAAAATTTTGAGTTTTCTTTCGAAAAAAATTTTTTTCTCCGAAAGTAACAAAGCTGTTTCAATGAAATTTACTATATATGTTGCCTCAACCTTACTACGTACCAAAATTCAACTTTCTAAGTTTAGAGAAAATTGAGTTACTCAAATTTTAAATTTTCTTTCGAAAAAAATTTTTTTCTCCGAAAATTACAAAGTTATTTTAATGAAATTTTGTGGATATCTTGCCTTAGGAAAAACCTTACTACGTATTGAAATTAAACTCTCTAAGTTTATAGAAAATTGAGTTATTTAAATTTGAAGCATTTAATAAAAATTCACTACCATAACGCACTTGCTGCGTCCCGAGTTTTTTAACCTACAGTGTTTGCAATAAATTTCTAGTTACGCACAAATACTATTCTTCGTTCCTTAAACAGTTGTTGGTTGCTTTCAAAAAATAAATATTTAGCTCTTACTTAATATATTCCATATTTTAAGGGTGCACTGTACTGACTAGTTCAAGGCACAGTTATTTTGAAATGGGTGGAGTAAAAAAGACTCAGTGCATGAACAATAACCCAAAGGCTGAAGTGCTATCGGAGCGGCTAACCGCGGACGAGCCCTGAGGGCAATATATATATATATATATATATATATATATATATATATATATATATATATATATATATATATATATATATATATATATATATATATATATATATATATATATTCCCTATTTTAAGGGTGCACTGTACTTTTTTGGCACTTCCAATTGTCAAACTATTGACAACAAAAGTAATGCTATAATATTTGAGTTCAAATCCAGCGCAATCCGAACAGTTGAACAGTACCCAGACAACTCCCAAATTTGATTTTAATCATTTTAGTGAATTTTCTTAAAAAAAATTCACTAATGAGGAGATCTCGACTTTTGAATTTTGAAAAAATTTCTTCAAATGAGCGCTATTTAGGAACCCTGGAACCCAATCCGAGGTCGGTTTCAGACTTTATATGTTCATATATATATATATATATATATATATATATATATATATATATATATATATATATATATATATATATATATATATATATATATATATATATATATATATGTTTATATATTTATGTGTCACACCTATAACTAAAAAAATAATGGACCGATTTTGATAAGATTAGGTGAGTACCTTCCTTTCGCGAGTGGCTTGGATAAGTTCGTTAGCCAGGAAGATCCGCCGAGGTTTTCCCGGAAAAGTTTGTGTTTTATTTCGAAAAAAACTCGAAAAAAATTTATATCTCCGGAATTAACAAAGTAAGGAAAACGAAATTTGGACACGGGTTTATATCATTATAGGTAAGCTACCTACCAAAATTTAGCGCTGTAGGTTAAATGACAAAAAGTTACAGGCATTTAAAGAAAAATAAATTTGGGTTTTCCTCAAAACGTCAAAGTCCCGATTTTAAACGTCAAAATTGTTAATATTTAGGCAATGAACCTGAAATTAATATAATCTATGGAAGGAAAATGTCTCAAGAATAATGTTTTACAAAGCCTGAGCTCATAGTTTCAATCGTCATTGTCCCTCATTTTACTAAAATATTCCCAGAAAATTCATTTCAAATAGACCCTTTCTCTGATGCTTTAGCAGTAGTGTTGGCTATAGAGTTTATCATTTAATGGTATATCATTTTTGTCGAATTTTCGTAAAAAATCATTAAAGCGCAATATATCCGTTATTATGCAAGTTACGAAAAAAAGTTGTATACATTAATTATAGGGTGTCTTAAGCTACACCTTAAAAAATATTTCCACACTTACAGGTTGGCCCATAAGTCGTTGGTGATGCAAATCTTTTTTTAGTGAATATTTTTAATCGAACATGCCCTATGTTATTGCATTTTTGTATTTTCCATCGAAATATAATACATCTTTGTAAGAAAAGAAATTCGGGACGCAGCAAGTGCGTTATAGTAGCGAATTTTCATTAAATGCTTCAAATTTTGAATCAATTTGCTATTAACCTATAAGGTTGACCAGAAAACCAGTTGTTTCGGGAACAATTTAAGTTTACTTTCGGAAATTTTTGTACATTTTCAAACAATAAACTTATTTTGATGAAACATGGCACATTGTTTCTAATATACAGATTATACTGGTAACCAAATTTGGTGCCTGCTTTCTTAAAAAAAGATATTTGCTATTAAAAACATTTTTATGAAAATTCACTACCATAACGCACTTGCTGCGTCCAGAGTTTTTTTTATCATGCATAGCATAATCCTCGTATGCAGAAGTATATGGTCTGTGATCGGTTTGGACGATGACTTAAATTATTTCGTTGGCGTTTTGTAAATAACTTTTCTTATCACTTTCATTTTCGGCTTTTGCAGTTTAAATTTATCTTCAATCATTTACTGCAAACGAGGTGCTTTCCACGTAAGCATATAAAATACTGTACGTTTTACAACATTCTGTTTTCTTTCTGTCTCGTACAACACACACACACACAACATTCTGTATTCATTATTTCTCTTGCTGGAACGTAATGTTTTCGTGTAGTGTAATATTAGCATAAAATGGCGATCCAGGTGAAAAACAATTTCCAAGTTTGTTTATTTTCATAACAACTCAGCTCCGAGAAAATCTTTGTGCCACTTTTGCATCAAGATGTAAACACTTGTTATGTTGTACTACCCAATTTTTGCTTTATAGTATCTTGGTTTCTGTGTTAAAGTTGAGAAGGCTTCTACGCATTTAAATATTTGTAAAGAAAACGGTGAAATAAGCTATTGGTATTCTGTGTTCTCTTATAAGGGTGCTTATAAAAAGCGTGTCGTGTGTGTTTGCAAGCTTGCGTGAATTTTATTGTTCTCTCACATAAATATCTGTGTTCGTTAAAGATTGCGAAATTACAAAGCAAATTCTAAATATCAGCCTGGCTGGTTCAGTTTTAATTGCGCAAGTTCTAGAGCTGGTCAGCTCTTTAATAGTTGGCTGGTGTAGTGTACTTGCAATATGGTAGGTGGTAGTGGAATTTTCCTTTACGTGATAGTAAAGGATTTTTTTCCAAGCCTGATGAGGTACCACCCCTTACATCAACGGGCCGGTGAAGTCCCAACGGACGTTTGCGGTTCTAGTGTATGAGTCGGTTTCACTTATAAGCAAAAATGATGATGGCTCCTTCTTGTACAAAAGATTCCGGAGGTAAAATACCCCTGCATTCGGATCTCCGGGAGAGGGATGTACAGGGGGCGACAGCATCAAGATTTAACATATCCTTCGCAAACATATGTGGCCTAAATTCTAACCTGAACTCCGTCCACCATTTCCTCCAGGCTAATAGGCCTCAACTCATCTTCCTCGCCGAAATTCAAATCAGTGCCAAACCAGCTACTAATCACATTAATTTCCCGGGGTATGAGCCCCTTACTTTCTTTAGATTGCATGGAGGCATGTGCGCCAACGTCCGCAGCAATCTATCCTGCACCAGACTCCCCAATTTAGAAGCTTGAAGAAAAGACATACAATGAATTAAACTCTCTCTCAGGAATGCAACTAAATTCATCTGTTGCATTTACTGGTCACCTTCTGACAACAACTTTGTCCAGCTCTTTGACTACCTTTCTGAAAAAAGCGACCATCTAATTTCTGAATATCCTTCCTCCAGGGTCACTATTCGTGGTGACTTCAATGTCCAAAATAAGGAATGGCTATAATCTTCAAAAACCGATCCACAAGGAAGAGCAGCGGAGACCTTTGCAGTCAGCAATTCTTTAACCAATATGGTTCAGCAACCTTCTTACTTTCCTCGCATCCCAACATACAGCTCAAATCCCTTGGATCCCCTTCTTACTACAGATCCTGACTGCTATAAGATACCAGTCACCGCCCCGCCCCCACCAACCTCCCCCCCTCCATTGGGTCGCTCAGACCACGGCATGGTCACTGCTTCCTGCACAATGCAACCCGAGGTGATACAGTCATCACAACCACGTATCGTTTGGCACTACAACTCCGCGAACTGGGACGAAATGCGAGATTACTTTTCCTCATTTCCATGGGCGTCTGTCTGCTTCTCTCATCCTGACCCCTCTGATATCTCACAAAATGTCACCGAAATTATCCAAGCTCGCATGGAATTATTTATTCTACGTACACAGAAAACCTCTACAGTTACTCAAAAGCTCTCGTTCTCTAAATCCTGTGATAACGCCAGACTTGAAAAGGTCACAGCGCACAAAAAGCTTCTATACAATTCCACGGAGCAGACCATCTCATAGATTTGTGTATCGCTATTCCATGGTTTATTCAAATGGAGTGTGGATTTTGGTGATCTGTTAGTTGACTATATAAGGTTGAGAAACTTGCAATGTCTGTATTGGAAACATTAAGTACATTTTTATTAGAACAATTGATATGTTTATAAACTTCCATTTCTTCTACAACGAACTGTTTAATGCCAAAATTGGAAGGGTGTAGAATTTTTGCGTCGCTTTCTTTGTTGAAAGTGTGACTTGACTCCCTTAAATTACAATTAAAAATTGAAAGGCCGTTATTGGGATGATTTATGCTTCTCACGTGTCCAGCAATCCTCAAACTCAATGCTCTCCCTGTCCTGCCGACATGGACTTATGACGGGTTTTTCTTAATAATATTAACACAAGGGTTTGCCCGGCCAGTGGCCCGTCACAATTTAGGAGAAGGACGGAATGAGAAGGAAAGGGAAATTCAACAAGCTACAGGGAAGAGAAGGAAAGATAGTGTAGAGTTCAGTTCCACGTTACACGGAGGACTCGGTAATTTTTAATGTCAGCAGTTGGTAAAGGTGTCACTCTCCTTTGTCAAAGTCTAGCAACAGATGTTATTCAAAGCCAACGGCTTTGTGGTTTCTGGTTAAAAACGATATACCTGATTTCCACAACCTACTTTAATTAATTAACTTCTAGTTAAATCAAGACACAGGCAGAAACAGTTAGTGAAATTTAATATCTGTAATCACAACCAGTCCAAACAGTTAAAGAGATATTGTTACAACAATAATTTCTGATGTTTTAAGCTAACACCTAATGATGGTAAAAAAGAATGACTTAGTGTTAAATATGGCCTTAACGACTATACATATACTGTAACAAAGATGTCACTAGATCCCTTTCACCGTCGACTGCCCAGGTTTACAAAGGTAAGGCTATATGTTAAATATATTGCAACATCTATATGCTTCTTGATAAGTATAACTAAAACTATTTATATGTGTGCATTAATTATCAGATTTTTCTATAAATAAAAGTTACTATTGAATGTGTTATGATTGTAGTTATGGATATACTGAACAGAATAACAAAAGGAACCACTTCGTGGACTTTCTGACGTGGTCCTGGTCTGCAGCCGCTAATATGGTAGTGTGGACCCAGTTACGGCTGGCTCCGCAAATCAGTTGAAAGAACTTGACAGGTAGAGCTTTGGACGATCACACACAACAGGCAGAAATCTCCAGAAGATTTCAGACCCAGACAAGAAACACTACAATGGACAAATATCTCTCTCAGCAGGCACTATTTATTTCAATTATTATCAGACAGAATGAATGTGGATAACATTTAATAATTAATTAATAGAAGCTTACCCAATAGATGAGGTTTCTTTTCTCACAAAAATATAAATAGTGATTCGTACTGACTTATTTCTCAATAAAATTGATGTGGATTTTAATACATAATAAACACTGTTTTTTAAAACCACTTTTGCAAGCTGTAGGCTAAATATCCAGCATACAGATGAAGGCAATTTTTAAACACCTTTTACTGCTACAACTTTATTGTTCAGTAACCCAAATCTTAATAAATCATAATTTCATACGAATATTAATCTTTAACCAAACAACAAAAACTTGTATTTTGATAAGAAGTGATAAGAGAGATGTTAATATTTTCTTTAAAAATGAATTTCATTAATTTCAGAAATTATATCTGGGAGAAAGAGAGAGAATAAAAACGATGACACTATACACTGAAGAGTGAGATAGAAAAACATGGATTGTCATAAGAGGGAAGGAGACAGTACATACCTAAGGGCAATTGCTTCTATTAAAAATGAACCTCAAATAGAAACTTGTTTACTGTTTTGGATTTATGTTAATTTTTACAAGTAAAATTAGATGAAGCGATTTGTTTATTTGTATTAAACCTTAAACTACAACAAAAGTGAAAGTGTAATTGGCGCCTTTCCAAGGTTTTACAAGTGTGCATAAAAAACAAACTATTATTTACCAAAACAAGCAAACTATAAGCTACAAAGTGTTTACAAGTCAGTATTATGTCCATATATTAACTATGTTTTTAGTGAATTTTCTTAAAAAAAATTCACTAATGAGGAGATCCCGACTATTGAATTTTGAAAAAATTTTAAATGAGCGCTAATTAGGCCCCCAGAACACATATCCGGGGTGAGTTTCACTTTTTATATGTTTATATATATATATATATATATATATATATATATATATATATATATATATATATATATATATATATATATATATATATATATATATATATATATATATATATATATATATATATATATATATATATCACACCGATAACTCAAAAAATAATGGGCCGATTTTGATTAAATTTGGTGAGTACCTTTTTTTTTGCAAATGACTTGGGTAAGTTCGTTAGTCAGGAAAATCGGGCCAGGTTTTCCCGGAAAATTTTGTGTTTTCTTTCAAAAAAAATATATATCCGGAATTAACAAAGTAAGAGCAACCAAATTTGGTGCGCTGATTTATATCGTTACAGGTAAGCTACCTACCAAAATTTTGCTCTGTAGGTCGAAAGACTAAAAAGTTATGGGCATTTAAAAAAAATTGCGGTTTTCCTCAAAACGTCAAAGTGACAATTAAAAACGTCAAAATTCGCAACATTTAGGCAAAGAACTTGAATCTAATACGGGCTATGGAAAGAAAATGTCTCAAGAAGAATGTTTTATAAACCCTAAAGTCTTAGTTTCAACCGTCGTTGTCCTTCATTTTACTAAAATGTTTCCAGAAAATTCATTTCAAATAGACCCTTTCTCTGATGCTTGGCAGTACTAGCCTTAGCTATAGAGTTTATCGTTTAATGGTATATAGTTTTGGTCGAATTTTCGTAAAAAATCAATAAAGTTCAATATATCCGTTATTATACAATATATAAAAAATTATTGTATACATTAATTATGGGGTGTTTTGAGCTACATCTTAAAAAATATTGCTACAATCACAAGCTGGCCCAAAAGTCGTTGGTGATACAAATATTTTTTTTAAATCGAAAACGCCATATGTTTTTGCATTTTCCATCGAAATATAATGCATATTTGTAAGTTAAGAAATTCTGGACGCAAAAAGTGCGTTATGGTAGCGAATTTGGATTAAATGCTTCATATTTGAAAAGCTCAATTTGCTATTACCCTATAAGATTGACCAAGAAACGGATTTTTTCGGTTACTTCCGGAAATTTTTGTACGTTTTCAAACAATAAAGTTATTTTGATGGAACATGGCACATTGTTTTTACTATAGATGTTATACTGATAATCAAATTTGATGCTTGCTTTCTGAAGGAAAGAAAATACCATATTTGCTATTAAAAACATTTTAATGAAAATTCACTACCATAACGCACTTGCTGCGTCCCGAACTTTTCACTCCTGAAGTTAACAAGCTGTTATAAATATAAAGAGAGTTTTAGAACCGTCTCAGACTGTGTTGCAATCAGGTTCACCACATTGTAAACAATAAACACCGGACCTCTTTAAAACTGGGATACTGTAAAGTCCTGGATTCCCCTGAGGATGACCAGTTGAAAAAGTCGAAACGCGTCGCGACAAGGAATAAAAGCATGTGTTTGGAAAATAAAAGCCTTTTTATTCAACTCACTCAAAGTTGTATTATTTTACCTAAAATTTGGTAGCAAATGAGATTAGTAGTTTTTTTAACTTATATTGATATAAAACGTAGGTATCAGCAGACTTACCCTTCATATATAAAAAGCCGCATATAACGTATACAGACATGGGTAAACAAATCGGATTCCTGGAGAAAGGGATTTTAAGCTACCGCACATATCATGTCAATACTTGGATAGTCTGCAGGTTCCCTAAAGAATACTAGCGAACAATCTGTGTGTATAACATACTTCATCTTGTTTTTGTGCCGATATTGGTATTCAAGGAACTGTCGTCTCTCCACTATTCCTATACTGAAAGATATTTCAGACCCGTGAAGACAGCCAACGACCTTTGAAAAGTAGGAGTAACTATACGTAGATGGTGCCCATAGTTGTGCCTGCGTGAGCTGGATAGTGTATTATTTACAATAACCTATGCTCTATCTAACTTACAAATCTGGTTATGATCTGTACGATGTGCTGATTTTAAGAAAAGTCTGGACCCAGCAAGTGTGTTATGGAAGTGAATTTTCATAAAAATGTTTTAATAGCAAATATGATTCTTTAATGCAAGCAGGCACCAATATAACCTATATAGTGGAAACAATGCACCACATTTTATCAAAATAACTTATTGTTTGAAAATGTACACAAATTTTCCAAAAATAAACTTTAAATGTTTCCGAGAAAACTCGTTTCCTAGCCGACGAACCTTAGTGTAATAGCAAATTGAGTTATTAAGCATTTATTGAAAATTCACTACCCAAACGCACTTACTGCTTCTCGATTTTTATTTTTTTTACAAACATGCATCATATCTCGATGAAAAATGCAAAAATTCAATAAGGAATTTTCAAAAAAAAATTTGTAGGTATCACCAACGACTTATGGGACACCTGTGATTGTCAAAATAATTTAATAAGATGCAGCTCAAGACACCCTATAAGTAACGTATACAATTTTTTCTCGTATCTTGCATAATAAGTCCTTTGGACTTTTTTAAGATTCAGTACGACATTGACAACTTAATAAGCTGGTGTCTTAACAATGGGATGGAACTCAATCCATCTAAATGCCAATGAATTTATTTTTATAGAGGAAGGAACAGAACATACCTACTACATCAAGGGTGTACCATTGAAGTCTGTTGAATTAGTTAGGGATTTGGGTGTTACATTTGATTCATCTTTTTCATTTATTCCTCATGTTTCTAATGTGATTTCTAAGTCTCTGAAGTGGCTTGGCTTTATTAAAAGATGTACCTCTGATTTCACCAACATCAGATCTGTTAAAATTCTTTATTTTTCTCTTGTACGTCCTCATCTTGAATATGCCTCTTCTGTATGGTCTCCCTACTATACATGTCACTCTGTCAGTCTTGAACAAGTACAGTGCAAGTTTTTAAAGTTTCTTGCTTTCAAAAGCCACCATCATTATAGTAGTATCGATGATTTACTAACGTATTTTAATATCATGCCTCTTGATGTTCGACGCAAACAAAAAGATTTAAAACTTGTTTATAATATAATTAACTTCGAGGTATCTTGTCCTAACTTACTTTCTATGATTAACTTCTTTGTTCCACCAAGAATAACTCGTTCAAAGAGTTCATTTCTTGTCGCTTTTCATCGTACCAACTACAGTCACAACTCTTATTTAATTAGATGTTGACTTGACTTTTTCACGAGAAAATCAGTTTTCTTAAAACAGCTGTCACTTTGTAAGTTTAGTTAATCGGTACTTAATATTTATTGCCTATATTTTCCCTGTATTCCCTATTTTTTTCATTTTGTCTAACTTGTAAACATTTTCTATGCTTTTTTAACTGCTTTATTATATGAATGTATATTTTTTTTGTACTATCTAAAATGGGCTCCTGGTCCGTAAATAAATAAATAAATAAATAAATAACATTTATATTGGGCTTTACCGGAGAAATGCGTCACCCTGTATATATGTAAGCAAAAAGTAAACCCGGATATGGATTCTAGGAGGCCTAGTTAGCGGTTATTTCAAGAAATCTTTTTAGAATTCAAAAGTTGCGGTCTCCTCCATAACGAATTTAGCGAAAAATTATAGACCGTTAAAGTATAAACATAACTAAAACTACTGCCAAAGCATCAGAAAACGGGTCTATTTGAAATGAAGGTTAGCAGAACACTCCTTACATAATCCGTATTTCTTTCAGGATCTTTGCTTAAATGTTGTCAATTTTGACGTTTCAAATCGCGTCTTTGGAGTTTTGAGGAAAGCCCCAATTTCTTTTTATTAATGCCTACAACTAAATTCAAAAGTCGGAACCTCCTCAATAGTGATTTTTTTTAATGAAAATTCACTAAAACAAGCACTTGTAAAGCCACGAGAAAACTCCACGACTGTATTAAATATATAACGTTTTCAATAAGTTAGGGCAGGAACAAACAGCCAGGTATGTTATTGAAATTGAATTAAATTTGAAAAGTTTTTATCTCGTCTTTTTAAAATTATTTTGTACACAAAAACTCGCTAAAAATTCATCGGAATAACAACAATTTCATCAGATAACAGTAAAGCGAAATTAGACTTTAAAAAAAATTGATGAAAAGTGAAGTCACTAACTAGGTTTTGAACTCGTCATGTAGGACTCGATTATCGGATGTACAGGGCTTATCCCACTCGGCTGCGTTTGACATGACATACTAGCAGGTATAGCTGGTAGTATGTTGTCTTTCGTCTTTACTGTTTACACCAAACTATCTTTATTTACAAAAGCTTTTTTGCTCATATTTTAATTGAATGACGAAAAATAACGACTTCGGCACAGATCTAGGAGCGTGTTAGTCATTTCGTGTCGTATTTTTCACTCACATTAGTACTCCTACCACATTTATTAATTTTTACGTTTAAACTTTCTTAGATTTAATTAATTAAAAATTAATTTACCTCTAACTTTTTGTCTTTTAACATAGTGATCAGAATTTTGTTAGATACGATACTCTTGATGACAGAAACCAGCGTAACAAATTTGGTTGTCTTTACTTTGTTATTTACTTTGATATAATTTTTGTACGCAAGAAAACACAAAATTTCCTAGGAAAACCTGGGCCGATTTTCCTGGCTAACAAAATTATCCAAGTCACTTGCAAAAGGAAGTTATTGACCAAACTTTATCAAAATCGACCCATTATTTTTTTAGTTATCGATGTGAGATATATATAGAAGATATGGGTTTTAGGGGTACCTCTCTTAAATTGTTCACAAGTTATCTGAATGACAGACTACAGATTACACGGGTGGAACAAATTGATAGTGATCAACAAATTGTCAAGGGTGGGGTCCCTCAGGGCACGGTTTTTGGTCCTATTTTATTAAGCATATATATTAATTACCTGCTAGAATTACCATCTGTAGGAAAAGTGGTTTGCTTTGCTGATGATACAACTATATTCTGTCAGGAAACATCTTGGAATCGCTTAAGATCTATAGTGGAAGATGATTTAAAGTTGATCAAGAAGTGGTTTGATGAGAGGCTGTTAACCATAAACTTTAAAAAGACCAATTTTCCAGCTTTTTCGTGCAATGAATCAAGAGTTGCCCCATACCAGACATTGAAAATTGACTTGGGAGATT
Organism: Tillus elongatus; assembly: GCA_964006375.1. Taxonomy (NCBI): domain Eukaryota; kingdom Metazoa; phylum Arthropoda; class Insecta; order Coleoptera; family Cleridae; genus Tillus; species Tillus elongatus. The sequence goes on along the minus strand of OZ023263.1, from coordinate 245,707,622 downwards.
ATGCTTATGAGATAGGATCGAAAAAGTCGGTAAGATATTTGGGAGTCATAATTGATTCACACTTAAGATGGGATGCTCACATAGTTGGTGCTGTTGGTAAGCTCCGTTATCTATCATACAGACTGGTTAATTTAAAAAAGATTCTGAATTGTCATCAATTGAGACTTGTCTATCATGCTTTGGCCGAGTCTGTGATTCGATATGGAGTAATTGGGTGGGGTGGCATAATGGCCACTCATCTAAAGCCATTGGAGATATTGCAGAAGCGTTTTGTAAAGTTGATAATGAATATGCCAAACACTTATCCGAGTGATCGCGTTTATCAAGAAAGTGGTTTTTCTGACATAAGACAGATGTATGCTAAGAGGGTTCTGGTAAGGGTGCATAAGAATCGACACTTTCTTGAGAGCATTGGGCACACCCACGATACGCGATATAAAAAAAGATGCGGAATATGGTGTGATAAAGTGTGCTAAGGCCATTGGGCAAAGGCATTTCAGATTTATTGGACCTCGACTCTCCACAAGGATCCCAAACTCACTGAGAAAGACTAAAAGTGTTAACCTCTTCAAGCGTAATATTACAGAGTGGATAAGTCAGATTCATCGAATTGACTTAGAGGAGTACATGGGTTTAAGAAATATTTAGCATTTGATTGAAGCTTCCGACGGCGTAGGGTGTGTACAGGTGTGTGTGGGGATGGTGTGGGAGAGTGTGTGTGACTTATGTGTTGCTGATGGTGCGAAGGTGTGTGTGTGTGAAGCAGTTGTTACAACTATAAATGTAATTCCCTACGGGTGACTGATCTAGAACCCGGATTTTGTGGTGTGTACTTTAAAATATATTATGACTTAATTATATATCTTAATATTGAGCGATGGCTCACGTCTCTGACTTCAGTGAGCATTAGTTTATCTCTTGTAATTACCTTTGTCAATATCCATTAGTTACTGTGTGCTATATATATATATATATATATATATATATATATATATATATATATATATATATATATATATATATATATATATATGTATATATATATATATATATATATATATATATATATATATATATATATATATATATATATATATATTTAAACATATCAAAATTGAAACTGACCCTGGATATGGGTTCTAGGGGAGCTAGTTCGCGCTCATTTGAAGAAATTTTTTCAAAATTCAAAAGTCGAAATCTCCTCAAAAGTTAATTTTTTAAAGAAAATTCACTAAAAGACATATGTGCTATTATACACATTTTTATGAAAATTCACTACTATAACGCACTTGCTGCGTCCAAACTTTTATTGTGGGGACGAAATAGGCAAAACAACACGCAACTTGATTTTAAGATGCAGAAATTGCAATCTATATAACTACAAAAAGCGCGTCAAGGATTCAAAGAAAAACATATTTAACGTCTTTAAGCCAATTTATTATTTATACTTAATATTTAAAAGTAAATATCGTGCAAACGCGATAAATTATTTCAGAACGCAGGAAATTTGCCTGACGTGGGCCCAAGTGAATTAGGAGCGTACAAATTTGATTTAGGGAATCAATCGACAACAAGCGGATAAGTCATTTTAAAGTTTCCTGTTGTTTATTAGGTCATACACTACCATTGGCGACAGATGTAAAGACAGAAAAATGTATTAGAATGCACGAATTATATCATCGAAACTTGTTCTTTGGCTGATAATGCTTTAATCTTTTGACGATAATATTATGGCGACGCCGCAATTATTACTATTATCGATGTTGAACCAAGAGATATTTGTTTATTTCTAATGTAATACACCATCTACGTTGGGCTTGAACCTAAGTCATTCGTTGGCCATCTTTTGTTCGATTTACGCCAAAAATTGTATAGGGAGGTTTCATAATTAGACATATTTGGTTTGTTTTTCAACACACAACACACCACGAGGACTCACAGCCTAAATACTATCGTACCGTGGGTGTCGACAAGGAGGAAAGAGGCAACTTGTTAATTCTGGACTTGAAGGTTAGGAGATTCGGAGAAGGAAAAACACGTGCCGGCACAACTTGGAAGTCCTCGGGCCAAAGGGCGGACATAACAAGATGTTGTATGTCTGGTGACCTGGACAGTAAAAGGGTGCATTCGCTCTGTTCTCCTGGTAGATCTGTTGGGGGCAGCAGGTGGAGGAACTATGGAAGCAAGCTCCTCTGAGCAGTGCCCATGCAGATATATTTAAAAAAGAGGGATAGGTCACCAACGACACGTCGGTGGGCAAGGGATGGCAGCCTTTGGGTGAGGGTAGGGTCACCGATGAGACGTATAGCTCTCTTCTTAATGGATAGCGAGTGTAGAAGCGGCAGCGGCACCCCAGATGTGGGAGCAGTATTCGGAGTTTGGCCTTATTTTTGAAGTATATAAGGTATAGAGATTAGCTGGTGAAAAATATTTGCGAGCCCGGAAGAGGAAACCTAATTTATTAGCAGCCGCTTCTGCAATTGACGTGACATGTTGGTGCCAATTGAGATTTAGATGCACAGAAATGCCAACAAGTGAAAAGGACTCATTACTTTGAATAACTGCGGTGTTCACTGTGATTGGTCTAGGGCTGGTGCATCTCTTATGAGATAGAGAGCAAGACTGAGATTTCGTGGAGTTGAATTGTACAAGATTTCTACTTCCCCAGTCTAATATTTTTTGGTGATCCACAGAGACAGAACCCTCCATTAATCTGCGATCCTCATTTAATTGGGCTAAAGAGACAGGCTTAGAATATTGTATATTTGAATATAGGATGCTGTCATCCGCGTAACTGCGAACTGGGTTGGATGTGCTAGAGAGGAGGTCATTGATGTGGAGAAGAAACTAAGTAGGGGCTAAGGCTGAACCTTGAGGGACTCCTGCATTAATTGGATACAGTTTAGAGGAATGGCCATCCACAGCAACAAAAATGCTTCGGTTGAAGAGGAAATTTGCTGTCCAGGTACAGAGTTTTGGTGGTAGACCATAGGCCGGAAGTTTATTAAACAGCGCTGCGTGCCAGACCTGGTCGAATGCTTTGGATATGTCTAGAGCGACAATCTGGGATTCACCGTGTAGTTCCATAGACTTGTTCCAAGAATGAGTGACAAAAGAAAGAAGGTCGGCAGTTGATCTGCATTGACGGAATCCATACTGCCTGTCGGGGATTAGACTGTGTTTTTCAAGAAATTTTAGTAATTCGGTGTTTATATACTTTTCCATCACTTTAGAGGCGACTGAAAGGAGAGAAATAAGCCTGTAGTTGCTAGGAAGCGCTTTGGATCCTTTCTTGGGGACGGGTTGTACTCGAGCAGTTTTCCAGTTGCTAGGGAATATGCCTCTATTGTAAGATGTTTGAAACAGACGAGTCAGGACAGGAACAAGTTCTGGTGCGCATTTTTTGAGAACAATTGCTGGGATCTCGTCAAGGCCATAGGCCTTCCTGGTGTTAAGGGTGCGTTACAGCAACGTTAGCAATCTCGATGGTCTAGTGGTGAGAACGTGTGCTTCTGATTCCAAGGGTTCTGGGATTGACTCTCAGCAGTGTATGATTTCAGTTTTCGGGCACATACTGTAAAATTAACATCCACCAAGTTTGCGGCATCGTGTTTGTGAAAGTTGAAAGTCATCACGTTTTGCCTTCCGAGGCTAGGGTTACTCCGTCGCTCCCGTGTGCATTGTGGTGTTGGGCAAGTTGAAGATCTCTACCCTCCCTGCATAAAAGCAAGCATTCGGCAGAATTTCCAGGATAAAGTGGTGAAACTACCCAAAGGTTATGCAGAATGAAATATCCTAATCGACGCCCACCCAATCGGATCACTTTTTAGAACTGTATGGAGAGATTCGATTCTGCTTTAGGTATTGACTATGCAAAATGCAAAGTGGTAATTAGAAATGTTACTAATTAAGAAAAGAAATTCAGCTTCTGCTTCATATGGAAGAAAACCCGCACAATATACCAAACCTATAAGACAAAAGTCTGGACGCAGCGAGTGCGTTATGCTAGCGAATTTTCGTAAACATGCTTTTAATGGCAAATATGTGTAAGCTGACAACCCCGCATCTTCCTTTACATGCAGCCGGTGGTGTTCCCCGAGGTTGCTGGTTCTGATGGTGAGAGCAGCTCAGGCAATGCGAAATGGGCCAGAGAGGGGACACATTCCAATATGCGTCGGTCTACGGCACATGTACTTAAGATACCCAAGTATTAGCATTCCTTTACTATTTCCAGTTTACTTCAATAAACCTTTTAATTAGACTTTTCTCTAATTTTCCTACAAATCAGAAGTGGGATAGGTGCCTTCGCGTTTAAAAAAAGTTGTTTATTCGATCGTTTGAAGTCTTTGCTTGTGTTTTAAACAGTTCGGACTATTTCAAGCGACAATGAAAGCGAGTGCAATGGGTCCACCCATGTGTTCGAGAAGAAAGTTCATCGTAACGATCACCTGATCATGTTGTTAGAAAATGACACGAATGTCAATCAACACCTGTAATGGTATCTCTGAGAGGAAACATAGACGCGGACAGATAGCATATAGGTGGCAGTGATCGTTCCACCAGGAGTAGTAAGTCATTGTCGAGTCATAATCAGATTTTGTAAAACTAGATTTATACATTAAAGAGTTGATAAAAAAATTAGCGGCTCCGAACACTGAAAAAAGTAAGAGATATTTATTTATTTATTTAAATTATATATATAAAGAAATACTAACCCTGTTTTGTCTTGCTTTTCTGGCACACCTATACATTCCAAAATAATTATCAAATGCGCACACTTAGCAACTATATATATATATATATATATATATATATATATATATATATATATATATATATATATATATATATATATATATATATATATATATATATATATATATATATATATATATATATATATATATATATATATATTGTTACAAAGCACTTCAATAGATGTAGGTGCGGTGTTGCCACATCTCCAGAACTTCCCCAACATCTGGGTATTTTTGCACAACCTGGTAACACCGCCTCCCCGCCCCCCTGGGGGTGACCCCCCCATAGGCGAAGTCTCAACCCTCTAGGACCAGAAATAACGAAGTTACCAACTTGTACCCCGTCGGAACGGATAACTGAGGTCTGCACATTCCGAACACCCTGTATATACACCCTGTATGCGCAGAGAACCCTTACACCCTGTATACGTAGAGAGATCTTATATTACGAGAAACACCTCTTGTGTAACATAGGAGTGATGACCACATTTGGATCATCCTGTATATACATCCCCCTGTATACACACGGGACCGATCTGTATTCACAGAACCTTCTAGTAAAAGAAGGTCCTGGAACATTCTGGAATGGAACGCTCCAGAAACCTGATGGAAGGTACAGCGAGTATATAAACGCGAAAGCAAGCCAGCCAGTTCAGTTCAGTTAGAGAATGTTGAAGTGACTTGAAGAAGCAGTAATCAGTGTGAAGTGTTAGACTGTAGTTCCAGTATAGTAACTTGTGTGCAGATTAATAATTGTAAGGCCAGTAAATGAAGTGTTTTGTGAGAGAGACATTCTAGAAATTTTATTGTATCCATATTTAGAGTGTAAATAAAGTTGTTTTGTTAAAATTTAAAGTCTCACTTATCCAGAACCCGGAGAAAACGCAACAATATATATATATATATATATATATATATATATATATATATATATATATATATATATATATACACACATTTCATTTTAAAATGTCATAAACAACAAACTTGCCTTATTAAATCGCTAACTCGCCTGTACATAAGGCAAGTTTTGTCGCAATATATTTATATTGTGATATTAAAATCAAGTTGAAATTGAAAAACCTCAGTATTTCTATCTGCGATTTCGCAGGCAAAACTTAGTAAAAGTCAATTTGTATGACGAATTTGTTTGGAAGGTCAAATTAGGAAACTAAATTAAATTTTCTGTGGAATGGAGAGATGTTTTTTTAGATTAATGGATCTGGTCTAAATTAGAACCATCCAAATGTAATTTTCATGAAGTGTCTGGGGTAGAGTCCAGTTTTATGCCCTGCCACAAAATGTTTTAGTTGAATATTACTTGCCCACGCACCTTGTGGTGATTTAAGCTTTTAATTTTGTTAATTTTATTATTTACATAGTAGTATGATGCTACAAACCTGTCTTCGTTAACGTATATAGTGTGATAATAAAAAATTTCGGGACCCAGCAAGTGCGTAATAGTAGCGAATTTTCATAAGAATTGTACCCAATTATTATACGGCATATCAGTAAAGTTAATGTAAGACTAGATGCATTTTCGCAACAATTAGAACCGTAGACCGGTTTCGCTCTCATTAGAGCTCTTCAGTACGGCATACTAATTGCAGCAAAAATGCACCAAAAATAACACGGCTATCGTATAGCCAGTCTTAAAACACTAAGTGAGTAGCGAACGTGTCGCCACCTAGTTCGGAACCAAGTACTTGTTGTCACGCCCACTCCAAATAATACAGAGTATTAAAAATAGAGACGGTATACAACTAACTAACAATTTAAAAAATTGTTAGCCCTGGCCCATTTCTACCCCAATATAGGGACAAAGTATGTAAGACTAGATGCATTTTCGCAACAATTAGAACCGTAGACCGGTTTCGCTCTCATTAGAGCTCTTCAGTACGGCATACTAATTGCAGCAAAAATGCACCAAAAATAACACGGCTATCGTATAGCCAGTCCTAAAACACTAAGTATAGGTAAAGGCTATACGATAGCCGTGTTATTTTTGGTGCATTTTTGCTGCAATTAGTATGCCGTACTGAAGAGCTCTAATGAGAGCGAAACCGGTCTACGGTTCTAATTGTTGCGAAAATGCATCTAGTCTTACATACTTTGTCCCTATATTGGGGTAGAAATGGGCCAGGGCTAACAATTTTTTAAATTGTTAGTTAGTTGTATACCGTCTCTATTTTTAATACTCTGTATTATTTGGAGCAGGCGTGACAACATAGTACTTGGTTCCGAACTAGGTGGCGACACGTTCGCTACTCACTTAAGTAAAGTTAATACTTTAAACTCACACAGACTTTGAAGATCGATTTTAACGGTCCTAGTACGCGCACATTTGAAGAATTCTTTTGAAAGTGTTACCATCGATATCTGTCTATTATCAAAAAAATCTTGTGTTCCAACTCCTTTTGAGAAAAATGCCCAAAACTCAATTTTTAAAGCTAAAGAACTACATTTTGCTATATCTATATATAGTGTAAGTTTCTTTAAAAGAAACTTGTATTACAAATTTCATTAAAGTTATACAGAAGATTTCGAGAAGAAAAATTAATTATTGTTTAGAAAAGTAAAGTATCGCCAAATTATAAACGTAGCAGTTATTTTTCCTTATTAATCGCCAGTATAATTTCCTTTTAGTCAACCTAATAAAACCGTTTTTTTCAATATCAACAATAACGAAATTATAATTTTAGACTCAAATGTGATAAACTTATTTAGACGTTTTAAACAAAACGTATAAAATCTGTGCACTATTGTTTCTACTTTCAAAATAAAACATAAAAACACATTTATTCTTTGAGCTCGATGCGATCGAGTAATCATTTGCTTAGGAGGCAAACGCGGGACCCCTTGTGCCATCTAGGCATACGTCAAGTAACGTTTTATTTGCGTGATACTTTAGATCGGCTTCATGCCCGGGATATTATATTCAAAGTATACAGAACTAATTAATTACAGAATTAGTAGAATTACCATCGAAACACATCCCACGACTGTTTCGGTCTTATATGACGTCTTATGTTTAAGTTTAAAGATAAAAGAATCTGTTTTAGAATCATTTTTATAGAGACTTGGCTTGATTTTGTTAAAATTTCTGTTATGTTATGCGGCAGCGTAATATATCTATGCTGCGCTAAAACTGTCAATAAAGCTACAAATATAGTGTATTTTAATAATTGATTTAATCCCCCAATTATATAACAATCAAGAACAATCACGTGGCAAATTTTAAATTTCATGTCGTCTGTCATTTTCCATAATTGCGGCCGAGAGTTCACGATTGTTGGTTCGGGTAGTATGTTTTCTGCCTCGTATATATTTAGTTTGGTTACCGTTGATGTATGGTTTATACCTGTATACAATCACAGGATGGCCCATAAGTCGTTGAAAATACAAATTTTCTTTCTAGTGAATTTTCTTTAAAAAAATTAACTAATGAGGAGGTCCCGACTTTTGAATTTTAAGCTATAAGGTTGACCAAGAAACCAGTTATTTCGGGAATACATTAAGTTTACTTTTGGAAAGTTTTGTACATTTTCAAACAATAAAGTTATTTTGATGAAACATTACACATTGTTTCTACTATATAGGTTATACTGGTAACCAAAATTGATGCCTGCTTTCTTAAAAAAAAAACACACATATTTGCTATTAAAAACATTTTTATGAAAATTCACTACTACAACGCGCTTGCTGCGTCCAAACTTGTTTAAATAGCAAGCATCAAATTTGGCTAGATAGTTTCTATACAAAAATAATACATAAAATTCGAATTATATACCTAATCTGTAATTAAAATTGAAAATAAAATAATTTGTTTGCACGAAAATTCATTAAAACCTTATTTTCGACGAATATCGTTTAAAAAATATACCATCAATTGAATAATTTTTCATACAAAAATTCTCTAATGTTTCTTCAAAAAATTCATTTTGTACAAGAAAATTCGCTAATAAAAATAAAATAAGTATATCAAAAGAACTGGTCCGATTTTCCTGGCCAACCAACCATTTCAAGTTATTTATTCGCCTACCAAAATATAGTTTTTCACAAAAACTTTTTCGACTACACAACAAAAATTTCATGAAAAATTGCAAACAATTAATTTGTAGACATTTTCTTTAAATAACTTATTAAACATTAATCATTAATTACCAATAGTTTACAAAAATATCTTACAAAAAATGATTTCTACGAAGCACAAAAAAACTTCTACGAAAACTGGCTAAATATTTTTTACACAAAATTTTGCAAAAAGAATACAAAAAATTCAAATTAAATACCTAGTCTGTAATTAAAATTGAAAATAAAATAATTTGTTTGCACGAAAATCTATTATTTTCGATGAATTTCGTTTAAAACATGTTCCATCAATTGAATAATTTTTCATACAAAAACTGGCCACAAACGTTTCTTCAAAGAAAATTCATTAAACTCATTTATAAGAAAATTCGCGATTAAAAGAACATTTTGTACAAGAAAATTAACTAATAGAAATAAAAATAAATTAAATAAATTAAAAAATATTTAATATCTGATCTAAATACAAAACTAGATACTTTTTCTGTGGCTTCACAGAGAAAATTGTTTTACCTGTGGATGCCCTAAAAATTGAATCCGATTGTAGAGAAGAAAACAACATCTTCTCATGTGATAAGTCTCTACGTCTATGTTAACTGTAGAACTATTTTACCAACTAAAGGTAACAACAGCTACTATTAAACTTGAACTAAAAGTCTTATAACTGATATCTTTCATTTTCAACACAAAATCTCTAAAAAAATATATTGGAATTACACAATCTGATCAGATAACCTTAAAATGTAATCAAAACGGAACAAATGGAACGAAAGAAGTAAAAAAATATTAAAAGGGAAATTCAGTCAACGGTGAGATTCGAACCCGCGTCGCTTCGCTCATCAGACAAGCATCCTAACCATTACACCACGTAAGGCTTCTGGAAAACTGCAATGAAGAAAGGTAGATAACCGATAATGGTCCTAAGGTATTTAATTGCAATATGTAAGGTCTTTAGAGGCAGATTTTGCAATTATTTTAAAAATGAGAGGAGGAGCATAAATCTAGTACATTACAATGCACATTTTATGCAATATTCTGTATTTATAGATCGCAATAGATATACTAATTTTCCAGTTTCAAATCTCCAGTTTGACATTTACACGAGAAAAATTATAAAATTCTCAAAATAATCTTTCTGCTACTTCTTGAACTTTTTGTACCATGAAAATATAAGCGTTATCTGTAATATTTTATAGATTTTGTTTAACACATACAATATTCTGGTATTGCGTCTTCTCAGACTTTTAGTGGCACTAAAATTTTCCTTTATTAAGTGCCTATAACTTTTATTCCTTTCAACATAGAGACCTAAATTTTGGTGGGGAATTTGGTTTATACACCATAAACCAGCTTTCTGGTTGCCATAGCTTTGTTATTTCCGGAGATATGAATTTTTTCCAGAAGAAAACCTTAAATTTTCCCGGAAAAACTGGTCCGCTTTTCTTGGCTAACGAAATTATGCAAACCACTTACAAAAAGAATGCAAACACCCGTTTGCAAAAAATATTGCTATAACACAACATAAAAGGGCACAAAAACACGTTCACAATTTTATATATATATATATATATATATATATATATATATATATATATATATATATATATATATATATATATATATATATATATATATATATATATATGTGTGTGTGTATGTATACGGTGCTAGTTCTAGCTCATTTGACGAAAATTCAAAATGCCCGATCTCCATAATTATGTCAGGGGCGAAGCAGAAAACTCCACCCCGGTATGTGAAAGTATAATTTAGTTGCAGAAATTGCGAAGAAACTTCAAGTCGAAGTTTCTCCGTTTGCATTCTCTAAAGAGGTTGGAGGAAATATGTGTTTGATATTCCAGGTATGAAATTCTCTTGTATAACTACAAAGATTTTTATCATTCCATTCCGATTCCTTTAGATTCCCTGCTAACAAATCTCGAATTCCTGGGGGTTCGCGTCGCGTCGGTGTTTAATATCTTTCAAATATGTAAAGTATGATAAAGTCTCGGTGAAAATTAAGCCAGTCGAGTAAATTTTCTCATACTTAGGTCTTTCTTGAACATTGCTCAAGATGCAGGATACGGAATGTGGATGTGTGTGAAGGTACCGCCACGACTCACATGTTGTGAAATTCCCTTGGGATGAGGAACTGCACCCTTGAAGGTAGCAAACTATATCGAGTAGAATTTATGGAATAAAAGTTTTAATTTTTTTATTATTGCTATTTTGAGTTTAATGACTCAACGCCCAGCCAAAACAAACTGATAATAAATGAATAAATGACTCAACGCTCAACCAAAACAAACTGATACAAGTCTGGACGCAGCAAGTGCGTAATGGTAGTGAATTTTCATAAAATTGTTTTTAATACCAAATATGTGTTTTTTTAGTGAATTTTTATTTAACCAAATTCACTAATAGAGAGGTATCGATGGAGAGATTTTGCAAAAATTTTTCAATATGAGCGCCAATTTGGGCCCCTAGAACCCATATCCAGGGTCAATTTCGATTTATATATATATATATATATATATATATATATATATATATATATATATATATATATATATATATATATATATATATATATATATTATTATTATTATTATTATTAAAGTCTTGGATAACATAGGGGATAATTAAATCAATAGAAACAAAAAACCGCCTTTACCGAGCTATGAGGCAAAACCCAAATGATGCGGGAAGAAAAGTACAGTTCACAAGTTACAGAAACAAATTGAACGAATTGGTTAGATTTACAAAGGCAAGCTATATTGAAAAGGAAATTCGTCTTTGTAAAAACTCTTGGAAAAAACTTTGGGAAACAGTGAACAGGTTTACTAAGCAAGACAGAAGAGATACTGTGAAGAGCATACGATACGGTGACACCACATTGACAGACTCTAAGGAAATGGTGGACGCTTTTAATGAGTATTATTCGACCGTAGGAAAAATATTGGCACAAAAGATACCTCTAACTGATCATAGGAATAAAAGAGACACGAAACTACATTCACTTTTTTTGGTGCCCACAGATGAAAGAGCGGTAATCGGTTATATAATGGGTATGAAGGTGAAAAAGGCTCCTGGGATAGATTCAATTACTGTAGAAAATTTAAAGGAGGTTGCACATGTCATTGCAAGCACTCTCACAAATTTAATAAATAGATTCCTAGAAACTGGTGTGTTTCCAGATGTACTAAAAGAATCAGTTATTAAACCATTATTCAAGGGGGGGGGGGGAGATAAAAATGAAATATCTAATTAAAGGCCTGTATCTTTGATATCAAACATTGCTAAAATATTTGAAAAAATTATTTATACAAGAATGGCCGATTATATTGACAGGTATAAACTTATTGCCGAGTCTCAGTTTGGATTTAGAGAGGGCTTGTCTACGCAGAATGCTTTAAACGCCCTGACTGCACAAATATATTCAGCTCTGGATAAACGGAAACAAAGCATCTGCATATTTCTGGACGTTGAAAAGGCGTTTGATACAGTGGACCATGGAAAACTTCTCAGTAAGTTGGAGGAAATTGGTTTTCGAGGTGTTTCTTTGCTCTTGATTCGAGATTATCTACATTTTAGGAAACAGTGTACACAGATTGGCGACAAATGTAGTGACTTTAAGCTAGTTGAGTTTGGAATTCCTCAGGGTACAGTCCTGGGGCTACTGCTGTTCAACCTTTACGTAAATAATTTATTTAAAGTACACACTGCGGGAAATGTCATAGGCTTTGCAGATGACACTGCCATTTTTTATAAGGATTGTTCTTGGCGGCGGCTGAAGGAAAAAATTGAGGCAGATTTTGTCAACATAAAACAATGGTATGATCTTAATGGCTTGACAGTTAATATGAAAAAAACAAAATATATATCATTCGCGTCTTACAAGTCACACTTACCTAATTTTGAAAAATTGGAAATAAAACACAACCAACAGAATTTGCAAATTGAGGCAGCACAGACGATTAAATATTTGGACATCTTGATTGACCAACACATGAGATGGAGTGAACATATAGGTATGGTTGTTAAGAGGTTGAGAGTTGTTTTGTTTAGGTTTAGATACATGAAAACAATACTAAATGTGACAAACTTGAGAATGCTATACTCTGCGCTAGTTGAGCCGCTTCTGACTTGCGGAATTGTCGCCTGGGGAGCTGCTGCAGGTTGCCATCTGAAAACCTTGGATATAATCCAACGACGGTTCCTAAAATTGATACACCATAGAAATTATACTCACCCATCAGCAGCAATGTACAACGAGGCCAAAGTAAACGATATGAGGCAACTTTATTCGTTAGCTGTGTTAAATTTTGCAAAAAAATTCGATAGTGCTCCTGGTATAGAACATCCATATCAGACAAGACTGAATACAGCCGCGGCCGTTAAGACATGCACGGCGAATAAGACGGTGGTCCAGCGTAATTATTCATACATCGCTCCGAGATTATACAATCTTCTTCCAGTTAATATTAAGACTGCTCCGACTTCGCGTTCTTACACAAAGATGCTAAAGATATGGATTTCAAATTCTAGGGATATCATTCACGGCTTGCTGCGGAGATGAGCATTGAGCTGATCGTTTACATATATAGTAGGATATTTTTCGTTTTTGTTGTTTTTTAGTTATGTAGGTTGTTAGCACACTATTTTTATCAGTTAAGAGATATGCTTCTGTATAGACCCACACACAAATACTTTACTTTCGTGGGTTATATATGTTTATTTTACTATTTATTTATAGTTTTGTCTTTACTCTTGTTAAATTGTTCAAAATGTTGTAGGAAAATAAACTTTATTATTATTATTATTATTATATATATATATATATATATATAAACATATAAAAATCGAAATAGACCCCGGATATGTGTTCTAGGGGTCCTAATTAGCACTCATTTGAATAAATTTTTTCACAATTCAAAAGTCGGGATCTCCTCATTAGTAAATTTCTTTTAAGAAAATTTACCAACAGCAAGCCTAAAGGATTGAACTTAAAGACGGCATTGATACAAGGCATTCAATATCAAATAGGTATATGGGGTAAATATTGTGTCTTACTTTTTCTAATACAAACACTATCTGGCACAGCATTTCCTCGTAGTTCTCTGAAAACAATATAATATAGATACACTCACACACATGTTGGTTTAATTTAGAACAGTGCTTTATGGACACAATTCACATCGCGTTTCACAGCTTCTCGCATTGTTGTCAATTCTGAGCGGAGCTTCATGTACACACAATATGTTACAGAGACAACAAGATGTAATTTGCGAATTCGAATTAGGTTGGGTCAGTGAACTGTCAATGGCTCTGGTAAACATCCACCTAACTTCATAAGCGACTAATATGTAAATTTATAGCGACTGCTAAAAATGCCGCTATTTACTATATCTGCTTTCGCGTACACTGCAGAACTATTAATTGGTCTATGAATATTCATACACCATTCCACTTTGCTGCGTAACAATATACTCCACACTTCTAACTTCATTGTCTTATACCCCCATCTCTCACAGCTTTGTTGTGTCGATGAATATTCAACCGATATAAATAAAAATAATAATACCTTTAGTCGTCCAATAGATCATACAAATGATGTACGATAAGTAAAAATTTCGGGACGCAGCAAGTGCGTTATGGTAGTGAATTTTCATAGAAATGATCTGGCACAAAATATTTTATTATACTCTTTTTTTTTTCTTGTAACATAGAAATCTAAATTTTGGTGTTTAGTTTACTTTTAATATCGTTAACCTACCTACCAAATTTGGTTATCATAGATTTTTTATTTTTTAAGATAATTTTCCCGGAAAACCTAGTCAGATTTTCCTGACCAACAAACCTGTCAAGTCCATTTACAAAAGAAAGGTACATGCCAAATTTTATTAAAATCGGCTTATTACTTTTTGAGATAAGAATTTTTTTCGAGTGAAATTTCAAAATTTTCCCGGAAAACCTCGCCCGATTTTCCTGACTAACGAACTTATCCAAGCTATTTACAAAAAAAACGTACATGCCAAATTTTATCAAAATCGGCCCATTATTTTTTGAGTTATAGGTGTGAAACATATATATATATATATATATATATATATATATATATATATATATATATATATATATATATATATATATATATATATATATATATATATATATATATATATATATATATATATAAACATATAAAAATTGAAACTGACCCCGGATATGGGTTCTAGGGGTCCTAGTTTGCGCTCATTTGCAAAAAATTTTTCAAAATTCAAAAGTCGGGATCTCCCCATTAGTGAATTTTTTCTACGAAAATTCACTAAAAATTCGGAAAGTAGCAAGTGCGTTATGGTAGCGAATTTTCACGAAATGCTGGGGTGAACCATTTACCAATATTTAGGTCTGTAAGTTTAAAAACAAGAAGTTTTAGGCATTTTAAAAAAATTGGTGTTTTCCTCAAAACGTAAAAAATCGAGATTTGAGAAGCCAAAACTTGCTGCGTCCAGACATTTATTTTTAAATTCGAAGCATTTCGTGAAAATTCGCTACCATAACGCACTTGCTACTTTCCGAATTTTTAGTGTATATATATATATATATATATATATATATATATATATATATATATATATATATATATATATATATATATATATATATATATACTGACCCTGGATATGGGTTCTAGAGGGCCTAGTTCGCGCTCGTTTAAAGGAATTTTTTCTAAATTCAAAAGTCGGGATCTCCTCATTGGTGAATTTTTTGAAGAAAATTCACCAAAACAAGCACTTTTGAACCCACGGTAGAAGTCTACGACTGTATTAAATATGGAACAGTTTCACTAAGTTAGGGCAAGAAAAAACAACCAGATATGCTATTCAAATTGAATTAATTCTTTAAACTTTTATCTTCTCTTTATTTTCTTAAAAAAAATCACTAAAATAAGCACTTTTGAGGCCATGGTAGAAGTCTACGACCGTATTAAATATGCAACGGTTTTACTAAGTTAGGGCAAGAAAAAACAACCAGATATTCTATTCAAGTTGAATTAAGTCTCTAAACTTTCATCTCCTCTCTATTAAATTATTTTTTATACAAAAACTTGCTGAAAAATTCATCGAAATAACAACAATCTGATCAGATAACGGAAAAGTGAAATGCATTAAAACAAATTGATAAAATGTCAAGTCACTAACTAGGATTAGAACTCGTCATATAAGGGTCGATTATCCGATGTACAGGGCTTAGCCTACTCGGCTACGGTCGACATGTATGTACTAGCAGGTATATCTGGTAGTATGTTAATTGTCTAACGTCTTTACTGTTTACACCAATTATTTTTTATTTACAATGGATTTTTTGTTCATATTTTAACTAAATGCAGGGAAATAACATTCTTACACCTACCATAGTTATCAATTCTGACGTTTTAACTTTCTTCAATCAGATTTAATTCATTAAAAATTATTTTACCTCTAACTTTATTACCTTTTAACATAGAGATCTGAAGTTTGGTAGATAGGACACGCTTTATAACTGAAACCAGCACACTAAATTTGGTTGCCCTTTCTTTGTTACATCTGAAGTTATAACTTTTTTTGAGCACACAACATTTTCCGGGAAAACCTGGGCGAATTTTCCTGGCTAACAAAACTGCCCAAGCTACTTGCAAAATAAAGATATGTACCAAATCTGATCAAAATCGGCTCATTATTTTTTGAGTTATCAATGTTATACATACATACATTCGGTAGGTGGTAGTGGACATTTCCTTTGCGTGATAGTAAAGGATTTTTTCACGCCCAAGGAGGTACCACCCCTTACATCAAGAAGCTGGTGACGTCGCAATAGATGCTTCCGGTTCTGGTGTATGAGTCGGTTTCCCTTATAGACAAAAATGATGGCTCCTCCTTGTACAAAAGATTCTGGAGATAAAAGACCCCTTCATTCGGATCTCTGGGAGAGGGTGTGCAGGGGGCGCCGGCATCAAGATTTAACATATCCTTCTCGACTATATGTGGCCTAAATTCTAACCTAAACTCCGTCCACCATTTCCATTGCTACTTAATAAACTTCCGACCTATGGCCTAACACCAAAACTCCGTACGTAGACAGCAAATTTCCTCTCCAACCGGAGCATTTCTGTTGTCGTGGATGGTCATTCCTCTAAACTGTATCCAATTAATGCAGGAGTCCCTCAAGGTCCATATATATATATATATATATATATATATATATATATATATATATATATATATATATATATATATATATATATATATATATATATATATATATATATATATTTCACACCAGTAACTCAGAGAAATAATGGGCCGATTTTGATTTAATTTGGTGAGTACCTTCCATTTGTAAATGGCTTGGATAAGGTCGTTCGCTAGGACAATTTTGGGTTTTCTTTTGAAAAAAATGCATGTCTCCGAAAACTAAAAAGCTATGGTAACCAAATTTGGTTTCTGTCATAAAGAGTATCCTCTGTACCAAAATTCAGATCTCTAGGTTAAAAGGCAAAGAAACTATGAAAAATTGTTGGGTGAATCATATGTTTTTGAACAATGTTACGTCTAACGCAGAATTAAGGTTATAAATTTTCTCAAAATATACTTCTTGTTTCTATCAAAAATTTAGTTTAATTTGGATGTAAAGGGCGAGGTTTATCAAGTCATACGTATAGAGTGTTATTGTGATAGAGCGTACGTTGACTAAGCAGGACACCAAGGGAATAGAAGCTTTTGAAATGTGGACATTGAGCAAGATGACAAAGGCATTAACGTACATCGATAGAAACACGAATAAAAAAGTGGCTAGAAGAAGTGACAGAATAAAAATGCTTGCTGAAAGAAATTGGTAGGAGAAGGCAGAATATATAGGACAAATTTTAAAACATCTTCTGGTAGTTTTATTTGAAAGATACACACCTAAACAAAAAGGAAGGGGTAGACCAAAAGGGAAACTTCTGGAAACATGGTACAATATTGATTGACGGTGGAAGCTACACTGAATTAAAATGGCCAGTTACAGATGGAGAGTCACGCTTCTGATACCACATTTCGATTGTGATGATGATGATGGTTATCTAACAACAAAAACAAATCATCAGACACATTAGATATTTGTTGTTCGTTTCTTTAAGTAGCAGACTTAATTCAAACAAAATAGACTGTAATCTATAATAAAAATACGATAAAATATTAAACGTACGTTCATCTCATGATTATTTATTTATAAGAGCCTCGATAGCTCAGTCGTAAGACGTGTGCCTCCGAACCGAAAGGTACTGAGTTCGATCTCAAGGTTCTCCTTTCACTTTTTCAGTACATACTGTAATATTAACATCAACCGAGGTTGGGGCATTGTATTTGAGCAAGTTAAATGTTTGCACGTTGCGCTCTCCGGAGGGGGCGTAAATCTGTCGGTCCCATACCCATGCGATGTTGAGCACGTTAAATATCCATACTATCCTTGCAGAACGGCAGGGTTCGAGAAAATTTTCAGGATAGCGAGGAGAAACTGGCCTCGGTGATTGGCCATAGTCGCGAAAATAGACCGGCGATAACGATACAAAAACACAAACACACAAACATATTTATTTATATGTTTCTTAACTTTAATTCAGCTAAAGTTTCCATGGTATAATGTCAACTAAAACAATAATATATTTGTATATTTATACGACGACTTATTTACTCACGTACATAATTAGTAAAATCATAATATATGCATCTATGCACTACGCATTATTCTATTAACGCAACGAGAATAATAGTCAATGAACCAATTTTCTTACATAATTACACATCAATAGTCAATAGGTAATCGTTTTGCAAGTGGCACTACCTGGACGCTGTCGTATAAAGCTCTCGAATAATTCTGACTTTTTATCTCAGAATTATGAGTTTTTATGTCCGAATTCTGACTTTTTGCTCTCAGAGTTCTGATCTTTTTATCTCAGAATTCTGGCTTTTTTATCTCAACGTTCTGAGCTTTTTATCTCAGAGTTCTGAGCTTTTATCTCAGAATTCTTACTTTTTATCTCAGAATTCAGTGTTTTATCATATAATTCTGACTTTTTATCTCAGAATTCTGAGTTTATATCTCAGAATTCTGCTTTTTTTAAATCTTAGAGCTATAAGCTTTTTATCTCAGAATTCTGACTTTTTATCTCAGAATTCTGACTTTTTATCTCAGAATTCGGAGTTTTATCACATAATTCTGACTTTTTATCTCAGAATTCGGAGTTTTATCACATAATTCTGACTTTTTATCTCAGAATTCTGAGTTTTTATGTCAGAATTCTGCCTCAGAGTTCTATGCTTTTTATCTCAGTATTATGACTTGTCTCAGAATTCGGAGTTTTATCACAGAATTATGACTTTTTATTTCAGAATTCTGAGTTTTTATGTCAGCATTCTGATTTTTTTATCTCAGAGTTCTGAGCTTTTTATCTCATAATTCTGACTTTTTATCTCAGAATTCGGAGTTTTATCACAGAATTCTGACTTTTTATCTCAGAAATCTGAGTTTTTATGTCAGAATTCTGCCTTTTTTATCTCATAGTTCTGAGATTTTTATCTCAGAATTCTGCCTTGTTTATATCAGAGTTATGAACATTTTATCTCAGAATTCTGACTTTTTATCTCAAAATTTGGAATTGTATCACATAATTCTAGCTTTTTGGCTCAGAATTCGAAGTTTTCTCACAGAAATCTGACTTTTTATTCCAGAATTCTGACTTTTTATCTCAAAATTCTGACTTTTTATGTCAGAATTCTGCCTTTTTTCTCTCACAGTAGTGCGGTTTATATCTCAGAATTTTTCTTTTTTTATGTGAAAGTTCTGAGCTTTTTATCTCAGAATTCTGACTTCTATCTCAGAGTTCGAAGTTTTGTCACATAATTCTGACTTTTTATCTCAGAATTTTGAGTTTTTATATCAGAATTCTGCCTCTTTTATCTCAGAGTTCTGAGCTTTTTATCTCAGAATTCTGACTTTTTATTTCAGAATTCGGAGTTTTAACAGATAATTCTGAGTTTTTATCTCAGAATTTTGACTTTTATATCAGAATTCTCATTTTTTATGTAAGAATTCTGTTGTTTTTTTAATCTCAGAGTTCTGAGCGTTTATCTCAGAATTCTGACTTTTTATCTCAGTTCTGAGTTTTTATGTCAGAATCCTGCCTTTCTTATCTCAGAGTTCTGAGTTTTTTATCTCATAATTCTGACTTTTTAACTCAGAATTCAGAGCTTTATCACAGAATCTTGAATGTTTTTCTGAGAATTCTCACTTTTCATTTTTTAATTCGCTTTTAACGTGACCCCAGGACGCCGTCGTAATTAGCTGTATACACGTACACACTTTTATTAAGAACACCTTTTTTTGTGTCTTAAATCGTTGAAAACGGCTGATTCAGTGCCTTTTATTAAAGTTTATAAAATGTATTGTCTGTAGTCTGGGCTGAAAAACCGTATCAGGTGGTTAATAGATTAGGGATAAATTCCATTTTATGAATAATTGCTACATGTAAAATCTATTTTATAAAGATATCTTTAAGATGTTAATTTTCGTTTCTTTATAGAATCAAAATTTTATTCACACAATTTACATATCGTAATAAACTTGAAGGGTTGCGCATATCTTATTACAGAAATTAACGAAAAGCAAGCTGAAATTTTAAAGTTTGCGACGAAGTTTGAAACTTTTTTATGGTTTCCCAAGGTGAAAGTAAATACAAAAATTAATATATCGTGCAAAGTCTTTTGTTAACGTCAGATAAAATGGGAAACTGGTGAATTAAAGTTCTAAATGAGGCCGTACGTTGATTAAAGGTGCCTTTGATATAATAATAATAATAATAATAATAATAATAATAATAATTTATTAACAGCTATACAGCCAAGTATGCAAAACCAATAACAATGAATTAGAATTAGTACCAGTATTACTGTATAAATACATAATATACCACTAATATAATTAGTATAAACTAAATCTAGAATATACCGTGTGTCCCAAACTGGATGGGAATGTATTGGTATCTCCGTTATTATAAGAGATAGGGAGGCGGTTAAATTATCAATGTTTTGTAGAATCTCATGCTCGTTCCAAGTATGACTTGTATTTTGCCCTGCCTCTTTTTGTTTTCGAGTTATTTATATTTCTAGGTAGGTGTTGATCTGATATGTCTTGCACATTATCAGGACACTTTTTACAGAGTAATCTTTTTGTGCTATTCTCAATGTTGGATTGTCATTTGTTTTTTGAGCTACAGGTATCAACGTTTGTTTTTATTATGGCAGCTATATTGGATTTTTGCTCAGGTAATAGCCTGTGAAAATAGTTTTCCAATGATGTACAACATGCTTGAGAAATCTTGTAATTGCACTGACAATTATGAGAAAAACCGTTTTGAGGATAGTAGGCTATGAAATCCAATACCAGAAAACAAATGACAAAAAATGTGTTTAAAGGCAGTAGACCATGGAGTCTAACAATAGATTTCCACTTTTAACATAATTTTCCGTAATGATTCACGATAAAAAAGTATTGTGATTTAATTTACAATACTTAATTAGGTAATAATGCTAGGTAATATTATGTGAAACAGTTTAATAACGAAACCCGGCAATAAAAAATAGAAACGTAAACTCCACAAAACAACACAATTAGAAACGGAACTCAACAAATAATAAAATAGAAACTTAAAAATACACTAAATAAAAAATTGTTCAATACGACCACCGCTTTGTTCAATGCACTTTATACACCTTTTTTCAAACATGCCTGCAAACTCTGGTGAGGGTGTTTTGGTTAAAATGATTTATAGCTTCCGTGATTCTGTTTCGTAATTCATTGATATTTTGTGGTGGATCGAATTTATACACACCATTCTTCAGAGTATCCCAAAAATAAAAATCCATGGGTGTTATATCAGGACTTCGAGCACACCAATGAACCGGCCCATTGTTACAAACGACACGATTATTAAAATTCTGGTACAAAAATTCTTTGACGCTCCCAGCATTGTGAGCTGGACGACCGTCTTATTGGTACCAAATCTCGTCTAAATTATCATGAACTCTTCTAATTGTTGATAAGATATCATTTCTCAATAGATTAAGATACCTTTCCCCAGTTAAATTATTTAAAAAAAGAACGGACCAACAACAAAGTTACCTGAAATTTGTTAAAATTAACTGTCTAATTTACGAATAAAAATAACAGTTTTCTACCTAATAAGCCGCACCAAACATTAATACTAAATATGTCTTGCAACCGTCTTTCTTCCTTTAGATGGGGATTTTCATTTGCCCAATAATGCCTATTATGGCCATTATACACACCACAATTTGTAAATCTGGATTCATCAGTCCATATTATTTTCGAATGAAAATTTTCATCTTGCTGACATTGTCCTTGATACCATCTGCGGAATTGAAGTCGCGTGGGGTAATCGTCAACATTTAAGCCTTGTACGATTGTAGGTTTGTATGGATGGTAATGACTTTGTTTTAATGCACGGTGTACCGTACTTTTTGGAACGTCAATTTGTTCACCATAAAACCGAACATATTGCGGAGGGTTTTCGTTTGAAACCTGTAAGACGGCATTATTTCCTTCTTCATTTCTAGGCATTGGTAGTTTCTTTGCGTGGAACTACCGCGTTCAATAGATTTCTCACTATCTTGCGAAATATTTTGGTGTTCTGGGTAGTTGTTTCGATATGAATTTGCAGCTGCCTCAGTATTTCGGTTAGAACGAATATAACAGTCCAACATGTCAAAATATCCCTCATTACTGAACATATTGTTGAATAATATTTAAAATAAACAGGAAACAAACTATTTAGTACAAAATGTTAAGCAACGTGTTAAATACACCTCAAATTGTTCAGATAATTAAGAATGACAGTATTCTTGATTGTCGCGATAGTGTTATATCCATAGCAACCTTTCTTCTGTTGTTTTTCAGTTGGCTTACGTTTAAAAATCAGCAATTTAAAATGTGTGCAAATGTATCAATTACTTATAAAATAGGAATGAATAATGACAGCCCTGCAGATTAATAATAAATTTAAAAACAGTATAGTATTAATGTGTTTATTTATCTTTTATTATTTAACCTACCTTTCACAATATTTTTCATTTAGAATAATACAGTAGAAATACTCTTAGTATTATTATTGTTAATAATAATTACAGCGCTGCAAATTTATAATAAATTTAGTTGAGAATTACACGGAAATGATAAAATGATAATTGTAAACGTCACTACTGCGATCGATGTACAAACAATAATAATGGCCGAAATTTTCCCTAAAACTGTGTAAGAAGTGAGATACAGCTTATTGCAAGAGAGACAGGACAACGCTCCCATCCCTACTCCGTACTGTTTACGGGGTGAGAAGTGACACCGGTAGACCCCTGGTGGGGATAGTTGTTCAAGTGTTAATTGATCAGCTATCGACCGGGGTTAAAAAATATAAAATGGTATTAAAAAGTAGGGGTTGGTGGTAGGTGGGTGAAAATTAAGGACTGAATGTACTTTTTAATGCCACACCATAAAAAAATAACCAAAAAAAAATTTGTCCGGAAAATTAAAAAAAAATTTGGGTGAGCCACTCTTAACACAACAGGCGTATAAAAATTAGTTATAAACCTATTCTCAGACCTACTAAATATACATATAATAATTATTCAAAATCGGTCGAGCCGTTTCGGAGGAGTTTAAACACTAAAACTGTGACACGAGATTTTTATATATTAGATTAGAGACGGTTTAACTAGATATATGATTTGAGTGTTAACATATTCATTTCATTTTCTTTTATTGTGTTTATATTTCAACTTATGTTGTGCTTTTTCAAGAAAAAAAAAATTTATTTAAATTTTTGTTTGTCAGCTTCATTGGCACCAAATTTGAATAGTGCCTGAACTCCCACTGAGAGACAAAGATATCTTAATAAAATATAAAAACACACAAATTTATACCGTTATAATATATATATATATATATATATATATATATATATATATATATATATATATATATATATATATATATATATATATATATATATATAAACATTTTAACGGGCCTTGGACATGTATTCTATGGGCCCTAGTTTGTGCTCATTTAAAAAAAAACCGAAAGTCTTACCA
Organism: Tillus elongatus; assembly: GCA_964006375.1. Taxonomy (NCBI): domain Eukaryota; kingdom Metazoa; phylum Arthropoda; class Insecta; order Coleoptera; family Cleridae; genus Tillus; species Tillus elongatus. The sequence goes on along the minus strand of OZ023263.1, from coordinate 245,683,591 downwards.
TCGTTACGTCTTCAAGTTGCAAGCTTATAATTAGCAAATTCTTCGTACAAAACTTCGCTAAAATGTTAGGTTATAAATCAGTATCACTACTAGAATAAATAATCAGCCCTATTATACACCTGTTCCTAATTTTAATACCGCGCATTATTAATAGATGACGATGGGAAGGAACTTATAAGGTGAAACAGGCCTTGTGTAAAAGCGGCGTCGAGCTTTGAGAAATTAAGTGCTCAAGGAGTGTTTCTAGTACACGATGCGATAAACTACCCAACCTGGCGATGATATGTTGCTCGGTTAATAGCTAAATTCATATCTTGTATCTCTCTAATGAGGCTTGTTTCTACCACTCAGCTCTTTAACAATGCAGTTAAAATTAGATCGTTATGTTCAGACGAGACTATAATATTGTTTGTGTGTAGAGAGATCAGCAATTTATTAAGACGACGACAGTGCAGCTGGAGACGCTGGAGCTCTTTCTGTTAAGATGTCTTTGGTAATGGAGTGGAAGTAAACGTGATGATACATTTCACAGCTGGAATTCAATTAGTGACTGAATTGCTTATTTGGTTCGGCTGAAATTATGATGGAATTCTACTTCTCCAGGAAGCCTTTGTATTTACTTTGTGATTAATCTCAACCATGACAATATTTTCAATGTAGCAATGTTATTGTTAAAGTATTTTTCCACGTTTTGGTGCTTCATATATACAGGGTGTCAATTTTAACTGTCTCGCTACAACTACTGTCTTCTGTATTACTATCTGGTAGGTAGCAGTGGACTTTTCATGTACGTGATAGTAAAGGATTATTTTCACGCCCGAGGAGGTACTTCCCTTACATCAAGGGGCCGGTGAACCTCCAACAGACGTTACCGGTTCTGGTGTATGAATCGGTTTCCCTTATAAACAAAACTAGTGACGGATCCTCATTGTACAAAAGATTCCGGAGATAAAATACCCCTCCATTCAGATCTCCGGGAGATGGGTGTACAGGAGGCGCCAACATCAAGATTTAACATATTATTTTCGAATATATGTGGCATAAATTCTAACCTGAACTCCGTCCACCATTTCCTCTAGGCTAATAGGCCCCAACTCCTATTCCTCACCAAAACCCAAATCAGTGCCAAAACAGCCACTAATCACCTTAATTTCCCGGGGTATGAGCTCCTTACTTCGTTTAGATTACATGGAGGTTTGTGCGCATACGTCCGTAGCAATCTACCCTGCACCAAATTCCCCAACACACCACGAGGGCTTACAGCCTAAATACTATCGTACCGTGGGTGTCGACAAGGAGGAAAGAGGCAACTTGATAATTCTGGACTTGAAGGTTTGGAGGTTCGGAGGAGAAGGAAAAACATGTGCCGGCAAGGAGTTCCACAACTTGTAAGTCCTCGGAACAAAAGAGCGGGCATAACAAGATGTTCTATGTCTGGTGACCTGGACAGTAAAAGGTTGCATTCGCTCTGTTCCCCTGGTAGATCTGTTGGGGGCAGCAGGTGGAGGAACTATAGAAGAAAGCTCCTCTGAGCAGTGTCTATGCAGATATCTATAAAAGAGAGAGAGAGAGAGAGAGAGAGAGAGAGAGAGAGAGAGAGGTCACCAACGGCACGTCGGTGGGCAAGGGATGGCAGCCTTTGGGTAAGGGTAGGGTCACCGATGAGACGTATAGCTCTCTTTTGAATGGAGTCCAGGATAGCGAGTGTAGAAGCGGCAGCAGCACCCCAGATGTGGGAGCAATATTCGAGGTTTGGTCTTATTTGTGAAGTATATAAAGTATAGAGATTAGCTGGTGAAAAATATTTGCGAGCCCGGAAGTGGAAACCTAATTTCTTAGCAGCCGCTTCTGCAATTGATGTGACATGTTGGTGCCAATTGAGATTTCGATCCACAGAGATGCCAACAAGTGAAAAGGACTCATTACTTTGAATAACTTGGTTGTTCATTGTGATGGGTCTAGGGCTGGTGTATCTCTTATGAGAAAGAAAGCAAGACTGCGATTTGGTGGGGTTGAATTGTACAAGGTTTCTACTTCCCCAGTCAAATATTTTTTAGAGATCTGCGGAGATAGAACCCTCCATGAGTCTGCGATCCTCATCTAGTTGGGCTAAAAAGACAGGCTTAGTGTATTGTATATTGGAGTGGAGGGTGCTGTCGTCCGCGTAACTGTGAACTGGGTTGGATGTTCTAGAGAGGAAATCATTGATGTGGAGAAGAAACAAAGTAGGGGCTAAAGTTGAACCTTGAGGAACTCCTGCATTAATTGGATACAGTTTAGAGGAATGACCATCCACGACAACAGAAATGCTCCGGTTGGAGAGGAAATTTGTTGTCCACGTACAGAGTTTTGGTGATAGGCCATAGGTCGGTAGTTTATTAAGCAGCGCTGCGTGCCAGACCTGGTCGAATGCTTTGGATATGTCTAGAGCGACAATTTGGGATTCACCGTGTAGTTCCATAGACTTGTTCCAAGAATGGGTGACAAAGGAAAGGAGGTCGCCAGTTGATTTGCGCTGACGGAATCCATACTGCCTGTCGTGCATTAGACTGTGTTTTTCAAGAAATTTTTGTAATTCGGTGTTTATATACTTTTCCATCACTTTAGAGATGACTGAAAGGAGAGAAATAGGCCTGTAATTGCTAGGAAGCGCTTTCGATCATTTCTTGGGGATGGGTTGTAATCGAGCAGTTTTCCAGTTACTAGGGAAAATGCCTCTATGGTAAGATGTCTGAAACAGACGAGTCAGGACAGGAGCAAGTTCTGGTGCGCATTTTTTTAGAACAATTGCTGGGATCTCGTCAAGGCCAGAGGCTTTCCTGGTATTAAGAGAAGAGAGCATCTTTCGTACCTTTCTAGTTTTGAAAGTGATATCCGTCATTTTATGCGCGACATTGGGGACTGTTGGTGGTTGAACATTCGGAGATGGGTTGACAGTAGAATTGTCGGCGAACAACGAGGCAAAAAGTTCAGCCTTGCCCAGGGCGGTAGAAACAATTTCATCCCCTGAGACAAGAAGTGGGAACGTGCTCTTGCAGAAATTATTCCCAATAGATTTAGCAAGAGTCCAGAAGGGTTTGCTGCCGCTGGAGCTTAAGAGGACTTTGTTTTTGATGTTGGTTATTAAACGAGTTTTTTGCCTCAGAAAGGATGCGGACATGGCGGTTTCTTGCATCGTTAAATGCTTGACGGTTTTCTTGACTGGGATTGTGTAGAAGCTTTTTGTGCGCTTTGACCTTTTCAAGTCTGGCCTTGTCACAGGATTTAGAGAACCAGGGCTTTTGAGTGGCTGCAGAGATTTTCTGTGTACGTGGAATACATAATTCCATGCCAGCTTGGATAATTTCGGTGACGTTTTGTGAGATATCAGAGGGGTCAGGATGAGATAAGCAGACAGACGCCCATGGAAAGGAGGAAAAGTAATCTCGCATTTCGTCCCAGTTCGCGGAGTTGTAGTGCCAAACAATACGTGGGTGTGATGACTGTGTGACCTCGGGTTGCATTGCGCAGGAAGCAGTGACCATGCCGTGGTCTGAGCGACCCAGGGAGGCGGTGACTGATATCTTATAGCAGTCAGGATTTGTAGTAAGAAAGAGATCCAAGGGATTTGAGCTGTGTGTTGAGATGCGAGGAAAGTAAGTAGGTTGCTGAACCATATTGGCTAAAGAATTGCTAATTGCAAAGGCATCCGCTGCTCTTCCTTGTGGATCGGTTTTTGAAGATCCAATTTAGAAGCTGGAAGAAAAGACATACCTTGGATGAAACTCTCTCTCTCAAGGCTGCAACTAAATTCATATAGTGCATTTACCGGTCACCTTCTGACAACAACTTTGTCCATCTCTTCGACTACCTTTCTGAAAAAACTGACCATATGATTTCTGAATGATATTAGACATCAGTCACCGCCCCCCTTGGTCGCTCAGACCACGGCATGGTCACTGCTTCCGGCGCAATGCCACCCAAGGTCACACAGTCATCACACCCATGTATCGTTTGGCACTACAACTCCGCGAACTGGGACGAAATGCGGGATCCTGAACCCTCTGATATCTCACAAAACGTCACCGAAATTATCCAAGCTGGCATGGAATTATTTATTCCACGTACACAGAAAACCCCTTCAGCCACTCGAAAGCTCTGGTTCTCTAAATCCTGTGACAAGGCCAGACTTTAAAAGGTCAAAACTCACAAAACGCTTCTACACAATCCCAGTCAAGAAAACCGTCAAGCATTTAACGATGCAAGAAACCGCTATGTCCGCATTCTTTCTGAGGCAAAAAACTCATTTAATAACCACATCAAAAACAAAGTCCTCTCAAGCTCCAACGGCAGCAAACCCTTCTGGACTCTTGCTAAATCTATTGGTAATAATTTCTGCAAGAGCACGTTCCCACCTCTTGTTTCAGGGGATGAAATTGTTTCTACCGCCCTTGGCAAGGCTGAAATTTTGCCTTGTTGTTCGCCGGCAAGTCTGCTCTCAACCAACCAAGTCCAGAATTAACAAGTTGCCTCTTTCCTCCTTGTCGACACCCACGTATTTAGGCTGTGAGCCCTCGTGGTGTGTTGTTAAAATAAAAATAAAATAAATTAAAAACAGATAAAAGACAGTCATCTTATTTGTGCAATTACAACCCGGTGCGTTTTTGCTAAAACCTATCTGAAATGTATTGAAATAATAATCAGCACAAAAACCGGTTAATCGATCGACCGGTCATAATTTGATGCAAAAACCACGGGTATCGATACGCCAAAACTGGTCAGCTAATTATTTAGACAGTCACTACTCTTTTTTTAACCAGTCGATTAGTAAGTAATTCAGACTTGAGAGTTGCGAAAAAGTCGATTATTTGAGCAACTCGTTTTAATCTAATGCTAAAACGGTGGTTGTGGATACGCAATAAACGGTTAACCAGTCATTAAGACTATCAATTAAATGTTTTTAAAAACTGGTCGATTAGTAAGTCATTCAGATTTGAAAGTTGCAAACAAAAACTGGTTAACCAATCAACCCGTCATAATTTTACGCTGAAACCATGGTTGTGGATACGCAATAACTGGTTAGCTAGTGATTAAGACTATCGACTAATTGTTTTTAAAACCTGATCTATCAGTAAGTCATCCAAATTTGAAAGTTGCGAACAACAACTGGTTAACCAAACAACAGGTCATAATTTGATGCTGAAGAAGCCATGGTTGCTAATACGCAATAACCGGACAGCTAGTCCTTGAGACTATCCATTTGTTGTTTTTAGTGAATTTTCTTATATCACACCGATAACTCAAAAAATAATAAGCCGATTTTGATTAAATTTGGTGAATACCTTCCTTCTGCAAATGGCTTGGATAAGTTCGTTAGTCAGGAAAATCGGCTTAGGTTTTCCCGGAAAATTTTGTGTTTTCTTTCAAAAAAAAATTAGATCTCTGGAATTAACAAAGTAAGGGCAACCAAATTCAGTACATCGTTTTACATCGTTATTAGTGAGCTAGCCACCAAAATTCAGCTATGTAGGTCAAAAGACAAAAAAGTTATGGGCATTTAAAGAAAAATAAATTTGAGTTTTTAGGCAAAAAACTTGAATCTAATACCGGCTATGGAAACAAAATGTCTCAAGAGGAATGTTTTACAAACCCTGAAGTCTTAGTTTCAACCCTTCATTTTACTAAAATATTTCCAGAAAATTCATTTCAAATAAACCCTTTCTCTGATGCTTGGCAGTAGCCTTAGCTATAGAGTTTATTGTTTAATGGTATATAGTTTTTGTCGAATTTTCGTAAAAAATCAATAAAGCTCAATATATTCGTTATTATACAACATATGAAAAATATTGTATACATTAATTATAGGGTGTCTTGAGCTAAAGAAGCTTAAAAAATTATTTCTGCAATCATAGGCTGGCCCATAAGTCGGTGGTGATACAAATAATCTTTTTTTCGTCGAAAACGCCTTATGTTTTTGCATTTTCCATTGAAATATAATGCATGTTTGTAAGAAAAGAAATTGTCGACGTAGCAAGTACGTTATGGTAGCGAATTTTGATTAAATGCTTCATATTTGAAAAGCTCAATTTGCTATTAACCTATAAAGTTGACCAAGAAACGGATTTTTTCGGTTACACTTTAAGTTTACTTTCGGAAATTTTTGTACATTGTCAAACAATAAAGTTATTTTGATGAAACATGGCACATTGTTTTTACTATATATGTTATACTGGTAATCAAATTTGATGCCTGCTTTCTGAAAAAAAAACGACGCAGCAAGTGCGTTATGGTAGTGAATTTTTATAGAAATGATCTGGCACAAAATATTTTATTATAACTTCTTTTTCTTGTAACATAGAAATTTAAGTTTTGGTGTATAGTTTACTTTTTATATCGTAAACCTACCTACCAAATTTGGTTATCATATATTTTTTATTTTTTAAGATAAAATTTTTTTTCAAATGAAAACTCAAAAGTTTCCCGAAAAACCTCGTCCGATTTTTCTGACTAACAAACCTGTCAAAGTCATTTACAAAAGGAAGGCACATGCCAAATTTTATTTACATCGGCTTATTACTTTTTGAGATAAGAATTTTTTTCGAATGAAAACTCAAAATTTTCCCGGAAAACCTCGTCCGATTTTCCTGACTAACCAAAACTGATTAACTAATCAACTGGTTATAATTTGATGCTGAAACCATGGTTCTGAGTAAGCAATAAGCGGTTAGCTAGACATTAAGACCATCCATTAATTGTTTTTTAAAACTAATCTATCGGTAAGTCATCCAGATTCGAAGTTGCAAACAAAAACTGGTTAGCCAATCAACCGGTCTTAATTTGATGCTGAAACGCTGATTGCAGATATGCAATAACTGATTAGCTAGTCATTAAGACTATACGTTAAGTGTTTTTAACAACTGGTCGATTCGTAAGTCATCCAGACTTGAAAGTTGCAAACCAAAACTGGTTAACTAATCAATTGGTCATAATTTGATGTTCAAACCATGGTTCTGGATACGCAATAAGTGGTTAGCTAGACATTAAGTCTAGTCATTAATTATTTTTTAAAACTGGTCGACTGGTAAGTCATCCAGACTTGAAAGTTGCAAACCAAAACTGGTAAACTAATCAACTGGTCATAATTTGATGCTTAAACCATGGTTCTGGATACGCAATAAGTGGTTAGCTAGACATTAAGTCTAGTCATTAATTATTTTTAAAAACTGGTCGACTGGTAAGTCATCCAGACTTGAAAGTTGCAAACCAAAACTGGTTAACTAATCAACCGGTCATAATTTGATGCTGCAACGATGGTTGTGGTTATGCAATGACTGGTTATCTAGTTATTAAGACCAATCGTTTTTAAAAACTGGTCGATGGGTAAGTCATTCAGATTTGAAACTTGCAAACAAAAACCAAGACTAGTGGTGGACGTGTCGCCACCTAGTTGCGGAACCAAGTAGTATGTTGTCACGCCAGCTCCAACACAAAGTGTTAAAAAAATAGAGACTGTATACAACCAACTAACAATTTAGAAAATTGTCAGCCCTGGCCCATTTCTACCCCAATATAGGGACAACGTATGTGAGGCTAGATGCATTCTCGCAACAATTAGAACCGTAGACCGGTTTCGCTCTCATTAGTGCTCTTCAGTACGGCATACTAATTGCAGCAAAAATACATCTTAAGTAATACGGCTATAGTATAGCCAGCCTTTCAAGACTAAGTGAGTGGTGGACGTGCCGCCACCTAGTTGCGGAACCAAGTAGTATGTTGTCACGGCAGCTTCAAATAACACAAAGTGTTAAAAAAATAGAGACTGTATACAACTATGGTTGTGGATACACAATAACCAGTTAGCTAATCATTAAGGCTATCTGTTTTTAAAAAACTGGTCGATCGGTAAGTCATCCAAATTTGAAAGGTGCAAACAAAAATTGACTGACTAATCAACCAGTCATAATTTGATGCAATAACCGTGGTTGTGGATGCGCAAAAATCGGTCAGCTACTCTTTTAGCTGTAAATTATTCGTTTTTAAAAACCAGTCGATCGGTAAGTCATTCAGATTTGAAAATTGTGAACAAAAACTGGTTGCTGGATCATGCTGGAACCCTGATTGTGGCTACGCAATAACCGGTTAGCTAGTCATTAAGACTATTAATTTAATGTTTTTCAAAACTGATCGACTGGTAAGTCATTCAAATTTGAAAGCTGCAAACAAAAACCGGTTAATAGATCAACCGTTCTTAATTTGATTTTAGCACGTGGTTGTGGATACCCAATAACCGGTTAGCTAGTCATTAAGACTAACAATTAAATGTTTCTTAAAGCTGGTCGACTGGTAGGTCATTCAAATTTGAAAGTTGCAAACAAAAACCGGTTAATGGATCAATCGTTCTTAATTTGATTTGAGAACGTGGTTGGGGATACGCAATAACCGGTTAGCTAGTCATTAAGACTATCAATTAAATGTTTTTTAAAACTGGTCGACTGGTAAGTCATTCAAATTTAAAAGTTGCAAACAAACACTGGTTAATGGATCAAACGTTCTTAATTTGATTTTAGAACGTGGTTGGGGATACGCAATAACCGGTTAGCTAGTCATTAAGACTATCAATTAAATGTTTTTTAAAACTGGTCGATTGGTAAGTCATTCAAATTTAAAAGTTGCAAACAAAAACCGGTTAATGGATCAACCGTTCTTAATTTGATTTTAGAACGTGGTTGGGGATACGCAATAACCGGTTAGCTAGTCATTAAGACTATCAATTAAATGTTTTGTAAAACTGGTCGACTGGTAAGTCATTCAAATTTAAAGGTTGCAAACAAAAACCGGTTAATAAATCAACCGTTCTTAATTTGATTTTAGAACGTGGTTGGGAATACGCAATAACCGGTTAGCTAGTCATTAAGACTATCAATTAAATGTTTTGTAAAACTGGTCTACTGGTAAGTCATTCAAATTTAAAAGTTGCAAACAAACACTGGTTAATGGATCAACCGTTCTTAATTTGATTTTAGAACGTGGTTGGGGATACGCAATAACCGGTTAGCTAGTCATTAAGACTATCAATTAAATGTTTTGTAAAACTGGTCTACTGGTAAGTCATTCAAATTTGAAAGTTGCAAACAAAAACCGGTTAATGGATCAACAGTTCTTAATTTGATTTTAGAACGTGGTTGGGGATACGCAATAACCAGTTAGCTAGTCATTAAGACTATCAATTAAATGTTTTTTTAAAATTCAGATTTGAAAGTTTCAAACAAAAGCTGGTTAATAGATCAACCGGTCGTAATCTGATGCTAGAATCGTGGTTGTGGATACTCAAAAACTGGTTATCAAGTGACTAAAACTATCAATTAATGGTTTTTAAAGCTGGTCCATTGGTAGCTATCCAGATTTGAAAGTTACCAACAAAAATCGGTTAATGGACAAACCAGTCATACTTTGATGTTAAAACCGGGGTTGGGGATACGCAAAAACTGGTTAACTAGTCACTAAGACTATTAATTAATTGTTTATTAAAGCTGGTCGATTGGTAAGTTATTCAGATTTGAAAGTTGCAAATAAAAACCGGTTAGCAGAACAACCGGTCATAATTTAATGCTAGAACCGTAGTTTTGGATACGCAAAAACCGGTTATCTAGTCATTAAGACTATCAATTAATTCTTATTAACAACTGGTCGTTTGGTATGTCCTTTAGATTTAGAATTTGCAGACTAAAACTGGTTAACCAGTCAACCGGTCTTAATCACATACTAAAACTGTGGTTGTGTACACGTAATAACCGGTTAGTTAGTCATTAAATGTTTTTTAAAGTTGGTCGATTGGTAAGTTATTTACATTTGAAAATTGCAAACAAAAACTGGTTAATTGATCAACTGGTCATAATTTGATGCTATAACTGAGGCTATGGATATGCAAAAATCGGTCCAATAATCTTTAAAGATATCAATTAATCGTTTTTTTTTAACCGGTGGATTTGTAAGGCATTCAGATATGAAAATTGCAAACAAAAACCGGTTTTTGATCATCGGTCATAATTTGTTGTTATAACCGTGGTTGTGGACAGCCAAAAACCGGTCAGCTAGTCATTAATTAATCTCCTTTAAAAATTTGTCGATTACCAAGTCCTTCAGATTTGGTAGTTGCAGACAGAAACTGGTTAATCGATCAACCGGTCATCATTTGATACTAGAATCATGGTTATGGACATCCAAAAATCGAGCGGTTAGTCATTTGTACTATCAATTACTTTTTTTTAAACTGGTCGATTAATAAATCATTCAGATTTGAAAATTTCAAACAAAAACAAGTTAATTGTTCAACCGGTCATAAAAAAATGACAAAGACACAGTTCACTGGTAGAAAGATGAATTAAATTGCGCTAGAAGAGATTTTTTTTTAATTTCAACAACACACCACAGCCTAAATACTATCGTACCGTGCGTGTTGACAAGGAGGAAAGAGGCAGCTTGTTAATTCTGGACTTGAAGGTTTGAAGGTTCGGAGGAGAAGGAAAAACATGTGCCAGCAAGGAATTCCACAACTTGGAAGTCCTCGGGACAAAGGAGCGAGCATAACAAGATGTTCTATGTCTGGTGACCTGGACAGTAAAAGGGTGCATTCGCTTGTTCCCCTGGTAGATCTGTTGGGGGCAGCAGGTGGGGGAACTATGGAGGAAAGCTCCTCTGAGCACTGCCCGTGCAGATATCTATAAAAGAGAGAGAGGTCACCAACGGCACGTCGGTGGGCAAGAGATAGCAGCCTTTGGATGAGGGTAGGGTCACCGATGAGACGTATAGCTCTCTTTTGAATGGAGTCCAGGATAGCGAGTGTAGAAGCGGCAGCGGCACCCCAGATGTGAGAGCAGTATTCGAGGTTTGGCCTTATATGTGAAGTATATAAGGTATAGAGATTAGCTGGTGAAAAGTATTTGCGAGCCCGGAAGAGGAAACCTAATTTCTTAGCACCCGCTTCTGCAATTAATGTGACATGTTGGTGCCAATTAAGATTACGATCCACAGAAATGCCAACAAGAGACAAGGACTCATTATTTTGAATAACTTGGTTGTTCATTGTGATAGGTCTAGGGCTGGTGTATCTCTTGTGAGAAAGAAAGCAAGACTTAGTTTTGGTGGGGTTGAATTGTACAAGATTTCTACTTCCCCAGTCTAATATTTTTTGGAGATCCACGGAGACAGAACCCTCCATGAGTCTGCGATCCTCATCTAATTGGGCTGAAGAGACAGGCTTAGAATATTGTATATTTGAATGGAGGGTGCTGTCGTCCGCGTAGCTGTGAACTGGGTTGGATGTGCTAGAGAGGAGGTCATTTATGTGGAGAAGAAACAAAGTAGGGGCTAAAGCTGAACCTTGAGGAACTCCTGCATTAATTGGATACAGTTTAGAGCAATGACCATCCACAACAACAGATATGCTCCTGTAGGAGAGGAAATTTGCTGTCCACATACAGAGTTTTGGTGGTAGGCCATAGTCCGGAAGTTTATTAAGCAGCGCTGCGTGCCAGACCTGGTCAAATGCTTTGGATATGTCTAGAGCAACAATCTGGGCTTCACCGCGTTGTTCCATGGACTTGTTTCAAGAATAGGTGACAAAGGAAAGGAGGTCGGCAGTCGATCTGCGCTGACGGAATCCATACTGCCTGTCGTGTAGTAGACTGTGTTTCTCAAGAAATTTTAGAAATTCGGTGTTTATATACTTTTCCATCACTTTAGATACGACTGAAAGGAGATAAATAGGCCTGTAGTTGCTAGGAAGCGCTTTGGATCCTTTCTTGGGGGTGGGTTGTACCCGAGCAGTTTCCCAGTTACTAGGGAATATGCCTTTATTATAAGATATCTGAAACAGACAAGTCAGGACACGAGCAAGCTCTGGTGCGCATTTTTTTAGAACAATTGCTGGGATCTCGTCAACGCCACAGGCTTTCCTGGTATTAAGAGAAGAGAGCATCTTTCGTATCTTTTTAGTTTTGAAAATGATATCCGTCATTTTATGCGCTACATTGGAGACTGTTGGTGGTTGAACATTTGGAGGTGAGTTGAGAGTAGAATTGCCGGCGAACAACGAAGCAAAAAGTTCAACCTTGCCCAGGGCGGTAGAAACAATTTCATCCCCTGAGACAAGAGGTGGGAACGTGCTTTTGCAGAAATTATTCCCAATAGATTTAGCAAGAGTCCAGAAGGGTTTGCCGCCGTTGGAGCTTAAGAGGATTTTGTTTTTTATGTGGTTATTAAACGAGTTTTTTGCCTCAGAAAGAATGCGGACATAGCGGTTTCTTGCGTCATTAAATGCTTGACGATTTTCTTGACTGGGATTGTGTAGAAGCGTTTTGTGAGCTTTGACCTTTTCAAGACTGGCCTTGTCACAGGATTTAGGGAACCAGGGCTTTTGAGTGGCTGAAGACGTTTTCTGTGCACGTGGGATAAATAAATATAATAATAATAAAAATAAAGATAAGACAATGTGAATGCTTAGTGAAAGAAGTTAAGGAAACAAGAAAACTTGTTAGACATTATGTGAAAGGCATATATGGTTCACGTAATGCAAACCTCTATTAAACTATATGCAGTATATTTTCTATTATTTGTAAGTTCTATGATAAAACAGAACGCAATTTAATTACATTTAGAATCTTGGTTAAAAAGCGTTGAAAGAGATATAGAAAGCAACACAGAATGTTCAAAGCAAAAAGTTATATCAACGTAATATATATAGCTATTTAAACTGACATCATCACAGAGCAAGACAATAATATGGTTGGTTTGAAATTTCCCCCTTCTAAGCCCTCATTTCCCATCAGAGGAATTTTCATTGCGACAAACAAACGAACACTAAACAAATACAATAAACATCAGGTCTGCCGTCCAACTTTGGAAAACAATGGCGATCCGTCAGCATAATACCCAGACATATACATACAGTTTATATTAACATTATTGCTCGCTTTGTTCTGGCAATTATGGCAATTTTTTTGTTCTAAACATTCGAATAACTGACTTCTCGCATAAAAACTATTTTGTATGCTTGTTTAAGCAGAGTATTACGTAAGTACATCCAATTTTTGAGTCTAGTCCTCACTACCATTTACAAAATATTAAATTTGCGTCCACTGTACTTAGCACCTAAATTATTTTGATTACAAATGGTGCACTATTAAGTAATCGTTTATTTTAAATAAATCAAATATTTTTTAACAGTACAGAAAATAACATACTTACTGCTAGATGCAATGAACCTCAGTTGGATCTATTTTTTACCAGAAAATGCGTTGGTTAGACATTTTTCTAGTTGTTAACGTTTGTTTTTAATTTTTTTTAAATTTTAACAACACACCACGAGGGCTTACAGCCTAAATACCATCGTACCGTGGGTGTTGATAAGCAGGAAAGAGACAGCTTGTCAATTCTGGACTTGAAGGTTTGGAGGTTCGGAGCAGAAGGAAAAACATGTGCCGGCAAAGAATTCCACAACTTGGAAGTCCTTGCGACAAAAGAGCGGGCATAACAAGATGTTCTATGTCTAGTGACCTGGACAGTGAAAGGGTGCATTCGCTTTGTTCCCCTGGTAGATCTGTTGGGGGCAGCAGGTGGGGGAACTATGGAGGAAAGCTCCTCTGAGCAGTTCCCGTGTAGATATCTATAAAAGAGAGAGAGGTCACCAACGGCACGTCGGTGGGCAAGGGATGGCAGCCTTTGGATAAAGGTAGGGTCACCGATGAGATGTATAGCTCTCTTTTGAATTGAGTCCAGGATAGCGAGTTTAAAAGCGGTAGCTGCACCCCAGATGTGGGAGCAGTATTCAAGGTTTGGTCTTATTTGTGAAGTATATAAGGTATAGAGATTAGCTGGTGAAAAGTATTTACGAGCCCGGAAGAGGAAACCTAATTTCTTAGCAGCCGCTTCTGCAATTGATGTGACATGTTGGTGCCAGTTAAGATTTCGATCCACAGAAATGCCAACAAGAGAAAAGGACTCATTACTTTGAATAACTTGGTTGTTCATTGTGATGGGTCTGGGGCTGGTGTATCTCTTATGAGAAAGAAAGCAAGACTGAGATTTGGTGGGGTTGAATTGTACAAGATTTCTACTTCCCCAGTCTAATATTTTTTGGAGATCCACGGAGACAGAACCCTCCATGAGTTTGCGATCCTCATCTAATTGGGCTAAAGAGACAGGCTTAGAATATTGTATATTTGAGTGGAGGGTGCTGTCTTCCGCGTAACGTATATCAATTCTAAAAATTTTGCATTCATATATAACATAATGCTCTTTCCATGTAAAATAATTTGGAGTCGATATCACTTCCGGTTTAATAGGAAATAGTGATCAGCTTTTTTGTTTTAAATGAAAAAGCCTGTATATCTTTACACATTTGGATTGTACGTAAACTTCCGTGTTCTTCAACGTCTATCTTAATCTACCTTCAATTTTTTCAAAGTTTGTAAGGATAGATGCATTTTCACCACAATTAGAACCGTAGACCGGTTTCGCTCTAATTAGAGCTCGTCAGTACAGCATACTAATTGCAGCGAAAATACACCTATGAAGTAATACGGCTATGGTAGCCAGCCTTCCAACACTAAGTGAATGGTAGGACACGATGCACGTGCCGCCATATAGTTGCGGAACCAAGTAGTATATTGCCACACCAGCTCTAAATAACACAAAGTGTTAAAAAATAAAGACTGTATACAACCAACTAACAATTTAGTAAATTGTCATCCTTGGCCCATTTCTACCCTAATATAGGGACAAAGTATGTAAGACTAGATGCATTCTCACCACAGTTAGAACCGTGGATCGGTTTCGCTTTAATTAAAGCTCGTAAGTACGGCATTTAATTGCAGCTAAAATACATATATAAAGTAATACGGCTATGGTAGCCAGCCTTCCAACACTAAGTGAGTGGTAAGACACGAGGCACGTGCCGCCACCTAGTTGCGTAACCAAGTAGTATGTTGCCACACCAGCTCTAAATAACACAAAGTGTTAAAAAATAGAGACTGTATACAACCAACTAATAATTTAGTAAATTGCTGGAGCTGATGTGACAACATACTACTTGGTTCCGAAACTAGGTGGCGGCACGTGCCTCGTGTCTTACCACTCACTTAGTGTTGGAAGGCTGGCTACCATAGCCGTATTACACACACCCACACCCACATATATATATATATATATATATATATATATATATATATATATATATATATATACCTATATATATATATATATATATATATATATATATATATATATATATATATATATATATATATATATATATATATATATATATATAAATTCAAACTGATTCCGGATGTGTGTTCTAGGGGTCCTAGTTCGCGCTCATTTGCAGATTTTTTTCAAAAGTCAAGATCTTCTCATTAGTGAATTTTTTCTAAGAAAAGTCACTAACAAACCACAACAGCTTATTTTTAATCGATTTCAAAAAAAGGAGGCGGTTCTCAATTCGACTGTATTTTTTTTGTGTTACCTCAGAACTTTTTTCTAGGTGAACCGATTTTGATTATTCTTTTCTATTTGAAAGCTGGTGCTTCTCATGTGGTCTCATATAAACTTGATGGAGATCTGACTTGTAGTTTTTGAGTTATCCTTAATTTACCTCACGATAACACGCTTAACAAATGGTGGCATCGGTAATATGTATAGTAGGTGGTCTTTTTTAACTGATTGCAAAATACCTCAGAACTTTTTTCTAGGTGAACAGATTTTGTTGATTCTTCTTTATTTGAAAGCTTGTACTTCTCATGTAGTCGCGTATAAGCTTGGTCAAGATCTGACCGGTAGTTTTTGAGTTATCCTTAATGAAGTCGGTTTTATATTTTTTCAAATTTATACTTGTACATCAAAAACTGTTGAGAGAAAGTTTTTTCTGAAATCAATTCTCTTTAAAAACTAAAATATTATAGGACATTAAAAAATCGACTAAATTTGAAAAACCTCTAGCGGCCAAACTATATGAGATAGCAAAATTTTGTTTACGCCAGTTAGTTTCCCATAAAATTTTATCGCAAGAGATGGGGGTCAATTTTTTTCTATCTCTGGCAGTAACATGAGTTTCCATAAGAAAGCGTCTACTTTGCCGCACCCTATATATCAAGAATAATGTGTTTTTAAAATTGTTTTTCATTTTCAAGGATCAAACGTCAATCAGAAAAAAAAATTATCTTCACTATTAATGTTTGCAAAAAATTGCATGACCAGAGCATTTTTGAATAGAGAATAAAGGGATCTTTTAAATTAGGTATCACAAGGTTCTACCTATTGTGAGGGGTCAAATCGGGATAAGGTTATCTTTCCCTAATATGGGGAGGTTCCCACGGGATAACCTTATCAATACGGCTTTTTACGGGATTTGCTCAGGCGCCAGCAGCGTGGTTTAAAGGAAGACGCTGCGCTCCCTCAGGACTATATCTCTGTCCTCGGTTGTTATTTATAGATACACGGACCCGGGGTACACTTCAGTGGAGACAGGGTTCGCCTAAGTCCTCAGGCAGAGTCCCTCAGGACTCCCTAATTATGGCCTGTATATTAGAGATCAGAATGTTGCGTTATGTTGGGGTGGATTGGTTGGGAAGCTTTAAATGAAATACCGTATAAAACAAATAGTCTATTTACAACAGTATTGGTGGGGAAATATTTACAAAATATATACAAAGAAATACTTACACAAGGGATTCTCCCGGCATACCCCACGTTTAAACTAACTTATTTGACAACAAATCAATTTATTAGAGACCAGAGGCAGAAACTGAAATATTCGCGAGTTATACGGACGGTATCACGAATAGGGGTGGTAAGCTCCTCACCCTCCGACGGCCGGCCTGCTGGTTCCGTCGTCAACGCGACGCACCCAAAGCCAAAAAGAAACACGCCAAATTCTAGACGAGACCTGGACGGTGGCTGGCCACTCTCCGTGACGGCCCCTGCGACTGCCGAAAAAGAACCCAATTCTTCAGCACGTCACGGTGGATCTCCTGGCTCTCGCACGGTCCTGACGATTTTCATTGCCGGCGCTGCACACGGTGCGCGTAGGTTGATGCAGTTGACCAGCCCGTCCGTCCCCGCTTTCATCGTTTCGCATGCCGCAGGACCCGCTTGGGCGACCTCAACCTGCTATACTCCTTACCCTTCCACCGATCTTGCGACGTTTTCTTGAAACTATATTTTATTGAATGTTTTGATAATAAAATAAATTAAATTAAATACGGATGGTACGGATCTATTCCCCGCTAACTAATTAGATTTCTAATGGCAATTACGTCACTTCGTGACACTATTTAAAAATTTGGGGGTTGCAACTTTTACTCGCAGAGAGCTGAATCAAGGAGTGAAGTTCACACATTGCAGGATGTCATTTTCTGATGTAAAATTGACATTTTTTTAATAAATATTCACAATAATTGAGATATCGGAGTTATTTTATTTGTTTGCTCCACACTGTATATGTATATTTTTCTATAATAATTCACAATTGAAGCTGGTGCTTGTACATTGCAAAACCTATTAACATCAAACATTTATGATACAGTGCCACTTCTCTGATTTTATAAGATCTTTCACATTTCTTCAACTTGTAGCAAAAGGTATTAGAGGTGGTTAGAATGCTACATGAAGGGAGCGTGTAGAAAATGACAGACTACAGGTCAGGACGCGATACATGCACTCGGTAGAAAGCAGGTAAAAGTGAAACGGCACCTGTTGCGCGAGTGAGGCTGGTTTTGTTGCTATAACACACGTAGGGTTTACTACACTACTTTACTACTTACATAACACAAAACACAATGTTTAATAACTAACTAAAACATGAATTGCAATCAACTAACAACAGCAATAGAACAAGTAATAAGTTCGTTGGTAAAGATCAGCGCGCGTGGCTTGAGATGTTTCTACAACCTCTTCTTAGGAGTGCTTGTCCGCTCGCGGGGTGGATACGGACGGCGTTGTCATTTGAAGTGTCGTTATACTCTCCCCCTCTGAAGTGGAGCAGGGACACATGAGTCACTTCAGGAAAATTTTTGGGGTTCTGCTTTCGGGAGTTACATCACCTGGTATAATGCTGTATTGAGATCACGCGGATATACGAAAACCGCTGATTAATTAAGTTTAGTATATTATTTGTTTAAGTGGTTTTATTTCATATTGTCATCTAAGCATAACGTAGTTAATAAATAGATGTGATGTAAAGTATTATGTTGGAATATATTACGACAGTTTCAACATTAAACATCGTGTGTATTTCTCCTTTGTTTTGATTTATAATTAGCCTTGTATTTTCAAAATAAAGTTTGTTTTGTTTTAAGATGCCAGAAGGGCCTTATCCAAACTAGCGCAGTCGTTAATATACCTTAAAGTGTAGTTTTTTGACAAAAATCGCAAAGGGACACATCAATTTTTACCATTAAAACCTTTAACCTTCAAGTAAAAAGTAACAAACATCGTCAGCGAGGAAGGTATGTCACTTCTTCGTACCGGTCCAGCTGGCTGCTGTTAAGCTGCCTTAAGAACAGTGCTAGAAAGCTTCCGTGGTCCTCCCTTCCTTCGGAGCGGAACCATTGGTGCGTCCGGCCCTTGGGTACTAGATGAATCTATAAAATGAGTGAGGTCGCTAGCATAGTACGTGCCAACAATATCTGAAGGCTCCTGGCAATTTGCAACCAAGTAAGTGGTAGGTCACTTTGGAGATGAGCTAAGTTCTATTACGTCTTGATGAGAATTTCGAGGTAACACCTTTCGAGGATCTGCTGAGCGTGTGCGACTTGACTAAAACTTTGTTGCCTTAAACAAGACAGGTTCACGACGTTGTTCGGCGTATTCCTTAAGTTTTTCTTGCTGTCGTATGATGATGATTTATTCAAAAAAGTCTGCCAAACGTGTTTTTACCAAATGCTCTACCAGTTGATAAAGTTTTATTACTGCTTGCCGATGCTGCTTCATATATGGTCAAAGTTGGAATTCATTTAAAAATATTTTATCCCAACTTAATTCATTGTACGTGCCTGGCTTACGGGTTAAACAGGGTAGCAGAAGAAATTAGACAGCTATTTCGTTTAGTCAATGAATTTATTATTAATATGAAAAAACTGTTCATCAAGGCTCCTTTAAGAGTTCAAAGATATAGAGCAGTTCTGCCTGGGGTACCATTACCTTCTAGACCTGTAATCACGCGATGGGGATCGTGGATTGAGGCTGCCTTATTTTATTTTGAACATTTTAGAGAAATCACGGAGGTAATGCTTGAATTCCCAACGAAGCAGGTGCGTCAGTGAAACAAGCAAAAATTATTTTAAAGGGCTCCAAATTGAGCCAGCAATTATATTTTATAAACAGTAATTATAAAATAGTTACAGAACCTATAAAAAAAATTCAGCAGCAAAATGTTTTTCTAACTGAATCATTTAAATTAATAGAACATTTCAAAGAAACTATTGATAAAGCAAATGGGCCTGTGGGAAAACAAATTACAAAAAAAATATCAGAAACACTCACCAAAAATGAGGGTTTTACCAAGTTAACGCAGATTGCAAAAGCTCTGGATGGAGATTTTTCAGACGATTTAAACAATGTGGATCCTACCATGTTGTCAAGCTTAAAATATGCTCCAATTACCTCAGTCAACGTAGAACGGAGTTTTTCTTCGTATAAAAACTTAACGAGAGAAGGCAATCTTTCAAAATAGATAATTCAGTTCGCCACTTAATAATATCTGTTAATAGTAATAATTACAATAATAATATTAATAAATAATGAATTAATAATATAATTAGGGTTCTATGTGGTATTGATTGTGAACAAAATTGATAGCTTAGACCTTTAAAGACTTGTTTTATTGGTATACTATTATTAGTTATGCATTGCATATAGCGATATTTTTGTGCATATTTTGTTTAAGTTTGTGCATTTTTTTTCAAATTTCCTGCATATACAGGCTGTTTAAAAAAACATGCACCATCGCTCGTGGGGCAATTCCTTACTAAAAAATAAGAAAAAAAGTTCCTGTGCACATGGGCCCGGAAACGCATAGTTTCCAATATACAGGGAGTTAAATTTTATTTATTTTTTTAATTTTTTATAAATAATTTCAAAACCACTGAATTGATTTTAATGAAACTTGGAACTTGAAAGTGTATTATGAAAGTGCATATTTTTAAGTAAAAATCTACTTACAACTGCGTCAGTGGCGTGCGTACGGGGCAACTGTAAAAATTCATTTGGGGAAAAATATGTGCGCCACTGTCTTTTTCCAATTTTTATACATCAGTTATGAAGCTTATTACATAAGCCACAAAAGTTACCTCCTGGTATTTTTTCGTTCAGGGTATCCCCTAGGAGATATGATTAATTTTATAAAAAGGGGCAAAGTACCGATTAGTCGGCGTAATAATAATAATAATAATATATGTTTACTGCAACCATAAGAATATGAAAAACAAAACATACAGTAAACATTACAGCAATAAACGTGCAAATAACTAACCTACGTAAAACTTATTGGTGATAAACATTGAAATGAATATTACAAACATTGATAAAAAATGATAAATAAAAAATTAAAATAAAAAATGAAAAAAGTAATCGTAAAGACACCATGATTTTTCCAAACTCTTTGTTTTTGTACATTACTCAATTGACTTTAATAACAAAGCTAAAGAAAATGTTGAAAGTGACCACCATTAGCATCGTTACAATTATTTAACCTTCTGCGCAAAGATCTTCTTACTCTTCTGCAAATATTTTGATCTTCTCTAATGCTGTCAAATGCATATTCTATTCTTCCCAACAATTCTTCTCGTGTATTTACTGGTGTTTTATACACTATTTCTTTTAAATGACCCCACAAATAAAAATCGAGAGGATTCAGGTCCGGAGATCGAGGTGGCCATGACACCGGACCTCCACGACCAATCCATCGGTGACCGTATGTGTTGGCTAAATATGTTCTTACAACTGCTGCAAAATGTGCGGGCGCACCATCATGCTGGAACCACATTGTACCATTTCTCATAAAAAGCGGTAGTAACAACGGCAAATCATTTTGTAAAAAGTTTAAATATGATTCATGGTCAAGACGATTCGGTAGAACAACAGGACCAATTATGTGATTTTCAATAATAGCAGCCCAAATATTGATGGAAAATTGATACTGCGAATTTGCAACTCTTAGAGAGTGTGGGTTTTCATCGACCCATGTATGTAAATTGTGAAAATTTACGATACCTTTTCGCGTAAATGACGCCTCATCAGTAAATAGTACACGTTTAGAAAAATGTTGGTCGTGCCTAAGTTTGTTTAAGAACCACTGACAAAACATTACCCTTGGTTGAAAGTCTCTAGGTAGAAGTTCCTGGACACGTGTAAAATGATAGGGATATAAACTTTGATCCTTCAGAGTTCTGTGAACTGATGATACTTGTACTAGGATCACATTCAACTCTATTTAATATTGCCTCTTCAACTCGTACAGTTCGGCGGTATCTTCTGCGTCCAGAGTCAGCTTTTAAAGGTTTTAAAGAATCAGTTTCTCTCAAATGTCTTACAATACGTGGGAAAATATTTTTGTCAGAAATTCTTCTTTGCGGATAAGTTTCCTGATAAACTCGCACAGCTTGTCTAGCATTTTGATTTGTTTGTCCATAAATTAACAACATAACAGTCAAATCCGCTGAAGTGTACTTAATGAAAACCATCTTGAGAGGAGGAAATAATATTAATGAGCAGCTCAGTATCAACAAATAACTAAAAACGAAAATACTGCACCGTATCAAAATTTAAAGAATAGCACGAAAACTCTTTTGACGCCTACAAAGCACTTCAAAATTGTAGAATTTAGATAACTGTCCAAAATTATAGTTTCATGGCACTTTACGATTACTGTTTTCATTACTCCAACGAATCGGTACTTTGCCCCTTTTATAAAATTAATCATATCTCCTAAGGGATACCCTGAACGAAAAAATACCAAGAGGCAGCTTTTGTGGCTTATGTAATAAGCTTTATAACTGATGTATCAAAATTGGAAAAAGACAGTGGCACACATATTTTTTCCCCAAATGAATTTTTACAGTTACCCCGTACGCACGCCACTGACGCAGTTGTAAGTAGATTTTCACTTGAAAATATGCACTTTCATGTTCCAAGTTTCATTAAAATCAATCCAGTGGTTTTGAAATTATTTATAAAAAATTAAAAAAAAAATTAAAATTCAACTCCCTGTATATTGAAAACTATGCGTTTCCGGGCCCATGTGCACAGGAACTTTTTTTCTTATTTTTTAGTAAGGAATTGCCCCACGAGCGATGGTGCATGTTTTTTGAAACAGCCTGTATATGCGCATATTTCACCTAAAAAGTTTGCATATAAATGCTAGCCCTGCTGATGATATATGTGCCTTCTAGAATACTTACACTTTACATCATCAACGTTTGAAAGTTAATAAATGTTATAACTTAAGATCAACCGAGGTTCTAGCATTGTATTTGAGCAGGTTGAGTGTCTGCACGTTCCTCCCTTCGGGGGGGGGGGGGGGTAAATCCGGCGGTCCCGTGTCTATGCGATGTTGGGCACGTTAAAGATCCCTTCCCTCCTTACAGAAAGGCAGGGAGCTGGTAAAATTTCCAGGATAGTGTGTTGAAACTGATCTCTGGCATCGGTGATTGGCCACAGTCGCAGAAATAGGCCAACGTTAAAGAAACAAAACCAAAAAAATGTTATGACATCAACTAAGGTTATTCAACAAATAACTTTGGGTTATACTTATGCTCAAATAATCAATAATACAACTTTAGATTCAAATATCTGTGATGTACACTCTGCTACAAACCTCTATTAAGCTGCTACAAACATTAACACAACCATTTTGAGCATTTGCTGTCTCCTCTTAGAATAACTTCTCTGCATAACCTCTGTATTGTAATATTGCTGTATTTTTAGCAACTCTGCAGAAAGAGTTCAATTTGAAATTCAAACGTATGTTTTAGCATCTACCGATAGCAAATAAAAGGAAGTATGAATAATAGAAAGGAAGGGAAGTAACCAGAATCGAGAACAGTTCGTCTTGGTTAAGGATTGCCGCAGATTGAAACGGTGGTTAGGTGCTTGCGTCCTCTATTCAAATAAAGGCGCAATTCGGGC
This sequence comes from Tillus elongatus, assembly GCA_964006375.1. Classification (NCBI taxonomy): domain Eukaryota; kingdom Metazoa; phylum Arthropoda; class Insecta; order Coleoptera; family Cleridae; genus Tillus; species Tillus elongatus. The sequence continues at coordinate 245,660,431 of OZ023263.1, read as the reverse complement.
AGAAAAAGCGAATATAATTTACAATGCAAAAGGTACCTTACGCCTCCAGCCCATAAGATGGAGACCTGACTCATCTTGTAAATCCAGCAAAACGTCAGCAAATTCTTAAATGAGTTTTTGGCTTACATTTCGTTCATATTAAGGAACGCAGGATGTAAGACGAGATTTATTTATTCCTGTATGAATCGAATTAGGTACATTTAGGATAGTTTTACATCATTTATTATCCAACTTGTATTACGGCCTTTGCCTGTGAATTTTGTTGCGTGAATAATATGATCGAAAGCAGCGGTTCTTAAATTTTGGGGCGTCCCCCTCTGGGAGCATAGGAAAATAAGGGCGGAATCCAATAGTTATTTATTAGTTCATTTAAATAAGAGAGAGTTCATTTTTTAAATTTAATTTCAAATTTAAACATATCATTACAACAAAAGCATTATAACTCAAAAGTCTGGACGCAGCAAGTGCGTTACTGTAGCCGTTCTTCATATAGCCTTTCAAGTCACAAAAATTCAGGTTCCTACGTTGATTATATATGATATATATATATATATATATATATATATATATATATATATATATATATATATATATATATATATATATATATATATATACTGTGTGAAACACACTTATGGAATAAAATTCATTATTCAGCAAAAAAAAAGTTTTTGTGGAAAACGCTGAAACACGTGAAGTTTAATCTGTCGAACATTATCTTATAATCCTAGTTAAAAAAAAATTAAACTCCCACCATTTTACCGCCACCACTTTGTCCATTTTTTTTTTAAATAGCAACCCTACATCTTTTCATCACAATTTGATGGATCACATTTTTCTAAATGTGGAGATACCCCATAGGTATGGTCTAGTATTACAGTTTTTAATACAGGGTGGAAATTTAATACCGGAATATTAAAACTAAACAGTTTACCCTGAAATTCAAATTTCGAAAATAAACTTTTAAAAAGTTCGGGAAGCAGCAAGTGCGTTATGGTAGTGATTTTTTATTAAATGCTTCAATTTTGAATAACGCAATTTTCTATAAAGTTAGAAAGTTTAATTTTGGTATGTAATAAGGTCTTTCCTAAGGCAAAATATACACCAAATTTCATTTAAACACCTTTGTAATTTTTGGAAAAAAAATTCGAAAGAAAAATCAATAACTCTATTTTTTATAAACTTAGAAAGTTGAATTTTGATACGTAGTAGGGTCTCTCCCAGGGCAACATACCCTTTAAATTTCATTAAAACAGCTTTGTAATTTTCGAGTTATCGGATATATATATATATATATATATATATATATATATATATATATATATATATATATATATATATATATATATTCAGGTCTAAATTCGCGCTCATTTGAAAAAAAAATTGTGCAAAGTCTCATCATCGATACCCCTCTATTACTGAATTTTTTTTAATAAAAATTCACTAATATTTTGGTTAAAGGATAAGCAATTTGTTTTTTTTTTGCAATGCATTTTTAATCCTATAGTGTTGGCACGGGACCTGCTTAACTTAGTATGATATCTTAGGCAACACACAATACACAACATATAAAACAATTGTGTTACTTCTTATAAGTGTTGCTCTATGTAATGTGTCGCAGTTTGGACGTCAGTTTACACTGCGAGAAATTTTAAAATAGTACATGTAAAGAATTTTAGCCATAGATAAAGCTTTAAAGGGTCAAATTCGCAGGTAACCAAATATAAAGAAGATATCCACCCTATTTCATTAAAATAGCTTTGTAATTTTCGGAGAAAAAAATTTTTTTGAAAGAAAATTTGATATAACTCAATTTCTTATAAACTTAGAAAGTTGAATTTTGGTGTGTAGTAAGCCCTTTCCGAAGGCAATATATGTAGTAAATTTCATTAAAACAGCTTTGTTATTTTCGAAAAAAAAATGTTGAAAGAAAATTCAAAATTTTCCCGGAAAACCCAGTCTGATCTTCCTGGCTAACGAACTCATCCAAGCCATTAATAAAAGAAAGGCACTTGCCGAGTTTCATTTAAATCGGTTAAATTATTTTTTGAGTTATCAGACGGATATATATATATATATATATATATATATATATATATATATATATATATATATATATATATATATATATATATATATAAACATATAAAAATTGAAACTGATCCCGGATATGGGTTCTCGGCGTCCTAATTCGCGCTCATTTGAAAAAAATTTTGCAAAGTCTCACCATCGAATTTTTTTAAATAAAAATTCACTAAAGCGTCCCTTATAATAAATGTTCAAAATGTTCTCCGTTCACTTGCACACAACAAAATAATCTGCTCTGGAAATCTCCACTGACTCTTATCTTAAATTTATTATCTTGTCTTTTATCTAAAACGTACTTGGTATCATTAATCGTTTCTTATTACCTACCAATTTTTGCAGTGTAAAAGGTGAAATTGAACAGTTCTGTTTTATTTTGTGGTGTATTGTGTTGAATGCACGATCTCCTAATAACTTAGTCGTAATTTTGTTCCGATAATTTCAATTAATTTTTGGTCTAATAATGCGATACTTATCTGAAACTCTGCGAACAGAAATATTAATGGTGATTGGGTGTGGTGATATGTGTAGAACACAGGCACAAGTTGTCAACCTATTTAATGAAAAACATCCAGATTTGTCGCCACCAACCCAGGGAACTGTGTCTAAGATACATTCACAGTTTCGTGATTATGGACACATTAAACCACTGCCTAGGAGACCCAAGTTTGTTGAAGAAGATGTAAAACTCAATATTTTATTGGCTTCTCGAGAACCACCAACAACTTCTACCCCTCAAGTTGCACGTGAAAATGATGTTAGTCAATCAACAGTTTTAATGTGTCTCAAAAACGAAAAAATGCATCCCTATAAACAACAACACGTTCAAGAGTTGATTGACGGTAATTCTGATAGAAGACTCCAATTTTCTGAACAACTGCTGGACATCTTACATAGAAATGTTATTTCTTCTGCTGACGTTCTGTTTTCTGATGAAGCAACATTTCTTTTGAATGGCGATGTAAACAGGCAAAATTGCAGATACTGGTCTGCCGAAAACCCCCACTGGATGCGACAAGCACACACTCAGCGTCCTGAAAAGTTGAACGTTTGGGCTGGTATCATTAGCGATCACGGAGTTGGACCTGTTTTTATAGAAAATTTAAACGGTCCAAGATATTTATAAATGCTAAGAAAACAGGTTGTCCCAATGTTAGCAGAATTGTATCCAAATGTAATGGAACCTAATATTCCCCATGAAAAGATATGGTTTCAACAAGACGGCGCACCGCCCCACTTTGATCTTCAAGTACGGGAGTACTTACACGAAGTCTTTCCACAAAGATGGATTGGACGAAGAGGTTTCGCAGAAGGGCCCGCTAGATCACCATATCTTACATCTCTTGATTTATTTTTATGGAGATACCTTAAAAACAGAGTGTATAAAATGAAACTTGCTGATTTAGATGATTGAAAAATGAAAATAACAACAGAAATTAGGAACATAACGCTTGCCGTGTTAAACAGAGTTAGGGAAGAATTCCAGAGCAGATTATTTCGTTGTGTGCAAGTGAATGGAGAATATTTTGAACACTTATTATAGAAAAAGGGACGTTTTTATTAACTTTATTTTCGAAACTTGAATTTCAGGATAAACTGTTTAGTTTTAATATTCTGGTTTTAAATTTCCACTCTGTATTGAAAACTGTAATATTAGACCATACATATGGGGTATCTCCGCATTCAGAAAAATGTTGTTTTTTTTAATGGATAAAACATAAGATAATGTTCGACAAATTAAACTTCACGTGTCTCAGCGTTTTCCACAAAAACTATTTTTTGCTGAATAATGAATTTCATTCCATAAGTTTGTTTCACACTGTATATATATATATATATATATATATATATATATATATATATATATATATATATATATATATATATATATATATATATATATATATATATATATGAGACATACTTGGTTCTCGGGTTGAATCGCGTCCAGAATTTATGAAAACTCGACCTCTCGGCTCCTGTTTTGGAGCCATTTTCAAGAGGTAAAGGAAGAAAGGGTTAAAGGAAATATGTAAGGACACTCTAAGGCCTCAATCTGACTACTTCTTAGTGCGATGGACAAAGGCGGGTTGGGATGTTGTAGCTCTAATACGGGGCCTAAATCTGCCTACTCCCCAAATCTCGCCGGAGATCGTCTGTGAGGTCTTAGTGTGTTCAACCCTAGGCCTCAGAGAGATCTCTAGATCAAAGGTACTAGGCAGCTTTCAGGTGACGAATCCATGATACATTTCGCGGGGCGAAGTTCTCTAAAGCAGTATAACCAAATGAAACCACTCAGGAGAGGCTATAAATTATAGTGCTTCTCAGGGCCCCTCAGGTTCCTCTCAGATCAGTATGGCTGTACCATGAGATTTGAAATATGTCAAGGAAAACAAAACTTGCTAACAATGAGGAAGTTGCATATAATTTACTTTTGATGAAAAACGTATTTAAAGTACAGCAAAATACTCTAAAAATATATGTCTACAAGTAAACCCCCCTTAAAGTGAACCACTAATTAGTATTTAATTATTGAAATATTGAATATAATTCTAAAAACAGGTGGCCGAAAACGCGATCTGATTGGTGAAGAGGTTTGTGACGTCACGATCCGGTACATCTGCGTGATACCGTCGTGTTTGCATCGAATTCTGAGCAGTTTTATCATAATTTTAAGTAGTTTTGGTGTTTAGTGTATAATATAGGTTCAAAGGTAGTAAGTCGTGTTTAATCTAGTTTAGTGCGTGACTGTGTGATGACCTCAGCAGATTCAGAATCACAATACGAGAATGCGAAAAACATAACAGTGCCTGGACATAAATATTATAAGTGCTGTATAGTGCCCAAATGTACTTCCACAACAATAACTACCCCCAACAAATTATTCTTTAATGTACCCAAGGATGAGAAAATCAGGAAGAAATGGTGTATATTTTTCTTGTAGATTATTTGAATGGAGAACATTTTGAGGTTGTTCTTTTATTAACGTTATATTTTATAAGAAATTACTACATAAAATCGATATTTACAGGATAAAATAAGGTTCATATCAGACACATACCTCCCAGCTTTCACTCCTTTTAGCTCAGCACCCATGAAATTCCTAAAAACGCAAACATTGCTAGTACATAAATTTAAGATAAGATAGAGATAGAGATAGATAAGATTGTTAGGCAAATCCAATTTCTGAAGCCATACTATTAGATTGTACAGTTTTTAAAATAATTAATACGAGTATATAGATCTTAACAATAATGTAAGTTCATAACAATAACTATCCGGCACACGTAAGTCGCATAAACACTAATAACATGAGGATATCTGTGTGAGTAAGCGAGACTCGTTTGGCCGATACCGGATCGTGACGTCACAGTAGGCCGTCTTTGTTTACGGCTGCGTTTTGGCGCGGAGACAATGATTTTGATTTTCCTTTTTTTTTACAGGAAAACTATTAGTTTAAAATTTAAATTTTATATGGCAATTGATTTTATACAATGTGTGGAATTAAATAAGAGGAGAATTAGAAAATGTGCAAATTCCGCATTATTTTGACTTGGGACTTGGTGCTAGAGTTATCCTACAGCTTACCGAACAAGAAAGGGGTAAATACAGATAAGTACACTTGGAGAACACCCAAATCACCACAACACATATTTCAGAGACCTTACGATCGTTTCGTTGACCAAGTCAACATCTTCAGAGGAAGAAAAATTCAGAATTTTTCTTCCTCTGAAGATGTTGACTTGGTCGACGAAACGATCGTAAGGTGTCTGAAATATGTGTTGTGGTGATTTGGGTGTTCTCCAAGTGTACTTATTAGTGCTCATCACAGGTTCCAGTTTTCACATAATGGTAAATACAGAATTATTTATTTTGATAATTACTTCACATCCTTGCCTTTGCTAGAAAAATTGCAAGCTAAGAAAACTTTGGCATGTGGGACAAATAGAGCCAACAAGAAAGGTTTTCCTAAGAACCTGATAAATGATAAATCAATGAAACGTGGTGATTTCGACTATAGGTTTTCATTAATGGACATTGGGGTGTAGAAGTTAAAAGACAATAAAGTTGTTCATTTTGCAAGTAATTTCCATGGATCTGAAGTAACCACTGTCAAAAGGACACAGAAAGATGGTTCTAAAGTTGATATTGCAGCTCCATCTATTGTAAAAGATTATAATACTTCCATGGGCGGGGTTGATCATGCTGATCGCTTGCGAGCAGTTAACGGCATGGACAGGAGTTCCAAAAAATGGTGGCATAGATTGTTCTGGGATTTGATCGACATAACATTTGTGAATAGATACATAATTTTCTGTGAGAAAGAAGCAATCCCTTTTGAACTTTAGAAGGGCAGTTTCTATGGGTTTGATTGCTAACAAGACGTGTGCTACGAAAAAACGACAAAGTACTAGCAATGAGGCTGGTCCATCTAAACGAAGAGGATGATCTTATTCTTTCCCAGCTGATGTACGCTTCTCTAACAGGGGATCACATTGGATCAAGCATACTGACAAGAGGGGACGATGTGAGGTATGTAGCTGTAACAGAGTACAGTCACGACCTTATTCAATATGCTCAACTTGCAAGATTTTTTTTGTGTTGTAATGAAAAAAAAACTGTTTTGCTATATACCATGGTATTAATTGTTAATAAGTGATATATTTTGCTGCAAATAAAAGGCACGTACAAAATAACGGCATTTTTTCAAGAGCCTTTAGGCTGTGATGAAGTATTATTTTCTATCGGTCTGTGGTACAAAACGCCTAACTAGGTAAGTAATTAATTAAATAGAAAATAATTAAATACAAACTATATAAATATTTGCTAAAATATTTTCACCATGAAATATTTTAAGGCGATTTATATTTAATTAAACAGGTATTTCATACTTATTATCTTATCCGGTTGTGATAAGGTGATAAAATTCCAAGCATGACAGAGTTTTTGGCCGGCTGTGAAATTCATATAAAAGGAGAAGCAACACGGGGTAGAGGCAGTATTGTTAATTCAGCTGTTAAGTTATTAAGTCGCCACGAGTCCGCACTGATTCTGTATCCGTTTGCTGTCCGAGCGCACCTGGTTGGTCGATTTCCGTATCCGAAAATATTGTTATAGGTGAGAATTATCCGTTTTAAATAATTCATATTTTGTAGCGAATTTTCATCTTTTTAAATCATCACGCTTTTCCAGTCCAAATCTCCTCAAGTGAATTATTTCTGCTTTTCCTGACCTGCTGCCGTCCCTATAGACAATTCCCGTATGTTAGATTGTCTTGCATCATTTTTGTGAGGATGCTGAGGATTCACAGCTCACATAAATAATCGAGATATATTCATCTTGGTTTGATCCCGATAGGGACGCTGAGGATTCACAGCCTATCTAGGTCACTCCAAGTGATACTTTCCTTTCCAATTAGCCCTGTACACTTCATCTGGTTCCCGGCTTTCCGCCCCATACAGTATAAGCTCTTGTGTTATTTTAGTGAGGACGCTGAGGATTCACAGCTCGCTAAAGTAATCAAGATGTTTTCGTCCCGATTTGACCCTAGCGGAGATGCTGAGAATTCACAGTCCGCATAGGCTTCCGGGAACTGTCATCCCGTCTCTCCCGTCTGCACTTTTTCGTCTCCGCTGTCCCCTGCTTCGACGGAGAAGTTATAGCTAGTAGTCTGATGTGGTCTATCGCTGTATGTTGCCCTCCTGCCGTATCCTCGCTTGAGTGAAATACCGTCCGTGTCATATATACCTGACCGAATCCGTACGCTTCGTCACGCACTAACCTTTACCGCTTTAGCGAGGTCCACGTTCCGATTGATGTTAGTATCCGCATATTTTATTTGTACATATTTTGTAAATATTGTTTTGTATATATATATATATATATATATATATATATATATATATATATATATATATATATATATATATATATATATATATATTGTAAATAGTTTCAAATCTGTAATATAGGGTTGGGTAAATTAAAGACCTTGATTAATTATTATCTAACCCCTTAACATACAAAATCTGCTACACCTTTCGTTATAACAGAAGTGGTCGGATCACGCCGAGTCAGCGATTAAAGCCCGCTCACTCGGGGTCACTAAATTTAGCTTATATTACCTTAAGGCTACCGAACCCTTCTCCACAGAGTTACCCAGGTACTTTGATCGTTATATAGGTCAGAATTTAGTGAAGAGGTCGTAGAACTCCTCGACAAGGAGTAAAGCCTTTAAAATCTGGCGCTCATGATCCGCCGATAGCAACCGTCAATCCTGGTCACCTAAAAACGGTCTGCAAGCCAAGACCTCGTCACAAGGCTTTCATCAATCCCATCAGGTGAGCTGACGGTACTGTAAAGTAGCATCTAGTCTATTTTTTGTTTGTTAGATTACTAGAAAAAAAATGAAAATAAAATCTACAAATGAAGGTACTTTAGGTATATCTTTCACGAAAAATTCAATTTTGTACTTGTATGTCTTTGGTTGGGCAACAAAGGGTTAAGGTGTAAAATTGTTGAAAAACAGGTTAACTAATTTTTCTCAATTTAGCGTTTTTTAGGTGATTTCGCTTTTGTTACGTAATTTAAAAAATATTTAAATTTTTATATGAGCATCTGTACATATTGAGTAACAGTTAAATTGGAGTGACCAAAGGGGTTTAGTGTAATCGGGTTCGCAGAGTCTACCATTGACTGATTAATCCCAAACGAAATAGGACAGATTGTCAATATAATTATCTGTGTGCTTTATTGCATTTTCCTCATACACAGTGTTAAAATTTTGTCTTTCTATATTAAGCCGATATTGACCGTGTTTTCGTGATTAAACGGAAGGTGAGTCAGTTGCCGCAGTTTATCGCATGCCGAAAAAATGGTCTTGGTTTCTCCTATAATAACCCTACTAATTTATATGGTCCATTAATAACAATAATTGTAAATCGGGCAAGTCGTAAAGCTCACAATAAAAACGTTTCACAGTCTATCACAAGGATACTTAGTAAGTGTGCCCGAGAATCCAAAATATAACGAATTTAATATCATAATTAAAAACACCAGTGTTGAACATCGGAGTTGATTATAAATTTCCTCTTGTTTCACTGAATTTTCTTTAAAAAAAATCACCAATTTGAGTTTTCACAAACTCCCTTCAAATGAGCGCAAACTAGAACCGTTGAAACCCAAACCCAACGTCAGTTTCAGACTTTATATATTCTCATGTATGTATATATATATATATATATATATATATATATATATATATATATATATATATATATATATATATATATATATATATATATATATATATAATGCCAAATTATTGAACTCACCGTGAATTTTCATCGAGTCAATTTTTCTTCGGAATTGAAAATCTATTTTCATGTACACATCTATTCATCAGTTCATTTACAAAATGTTTACAGAATTATTAAGAAATAAGCTAAAAAAATCAATATTTGGTTAAGCCCCCCTTGGCGTTTAATAATGCGTTAATTCTCCAAGGCATACTCTCAATGCATCGAAGAGTGATTTCTTTTAATTTATTATTGTGGTTCCAATGATAGATTATTCTTTCTATCAATTAAACCTTATTGGTGATGGTTTCCTTCCCCAATTTTCTTTTGAAACACTCCCAGACATTCTCAATGGGGTTCATGTCCGGAGAGTTCCCAGGCCACCGCAAAACCCGAATTCTGCCATCTTCCAAGATTTTTTTAATAGATTTAGCAGTATGGCATGGTGCACCATCTTGCATGAATATTCTTGGATCATCTTGAAACCAATCCTGGAGTTGGAGAATCAAACGATCCTGCAATACCTTTTTATACTGGTCTTGCCGCATTGTGCCTTCAACGACATAAAGGCGTCCCAGCCCTTTTCCACTAATGACAGACCAAACCATCACTGAAGTAGGGTGTTTAACTGTCTTGATTCCACAATCAGGGTAATATTTCTCTCAAAACCTGCGCTTGACATACTGTGACTTGTCAGTAAGTATTTGGAAAGTGGATTCATTACTGAAGCAAACCTGCAATAACGTTACAATATTAACAATGAAAAAATTATGACTTTGTTGTACTCCATTAGGTATTTACCATTTTCCAATCATCTAAAGTGAACTGCCTGTAAGAATTGGCCCATTCATATCTGGCTTTTATCATTGTTTCAGTCAATTTTGGCTTTTTGACTGGTCTTCTACTTTTGAAACCTATTTCAAACAAGTTTCGCTGGATAGTCCTTTCTGATGCTATGCACCCAGACTCATCAAACTTCTTTTTAACCCCCTATAAGGGAGATTTCTATTCTTAAGGACAACATTCCTCAAGAACCTCTGTCCTCCGGGAATAATGAGCCCTTTTCTACCACAGTTCTCTTTCCGCTGTGGTTCCGTTGGCTGAGCGGCCTTCAGTTTTTGGCTGATTCGCCGGACAGAAGCTTGTGAAACTTCGCATAGTTTCGCAATTGGCCTTTGGCTGTGACTAGAATGCCTCAAAAGGGCTGTAATCTGCTCACTTTGGGCAAGAGATAAGTCTTTGGCACTCCCCATCTGTTGAAGAGACAGACAAATGTTGTATGACACTTTATAATAATGAAATTGATAATTATTTAGAATCTAACTATGTATTAACTAGTAATAATGTTTGTAACTACTTACTGTGACAATATAATGAAGAAAAAAAAACACCAAAACACTCGATAACTAACTGTGCAAACTTTTTAAACCACACATAAACAGAAGTCAAAAATGACAAGTTATGTCAAAATAACGATTTTCTCTAGATTAAATCACATAATAAAACATTGAAACTTTGAATAACTCGTGAAACAGATGTATTTGTTGCCTAACCACTCAACCATTGAGTCCGTAAAAATCGAATTATTAGGAATAATTGTGAAATTCAAAGGTTAGTCCAATAATTTGGCATGGGACTGTATATATATATATATATATATATATATATATATATATATATATATATATATATATATATATATATATATATATATATATATATATCGTACCGATAACTCAAAAAATAATGAACCGATCTTGGTTAAATTTGGTGAGTACCTGTCTTTTGCAAGTGGCTTGGATAAGTTCGTTAGCCAGGAAAATCGGACCATGTTTTCCTGGAAAATGTTGTGTTTTCTTTCTAAAAAAATATATCTCCGGAAATAGTAAGAGCAACCAAGTGTGGTACGCCTGTTTGCATTCTGAAGGGTGATCCCTGTACCAAAATGTAGGTCTCTAGGTTTAAAGACAAAAAAGTTATGCACTACGTGAAAATTGGAACCTGTGATGAGCACTGATAAGTACACTTGGAGAACCCAAATCACTACAACACATTTTAAAAGACCTGACGATCGCTTCACTAACCAAGTTAGCGTCATCAGATGATGAAACATTCTGCATGTTTCATCCTCTGATGACGCTAACTTGGTTAGTGAAACAATCGTCAGGTCTTTTAAAATGTGTTGTGGTGATTTGGGTTCTCCAAGTGTACTTAAAAAAGTTATGGGCAAAATTCATTTCAAATAGACCCTTTCTCTGATGCTTTGGCTGTCTGTTTAGTTAAGTTGATGCTTTCGCTGTAGGTTTAGTGAACTTTATGGTTTAACGGTCTATAATTTTTTGCTAATTTTCGTAGAACAAATTCATTAATGCATTTTTGCATTTTTTATCGAAATATGATGCAGGTTTGTAAGAAAAAAATCTAGACGCAGTAAGTGCGTTTTGGTAGCGAATTTTCATTAAATCGTTCAAATTTCAATAACTCCATTTGCTATTAATGTTTTGTTGGTTAGGAAACCTACATTTAACTTTACTTTCGAAAAATTTTTGAATATTTTCAAACAATAAGTAATTTTGATAAAATATAGTACATTGTTTCTACTACATAGGCTATACCGGCAATCAGATTGATGCCTGCTCGCATTTGCTATTAAAAACATTTTTATGAAAATTTACTTTTATAACGCACTTGCTGCGTCCAGATTTTTAGCGAATTTTTCGTTAAACGAAAAATTCACTACTAAGGAGACCATAATGGTCCGATTTTGATAAAATTTGGCGCGTACCTTCCTTTTGTAAGTGGCTTGGATAAGTTCGTTAGCCAGGAAAATCTAACAAATTTTTTCGGAAAAATTTTGGGTTTTCTTTCGGAAATTTTTTGTATCTCCAAAAATAACGGAGCTATGACAACCAAATTTAGCATATCCCTGTATACTTTCAAACTTACCCTGCATGCCAAAATTCAGATCTCTAAGTTAAAAAAAAAAGTTATAGGCATTTAAAGAAAAATATTTTGGCTGCCACTGGCGATCAGAGGACAGCACAGGAACAAAATATTTTGTGTGACTAACCAAACCAATTGAATATGACATGCAATGGTTATGTTTTCTTGACGCAAAAAGGTCAAGAAATATCAGAAAAAATATTTTGAAAATTTTATAATTTTTCTTCTTAGAACGTCAAAGCCGCGAATTGAAACTTCAGAATTTGCAATTTTCAGACAACGAATCTGAAACAAATACGAATTGTGTATATAAAATGTCGTAATAACAACGCCTGGAGTTTCAGCTTCGAAGATCATTGTGTTTCATTCTATTAAAATATTTTCAGAAAATCCATTTTAAATAGACCCTCTTTCTGATACTTTGGAAGTAGTTTTAGCTATAGAGTTTATGGTTTAATAGTCTATATTTTAGCAAATTTTTGTAGAAAAAATTCGTTATTGAGAACTCCGCGCCTCATGAATTTTAAAAAGATTTCGTCAAATAAGCGCGAACTAGAACCCCTAAAACCCATATACGGGGTCAGTTTGAATTTTTGTCTGTTTGCACATATACAAGGTGACGTATTTCTACCGTAAAGCTCAATATATCCGTTACCATACAAGATATGATGAAAAAATTGTGTACGTTAATTATAGGGTGTTTCGAGGTGCATCTTATAAACTTATTTTGCCAATCACAGGGTGGCCCATAAGTCGTTGGTGATTCACACTTTCTTTTTTTAATAGAACACCCGCTATGTTATTACATTTTTGTAGTTTCGATCGAATTATAATGAATGTTTGTAAGGTAAAAAAAGATATCGTTCATCGTTTTTGAGTTATTTTAATTGTCAACTTTTCATGTTTTCGGCCCATAACACAAACACATATCACAAATTGTGATAGGGCGTTTTTACTAATAGATAGCGAAGCCCCATGGAAATGACACATTCGGAAAGCTTTTTGTTTGTATTACTGGTTGAAAAAATCGAGATGCCGTATACAGAGCCGCTCTCAAATAGTGGCTGAATTAGAAAAGTTTTCGCAGAAATGTTTTTAGTGTTTCCGTAGAAATATTTTTTTGTAAGTTTTTTTAATATAATAGTAAGTAATAATAAATGGTTAGTAAGTTATTGTTAAAAAATGTTTATCGAATTTTTGTAAAAATTTAATTTAGTGTAACATTACTGAAGGCAATTTATGTAAAAATAAATGGTGAAATTTTATAAAAGAAATTTTTGCAAATTTTTGTAATATTTCTTTAGATTTTGGTCCTAAGGCTGTTAATGAATAATTATATCTTCGCAGGTACGTTAATAGCTTGAAGAGGTGTGTTTTCCAGGAAAATCGGAGCAGTTCTCTCTGGAACTTTTTAAGTTGATTTTCGGACAATGTTTGTACTTTTTGTAACAACAAAGCTATTTTAATGAAATATGGTACATTGTTAGCACTATATAGGTTTTACTGCCAACCAAATGTCCTTTTAAAAACAAGACATATTTGCCATTAAAAACATTTCTACGAAAATTCACTACCATAACGCACTTGCTGAGTCTAGATTTTTTAACTTTATTGAGGTATGTACAACTGATTTTAGGTCATATTCTGTTATAATCACCTTAATATAAAGTTGATATTAAGTCGACCGTTCCCGTAATGGGTAAGGTGCTTAGAGGCATCTTTTGCAACAATTTTAACAAATGAGAAGAATACCATAAATCTAGAACATTCTAAGATACATTTTATGCAATATTTACGATTCATAAAATACAATAGTTATACTAATTTTCAGGTTTCAAGTATCCAGTTTGACATTTACAGGAGAAAAATCTTAAAAAAAAGCAAAATATTTTTTCTGGTATTTCTTGACCTATGAGGCACGAAAAGATAAACGTTCTCTGTAATATTTAATCGATTTTATTTTAACACATTCAATTTTTTGGTATTGCGTCTTCTCTGGTTTTTAGTGGCACTAAAATGTTGCTTCATTAAGTGCCTATAACTTTTTTTCTTTCACGTTAGAGACCTACATTTTGATGCAAAGTTTGATTTTCACAATGTGGTTTACATTTTCCTTGCCAAATTTGGTTGCCATAAGTTTGTTAGGAAGAAGAGGGGTTAAGGGAAAAGCCGCAAGGAGACAACCGCATACACGTGTTTGAAGCTTATTAGCTATCATCAGTACGGTATAGCCAGATGAAGATGGAAACACTCTGTACGGAGATGCAAAAATACATGGAGTCACAACAGGCAACCATTGCACAATTGCAGCAACATTTGGAAGACCCTCAATCCGAGGAAAACAACCAAAATAGCCACGGAGGAAAAGAAATCACCTGCGTGAGCATCCGAAGCCCAGGAAGTTATATTAACTATAAGAGGATTTATAACACGGCATTTCTGTACTATACAAGGAGAAGGGTTAAGGGCAAAGCCGCAAGGAGACAACCGCATACATGTGTTTCAAGCTTATTAGCCATCATCAGTACGGTATAGCCAGGTGAAGATGGGGACCCTCTGGATGAAGATGCAAAAATACACGGAGTCACAACAGGCAACCAGTACACAATTGCAGCAACATTTGGAAGACCCTCAATCTGAGGGAAACAACCAAAATAGCCACGGGGGCAAAGAAATCACCTGCGACTTAACTTTACGGTTAAGACGTTTGAATTTTTAAAACAATTTATTTAATACTTTGAACAATCAATACCTAATTACTTAGTTACAAGAAAAAGGAATAATATAATATACTAAAAATAAGACGATCAACCTACATGTGATCTAATGTCTATGCACTCGGTGTGCAGATGACTAACTCGGAACAAGAATGAAACGTTCTACCTCTGTGAGCAGCCTCTTTATAGTCTTCCCTCCAGGCGTGGCACTATGTCTCTGGATAAACAAGAAATCTGCTGATGTAGATTCTCACAGTGATATTCCGTTCTACTTGCACTTTGAACCTGCGTAGTTCTTGGCTCCTGTATGACGACGGCTGACTCAGCGGTTTTTACCGTGGGAAGGCGACATTGTAGCATAACGGGCCATTGTTTGGGCTCCATTTATCTTGCGTGAACATACGGAGCCCAGGAAGTTATATTAACTATAAGAGGATTTATAACACGGTATTTCTGTACTATACCAGGAGAAGGGTTAAGGGCAAAGCCGCAAGGAGACAACCGCATACACGTGTTTCAAGCTTATTAGCCATCATCAGTACGGTATAGTCAGGTGAAGATGGGAACACTCTGGATGAAGATGCAAAAATACACGGAGTCACAGCAGGCAACGAGTGCACAATTGCAGCAACATTTGGAAGACCCTCAATCCGAGGGAAACAACCAATAGCCACGAAGGCAAAGAGATCACCTGCGTGAGCATTCGGAGCCCAGGAAGTTATATTAACTATAAGAGGATTTATAACACGGCATTTATGTACTAAACAAGGAGAATGGTTAAGGGCAAAGCCGCAAGGAGACAACCGCATTCACGTATTTCAAGCGTAGTAGCCATCATCGGTAAGGTATAGCCAGGTGAAGATGGGAACACTCCGGATGTATTTTTGCATCTTCATCCAGAGTGTTCCCATCTTCACCTGGCTATATCGTACTGATAATGGCTAATAAGCTTGAAACATGTGTATGCGGCTGTCTCCTTGCGGCTCTGCCCTTAACCATTCTCCTTGTAAAGTACAGAAACGCCGTGTTATAAATTATCTTATAGTTTATATATATATATATATATATATATATATATATATATATATATATATATATATATATATATATATATATATATATATATATATATATATATATATATATATATATATCTTTTGGAATATAGAATGTAACACATGCAATAAAAAATATATAGGAATGACAAAAAATCAATAGAAACAAGATTCAAGGAACATATAACAGCATTAGATAAAATCCACCTGTCTAACTACAAATCAAACGTAGCTACACACAAAACACCAAAAACCAGACACCACCCAATTACAACTAATGAAACATGTTAAAGACCACAAGAAAATGGAAATCTGGGAACAATACTACAATCGACAAACAATAAGAAACAATTAATTGCAGAACAAATCTATATACAAACATTTAAATAAAACTTATTAAAGGCCATACAAATAGACAAATTATCAAACCACAGTGATCAAGACAGGGGACCGATACACACGACACAGTCCGAAAGCACAACCCATCAGAGAACAATAAACCGACCAATAGAAGCCCACGGCGCAAGCGCCACGTACAATCTCAGACGTAGACCACACAGGAGAGATAACAGTCAGTAACGTGCTGATGATGAACCGCGACGGTTCGAAACTGCAGTCCACGCAAACCAATAAGAAATCACAAACGTACAGCAAACAAATACAGTGTATATATATATATATATATATATATATATATATATATATATATATATATATATATAAATTGAAATTGACCCCGGCTATGGATTCTACGGGCCCTAATTCGCGCTAATTTAAAGACATTTTCCAACAATCTTACCATCGATACCTCTCTATTAGTGAATTTTATTAATGAGAATTCACTAAAACAGAAATATTTGCAGACACAATTTCACGATTTCGCAACAAAAAATAACTCGCAACATTGTCTTTGCTGGTTGTTCTCTGATACAATGATGCTCAGACTATAGATTACAACGAATACTGTCGTATTGGATAAAGGTCAAAAAGTGTCAGAAAGGAGCAGACGAGCTGAGATAAGCTGAACTATATAGGTGTATAACACTCTGCTGATAAAGGCAAGGTCTGAAATATATTATAGTCCACACACAGACACTACACACACAGGCATACACATATACATATATACGCACACATAGATATACCCAGACGACTCCTGTTTGCAATCAAATGCTTACAGACTCTGAGAAAAATCATGAGGTTTTTATCACATTGGAAATATGGAACAGGCCAGGATCTTGTATACGCAAGATTTACGCCTAATGTGAAACTTGTATACTCTGTATTTTATTTTTTATTGGGTGTATTTCACTTTTTTACGCCTCCTTTATTGATATAGACAGATACAGGTATAAAATACGTGAGAATATATAAAATTTATAGAATATTGGATGTTTCCAGGAATATTTTCCAAACAGTATCCTGGGCTGTTTTTAGGGAATTTTCTTTTAAAAAAAATTCACTAATGAGATCACGACTTTTGAATTTACAAAAAAATTCTTCAAATGAGCGCTAATTAGGCCCCCTAGAACACACATCCGTGGTCAGTTTCAATTTTTATATGTTCATATATATATATATATATATATATATATATATATATATATATATATATATATATATATATATACACTTTATTTGTTTGCTGTACGTTTGTGATTTCTTATTGGTTTGCGTGGACTGCAGTTTCGAACCCTCCCGGTTCATCATCAGCACGCGTGAGTAGCGTGCTGATGATGAACCGGGACGGTTCGAAACTGCAGTCCACGCAAACCAATAAGAAATTACAAACGTACAGCAAACAAATAAAGTGTATATTTAAAAGTGATTACAGTGTAGTGCAATATTCCTAAAGATATATATATATATATATATATATATATATATATATATATATATATATATATATATATATATAATTACATATGCCAAATTTATTGTAATCTTTTAAAAAAGGTTTTATTCAAGATATAAACAGACAATTAGTATAATTACCATTAAAACACATCCCACGACTTGTTCGGTCTTATATGACGTCTTATGTTTAAGTTTGAAGATAAAAGAACTATTTTAGAATCATTTTTATAGAGACCTGGCTTGATTTTGTTTAAATTTCTGCTATATTATGCGACAGCATAATATATCTATGCTGCTCTAAAACTGTGTTTAAGGCCGTTCATAAAGCTACAAATATAGTGTATTTTAATAAATGATTGAACCGCCCAGTTAAATAATAATCAATTGGCCAATTTTTAATTTCATGTCGTCTGTCATTTTCCATAATTGCGGCCGAGATTTCACGATTGTTGCTTCGGGAAGTATGTATTATGCCTGGTATATAGTTAGTTTGGTTACCGTTGATGTATGTTTTATACCTGTTGTATTAATTAATCTACGCGTGGCAGTTAAGTAGTCTGTCTGTCAGGTATTGGACTTTAACCACTAAGTCGTTTCAACGCATGTCTTTAAGATTTTATTATTAATTTAAAAAAAAGTCTAAATATTATGTACCAAATTACTTAAAATTCACAACTTAGGTTTATTTGCACTATTTCTAGCCACATAATGTGAAGTGTCATTCCAGTTACTTTGACACTTACAAAAGTATAGCGTTTTCAAAAAGTTTTCCGCGATTTTCCACGGGAAAAACTTTTCCTTTCCCTATTAACTTCTTTTAGCTTTTGATTAGGCAAACTGATGTCAAGGCAGGTCAGGAAGGTCAGTTGAGAGAATTGTGTGTACACAGCACAGTCAGGGAGGTCTTTTATTTCGTTAAAACGACAAAAAACTCATACAAGTTTTTACTGTCGCGAGACGCTCGTCTAATTAGAAGAAAGCAATGTTTAGTCTATTAATCACATATTATACACATATTTTATCTTTCTGCTCTCCTTGCTTATATGCACTTTAACTATGCCAAATCTCAAACTGCTTCGTGAGCGCAATGTGCTTAACAAGGGGTAGGTACAAAGTTTTTCTTCATGTATTATAACCCTATAGTTGAAACCACAGCTAAACCATCAGAAAAGGGGTCTATTTGAAATTCATTTTCTGCAAATATTTAACTAAAATGAAGGATAATGGTGGCTGAAGCTGAAACTTAAGGCTTTATAGAACACACTTCTTACAAAATTTCTGATACATCGCCCGTGATGATATTTTCAAGTTCTTTATTTAGAACATTTCAATTTTGACGTTTTGAATTGCGACTTTTTGGCGTTTTAAAAACAAAAATTTAAAAGCTTATAACTTTTTTATGCTTTAAAATAGAGATTCATATTTTGGTGCAAGGTTTTCTTTTTATGATATGAATCCTTGTACCCAATACCGTTGCCCTAACTTTGTTATTTCTGGAGATATAAAATTTTCCGAAAGAAAACGCAAAAGTTTCCGGGAAAAACTAGTCCTATTTTCCTGGCTTACGAACTTTTCCAATCCACTTGCTATTGGAAGGTGCTCACCAAGTTTTATCAAAATCGGTCTATTATTTTTTGAGTTAGCGATGTGACACATAAATATATAAACCGACCTCGGATTTGGTTTCCAGGCGTCCTAAATAGCGCTCATTCAAAATTCAAAACTCACGATCTCCTCATTAGTGATTTTTTTTAAAGAAAATTCACTAAAACATAAAATACAAAATATAAAATACAAAACGTAAGGTATGTGGTACAACACCAAAACACTATATAATCACAAGTGCAAAAGCAAACAAACTCTTCCACTGAATACAAAACATTATCCAGCATCAGTTCACTAATCGTTCTCCTAAACTGCTTAAAAGGTGGTACTCGTATATTCTTTATCTTGTCTGGTAGCATATTATGCAGTTTTATTACTAGATATGGAGGTCTTTTGTATACCTCAAGTCTAGGTAATGGTAACACCAAATCAGCACTGCGTGTATTATAACCGTGTACATCACAATTGGTTGTTAGTCCATGCCTAATTTTGTAGTTAGAACAAAGCAACTCTAGGATATATATACAAGGCAGTGTCATAATGCGAAACTCCACGAAGAGAGGCCTACAAGAACTCAAAAAGAGCATATACCTGACTATTTTTTTATGCATGATGAAAACGTCTGCCAGCATTGACGATGAACGCCAAAAGATCATTCCAAAAGGCAACCTGGAAAAGACGTATGCGTAATATATATTTTTTATCTGCTCAAGGCCCACGATAGATCTTAAATTTAAAATGTCGTGAAACGCGGAACCAAGGGCACTCGTCACATGACCACAGTGAATGTCCCCGCGAAGGTTGATCTGCAGATGAATGCCAAGAAATTTTAGGGTAGCAAGGGATTGCAATGTTTCGCCTTCCATCCTCAAAACTGTGGACAAACCAGATCCCCCACGCCCAGCATGAAATCTCACGTAGCCTGTCTTGTCAATATTAACGACAAGTCTGTTCTGCAAAAACCTGCGTAAAAGGCTATCCAAGGCAACATTGGACTGGGTCTCAATTTTATCCGGATTAGCTGTAATAAAAATGGTAGTGTTGTCGGCATACATAACGATGTTGGGTAACGCAGCCAGATCATTTACGTAAACATTAAACAACACAGGGCCGAATATAGAACCCTGTGGGACTCCGTACTTGACTGAAATTGTCTTCGATCTACTACCATAGAGTCCGTCATCACCAGAAACACCTCAATAAATTGACTTCTGTTAGAGAACTGGGGGTCAAATCGATACCCAGCTACACCCCTTACAGGATAGTCCTCCGATTTAGACAACAGGATCAACGCTGTCAAATGCCCTGCTGAGGTCACAAAATACCCCAGCAGGACACCCCCCAGCGTCGACCGACGCTAGAATATTCTCTTGAAACTTATATATCGCATCTGTAACAGAGTTATTTTGCCTAAACCCATATTAATTTGGATTTAATATTTCGAACTTATCCAAGAAAGAGGTCAGTCTCCCCAACATGGCCAGCTCCAGGACCTTAGAGAAGGTGGTTGCTATAGTGACCTGTGTATAATTTTTAGTAGATGTTGGGTCGCCTTTTTTGTACAAGGCAATGCCTCTACATTTTTAATACAGTTTTGGAAACACACCATACTAAAACGACCGACTCACTAGAAACGTAAGCGGCCTAACAGTCAGATGAGCAACTATCCTCACCAAAAAAGGTGGAATTCCATCCGCTCCACAAGACTTTTTGTTTTTTAGCTTCATAACAATACGTATTATTTAATTCTCCGACAATGGGATCAGTGAGAGACTCGCGAGAACCTGGCCCAGTGACAGGAATGGCATTCAATTATATATATATATATATATATATATATATATATATATATATATATATATATATATATATATATATATATATATATATAATATTTGCTCACACCTCGTAAGGCTTACCTATTTCTTGACGATATAATAAGATTAGTTTATAATTTAACCCTTTCAAAAGTTGTTGTAAAGAGGGTCTTTATCTTGAATGTTTTAAAGTTAATTTCTATAGAATCTTGGTTTAGTATTTCCAGGCGGTAACGGCGTCTGTTTATAATTATCTTAATGCATTTTGTGAAAGGAATGACCGCTTTGAACCTTGCATTAAACTCACTAATTACTCTTTTTGAGGGTAAATAGCATAACACCAGCCGTGCATTTATTCCAGTTTTATAAGTTCATATCAAAATAATTCTAAAGAAGGTGATATTTGAACCCTAGGATTTATTAAGTAAATATCATTTTCAGTAATTATTGTCATAATTGTGTTCATATCATGCAAATAAATCTATTATAAAGTAACCCTTAAACAAAGGAAATCATAAGTACCTTTTAGTGAATTTTCTTTAAAAAAAATTCACTAATGGGGAGATGCCGACTTTTGAATTTTGACAAAATTTCTTCAAATGAGCGCTATTGAAGACCCCTGGAACCCAAATCCGAGGTCGGTTTATAAAACTTGGTGAGTACCTTCCTTTTGGAAATGGCTTGGACAAGTTCGTTAGCCAGAAAAATTCGCTGAGGTTTTCCAGGAAAATTTTGTGTTTTCTTTTGAAAACAAATTATATCTCCGGAATTAACAAAGTAAGAGCAACCAAATTTCATTATTATATATATTCATTATAACATTATAGGTAAGTTACTTACCAAAATTTAGCTCTGTAGGTTAGAGGGCAAAAAAGTTACAAGCATTTAAAAAAAATGTTTTCCTCAAAACGTCAAAAGTCGCGATTTTAAACGTCAAAATTGGATTTAGGTAATGAACCTGAAACTAATATGAGCTATGAAAGGAAAATGTCTCAAGAATAATGTTTTACAAAGCCTGAAGTCTTAGTTTCAATCGTCAGTGTTCTTCATTTTACTAAAATATGGCCAGAAAATTCATTTCAAATAAACCCTTTCACTGATGCTTTGGCAGTATTGTTGGCTATAGAGTTTATCGGTTAATGGTATATCATTTTGATTAATCTTTAAAGCTCAATATATCCGTCATTATGCAAGATACGAAAAAAAAATTGTATACGTTAATTATAGGATGTCTTGAGCTACATCCTAAAAAAATATTTTTTCTTTAAAAAAATCACTAATGAGGAAATCCGTGTTATATATATATATATATATATATATATATATATATATATATATATATATATATATATATATATATATATATATATATATATCGTACCGATAACTGAAAAAATAATAGACCGATCTTGATCAAATTTGGTGAGTACCTTCCTTTTGAAAGTGGCTTGGATAAGTTCGATAGCCAGAAAAAACGGACCAGGTTTTCCTGGAAAATTTTGTGTTTTCTTTCTAAAATAATTCATATTTCCGGAAATAACAAAGTGAGGGCAACCAAACTTCGTACGCGTATTTGTATTATAAAGAATGAATCATGTACCAAAATTTAAATCTCTAAGTTTAAGGACAAAAAAGTTAAGGGCAGCTAGATCAACAAATTTGGGAGTTATCCTCAAAACGTCAAATTCGCAATTTTAAACGTCAAACTCGCAATTTAAAATCTCAAAATTGGCAATGTTTAGGCAAAGAACGTGAAACAAATACGGATTGTGGAAAAGAAAATGTTGCAAGAAGAGTGTTCTGCGAACCCTTAAGTTGGTGCTTTCGCTGTAGGTTTAGTTAAGTTTATGGTTTAACGGTCTATAATTTTTAGCTAATTTTCGTAGAACAAATTCGTTACTGCATTTTAGCATTTTTTATCGAAATATGATGCATGTTTGTAAGAAAAAATCTGGACGCAGTAGGTGTGTTTTGGTAGCAAAATTTCATTAAATCGTTCAAATTTCAATAACTCAGTTTGCTATTAACGTAAGTTTTGTTGGTTAGGAAACCAACATTTAACTTTATTTTCGGAAAATTTTTGAATGAACGCAGCAAGGGCGTTTTGGTTGCGAATTTTCATTAAATGTTTCAAATTTCAATAACTCAATTTGCTATTAACCTAAGGTTCATTGGAGACCAGTTTTCTCAGAAACATTTAAAGTTTATTTTCGGAAAATTTTTGTACATTTTCAAATCATTATTTTGATAAAATATGGTACATTGTTCCTACTATATAGATTATACCGGTAACCAAATTGATGCCTGCTCGCATTAGAGCGATATATTTATAATTAAAAACATTTTTATGAAAATTCACTTCCATAACGCACTTGCTGCGCCCAGATTTTTTTTATATTTCAACAACACACCACTAGGGCTCACAGCCTAAATACTATCGTACCGTGGGTGTCGACAAGGAGGAAAGAGGCAATTTGTTAATTCTGGACTTGAAGGTTAAAAAGAGAGAGGTCACCAACGGCTCGTCGGTAGGCAAGGGATGGCAGCCTTTGGGTGAGGGTAGGGTCACCGATGAGACGTATAGCTCACTTCTGAATGGAGTCCAGGATAGCGAGTGTAGAAGCGGCAGCAGCACCCCAGATGTGGGAGCAGTATTCGAGGTTTGGTCTTGTTTATATTGCTCCTGTTTATGCATTGAGGGTGGTTGTAGCCATGTATAAGGGGGAGAATTCCTGTGACGAGCCGCCAAGAAAGATTTTCAATTTATGTTTAAATTGTTACCTCATTTCGTTTGTTTAAAATATTTTTCCAAAAATGAATTTGAGGTTGTCTTGTTTGTCAGTCTCACATAGAAGGCTATAATATTTTATTATTTAAAAAACAACAACAACAGTTAGTAAGCGATGAAGAGGGTCTGGGTGCAGCAAGTATGTTGTGGTCGAGAATTTTCTTTTAAAGATTTCAAATCTGAAAACTCAATTTCCCATTAAGCTATAATCTTCAATCTTGAGCCATAGTAAAACCTATGTAAAATACCTTTTTGGTTATCTTGTTTGCAAAAACCAGCTCGATTGGGTTGACTAAAACAAAACCATCAAAGCAATTAATAAGGAAAAATACCTGCCATACTGATAATTTGCCACGTACATTTTGTTTGTAAATAGTTTTTTTTTTTGAAAACTTTTGTAACTAATGAAATTTTTTAAAGCGACTTTATCAAGCGAAGTTCTTCAAGTAATCGCTTATTGTGACCTCTAAAACCAATCTTAAAGATCCATTGAAATCTAAAGAATTAGTTTTAACAATATACATTAGAACCTCGGTGGTTCAGGGGCAAGAACGTGTGCCTCTGAACCGAGGGGTACTGGGTTCGATCCCAGGGTACTCCTGTCACTTTTTCAATACAAACTGTAAAATTAACATCAACCGAGTTGCTGACATTGTATATGAACAAGTTGAATGTCTGCACGTTCCGCCCTTCGGAGGGGGCGTAAAGCCATCGGTCCCGTGTTCATGCGTTGTTGGGCACGTTAGAGACCCCTACCCTCCTTACAGATAGTCAGGGGTCCGGCAAAAATTCCAGGATAGTGAGGTGAAACTGCTCTTTGGCGTCGGTGATTGGCCATAGTCGCGGAAATAGGCCGACGTTAAAGAAACAAAACACATACACACACACACACACATACACACACAAATATACATTACTAATAGTATACATTTCTTATGAAAATTCATTACTATACTATAACTTTTTTTATTAAATGGGCTCGTTATGCAGAAAACTTTCCCTAACTCCTTAAATAATTAAAATCGGAAATATGATTATATAAAGTTTTTTTTTTCTTGTAATGACCTCACCGTTCAATTGTCGCAGTTTGATGGTGAGCTAATAAATCACCCTGTATATCATCGATTTGGTTACTTCAAATAAAATTTTGGGATTAGGATAGGCAATACATTGTTAACTTGTTAGTGTATTTAGCAATAAATACACTTACATTTTAGCAAGATAATAGTTAATTTCACGACAAGCTTTAGTTTTGGTATACACTTTTCTAAAAGTATGTGTAAACGATTTAGTTCCCATAATATTTGGCCACAAGTTCAATCAGGAATTCAATTACAGCAAGAGCACGGTACTAGTATGTACATACATAACAAGGTTGATTAAATCACCAATGTAGATGCAAGTAGATGACTGTCAGCAGTGCTTTTGCTAGTTGTAAATATTTGTTACCTGCATCGCCAGGCGGTAACTAGATTTAAAGGATAACCAGCTCGTTTATTTGATATACTCGTATTATTTGACAGTGGTAGTATTCTGATGAAAAATTGTCCTAGCACTATATAAGATAATTAGTTTACTCAACAAGTTTGTTGGTTTTAGTTAGGTTTATCAAGTAGATTCGTTAGCTAACAGGGTCTGTCCCAAACTAGCGAATAACATAGACTGCATCACAACAGATATTATTTTAACAGTAAACGCTTAAAACAAGCTTTTACTTCTAAACCAAAAGACAAGCTGCCTTTGCAATATTGTAAACTTTTTTTAGTGAATTTTTATTTAAAAAAATTCACTAATAGAGAGGTATCGATGGTGATTTTTGCAAATGAGCGCAAATTTGGGCCACTAGAACCCATATCCGGGGTCAGTTTCGATTTTTATATGTTTTAGATATATATATATATATATATATATATATATATATATATATATATATATATATATATATATATATATATATATATATATATATATTGTGTAATGAAGTATTATTTCCTATTTGTCTGTGATAGAAAACGCATAACTACTAAGTAAGTAATTAATTAAATAAGAAAAGAATCAAATACAAACTATATAAATATTTGCTAAAATATTTTCACCATGAAATATTTTAAGGCGATTTATATTTAATTAAACAGGTATTTCATACTTATTATCTTATCCGGTTGTGATAAGGTGATAAAATTCCAAGCATCGTAGAGTTTTTGGTCGGCTGTGAAATTTATATAAAAGGAGAAGCAACACGGGGCACAGTATAGTATTGTTAATTCAGCTGTTAAGTTATTAAGTCGCCACGAGTCCGCACCGATTCCGTTTCCGTTTGCCGTCCGAGCGCACCTCGTTGGTCGATTTCCGTATCCGAAAATATTGTTATAGGTGAGAATTATCCGTTTTAAGTAATTCATATTTTGTAGCGAATTTTCATACTTTTAAATCATCACACTTCTCAGTCCAAATCTCCTCAAGTGAATTATTTCTGCTTTTCCTGACCTGCCGCCGTCCCTATAGACAATTTTCGTATGTTAGATTGTCTTGAATTATTTTTGTGAGGATGCTGAGGATTCACAGCTCACATAAATAATCGAGATATATTCATCTTGGTTTGATCCCGATAGGGACGCTGAGGATTCACAGCCTATCTAGGTCACTCCAAGTGATACTTTCCTTTCCAATTAGCCCTGTACACTTCATCTGGCTCCCGGCTTTCCGCCCCATACAGTATAAGCTCTTGTGTTATTTTAGTGAGGACGCTGAGGATTCACAGCTCGCTAAAGTAATCAAGATGCTTTTGTCCCGATTTGACCCTAGCGGAGATGCTGAGAATTCACAGTCCGCATAGGCCTCCGGGAACTGTCATCCCGTTTCTCCCGTCTACACTTTTTCGTCTCCGCTGTCCCCTGCTTCGACGGAGAAGTTATATCTAGTAGTCTGATGTTGTCTATCGCTGTGTGTTGCCCGCCTGCCGTATCCTCGCTTGAGTGAAATACCGTCCGTATCATATATACCTGACCGAATCCGTACGCTTCGTCACGCACTAACCTTTACCGCTTTAGCGAGATCTACGTGCCGATTGATGTTAGTGTCCGCATATGTTATTTGTACGTATTTTGTAAATATTATTCTGTATAGATATATTTTGTAGATAGTTTGAAATCTGTAATATAGGGTTGGGTAAAGTAGAGAGCTTGATTAATTCTTATTTAACCCATTAACGTACAAAATCTGCTACACCTTTCGTTAATACAGAAGTGGTCGGATCACACCGAGTCAGCGATTAAAGCCTGCTCACTCGGGGGTCACTAAATTTAGCCTATATTACCTAAAGGCTCCGAACCCTTACAGAGTTACCCAGGTACTTTGATCGGTATATCGGTCAGAGTTCAGTGAAAAGGTCGCAGACATCCTCAACAGGGAGTAAACCCTTTAAAAATCTGGCGCCCGAGATCCTCAGATAGTAACCGTCAATCCGTGTCACCGCAAAACGGTCTGCAAGCCAAGTTTTTGAAAAATTCTTAAAATGTTGTGTTTCAGGATATATATATATATATATATATATATATATATATATATATATATATATATATATATATATATATGTATCCAACCGACACCCTCGTGGCGCAGGTTGCTAGGTGCCAGCCTGCTAAGCGAGAGGTCCCGGGTTCGATTCCTGGGCGAGCCAAGTTGACTTTGTCTGAAAAATTTGTAAAAAATATTGAATGTAGGGAAATGAAGGTGCTAATGGCCTGAGATGCCGTAGCCAATAATATTAAATAAAAAAATAAAAAAATATGTATCCAACCGATAACTCAAAAATTAATTAACCGATTTTGATCAAACTCGGCAAGTGACTTTCTTTTATTAATAGCTTGGATGAGTTCATGAGACAGAAAAATCGGACACGGTTTTCCGGGAAAATTTTGAGTTTTCTTTCGAAAAAAATTTATATCGCCGGAAATTACAAAGATATTTCAATAAAATTTGGTGTACATATTGCTTTGGAAAAGGCCTATGTGCCAAAATTCAGCTTTCTAGGGTTACAGAAAATTGGGCTATTCAAATTTAAAACATTTATATTTAATTTCACCGCCTTTCATTGTCAACAACTTATACGAGATCTAGTATGTTGTTGCCGTGGTAACGGAACATTTGATATTATTGCGCAGGTCTGTTAGACGCTGTAACTGATGTTTACCGTATGATATGAGATCGTTTATATGTTTATTTGTTTGAGTCGACGAATTATTTGTGTCATTGGGGAAATTTTTATATACAAGTGCAAATTATTCCTTTATTAATGTTAGTGGGTGGATTAAACAGTGTTTGTTATGTTTTATCAACATATATAAAGGATCGAAGTTTTACAAAAAGGCTGATATTACACAGGGTGGCGTGTTTCTATGGTAAAGCTGAATATAATTATTATTATACAAGAGACGATAAAAAATTATATAAGTTAATTATAGGATGTCTTGAGCTGCATCTTATAAAATTATTTTGACAATCACCGGCTGTCCCACAAGTCGATCGTTGGTGATCCCTACTTTTTTTTTCAAACAGCCTTATTTTATTGCATTTTTTATCGAAATATGTTTGTAAGAAAAATCAAGACGCAGTAAGTGCGTTTTGGTAGCAAATTTTCATTAAATGCTTCAAATTTCAATAACTCAATTTGCTATTAACCTAAGATTTTTTGGTTAGAAAATCAACGTTTAAGGTATATTGTCGGAAAATTTTTGTACATTTTCAAACAATTTATTAAGTTATTTTGATAAAATATGGCACGTTGTTTCTATTATATAGGTTATACCGGTAACCAAATTGATGACTGTTTGCATTTAAAAGACATATTTGATATTCAAAGCATTTTTATAAAAATTCACTGCCATAACGCACTTGCTGCGTCCGGATTTTTTTTTAACTTAGGCAAATGAACAAATTTATTTACAGTATTTTATAGAATGTAGCTGGTATAATATGGTGAAACCAAAGCAATGTCTTGCTAGACAGAGATGGCAAAATAATCGCAGACACTGTAGGAAAACTAGCAAGATGGAAGGAGTATACCCAGGAATTATTCGACGATGACAGACAACAAGAAATAGTAGAAGACAGCGGAAATAATTTATTGAGCAGCGCTGCCTGCCAGACCTGGTCCAATGCTTAGGATATTTTTAGAGCGACAATCTGCGATTCACCGTGTAGTTCCATTGACTTGTTCCAAGAATAAGTGACAAAGGAAAGGAGGTCGGCAGTTGATCTGCGCTGACGGAATCCATACTGCCTGCCGTAGATTAGACTGTGTTTTTCAAGAAATTGTAGTAATTCGGTGTTTATATACTTTTCCATCACTTTAGAGATGACTGAAGGGAGAGAAATAGGCCTGTAGTTGCTAGGAAACGCTTTGGATCCATCCTTGGGGACGGGTTGTACTCGAACAGTTTTCCAGTTACTGGAGAATATGCCTCTATTGTAAGATGTCTGAAACAGACGAGTGAGGACAGGAGCAAATTTTGGTGCGCATTTTTTGAGAACCATTGCTGGAATCTCGTCAAGGCCATAGGCTTTTCTGGTATTAAGAGAAGAGAGCATCTTTCGTACCTTTTTAGTTTTGAAAATGATATCCGTCATTTTATGCGCGACATTGGGGACTGTTGGTGGTTGAACATTTGGCGGTGGGTTAAGAGTAGAATTGCCGGCGAACAATGAGGCAAAAATTCGGAGTTGCCCAGGGCGTTAAAAACAATTTCATCCCCTGAAACAAGAGGTGGGAACGTGCTCTTGCAGAAATTATTACCATTAGATTTAGCAAGAGTCCAGAAGGGCTTGCTGCCGTTGGAGCTCAAGAGGACATTGTTTTTGATGTAGTTATTAAACGAGTTTTTGCCTCAGAAAGAATGCGGACATAGCGGTTTCTTGCGTCGTTAAATGTTTGACAGTTTTGACTGGGATTGTGTAGAAGTGTTTTGTGAGCTTTGAACTTTTCAAGTCTGGCCTTGTCACATGATTTAGAGAAGCAGGGCTTTTGAGTGGCTGCAGAGGTTTTCTGTGTACGTGGAATAAATAATTCCATGCCAGCTTGGATAATTTCGGTGACGTTTTGTGAGATATCAGAGTAGTCAGGATGAGAGAAGCAGACAGACGCCCATGGAAATGGGGAAAAGTAATCCTGCATTTCGTCCCTGTTTGCGGAGTTGTAGTGCCAAACGATAAGTGGGCGTGATGACTGTGTGGCCTTGGGTTGCATTACGCAGGAAGCAGTGACCATGCCGTGGTCTGAGCGACCAAGTGGGGCGGTCACTGATGTCTTATAGCGGTTTTGTAGCAAGAAGGAAATCCAAAGAATTTGGGCTGTGTGTTGGGATGCAAGGAAAGTAAGTAGGTTGCTGAACCATATTGGCTAAATAATTGCTGACTGCAAAGGCCTTCGCTGCTCTCAATTGCGGATCGGTTTTTGAAGATCCTAGCCATTCCTGATTTTGGACATTGAAGTCAACAAGAATAGTGACCTCAGAGGAAGGATATTCAGAAATCAGATGGTCGGTTTTTTCATAAAGGTAGTCGAAGAGCTTGGCAACGTTGTTGTCAGAAGGTAACCGATAAATGCAACAGATGAATTTAGTTGCAGCCCTGAGAGAGAGAGTTTCATCCAAAGTATGTATTTTCTTTCAGATTCTAAATTGGGGAGTCTGGTGCAGGGTAGATTGCTACGGACGTATGCGCACACGCCTCCATGCAATCTAAAGGAAGTAAGGAGCTCATACCCCGGAAATTAAGGTGGTTAGTGGCTGTTTTGGCACTGATTTGAGTTTCGGTGAGAAAAACGAGTTGGGGCCTATTATCCTCGAGTAAATGGTGGACGGAGTTCTGGTTAGAATTTAGGCCACATATATTCGAGAAGGATATGTTAAATCTTGATGCCGGTGCCCCCTGCACAACTCTCTCCCTAAGATCCGTATGGAGAAGTCTTTTACCTCCAGAATCCTTTGTACAAGGAGGAGTCATCATTGTTTTTGGTTATAAGGGAAACCGACTCATACACCAGAACCGGAAACGTCTGTTGGGACCTCATCGGTCCCTTGATGTAAGGGGTGGTACCTCCTCGGGCGTGAAAAAAATCATTTACTACCACGTCAAGGAAAAGTCCACT
This sequence comes from Tillus elongatus, assembly GCA_964006375.1. NCBI lineage: Eukaryota > Metazoa > Arthropoda > Insecta > Coleoptera > Cleridae > Tillus > Tillus elongatus. Next base: position 245,629,119 of record OZ023263.1, on the reverse strand, counting down.
ACCACCTGCTAGTTCAGTGTTTTTTGAGTTATCGCTCGGATACATATATATATATATATATATATATATATATATATATATATATATATATATATATATATATATATATATATAATGTTTCACGGACCTTGGTTTTGAGTTCCCAAATTCGCGCTCATCTGAAGAAATTTTTTCACACGTTTTTCATCGGGACCTCTCTATTGGCGACCTTTTCTTAATGAAAATTCCCCAAAACGTACTGAGCTGAAACAACGAGGATCAGAAAAACCTCATGATGCTGATTAACTATTGTGGCTAATGAGAAACAGTCTCAATGCCAGTAACACACACAAAACGTCTTCACATCACGCTCATTAGACGCAATTTTCCGAGCTGCACCATCGTTACCTCTCTATTTGTAAGTTATCTTGATGAAAATTCACTTAAAGTAAAATCAAAAGGATTCCTTATTTAAAAATTTCATCGGCACCCATATTAGATATTTTAGCTGAGGATTGGAAAATATGAAACAAAACCTAGGCAACCTATCGAATCTGAAAAGCCATTTAAGAAATTCAATTCAGCCACTCTAAATAAAAAGCAGTACATGATTTCCTGCTGTGGCAGGTTGCATTAACCGTTTGACCAGAATATTGAGTTTTAGTCTGCGGACAGTGCGGCAACAGAATAAACGGAGAGAATGTCAGAGAAAGTTAAGTTGAAACTTTGATTCCTGCTGCGATCAATCCTGAGACTCACTCATATTCGTATAGTTGAAAATACACTTCTGGTTAGATTTGTCACACTTCAGTAAAATAATAAATCACCAATGCCTCCGAACGGATATAGAGTTCTCACACTTCTTTCAGTTCTATCTGCACATTGCGGAAATTCAGATAAAATATCAATCTGCTCTTAGTCAATTGTGTACCATGCTCACATATATTGGATATTACGTTTTTATTGACTCTTCTCTTCAAACATTAAATTAAAGGTTCTTTTCTGTTAACTGAATTTATATCGAGTATTTACTGGGATGTGTCTACAGTTAAAACATCATTCCTATGATTCTGGAGTTATTTCTCATCGAAGTTCTTTACAGACATTTCTTCTCTAGATCGTTTTAGCGAATTAAAAAAAAATTCACTAATGAGGAGATCTGTATATATATATATATATATATATATATATATATATATATATATATATATATATATCCGACCGATAACTCAAAAAATAATAGACCATATATATATATATATATATATATATATATATATATATATATATATATATATATATATATATATATATATATCCGACCGATAACTCAAAAAATAATAGACCAGCCTTAATCAAATTTGGTAAATACCTTTCTTTTACAAGTGGCTTGAAAAGTTCGTTAGCCAGGAAAATCGGAGCAGGTTTTCCCGGAAAATTTTGTGTTTTCTTTCTAAAAAAATTCATATCTCCGGAAATAACAAAGTAGGGATAACCAAGTTTGGTACGCATATTTGCACTTGCACTATAAATCTCTAGCTTTAAAGACAAAGAAGTTATAGGGAGATAAAGAAACAAATTTTAGAGTTTTCCTCAAAACGTCAAACTCGCAATTTTAAACGTCAAAATTGGCAATGTTTAGGCAAAAAACGTGAAACAAATACGGATTGTTAAAAGAAAATGTTGCAAGAAGAGTGTTCTGCAAACCCTTAAGTTTCAGATTCAACCGTCATTGCCCTTCATTTTACTAAAATATTTACAGAAAATTCATTTCAAATAGATCCTTTCTCTGATGCTTTGGCTGCCAGTTTAGTTAAGTTGATGCTTTCGCTGTGGGTTTAGTGAAGTTTATGGTTTAACGGTCTATAATTGTTAGCTAATTTTCGTAGAACAAATTCGTTAATGCATTTTTGAATTTTTTTATCGAAATATGATGCGTTTGTAAGAAAAAAACCTGGACGCAGTAAGTGCGTTTTGGTAGCGAATTTTCGGTAAATTTGCAGTTTACCTCCCGAACGCTTTTCAAAAAACTGTTTTCAGAAACCTGCCTAGGGCTTCCCTGAATACACAAACCCCAAAAAAAATTTCTTGTTCGCACCCCTTAAGGAAGTTACGGGACCAGGAGTGAGTAGGGGTGTATAATTTTTTTAGCTAATTTTCGTAGAACAAATTCGTTAATGCATTTTTGCATTTTTTATCGAAATATGATGCGTTTGTAAGAAAAAAATATGGACGCAGTAAGTGCGTTTTGGTAGCGAATTTTCAGTAAATTTGCAGTTTAGCTTCCGAACGCTTTTCTAAAACTGGTTTCAGAAACCTGTCTGGGGCCCCCCTGGATCCACAAACCCCAAGAAAAATTTCTTGTTCACACCCCGCAAGGAAGTTACGGGACCAGGAGTGAGTAGGGGTGCTGGGCGGGGTAGGTAGTAAGAAAGAAATATGAGAGAAAATTCGAATAAAACAGGCTTGAAAGCTGTCTTTTTCACATATTGAAGCCATATCCCCCTTAAACCCTGCCTACCCCGCACGGCACCCCTATCCACCCAGGTGCCGTAACTTCCTTGGCGGGTAGGAACAAAACATTTTTCTTGTGGTTTATGCAGGGAGGGTGGTTGTATGCACGCGAGGGGGAAGGAAAATCGCCACGACGAAGCAGCCAACCGCCCACCCCTGCCACAAGTCAAGCGGGGGGGGGTCTGTTTCGTCGTATGCATTTCCCCCCACCATCGTGTTCATACAACCACCCTCGTTGCATAAGCCACAAGAAAAACTTGTTGTTCATACGCCCCAAGGAAGTTACGTGACCTGGGCAAAATAGGGGCTGCTGTGCGGAGTAGGCAGGGTTTAATGGGGATATGGCTTCAAATAGATAGCTCTCAAGCACTTTTCTGCTCATATTTTCTTTTTACTACCTACTCCCAGCACTCCTATTCACTCCTGGTCCCGTAACTTCCTTGGGGGGTGTGGACAAGAAATGTTTCTTGTGGTTTGTGCATCTAGGTTGAGCCCTAGTAAATTTTCATAAGAACTGTACACTGTTATCTCTGTCTCTTTAGCCCAATTAGATAAGGATCGCAGACGCATGGGGGGTTCTGTCTCTGTGGATCTTCAAAAAATATTAGACTGGGGAAGTAGAAATCTTGTACAATTCAACTCCACCAAATCTCAGTCTTGCTTTCTACCTCATAAGAGATACGCCAGCCCTAGACCCATCACAATGAACAACCAAGTTATCCAAAGTAATAAGTCCTTTTTACTTGTTGGCATTTCTGTGGATCGAAATCTCAATTGGCACCAACAGGTCACATCAATTGCAAAAGTGGCTGCTAAGAAATTAGGTTTCCTCTTCCGGGCTCGCAAATACTTTTCACCAGCTAATCTCTATATACCTTATATACTTCACAAATAAGGCCAACACTCAAATATTGCTCCCACATCTGGGTGCCGCTGCCGCTTCTACACTCGCTATCCTGGACCCCATTCAGAAGATAGCTATACGTCTCATCGGTGGCCCCCACCCAGAGGCTACCATTCCTTGCCCACCGACTTGCCGTTGGTGACCTCTCTCTCTCTTTTATAGATATCTGCACGGGCACTGCTCAGAGGAGCTTTCTTCCATGGTTCCTTGACCTGCTGTCCCCAACGTATCTACCAGGGGAACAGAGCGAATGCACCCTTTTACTGTCCAGGTCACCAGACATAGAACATCTTGTTATGCCCGCTCTTTTGTCCCGAGGACTTCCAAATTGTGGAATTCCTTGCCGGCACATGTTTTTCCTTCTCCTCCGAACCTTCAAGTCCAGAAGTGCATCTTTCCTCCTTGTCGACACCAACGATACGATAGTATTTAGGCTGTGCGCCCTTGTTGACATATTTATATATATATATATATATATATATATATATATATATATATATATATATATATATATATATATATATCAGCAAATTATTGATGAATGGACATACAGTAAAAGAGCAAAGTTATTAACGGTAATAGAAAATGAGGTTCTTAAATGTAATTCACATCAACTCGATTGTCTTTTTCTGAGCAGATATGTTTGCAAAATTTATGAGGGTTGCCTGCCCTGTAGCTAGAAATTATTTATATGTGAGCCTGATGCTCCTGACTAATTTTTAACTTTTGAATAGTTATATTTAATTTAAATTGGTAAAAGAATATTTTATTATACTTTTCTTTATTCAAACGTTTTTCGAAAATTATTTGATGATCAAACCAAAATCTAAAAGGGCAGCAACTTTTGTATTATCGATATTTATAAGTATAGTAACTTAATTAAGCAAATTAATGCTACATCGTTATAGTTGAAAGACAATTTAGTTTAAACAAGAAATATGGTTCATATAAAGTTAATTTTACGAGCAATGTCACTATTCCAAAAAAAAAAAATAAGTGAAAGATTTTAGCTAATTTTAACCTGGACCTTCTTCAAAACTTTAAATAACAGATTTACTATTTTCTTGACATAAAACATTTAATTAGAAAGAACTCACTTGTCACAAAACAAGTCTCTTTAGCTCGGAAAGACAAGACATACTCCAGACTTATCTGGGAACTTGCCACAAGCTTGATGGTCCATACAGCAAGTGGGTTACGGTTTGTATTTAGGCAATGAAAGAGCTAAACGGGATCCAGCTCTGCGGAGCGCAGCTCTTGATTGAGAAGGCCTGGGGGTCTTCTACTATTAATTCCAATGTATACGACTCATAAACTCGAAACCAGGGGTAAGACCAGAAACTAGGATTGATACTAAAGACTGGCAGCAAAACTCACAGCCGGTTCAAAACCAACAATAGTCTGAAAGCCATAGTGGCAATAGGATTCATCCAACACAAAAATTCTTACCATCTATTGCAGAACCAAATTTTAATCAAATAACACCACAAAGTACACAACGTCAGCCCTAATCACGTTAGGTACCTTGACAGCAATGATTACCTCGAGTATGTTGTTTTTAATACATCGCTGTACAAATTCCACTCGCGCCTAACATGTATCGAACAAACTTAGGTCGAGTGACCGTTAGATACTGTTGGAGTCTATTTAGTGACCAGTCAATACTGAAATAACGCGGTACTTTGCCCAAAATGTGATCTAGGTAAGCACCGAAAGGGCTGAGGTAATGCGGCAGTTAGTCACCGCTGTGGTGCACTAAATAAACACCGAACATGAGAGGTAACACAGTTGTTGCCCGACTGGTGGTAACTGGCGAGCCAGGCTTTGCACCCGTTTAAGTAAGCAGCTCCGATCTGGTGGCAACGTCAACGTTCCTTCTGATGATATTCTCTGTCCTTAATTACCCATTTCCTTATATGTGTATGAGAGAGATGCAGAGATGCATCTTTTTCGCGCCAGTTTCTGCAGAGACTCAGTCGAAGCTTCGCACTCCCAAAGGTTCTGTTCGATCAGTATCTGTCAAGTATATTTTATTGCTTAACGGTACCGCACGCTTTGTCGGCATTTCTTTCAGTTGTCAATTTAATTAATTTAATTTCCAAATTTATGACTCTCGAATTCGTTATTTATCGAATAATTATCCTTAACGAAAATTAAAATACCAGAATATTATGTCACTTTTTTGCCGTTAGATCTTATTGAGAGACTTATTGATTTTTATCAACTATTTTAAACACACGCATATTCCACAGCGAGGCCATTAGAGATCATTCTCTTGTATTATACAATGGAGCTATTGCGTCTTAAAAATTTATTTTTCAAGAAATAGTTATCTCAGGTAGATATCCCTTGCATTCAGATATTTCCCTGTATAAAATATTCAATGTGTAAGAGGAACATTCGAGAAAGGCTAGTAAGGTATTACGGTAGTGAGGATAAAACTCCATAAAATCTTTTTAATCCACCAAGTCTTTGCTGTGTATTGTTAAGGCGATGTTAAAACTATTGAAACTTCCTTTGATGATATGCTGCCCTAGTAAAAATAGTACTGTAGCAAAAGCTGACCGTAACAAGTAGTGCACTCAATTTTACTGTAGGGAACGCCGGTATGACATCAAACAATAGTGATACAAAAATATAAAATGATGATGGAGAGCATGGAGCGCAGAGTGTTAGTAAGGGCAGCATGTGGGTTCCGTACCATCTCTACGCGGCCAATTCAGTTGTCGGGCGTCGTACCCATATGCCTGTTAGTGGAAGAAAGATTTTTCCTGCATAAGGCGAGGGGAGTGAGACTAGAAGAAGCTAAGCTGGCTGCTAGAAGTCCAACCATGGAGAAATGGCAGCAAAGCTGGTCCCAAAACACCACGAAGTCACAATGGACAAAAGGTTGATTTTAAATCTGACCGACTGGATGAAATACGACCACAAAGAAATAAATTTCTGGCTCACACAAATACTTACAGGCCACGTATACTTCAGATTCTACGCCAAACGCATGGGTAAGTTAGACGAGAACGAGAGCATATGTATCTACTGCCGGAAAGAGGACACGGTAGAACGCTGCATTTTTGTTTGCACAAAGTTCAATGAGATTAGAAGTGCCACCCTCAACTCTGCAAGGATACATAATATCTACGACCTGGTAACAGTAATGTTGAAAGACAAGAGCTCATGCCAAAAAGCGATGGAATTTTCCCGACAAGCTATGTCCATTAAAGAGAGACACAAGAACTGGCGTAGCGAAGAAAATAACCAACTATATTGCACGAACCCCTAATCGCTTAAAGCAGATGGGAGAAGTATGAAAAAGTGGAAGGAGCAGAAGAAAAGACAGCTCTACGCTCTGTAACAGTTCAAAAATAAAAAGTATGGAAGCTAAAAGATCGAGAGTATTTACTCGATGGTTATCCGCGATTGATATCTCGCGACTGACTTCAAATGGATCTAAATCCGGACGATAGTGAGGTCATCATCACCTACTAAACCTTAAGCTAAATGTACCTCGCTCTCTGATTTATTATTTACAAGATAAAGAACACTCAGACGGGTTTGATAAGATAATCAAATACTTACTCGGCTTTAGTCCTGTTCTGCTCAAAGTCCTAATTTCATCAGATCTCCGAGTCAGAACACTGTTACAACATTACAAGATATAGTTATTGTTATTGGCAAGCTCACTGATTAAAGTTTTGGCTTCATTTTACTGGATTAAAGTTTGTACTGCAGGTTGACAAAAACCTTTAAGTGATGTATGAATGTTATACCTGCTTAATTTAAATAAGTCACAGACACAAAACTCCAAAATGACTTACATGTGGACAGCCAAACTTCAGGGGACTCACCGCTCGCTAGATCTGCACCTGAGATATCAAGGATTCCAATTTACCTGTTGACGGATCATGGAAACTGTATTGGGTGATTTAGGCAATCGATGTTCACCATAGGAGCTTAGTTTCTCCACAGGAGAGAGATCAGGAACTGTTGGGAAACGTGTTCGTAGTTGGCAACTAGGCAAATTGCACGTATAATGAATTATTAGAAAGAATGGGTAAACATGTAGTTGAAACTGATGCTCTTGAAACTAGACAGCAAACAGGTATTTTAACTGACATTTCTGTGACCAAAATATACCTGGGGGTATGTGGGATTAACGAACATGAAAGCTAATTTGCTTCGGATATTGGAAACTAAAGTTATTCACTTGAGATTACGTCAAAAACTTTTACTGCATCGGGAAACAAAGGATTCACTGTTCAACTTACTTTTCTCTTAAAACGGGTTATTTATTTTTACTTCAACCGAGATGAAAACACCTGTAACATTTACAGATAAGTATGTTAGAGATATCAGCAGCTCTTTTTGTCCTATCTTTGCCCTATAGGAAGCTCCATAATTTAACCGAGCTGTTGATTCTGCTGCGGCAGACGACAGACTCTCCTTACCAGCGTGTACCCCGCCCAGATCTCCGCTGACTTTCGCGCCTTACAGTGGCCGTTGCAACTCGATCATCGTTCTCTTCTTTTCTAGTTTCATGTCTCGGAAGGAGGTGGAGCGAAAGGTCTATTTTTCGTTGTGGAGATTCAGCGACCTCTGCCTGGGTTCGTGTTTCTCAACCGACTTTTCTTACATCATGATGACGTCAGCCTGTATTTTACCGAGAAGTTCTAGAATGATAATGATCTCTTATCTAAGCAAATATTCCGTCTCTTGATATTTTAAATTCAACATACATAAAAGGAATGCAGTACGGGCACTACGATGGTAAAAGTTATTAGCAAATTTTCAACAAATAATTTCGAAACCAGAACTTGAATTGCTCCTTAGAAACAAAGTTATCTGCTATTATTTAAGCTTACTAGGGGTTCTCTTTAAATCAATAAGGAAGTCACGGTGGTGAATAAAACACAACCGTTACAGCTCTTGAGGATGCCGCAAAGATAGTACCAGTTTATAATAGAGCGGTTCAGTGGAGCCACTAGCTTGGTCAGCAGATGCGTCAACTACGCCCTACAATAGAAAAAGACTAAAAATCAATATGACAAAAACAAAAGTAATGAAGATAAGTAAGGGTAGAGTTACGAAACAAGATATGAAGGTAAAGGGCCAAGAACTTGAAGAGGTAGAAATTTGCACGTACCTTGGCAGTATTATTAGGGATAGAGGTAAACGCAGCGAAGAAGTGAGAAGGATCGCGATGACAATGCAAGACAGAGTACTCATTTCGCTAATAAATATTTTAGCATGGAGTATTGTAATGTATAAGGCGGAAATCTGGGCTTTGATACATTAAGCAAATAGCAGATTCTGAAATATGAACATAAACAAACAGACAGGTGACATTGCCTTCAAAGTGTGATGCTGATAATAGTTACCAGATACTTTGAGTGGGGTAATTTACTCGTATTTTTTAAAAGAAGTGGAGCTATTTACAATAACTTTAGGAAAGCCTTGGGATTCACACCTCAAATATCGCTTGAAAAATTGCAACGTTTAGGTTCAGTAGAGATAAACTTATATGATTCGGTTCGAATCGATACCTGTACAAAGAGAAGCAACAGGCATGCGCCTGTTCTGTCTCCAGTTTGACTTTATCTTTTCCATTTTAAGAGTCCGATCGTTTTATGTACGTAATTTTTGCATTATTCAGGGACGACGACGCGTTTTAAATGTCTTCACAATGTAGCATGTTTGACAGTGATGGATCGATAGCTATAGGCATTTCCTAGCGAAGGAAAGCACTTTGTAACAAAAACTTTTAACATCACTTCCAAATTTACTGCGGATGTTATGATTTTTTAAACGCTCAAAGTTTCTCTACTATAATAACCATGCAGCTTGTCAACACAAAGCTGGCTTTTTAAGATAAATTGATTTCACAAAGGAAAATACTTAACGACGGCCCTAAATAATTTAATCTGATGTTTTATTAAACAAACATTTTATTTGTCTGTACTATTTGTCTCAGAATCTCGGTTCTTCATGGATACTGAACTTAATTTTCATGCCTTGGTATTTTTCGACCATTTAAGCCGGATAGTTTTTCTTTTAGTGAATTTTCTTTTAAAAAAATCACTAACGAGTACCCGACTTTTCGATTTAGAACGCATATCCAGGATCAGTTTCAATGTATATATATATATATATATATATATATATATATATATATATATATATATATATATATATATATATATATATATATATATATATATATATATATATGTATCACACCGATAACTCAAAAAATAATCGGCCCATTTTGATCAAATTTGGTACATACTTCCTTTTGCAAGTGGCTTGTATAAGTTCGTTAGCCAGGAAAATCGGCCGTTTCCCGGAAATTTTTCTGTTTTCTTTCGAAGAAAAATTATATCTCCGGAAATAGCAAAGTACCAAAATTCAGATCTTCATGTTAAAAGACACAAAAGTTAGAAGTAAATTAATTTATAATTAATTAAATCTGATTAAAGAAAGATAAAACGTCAAAATTTATAATTATGGCAGGAGTAAAAATGTGAGTAAAAAATACGACACGAAATGACTAACACGCTCCTAGATTTGTATCTAAGTCGTTATTTTCCTTCATTTCGTTAAAATATGAGCAAAAAATCCATTGTAAATAAAAATTGTTCCGTGTAAATAGTAAAGACGTTAGACAATTAACATACTACCGGATATACCTGCCAGTACATACATCTGTCATGTCGACCGTGGCCGAGTGGGCTAAGCCCTGTACATTAGATAGGTGAGTCCTATATGACGAGTTCTAATCCTAGTTAGTGAATTCACTTTTTATCAATTTTTTTAGTCTCATATCACTTTACCGTTATATGATCAGATTGTTGTTATTCCGATGATTTTTAGCGAGTTTTTGTATAAAAAATAATTTAATAAAGACCAGCACATCTGGTTGTTTGTTCTTGCCCTAACATATTGAAACCGTTCTATATTTAATACAGTCGTAAACTTTTCCCGTGGCTTTACAAGTGCTTAATGTAATTTTATTTTTTTAATTTACCATCGAGGAGATCCCAACACGTATCGTTTGGCACTACAACTTGGCGAACTGGGACGAAATGCGGGATTACTTTTCCTCATTTCCATGGTTGTCTGTCCGCTTATCTCATCCTGGCCCCTCTGATATCCACAAAACGTCACCAAAATTATCCAAGCTGGCATGAAATTATTTATTCCACGTACACAGAAAACCTCTTCAACCACTCGAAAGCCCTGGTTCTCTAAATTCTGTGACAAGGCCAGACTTCAAAAGGTCAAAGCTTACAAAACGCTTCTACACAATAGCAGTCAAGAAAACCGTCAAGCATTTAACGACGCAAGAAACCGCTATGTCCGCATTCTTTCTGAGGCAAGAAACTCGTTTAATAACCACATCAAAAACAAAGTCCTCTCAAGCTCCAACGGCAGCACACCCTTCTGGACTCTTGCTAAATTTATTGGGAATAATTTCTGCAAGAGCACGTTCCCACCTCTTGTTTCAGGGGATAAAATTGTTTGAACCGCCCTGGGCAAGGCTGAACTTCCTCGTTGTTCGCCGGCAATTCTACTCTCAACCCACCTCCAAATGTTCAACCACCAACAGTCCCCAATGTCGCGCATAAAATGACGGATATCATTTTCAAAACTAGAAAGGTACGAAAGATGCTCTCTTCTCTTAATACCAGAAAACCCCCTGGCCTTGACGAGATCTCAGCAATTTTTCTCAAAAAATGCGCACCCGAACTTGTTCCTCTCCTGACTCGTCTGTCTAAGACAACTTACAATAGAGGCATATTCCCTAGTAACTGGAAAATTGCTCGAGTACAACCCGTCCCCAAGAAAGGATCCAAAGCGCTTCCTAGCAACTCCAGACCTATTTCTCTCCTTTCAGTTATTTATAAAGTGATGGTAAAGTATATAAACATCGAATTACTAAAATTTCTTGGAAAACACAGTCTCAGCCACGACAGGCAGTATAAATTTCGTCAGCGTAGATCAACTGCCGACCTCCTTTCCTTTGTCACCCATTCTTGGAACAAGTCTATGGAACTACACGGTGAATATCAGATTGTCGCTCTAGACATATCCAAAGCCGTCGACCAGGTCTGACACGCAGCACTGCTTAATAAACTTCCGGCCTATGGCCTATCACTAAAACTCTGTACCTGAACAGCAAATCTTCTTTCCAACAGGAGCATATCTGTTGTCGTGGATGGCGATTCCTCTAGACTGTATCCAATTAATACAGGAGTGCCCCAAGGTTCAGCTTTAGCTCCTACTTTCTTCTCCACATCAATGACCTCCTCTCTATCACATCCAACCCAGTATACAGTTACGCGGACGACAGCACCATCCACTCAAATATATAGTATTCTAAACCTGTCTCTTTAGCCCAATTAGATGAGGATCGCAGACTCATGGAGGGTTCTGTCTCTGTGGATCTCCAAAAATATTGGACTGGGGAAGCAGAAATCTTGTACAATTCAACTCCACCAAATCTCAGTCTTGCCTTCTATCTCATCAAATATACACCAGCCCTAGACCGATTACAGTGAACAGCCAAGTTATTCAAAGTAATTAGTCCTTTTCACTTGTTGGCATTTCTGTGGTGCGAAATCTCAATTGGCACCAACATGTCACATCAATTGCAGAAGCGGCTGCTAAGAAATTAGGTTTCGTCTTCCGGGCTTGCAAATACTTTTCGCCAGCTAATCTATATACCTTATGTACTTTACAAATGAGGCCAAACCTCGAATACTGCTCCCACATCGGGGGTCCCGCTGTCGCTTCTACACTCGCTATCCTGGACTCCATTCAGAAGAGAGCTATACCCCTCCTCGGTGACCCTACCCTCACCCAAAGGCTGCCATCCCTTGCACACCGACGTGCCGTTGGTAACCTCTCTCTCTCTTTTATAGATATCTGCACGGGCACTGCTCAGAGGAACTTTCTTCCATAGTTCCTCCACCTGCTGCCTCCAACAGATCTACCAGGTGAGCAGAGCAAATGCAGCCTTTTACTGCGCAGGTCACCAGACATAGAACATTTTGTTATGCCCGCTCTTTTGTCGCGAGGACTTCCAAGTTGTAGAATTCCTTGCTGGCACATGATTTTCCTTCTCCTCCGAACCTCCAAACCTTCAAGTCAAGAATTAACAAGTTGCCTCTTTCCTCTTTGTCGACACACACGGAACGATAGTATATTTAGGCTGTGAGACCTCGTGGTGTGTTGTTGAAATAAAATAATAATAAAAAAATAAGGAACAAAAAATAATAATTCTGGCTAGGAAGGCCCGGCTTCCTCTGCCTCCTTAGAGAAACCGCCACTGCCTACTTGTTTCAAATCGTGGCTTGGTGTGTTATTTTAGGGTGTTCAGATGCAATAACTGGCAGTAGTCTTTGCCACTAAGAAATATTACATGCAGACACCACACAATGACCTAGTTAAAGCACTTCAAAATGTAAAAGCAGCTTTTAAAATTACTTAAAAGCGTCTGATGTACATGCAGTTAAGGTTATTATTCTTTAATTGCGAATGTAAAACCTCGCCTTACTCGTCGGCTAAACGATGTTCCTCAACTATTGACAATGAAAATCCATTAAGTTTACGTTGTTGAAGCTTTATGCCGTTCAAGATTAAGAGAAATAACGACGCTACTATTAATGAAACTGCCTAATAGCTGAGCACTGATTGATAATTAAATTCAGTCGTGAAGAGTAAACGTCCTGTCGAATTTGGGATCAGTGACTTTAAAGTTTGTAAAGTATTTTCTTTTGTCGGGTGCAATGAATTGTTATTGACTCAGTCAATATTGGAAAATAACAAGATTAAACTGTTTTCAAGTGATTTAGCACGGAGTTTGTGGTCGATAGGTTAGTCGCCTTTAGCTAAACAAAATAAACAGTTCATTTAATTCCATTTAAAATTTGGGCTTTACTACAGTCTTGCGTAAGTGATTGCTTTCACAAAAAGTTAAACCGCCATAGAAAACCGCTAAAAAACAAGAAAAATAGCTTTAAGGATTTTATACGTAGTTGAGTTAAATCTTTTGATGGCAGCATCAACACGATTACCAAAACTTTTTTAATAGAATATGCTTCTAAAGAGTAGATTCTATATACATAGAACTACAGGTGTATATACCGGGTGATTCAAAAGTATTGGTACATAGAGTAGTAGTAGATTATTCAATTCATCATTCTGAAGAATGTTTTGTCCTCTGATGACGCTAACCTTGTTAGTGAAACGATCGTTACGTCTTTTTTTTATTTCAAAAACACACCACAAGGGCTCACAGCCTAAATAATATTGTACCGTGGGTGTCGACAACAAGAAAAGAGACAACTTGTTACTTCTAGACTTGGAGGTTTGGAGGTTTTTTTTATTTTTTATTTCAACAACATGCCACGAGGGCTTAGCACCTAAATACTATCGTACCGTGGGTGCCGACAAGGAGGAAAAAGGCAACTTGTTAATTCTGGACTTGAGGGTTTGGAGGTTCAAGGGAAAAGGAAAAACATGTGCCGGCAAGGAATTCTACAACTTGGAAGTCCTCGGGACAAAAGAGCGGGCATAAGATGTTCTATGTCTGGTGACCTGGACAGTAAAAGGGTGCATTCGCTCTGTTCCCCTGGTAGATCTGTTGGGGGCAGCAGATGGAGGAACTATGGAAGAAAGCTCCTCTGAGCAGTGCCCGTGCAGATATCTATAAAAGAAAGAGAGAGAGGTCACCAACGGCATGTCAGTGGGAAAGAGATGGCCGCCTTTGTGTGAAGGTAGGGTCACCGATGGGACGCATAGCTCTCTTCTGAATGGAATCTAGGATAGCGAGTATAGAAGCGGCAGCGGCACCCCAGCTGTGGGAGCAGTATTCGAGGTTTGGTGTTATTTGTGAAGTATATAAGGTATAGAGATTAGCTGGTGAAAAGTATTTGCGAGGCGGGAAGAGGGAACCTAATTTCTTAGCAGCTGCTTCTGAAATTGATGTGACATGTTGGTGCCAATTGAGATTTTGATCCACGGAAATGCCAACAAGTGAAAAGGGCTCATGACTTTGAATAACTTGGTTGTTCATTGTGATGGATCTAGGGCTGGTGTATCTCTTATAAGAAAGAAAGCAAGACTGAGATTTGGTGGAGTTGAATTGTACAAGATTTCTACTTCTCCAGACTTATATTTTTTGGAGATCCACAGAGACAGAACCCTCCATGATTCTGCGATCCTCATCTAATTGGGCTAAAGAGACAGGCTGAGAATATTGTATATTTGAATGGAAGATTATGTCGTCCGCGTAACTGTGAACTGGGTTTGATGTGCTAGAGAGGAGGTCATTGATGTGGAGAAGAAACAAAATAGGGGCTAAAGCTGAACCTTAAGAGACTCCTGCATTAATTGGATACAGTTTAGAGGAATAGTCATCCACGACAACAGAAATGCTCCGGTTGGAGAGGAAATTTGCTGTCCAGGTACAGACTTTAGATGGTATGCCATAGGCCGGAAGTTTATTAAGCAGCGCTGCGTGCCAGACCTGGTCGAATGCTTTGGATGTGTCTAGAACGATAATATGGTATTCACCGTGTAGTTCCATAGACTTGTTCCAAGAATGCATGACAAAGGAACGGAGGTCGGCAGTTGATCTGCGCTGACGGAATCCATACTGCCTGTTGTGGATTGGACTGTCTTTTCCAAAAAATTTTTAGTAAATCAGTGTTTATATACTTTTCCATCACTTTAGAGACGACTAAAAGGAGAGAAATGGGCCTGTAGTTGCTAGGAAGCGCTTTGGAACCTTTCTTGGGGACGGGTTGTACTCGAGCAGTTTTCCAGTTACTAGAGAATGTGCCTCTATTGTAAGATGTCTGAAACAGACGAGTCAAGACAGGAGCAAGTTCTGGTGCGCATTTTTTGAGAAAAATTACTAGGATCTCGTCAAGGCCAAAGGCTTTCCTGGTATTAAAAGAAGAGAGCATCTTTCGTACCTTTTTAGTTTTGAAAATGATATCCGTCATTTTATGCGCGACATTGGGGACTGTTGGTGGTTGAACATTTGGCGGTGGGTTAAGAGTAGAATTGCCGGCGAACAATGAGGCAAAAATTCGGAGTTGCCCAGGGCGTTAAAAACAATTTCATCCCCTGAAACAAGAGGTGGGAACTTGCTCTTGCAAAAATTATTCCCAATAGATTTAGCAAGAGTCCACAAGGGTTTGCTGCCGTTGGAGCTTGAGAAGACCTTGTTTTTGATGTGGTTATTACACGAGTTTTTTGCCTCAGAAAGAATGCGGACATAGCGGTTTCTTGCGTCGTAAATGCTTGACGGTTTTCTTGGCTGGGATTGTGTAGAAGCATTTTGTGAGCTTTGACCTTTTCAAGTCTGGCCTTGTCAGAGAATTTAGAGAACCGCGGCTTTCGAGTGGTTGAAGAGGTTTTCTGTGTACGTGGAATGAATAATTTTATGCCAGGTTGGATTATTTCGGTGACATTTTGTAGAATATCAGAGAGGTCAGGATGAGAGAAGCAGACAGACGTCCATGGAAATGAGGAAAGGTAATCCCGCATTTCGTCCCAGTTCGCGGAGTTGTAGTGCCAAACGATACGTGGATGTGATGACTGTGTGATCTCGGGTTGCATTGCGCAGGAAGCAGTGATCATTCCGTGGTGTGAGTGACCAAGGGGGGAGATGACTGATGTCTTATAGCATTCACGTTTTGTAATAAGAAGGAGATCCAATGGATTTGAGCTGTGTGTTGGGATGCGAGGAAAGTGAGTAGGTTGCTAAACCATATTGGCTAAAGAATTACTGAGAATTACTGACTGCAAAGGCCTCCGCTGCTCTCCCTTGTGGATCGGTTTTTGAAAATCCTAGCCATTCCTTATTATGGACATTGAAGTCACCAAGGACAGTTACCTCGGAGGAAGATGTTCAGAAATCAGATGGTCGTTTTTTTAGGAAAGGTAGTCTAAGAGCTGGACAACATTATTATCAGGATATGACCGGTAAATGCAACAGATGAATTTAATTACAGCCCTGAGAGAGAGTTTCATCCAAAGTATGTCTTTTCTTTCAGCTTCCAAATCGGTGAGTCTGGTGCAAGGTTGATTACTACGTACGTGTGCCCACATACCTCCATACAATCTAAAGGAAGTAAGGGGCTCATACCCCGGGAAATTTAGGTGATTAGTGCCTGTTTTGACACTGATTTGGGTTTCGGTAAGGAAGTGGAGTTGGGGCCTATTAGCCTGGAGGAAATGGTGGACGGAGTCTAGGTTAGAATTTAGGCCGCATATATTCGAGAAGGATATGTTAAATCTTGAATACGGCGCCCTTGCACACCGCTCTCCCGGAGATCAGATTGGAGGGGTATTTTATCTCCAGAATCTTTTATACAAGGAGGAGCCATCATCATTTTTGTTTATAAGGGAAACCGACTAATACACAAGAACTGGAAATGTCCGTTGGGACCTCACCGGACCCTTGATGTAAGGGGTGGTACCTCCTCGGGGTATAAGGTTGTGACAACTCCCTATACTATTTTTAGCGCCCGAAATCATTTTTGGTTGCGGTTTTTTATTTAGTTTTTTACACGCTCCTGTCTCTATCTTTATACTAGTTGTGTCCAAACTTAATATTTTTATGAAAGTTCCCTACCATAACGCACTTGCTGCGTCCAGACTTCTATCTTATTTATAGCTGGAGAAATTCTCGCCTAGTTTTTGTGTTCTGTTTAATGAATGAAGTTTCAAACATTATAACAATTAGTTTGTGTGATAATTACTGCATGGCCTAGCCAATAACAATTAATTTAAATATTTGGAATTCACCTGCAACAGTTTTATGATTTATAATACACATTTTGTGGGCGTAGTGATAAAAGTAGGGTTTTATTTTATCCTATAAACAAGTTTTAGAATCAATAAATACATGGTATGTATAGATAGGTGTCACGAAATTTAACAGATGAATTCCTGATATATGATTATGTATCTATTTTTAAAGTAATTGGACAGATCCATCATTTTAATATGGTAGATAAGACGTCGCTTTCTGCTCGTGTGTGCCACATCTGCCTTTAAACACAAGCTTGAAATTTGAAATTCAGAAAAAATCTAGACGCAAGAGGTTATGGTAGCGAATCTTAAGAAAATATTTTAAATCGACAAAAATAACAATTTAATTAAACTACTTGCCCTTTTCATTGTTTTGTGTTTATATATATATATATATATATATATATATATATATATATATATATATATATATATATATATATATATATATATATGTATATATATATATATATATATATATATATATATATATATATATATATATATATATATATATATATATATATATATATATATATATATATATATATATATATATATATATAATATACCGGGTGGCGCATTGAAAACGAAACAGACCGATTTGCGTCCAGAGAATATTTTTTTTAAGAAACGCGTCAATTTTAATATTGAGGGGGACATGTTTTGACATAAAACTCAACTTTGTCACATCAACTCCTTAAGGGTGGTGATAACAACCCTTATATTTTAAATAGGGAACATGGGTCGAGTGTTACATCGTTTGAAAGCTCTTTCTTTTCTAAATTCAGTACACTAATTTTTTTGGAAGTTTTATGAACTCGCTTAAAAATTATTCACAGTTGGAGTTGCAAGAACGTATTTCATTCATTGTGATAAGAAATGCACTAATTAATCAATTTTTCCTCAAAAAACTAAAAAACAAAACCAAACGTTCAAAAATGTTTATTCAGTTAAGTAAATATTCAACTTGTTGACAACCAAGTTCCATACAAAAGTACAATTTTTTTTTCAAAACGAGCTGTGACATTCTGGAGCATTTCTGGAGTTATTAGACGGCATTCTTCAACAAAGCGTCATCGTAATTCTTCCAGAGACTCCGGTTCTGTTGCGTAAATTCTACTCTTTAAATGGCCCCATAGAAAGAAGTCGAAAGATGTTAAATTTGGTGATCTAGGGGGGCACTCAATAGCACCTCTACGGCCAATCCATTGCTCTGGAAACTCTCCGTTAAAAAACTCCCTAACACGTTGTGAAAAATTCGGAGGAGCTCCATCTTGTTCAAACACTAATTGATTTTCTTGATAACGATCATCATTTTCAACAATGTCAATTAGTAGAGGGTAGAAGATATCTTCTAGTAACTCCAAATACGTTTCGCCACTCAAACTGCAATCAAGAAAAATTGGTTCGATTAAACGGTCTCCAAAAATGCCAGTCCAGACATTCAATTTCTGTGGAGTTTAAGTGTGGACTTCGTGAAAATTTCTTGGATTATTATCTGCCCAATAACGACAATTATGACGATTGACTGTAGAGTTTAATAAAAATGTACACTCGTCTGAAAAACAGATATTGAACAGAAAGTTCCTGTTATCAGCTATTCGTGCAGTCATAACTTCACAAAACTCCAGCCGCCGATCAAAATCATATTCATTCAGCTGTTGTACAAGATGAATTTTATACGGGTGAAATTTATGTTGCTTCAATATTAGCTGAATAGTTCTTCTTTTAATGTTTGAAACAGTGGCCAATTTTCTCGTGCTCAAAGTTAGGTCTGCGGCATTTGTCCTAAAACTTCAATCTCAGTAGTGTCATTTCTAACCGGAAATTCACGTTCAGGGTCGCGTTTTCTGTTGGCTACTGAACCACTTTGTCGAAACTTTGAAACTAACTCCAAAATGTATTTTTTGTTAACATGTCTGTTCGGATGTCGTCCATTAAACAAATTTGCGGTACGGTTGGCACAGTCATCGTTTTTGAAAAAAATAGTTATTTTTTCAACTCTTTCTTCTACAGAATACACCATTCTGAAATTAATTTTCGGTAGTACTATTTTTTTATTTTTTATTTATTTTCTTATTATTAATTTTACAAGGTACAATACAAATAAGCTTAGGCTTGTGGCTGTATTAAATGTACAATTTTAAAGCATAGTATCTAAAATAATGTTTTCATCGAATAGGGTTTAAAAACTGTCAGATTTGACAGTATAATTCTAATTTATTCTCACTCCTCACCAGTACAGTTCTCTCAGTGGCTAACACGTCCAGTTTTGTTAAACTATTATCAGCTTTCTTGTTCAGCAATTTTTATATTATCTTGTTAATGAAAACACAGTGTAGTTTTAAATTTTCTTTTCACTGAAATTTTTAGGCTTCTCTCCTTAATATGGGAGATACACAAATAAAAAGTAAAGACTCGCTTGTTTTCTGAAGCTAAAAATCACAATAAAATCGCTAAAATTTCGAGCAGTAAGATTTCTTGCAAAACATAGTCACAGTTGATTCTTGTATTAAACCGACCGATAAACTGAGATAATAAACCGCATTTCTCTTTCCGATAATAAATGTTCCAATTTTTTGTTTACAAACCAACAAAACATTGACTATCAGCACATTTCTTATCGGGATGAGTGAAATGCGTTTTTGCATCTTCAACTGTGAATAATTTTTAAACGAGTTGATAAAACTTCCCAAAAATTAGTATGCTGAATTCATAAAAGAAAGAGCTTTCAAACGATGTAACACTCGAACCATGTTCCCTATTTAAAATATAAGGGTTGTTATCACCACCCTTAAGGGGTTGATGTGACAAAGTTCAGTTTTTGTCAAAACATGTCACCCTCAATATTAAAATTGACGTGTTTCAGCGTTACTTAAAAAAAAATTCTCTGGACGCAAATCGGTCTGTTTCGTTTTCAATGCGCCACCCTATATATATATATATATATATATATATATATATATATATATATATATATATATATATATATATATATATATATATATATATATATGTTGACGTTTTAAGAAAAAACTTAAAAGCTTATAACTTTTTTTATTTTAAGGTAGATATTCAAATATTAGTGCATGAGTACCCAATATGATTGCCCTAACTTTGTTATTTCCGGAGATATAAAAATTTTCCGAAAGAAAACACAACATTTTCCGGGAAAAACTAGTCCGATTTTCCTGGGTAACGAACTTGTCCAAGACATTTGCAAAGGGAAGGTGCGACACACACACACACACACACACACACACACACACATATATATATATATATATATATATATATATATATATATATATATATATATATATATATATATATATATATATATATATATATATATATATATATATATATATATATATATATATATATATATATATATATATATATATATATATATATATATATATATATATAATATATATATAAACATATAAAGTCTGAAACCGACCTCGGATTTGAGTTCCAGGGGTCCTAGATAGCGCTCATTTGAAGAAATTTTTTCAAAATTCAAAAGTCGCGATCTGCTCATTGGTGATTTTTTTTAAGTAAATTCACTAGAAATGATCGAAATCATAATCGTTTTAAAAATTTTGCTTGCCAACAGAATTATCTGGAAATAAGGTTGCTTATGAAAGGACAATTAATTATGAGCATTAAAAATTGTTTCTTGCTTGTTTCCAAAGGGATCTGATTCAAATTTTATTTCAAAATGCTCGTCTCGTAACTAACGTAACGAGAAAAGCATGACAGAAATCATTGGACTTGGGGTTAGGTGCAATTTATAATCAGAAAAAAACATTACTATTTTAACACTTCTTGCTAATAGAGGTTTCGTTCAAAGTTCAATCAAGTTATCTGCATAAGCTTTAATAAACAGAATTGTCCAAAAAAACAATATTATTCTATAGGTGACCTGACAAATTTTGTTTGTAATTATTTTTAAAGTTATTGCACCAATCCATACACAACTGTTTTTTAAAAACAACGTTTATTTCACAATTCACCTTATTTTCTTGTGGTGTTTCACTTTTGTTATGATGAAAACTTTAGGAGCACACGTAATAATTTTTGGTGGAGTCGCCTAAAACCCTCGGGAAATGTAAACGTCACATAATATCAAAGTTTCAATTCACTATGCGACAGAATAGGATCTGCTGAAAGTCCTGCCGTTTGTTTCACTCAGTTCTTTTACCAGTTCATCGAATTCATCAACCTTCTTTCGGACTTCGCAGGCCGAAACTACATACATTGGTGTTGTTATGGGTTTGGGGGTACTTTCTACTCGTTTATTCTCCAACAGATCATTCAGTGGAGGCTTCACAGGGGGAGATTCTACGGTTTGCAGGCTCACCTGTAAATAAAAATTTAAATTATATTTACGTATCTAGTAAATACAATGTGGTCCAAAAGTAATGGCACATTGCGCAACGTTAGTTTCCTAGCATTAAAATATTAAGATTTGGTCAAATGTACTTCAGTCCAGAAGTCACAATTAAATTAAAGTTCAATTTGGATTTCAATTTTCCTTGAAATCCATCAAAGTATTTAGGTATTGTCTTGAAAATTGCTACACATGAGTTTTTCATAGTGACAAAAATAACCTTCTCCCAGTACCACTCTAGCGGTTAGACGGCGCAACTTGCGGTACCTGCCAGGTCTAAAAATACTCACCCCTTTTTTGGCGTCGCTTGGAAACTCTTGATTAGAAAACAGTATTTCCTTCTATTTTTTTTTACAAAAAGGTATACTAAGTGAATATTGGAACATGTGATGAGCACTGATAAGTACAGTTGTAGAACCCAAATCAGCACATCACCATACCTAACGATCGTTTCAGTAATCTCACTACCGTCGTCAGAGGATCAAAAATTCTAAACGTTTGATGACTACAACTGTGTCAGGTACTCGCCCTTAGACGCTTGAGGGTGGTTCAAACAAACTTTTAGTGCTTGTTTACCGGAAACTCCCTCTATCTAAATTTCGTTATCTTTATTCCCACGTTAGGTAGGCATGTTTTGTAAAGTGATCGATCAATAAATTATATACAGACTTGCGCATAAGTAACCCAACAAAGCCATAACTTTTAAACCGAGGAAGGCATCAGACTCAAAATTTGTAAGATGGCATAATAGATTATTTCCGACTATCTGGTGTCATTTTTGACATTTTTTGAAGCACCCCCTTTTTGGAGGGTGATAACTCTTTAATTTCTTAAATAGCAATGTGGGTCATGCGACAATTTTGGAAAACGTGTTCAGCGTACTTTTTGGTGGTGTAAATTAACTTTTGGCATCAACGAAAATAATTAGCTTTTCATGAAAACAAATAAACTAAAGTAATGACTATTCAAGTATTTTTGTCTCCGTCCAAAAAACCTAAAATGCATGGCCTTATCGGACACTTTTTTATTTCAACAACACACCACGAGGGCTTACAGCCTAAAAACTATCGTACCGTGGGGTCGACAAGGAGGAAAGAGGCAACTTGTTAATTCTGGACGTGAAGGTTTTGAGGTTCGGAGGAGAAGAAAAACATGTGCTGGCAAGGAATTCGACAACTTGGAAGTCCTCGGGACAAAAGTGCGGGCGTAACAAGATGTTCTATGTCTGGTGACCTGGACAGTAAAAGTGTTCGCTCTGTTCCCCTGGTAGATCTGTTGGGGGCAGCAGGTGGAAGAACTATGGAAGAAAGCTCCTCTGAGCCGTGCCCGCGCAGATATCTATAAAAGAGAGATAGGTCACCAACGGCTGGTCGCTGGGCAAGGAATGGCAGCCTTTGGATGAGGATAGGGTCACCGATAAGAAGTATAGCTTTCTTCTGAATATAGTCCAGGATAGCGACTGTAGAAGCCGTAGCGGCACCCCAGATATGGGAGCAGTATTCGAGGTTTAGCCTTATTTTTGAAGTATATAAGGTATAGAGATTAGCTGGTGAAAAGTGTTTGCAAACCCGGAAGAGGAAACCTAATTTCTTAGCAGCCGCTTCTGCATGTTGGTGCCAATTGAGATTTCGATCCACAGAAATGCCAACAGGTGAAAAGGACTCATTACTTGGAATAACTTGGTTGTTCATTGTGATGGGTCTAGGGCTAGTGTATCTCTTATGAGATAGAAAGCAAGACTGAGATTTGGTGGATTTGAATTGTACAAGATTTTTACTTCCCTAGTCTATTATTTTTTGAAGATCCACAGAGACAGAACCCTCCATGAGTCTGCGATCTTCATCTAACTAGACTTAAGGACAAGCTTATAATATTGTATATTTCAGTGTAAGCTGCTATTATCCGCGTAACTGTGAACGGGGTAGGATGTGCTTGAGAGGAGGTCATTGGTGTGAAGAAGAAACAAAGTGGGGGCTAAATCTGAACCTTGAGGAACTCCTGCATTAATTGGATACATTTTCGAGGAATGGCCATCTACGAAAACAGAAACGCTCCTGTTGAGGAGCAAATTTGCTGTCCAGGTACAGAGTTTTGGTGGTAGGCCATAGGCGGGAAGTTTATTAAGCAGCGCTGCGTGTCAGACCTGGTCGAATTTTTTGGATATGTTTAGAGCGACAATCTGGGATTCACCGTATAGTTCCATAGACTTGGTCCAAGAATGGGTGACAAAGGAAAGGAGGTCGGCAGTTGATCTGCACTGACGGAATCCATACTGCCTGTCGTGGATTAGACTGTGTTTTTCAAGACATTTTAGTTATTCGGTGTTTATATACTTTTCCATTACTTTAGAGACAACTGAAATGATAGAAATAGACATGTAGTTGCTAGGAAGCGCTTTGAATCCATTCTTGGGGACGGGTTCTCCTCGAGCAGTTTTCCAGTTACTCGGGAACTCGGGAATATGCCCCTATTGTAAGATGTCTGAAACAGACGAGTCAGGACAGGAGCAAGTTCTGGTGCGCATTTTTTGAGAACAATTGCTGGGATCTCATCAAGGCCAGAGGCTTTCCTGGTATTAAAAGAAGCATCTTTCGTACCTTTTTAGTTCTGAAAATGATATCCGTCATTTTATGCCCGACATTGTGGAAGTGAAGCCAGGGAAGTAGTCTCCAAGTCTATATGTAGTATGGACCAGTTTCACCAAGTAAGGGCAACAACAATCAATGGACATATTTGCTATTAAACACTTTATGAAAATTCACTTCCATACCGCACTTACTGCGTCCATACTTTTATTAAAGTAACGGCGAGTTTTAGAGGTAAAAGTGCAGGGGTGTAAATTTGGTTTTTTTTGCGATAATGTTCATGTTTGTAACTAAGTAATTTAACTAACTTCTTAATTGTATCTCTGCATAGAAATTCTACTCTTTCACCCCCATTCTTTATCAGTGTACCGAATCCTTTGTGAGCACATCTTCACGTAAAGAGTACACTTATGCGACATTGCGGTTGTGCCAGGTCAGGTTGCTGGTGTATTCAAGATCTCATGTAACCTATTGTTCTACAGAGAACACAAAGAAAATGACAGTAAAATCAATAGCCCTCAACGATACCATCTAATCTAAGTCGGTGTGAGTTTGTCCTCTTGTTTACTGTCATTCATCGATTGTATTCTGATACACCTGTTGCTTGACAAACTGTTGCCATCGTTTGTTATTTGTTGGAAGAAAACACGTCATCACTTACTATATAATTTATGTGTCAACTAGCTCTATATGATTTGCTTTGCGCCGGCTCTAATATTAAATGTACTTTAATTAATATTGCTATTATTATCAACTTCTAAATTTTCAAGTATCGCTTTGTAGTTTACATTGACAATAGTTTTGCTTACTACTAGTTTTCACAGTCAACTATAAACTTTTAGTTAGAGGACTTATACAGTGTGTAAAAGCCAAATGGAATAAATTCAATATTACGGTTACAGTATATTCTTATAAATCCCGAAACACGTCAAATTTAAATTATAAATTGACATTTTTCAACGTGAAAATGCGATACCTACCTTCAACCCCCTTTGAATGCTAGGTACACCCCCAATTTTTTAAAGGGGAAGCTTGTGATATCTCGTTTGAAAGGTCTGTTCATTCTCTATTCAAAAATGTTATCGTTTTAAAGTTTATTGCAACAATTAAGAATAAATATAAATTAAAATCATGTGTACCGAAATTCGCTACAATACAACAAAAAACTAAAATGTAATGCAAAATGTAATAAAATGTAAAACACTAAAAAGAACTATGAATGTCAATGAAGTAGATGTTCAAAATGTTCACCGCGAACTTCTTGGCAACACCCTAATCTTAAATAAAATTGTCTTCTAACATTATTTAACATATCAGGCGTGATCGACCTAATCGCAAGCGTTATTCGTTCTCTTAAGTCATTTAGATCAAAAGGTTTAGTTTTGTACACAATGCTCTTCACATATCCCCATAAAAAGAAATCTAATAAGGTAAGATCAGGTGATCGCGCTGGCCATTCTATCGATCCTCGCCTCCCTATCCACCGATTGGGAAATATTGCATCGAGGTACTGCCGGACATTGAGTTTGTAATGTGGTGGTGCTCCATCCTGCTGAAACTATACCGTATTCACTGGAACTGTAGGATTTCCTGGATCAGAATCTAAATTTGCCAAAGTTGGAATGACATCATTTTGAAGTAGTGCCAAATAATTATTGCCATTCAAAATATCCTCAATGGAAAAGGGACCAATGATATAGTTTCCAATAGTGCCTGCCCAAACATTAACCTTCTGAGGGTATTGCGTGTGTTCTTCTCTCATCCAGTGAGGATTTGTCGTTGCCCAGTAGCGACAATTTTGCGGATTAGCATGACCGTTAAGTGAAAAAGTGCACTCATCAGAAAACATAACTTCTTCTAAATGGATAATATTGTTATCCAACATGTCCATCATTCGCTCATAAAAATAAGTTTCCCTATCAAAATCGTCCTCCATGAGTTCCTGAGTAGGTATCATTTTAAAGGTATGCATTTTATTTTCTTTTAATATGTTAATATCGATGCATGGCTAACATAAAATGTAGTGGATACCTGTCTAGCCGATGTATGTGGGTTTTTCCACAAATTCAAACATCACATCTAATTTGATTTCATTTCTCAGTGTATTGACTGCTTTTTTTATCTGCCTTACATGACCAAACTCGCGAAACTGCTTCTCTATTTTGGTAATTGTTTCTTGGGATATAGGCGGTAAATCCGGAAATTCGTCATGAAATAGGCGAGTTACTTCATGTTGCGTTCGGGTTTTATCTCCGTAACCAATCATTTCTATAACTGTTATTTTATGCATTTCCGTTAATCTAACCATTTTTCAGAATTGAAGTTAACGAAGTTCAAACTAATATTTTAATACTCGCAATTTAAATGACAACTTATAATCACAAAACAATTTGCTTAGGCGTTTTAAACAAACTAACATTGCCTCGGAAACTCTTTAATGTATTTTTAATGGATACAATGTAAAAAGCACATTACTATGATTTTTGTTCACTTTCTTATCTTCAATACCTACACGGGAAATAAGTTTTGAGTATACTGTCTACAATCTTGTAATAAGTTTTGAGTATTTTATAGCGAATTTGGGTAACCACAGTATTTTATTTTATTCTATCTTAATTATTGCAATAAACTCAAAAACGATAACATTTTTGAATAGAGAATGAACAGGCCTTTCAAACGACATATCACAAGCTTATACTTCCCCTTTAAAAAAATTGGGACTTGTACCTGTCATTCGAAGGGAGTTGAAGGTAGGGATCGCAGTTTCACATTGAAAAATGTCAATTTATAATTTAAATTTGACGTGTTTCGGGATTTTTTATAATAATGTACAGTAACCGAAATAATGAATTTATTCCATTTGGCTTTTACACACTGTATGTAATAAGCGAGCATTTTATCTAAAACTTGCTGAAACAGAGTCCAGTATTGAATGTTTGTAGCGTATGAACAAAGTGCAAGAACAGAATAACAAGAAATATGGGAAATACCCGAAGAAGATTAAATGTACACACACGTTTAATGGAAAGGAAGCTGCGTACTGTGTTGGAGATTTCTTCGTGTAGAATATCGACAATAAAACAACAGAACATTGTAATATCTACGACAGGGTCGCCATCTCGGTGCAGAACCAAGTATTATGTTGTCACGACAGCTGCAAATAACACAGAATGTTATAAAATAAAGACTGCGTACAACCAAGTAATAATTTTGTAAATTGTCAGCCCTGGCCCGTTTCTTCCCTAATATAAGGACATTTTATGTAGTTAGTAGTAGTAGCAGTTGTGAAGAGGCTAACGCCAGGCAAGTAGGCTACAATGGGCCCTTTTTACAACCCCGGCAACTCAGCAACCATGCTCTACTCTTCCGTCTCAACCTCAAAATAAAGGCCATCGCGGTCTTCCATTGGACAGACCTCGTTCCGTTGCAGAGTTCTCGAACCGAACAGGTCTGTTCCAAGACTCCCAAAAGCCTCGCATTTACACAGGTATTGGTAAGACGTCTCGTCATTCTCGTCGCATTCCTGGCAAATGGGATCCCTCTCGACACCTATCAATGTGAGGTGTCTCCTAAGAGCGCAGTAGCCTGTCAGCACTTCATTGATACGGCGAAGCGCAGGTCGACTCCTACCGACAGTGTTATCCTTGTCCGGCTCCTCCGCGAAGTCTCTCGCCTGCCTACAGCTACCAACCGAACCCCAGTGCGTCTTCATGGCCTCCTTATTCCACCTGTCTAGAGCGACGGAAACCGCCTTTCCAATTATGCCTATTGCAGGCTCTGGGCCACAGAACGGCCGCCGGGAACCAAGTCTTGAAAGATCATTCCCCGTACGTCACAGGTCACAGTGTCTCGGAATCTACACAATTTACACCTCCTTTGTCCCGTAAGGGCGTCAGCGTACTCCTGCGCCAGTGTTGACCGAATTCTGGCCGCGCAGACTGCCCGGAGAGCCGCCTCGCTATTCGAGCAAATGTATACACATTTCTCAGGACTCACCCTCACATCCTGTCGAGTGGCTACAGACAGGAAAGCGTACACCTCCGGACATTTTATATAAGGCTAGATGTATTCGCACGATAATTATAACCGCAGACCGGTTTCGCTCCAATTAGAGATCGTCAGTACGGTATAGTAATTAGAGCGAGAAGGCACCTATAAACTAATACCGCTGTGGTAGGCAGCCTACTAGAACATTGTGTGATGTACGACAGGGTCGCCATCTCAGTGCGGAACCAAGTAATATGTTGTCACGACAGCTCAAAATATCACAATTTTTTTCAACAACACACCACGAGGGCTTACAGCCTAAATACTATCGTACCGTGGGTGACGACAAGGGGGAAAGAGGCAACTTGTTAATTCTAGACTTGAAGGTTTGGAGGTTCGGGGGAGAAAGAAAAACATGTGCCGGCAAGGAATTCCACAACTTGGAACTCCTCGGTACAAAGAGTGGGCAAAACAAGATGTTCGATATCTGATGACCTGGACAGTAAAAGGGTGCATTCGCTCTGTTCCCCTGGTAGATCTGTTCGGGGCAGCAGGTGGAGAAACTATGGAAGAAAGCTCTTCTAAGCAGTGCCCGTGCATATATCTATAAAAGAGAGAGGGGTCGCCAACGGCACGTCGGTGGGCAAGGGATGTCATGATTTGGTGAGGGTAGGGTCACTCATGAGACGTATAGCTCCCTTCTGAATGGAGTCCAGGATAGCAAGTGTAGAAGCGGCACCTGACCCCAGATGTGGGAGCAGTTTGGCTTTATTTGTGAAGTATATAAAGTATAGAGATTAGCTGGTGAAAATTATTTGCGAGCCCGGAAAAGGAAACCTAATTTCTTAGCAGCCGCTTCTGCAATTGATGTGATATGTTGGTGCCAATTGAGATTTCGCTCCACAGAAATACCAACAAGTGAAAAAGCCTTGGTTGTTCATTGTGATGGGTCTAGGGCTGGTGCATCTCTTATGAGATAGAAAGCAAGACTAAGATTTGGTGGAGTTGGATTGGAGAAGATTTCTACTTCCCAAGGCTAATATTTTTTTGGGATCCACAGAGACTGGACTCTCCATGAGTCTGCGATCCTCATATAATTGGGCTAAAGAGACAGGCTTAGAATATTGTATATTTGAGTGGAGGGTGCTGTCGTCGCGTCACTGTGAACTGAGTTGGATGTGCTAGAGAGGAGGTCATTGATGTGGAGAAGAAACAAAGTAGAAGCGAAAGCTGAACCTTGAGGGACTCCTGCATTAATTGGGGACAGTTTAGAGGAATGGCCATCCACGACAACAGAAAGGCTCCGGTTAGAGAGGATATTTACTATCTAGGTACAGAGTTTTGCTAGTAAGCCATAGGCCGCAAGTTTATTAAGCAGCGCTGCGTGGCAGACCTGGTCGAATGCTTTGGATATGGCTAGAGTGACAATCTGGGATTCACCGTGTAATTCCATAAACTTTTTCCAAGAATGGGTGACACAGGAAAGGAGGTCGGCAGTTGATCTGCCCTGTCGGAATCCATACTGCCTGTCGTGGATTAGACTGTGTTTTTCAAGAAATGTAAGTAATTCGGTGTTTATATAGTTTTTCATCACTTAGAGACGGCTGGAAGGAGAGAAATAGGCCTCTAGTTACTAGGAAGCGCTTTGGATCCTTTCTTGGGGACGGATTCTATGCGAGGAGTTTTCCAGTTACTAAGGAATATGCCTCTATTGTAAGATGTCTGAAACGGACGAGTCAGGGCAGGAGCAAGTTCTGGAGCTTATTTTTTGAGAACAATTGCTGGAATCTCGTCAAGGCCAAAGGCTTTCCTGGTATTAAGAGAAGAGATCATCTTTCGTACCTTTTTAGTTTTGAACACGATATCCGTCATTTTATCCGCGACATTGGGGACTGTTGGTGGTTGAACATTTGGAGGTGGGTTGAGTAAAATTGTCGGCGAACCACGGGGCAAAAAGTTCAGTTTTGCCCAGGGCGGTAGAAAGAATTTTATCCCCTGAAACAAGAAGTGTGAACATGCTCTGGTAGAAATTATTCCCAATAGATTTAGCAAGAGTCCAGAAGAGTTTGCTGCCGTTGGAGCTTGAGAGGACTTTGTTTTTGATGTGGTTATTAAACGAGTTTTTTGCCTCAGAAAGAATGCGGACATAGCAGTTTCTTGCGTCGTTAAATGCTTGACGGTTTTCTTGACTGAGATTGTGTAGAAGCGTTTTGTGAGATTTGACCTTTTCAAGTCTGGCCTTGGCACAGGATTTAGAGAACCAGGGCTTTATAGACGACTGAAAGGAGAGAAATAGGTCTGTAGTTGCTAGGAAGCGCGTTGGATCCTTTCTTGGAGACGGGTTGTACTCGAGCAGTTTTCCAGTTCTAGGGAATATGCCTCTATTGTAAGATGTCTGAAACAGACGAGTCAGGACAGGAGCAAGCTCTGGTGCGCATTTTTTGAGAACAATTGCTGGGATCTCATCAAGGCCAGAGGCTTTCCTGGTATTAAGAGAAGCATCTTCCGTGCCTTTTTAGTTATGAAAATGATATCCGTCATTTTATGCCCGACATTGAGGACTTTGCTTTAGATGTGGTTATTAAACGAGTTTTTTGCCTCAGAAAGAATGCGGACATAGCGGTTTCTTGCGTCGTTAAATGCTTGACGGTTTTCTTGACTGGAGTTGTGTAGAAGCGTTTTGTGAGCTTTGACCTTTTCAACGCCACTGTGACCTTTATCAACGCCACTTCTTTTTATTTACAATATTGAATACTGCCTCCATAACTCATATTTTTACTTTTGATTTGCCGCCCAAATTCAGGCTTTGCCAGTTTTACTCGGATACGTAGGCAAAGCTTTAATATGCATTCAGCTGCGGACGTATTATTTACTGTATTTGAGATATTTAAATGTTTGAAGAGCTCATTTGCTAATACCAAGCTTATATCTCTGCTTGACACAGTTAATTCGTTCACATATACTAACTTCTTTGTGTTTTACTATTTGTACGGCTGTTTCTGATAACCAATTTGACAAGATAAAAGTAAGGTGCCACTAATCTTATGTAACAATTTTAACATCTCGTGTGCCGTGCTAAATGAGGAAGTGGGCACCAAAACATAAGACAAAATTTCAGGTGACAAAAAAATGTCAAAGCTGAGCAAGACGCTAATGAGATAACAAAAGAAACTGTGATAATATTTAAAGTAGATTTACATGGTAACCTTAAAGAAAAACAGCATACTTATTGTATTCAGAATCACAGTAAATAAATTAGTTATATTTCAAAAATGTCATTTACAAGCAAAGCGCATAATCTAATCTGATCTGGAATGTTTAACTTTATTTCTGTGGACACAGGCATATTTTAAGTGGTTTGGCAACCTTGCTATAAATTCCACTCGTTTTTGTATTGACCTTCTGCTTACTGAAGCTGAACTTCCTTTTTTGCTGTCCCATATAAGCTCATTTTAAAATGCTTTCTTTGATGTGGTTATACGCTTTACCCTACCCATTAGCCCATCCGCAACCATTATACTTATTTCTATTTATTTTACTACGCTTTGTACAATATGATGATTGAACATGAATTTTCTCTATGAGATACTCATACTTGTTTAGCCTCGAGATAAAGAATCAAAGATTAGATGTGTATAGTGTAAATTTCAATTCACACAAAGGCTGTAAATCCTGCTAGTATCCGCAAATATATATATATATATATATATATATATATATATATATATATATATATATATATATATATATATATATATATATATATATATACAGGTGTCCCAAAAGTCGTAAATCAAACGTCACACGAAGATAGGCTAGCTCAAGCCCTTTCCTAAAAACCCTATACGATATTATCAAAAGTGTACGGTTTTCAAAATATTGACAGTTTTATGAAGAAAATGAAAATTGTCAAATTTTAAGGTATTTTGCCTGAGCACATGGAGAAAAAACATGTCCGGAATGTGATTTTTGTGCATATTCATCTTCAATAATGGCGTTATCGAATCAATCTGTAATATTTTGTTCTTATTTAGAAAATCTGAAAAAAAATTAAAAATCGGACTTTTCCCCCCATTTTTAGCGATTTTTTTTTTAATTCGCTAATGAAGAGATTTGTGTTTATATATATATATATATATATATATATATATATATATATATATATATATATATATATATATATATATATATATATATATATATATATATATATATACGACCGATAAGTCAAAAAATAATAGACCGATCTTGATCAAATTTGGTGACGACCTTTCTTTTGTAAGTGGCTTGGATAGGTTCGTTAGCCAGGAAAATCGGACCAGGTTTACTCGGAAAATGTTGTATTTTCTTTGTAAAAAAATTTATATCCCCGTAAATAACAAAGTAAGGGCAACCAAATTTGGTACGTGTGTTTGTATTATAAAGAGTGAACTCTGTACAAAATTTAGGTCTCTATCTTTAAAGGCAACGAAGTTATGGGCAGTTAAAAAACAAATTTTGGAGTTTTCCTCAAAACGTCACACTCGCAATTTTAAAGGTGAAAATTATCAATGTTTAGGCAAAGAATGTGAAACAAATACCGATTGTGAAAAGAAAATGTTGCAAGAAGAGTGTTCTGCGAACCCTTAAGTTTCAGATTCAACCGTCATTGCCCTTCATTTTACTAAAATATTTACAAAATATCCATTTCAAATAGACCCTTTTTTGATGCTGTGGCTGTCAGTTTAGTTAAGTTGGTGACTTTTTGGAGATTTATTTCTAGGTTTGGTGAAGTATATGGTTTAACGGTCTATAATTTTTTTAGATAATTTTCGTAGAACTAATTTGTTAATGCATTTTTGAATTTTTTTTATCGCAATATGATGCGTTTATAAGAAAAAAATCTGGACGCAGTAAGTGCGTTTTGGTAGCGAATTTACGGTAAATTTGCAGATTAGCTCCCGAACGCTTTTCAAAAAACTATTTTCAAAAACCTACCTCGGGCTCCCCCCTGGATCCACAAAACCCAAGAAAAATTTCTTGTTCACACCCCCCAAGGAAGTTACGGGACCAGGAGTGAATATGGCTGCTGGGCGGGGTAGGTAGTAAAAAGAAAATATGAACAGAAAATGCGAATAAAACGGGCTTGAAAGTTGTCTTTTTCACATCTTGAAGCCATATCCCCCTTATTCCCACAAAAAAATTCTTGTTTACACTCCCCAAGGAAGTTAGGGGACCAGGTATAAGCAGGGGTGTATAATTTTTTTCAGCTAATTTTCGTAGAACAAATTCGTTAATGCAATTTTGAATTTTTTATCGAAATATGATGCGTTTGTAAGAAAAATATCTAGACGCAGTAAGTGCGTTTTGGTAACGAATTTTCGGTAAATTTGCAATTTAGCTCCCGAAGGCTTTTCAAAACACTGTTTTCAGAAACATTTGCAGTTTAGTTCCCGAACGCTTTTCAAAACACTGTTTTCAGAAACCTGCCTAGCCCCTCCTCTAGATCCACAAACCCCAAGAAAAATTTCTTGTTCACACCCCCCAAGGAAGTTACGGGACCAGGAGTGAGTAGTGGTGCTGAGCGGGGTAGGTAGTAAAAAGGAAATATGAGCAGAAATTTCGAATAAAGCGGGCTTGAAAGCTGTCTTTTTCACATCTTGAAGCCATATCCCCCTTAAACCCTGCCTACCCCGCACAGCACCCCTATTCACTCACAGTGCCATAACTTCATTGGGGGGTGTGAACAAGAAATTTTTCTTGTGGTTTGCGCATCCAGGTGGGGTCCTAGTAATGTTTCTGAAAACAATTTGTTGAAAAGCGTTCCGGAGCTAATCTGCAAATTTACCGAATATTCATTAAATCCTTCAAATTTCAATAACTGAATTTGCTATTAACGTAAGCTTTGTTGGTTAGAAAACCAACATTTAAGTTTATTTTCGGAAAATTTTTGTATATTTTCAAACCAGAAGTAATTTTAATAAAATATAGTATATAGTTTCTACCACATAGGCTATACTGGTAATCAGATTGATGCCTGCTCGCATTTGCTATTAAAAACATTTTTATGGAAATTCACTTCCATAACACATTTGCTGCATCTAGACTTTTGAAAAATGTTCATATATTTTCAAACAATAAATTTATTTCGATGAAATATGGTACATTGTTTCTACTATATAGGCAACCAAGTTTGATGCCTGCTTTCATCAAAGAAAGACAAGCTATTAAAAATATTTTAAAGAAAATTCTCTACCATAATGCACTTGCTCATTATTACTGGTATAATGCATTGATGAGCTCAAATAACAGCGAAACTAGAAGACAACCTTGATCATATAATACTTGTAATTTTTCTTATTTATATTTTTTTATTTTAAGAAACTACCTACCTATCTAACAGTTTTACGAAATTCGCTACCGTGACGCACTTTCCGCGGCAGAGCTATTTGTTTTATTATCCACCGTTCTACATTATAAAATAAAAAATGATCGTGAAAATTCATGGTCTGGCTTTCTGCTTTCAATTTTCCTATACAAATATTTATCGACCTCTTTGTCCCAAACTCAAAAGCCCTCGAAAACCACTTCTTATTATTTTCATTTAGTTGAAACCCACCACCCCCATTTAGTAAATTGAAATAAAATTAATGATAAGTGAGATTCAACAAAATGTTCTGCTTTATTCATAAACACAAAAGGCACAACCTCTTAATTTTCTTATTACACTTACATTTAACAATACCATTAGAGAACGAAGTCGCTTATTCTATTTCTTGTAGGAATAGCTTGTTTTAAACGCGTAGTTTCAGAAGTGGGATAACGTATTGTAGTGTAGGACAACAGCAGACACTTAAATAAAAGCTACTTCGAACAATACAGTAAAAGCAAAGCGATAACTCAGAATACTGATGGTGCCTTAAATGTAATGGTTGTTATTAAATTTCTAACTGTTTCTAATTACATTATATTGGTCTATATTCTGGAACTTTACAACTTAGTACCATTAAATACTCTACAATGAACTTTAAGACATATTAGAATAAAGTGGAATCCTGCTCCTTTTGAATAAATAAAGAAAGTTTCCTTTACATATCTTAGATCTGAGGTTTGTAAATAAACTCATCGGGCTAACTATCGAACTTATCCGCGGTCTTAATAAAGTGAACATATGTGACAAATTTCGTTTAAATCAATTGGCTATTTTTTTTAGTTTTCGCTTGGATACATACATATATAGGGTGGCGCATTGAAAACGAAACAGACCGATTTGCGTCCAGAGAATTTTTTTTTTAAGAAACGCTGAAACACGTCAATTTTAATATTGAGGGGGGCATGTTTTGACATAAAACTCAACTTTGTGACATCAACCCCTTAAGGGTGGTGATAACAACCCTTATATTTTATATAGAAAACATGGATCGAGTGTTACATCATTTGAATACTCTTTCTTTTCTGAATTCAGCACACTAATTTTTTTGGAAGTTTTATCAACTCGTTTAAAAATTATTCACAGTTCAAGATGCAAAAACGCATTTCATTCATTCCAATAAGAAATGTGCTGATAGTAAATGTTTTGTTGGTTTGTAAACAAAAAATGGACTTTCAGAACATTTCTTATCGGAATGAGAGAAATGGGGTTTATTATTTCAGTTTATTGGTCAGTTTGATACTTGATAGTACTACCGAAAATTAATTTCACATTGGTGTATTCTGTAGAAGAAAAAGTTGAAATAATTACTATTTTTTTCAAAAACGATGACTATGCCACCGTACCGCAAATTTGTTTAATGAACGACATCCGAACAGACATGTTAACAGAAAATACATTTTGGAGTTAGTTGCAAAGTTTCGACAAAGTGGTTCAGTAGCCAACAAAAAACGGGATCCTGAACCTGAATTTCCGGTTAGAAATGAGACTACTGAGATTGAAGTTTTAGGACAAATTGCTGCAGACCCAACTTTGACAACGAGAAAATTGGCCACTGTTTCAAACATCAAAAGAAGAACTATTTAGCGAATACTGAAGCATCATAAATTTCCCCCGTATAAAATGCATCTTGTACAACAACTGAATGAAGATGATTTTGATCGGCGGCTGGAGTTTTGTGAAGTTATGACTGCACGAATAGCTGATAACAGGAACTTTCTGTTCAATATCTGTTTTTCAGTCGAGTGTACGTTTTTATTAAACACTACAGTCAATCGTCATAATTGCCGTTATTGGGCAGATAATAATCCAAGAAATTTTCACGAAGTCCACACTAAAATTCCACAGAAATTGAATGACTGGACTGGCATTTTTGGAGACGGTTTAATCGGATCAATTTTTCCTGATAGCAATTTGAGGGGCGAAACGTATTTGGAGTTACTAGAAGATATCGTTTGCCCTCTACTCATTGACATTGTTGAAAATGATTATCGCTATCAAGAAAATCAATTAGTGTTTCAATAAGATGAAGCCCCTCCGCATTTTTCAAAACGTGTTAGAGAGTTTTTGAACAGAGAGTGTCCAGAGCAATGGCTTGAGCGTAGAGGTGGTATTGAGTGGCCCCATAGATCACCGGATTTAACTCCTTTAGACTTCTTTCTATGGGGCCATTTAAAGAGTAGAATTTACGCAACAGAACCGGAGTCTCTGGAAGAATTACAACGACGCATTGTTGAAGAATACCGTCTAATAAGTCCAAAAATGCTCCAGAATGTCAGAGCTCGTTTTGAACAAAATTTGTACTTTTTTATGGAAGCTGGTGGTCAACAATTTGAACACTTACTTAACTGAATAAACGTTTTTAAACGTTTGGTTTTGTTTTTTAGTTTTTTTTAAAGAAAAATTGACTAATTAGTGCATTTCTTATCACAATAAATGAAATACGTTCTTGCAACTCCAACTGTGAATAATTTTTTAACGAGTTGATAAAACTTCCGAAAAAAATTGTGTGCTGAATTCAGAAAAGAAAGAGCTTTCAAATGATGTAACACTCGACCCATGTTCCCTATTTAAAATATAAGGGTTGTTATCACCACCCTTAAGAGGTTGATGTGACAAAGTTGAGTTTTATGTGAAAACATGTCCCCCTCAATATTAAAATTCACGTATTTCAGCGTTTCTTAAAAAAATAATCTTTGGACGCAATCGGTTTGTTTCGTTTTCAATGCGCCACCCTGTATAAATATATGTAAACATATAAAAATTTAAACGGACCTTGGTTTCGGGTTCTAAGGGCCCAAATTCGCGCTGATTTAAAAAAAATGTGTCACCATCGATGCCTCTATTTTAACGAACCTTTTAAAATAAAAATTCTCCATAAGCAAGATCGTGTAGTATATACCTCACAATTAAAGTCATAAAATCCAAAATTCTATATGTGCCGTGTCAAACCCCCAGTATATTCTGTTGACATCTCACCTTCTCGCATATTGAGCTTCCTAAAATACTTTTGCTCAAGAACACTTATATTGCAATTTTCACTAATTGTCTTGTAGCAGCTTATAGAACTAATATTAACAATTCCCAACTCAGCCCTAACATCAAAAAGGACTGATTGCCTTTGAAAAAATGTTACGCATCCCTAGAAAATACGGTCCAAAGCCGCGATATTTGTCTCTGTCGCACACTAAATGCCGACAGTTCACTTACTCAAAACACACAAAATATCTAGCCAAAACTCTTCAAACGCCCATCAGTAAAAAAAGTCACTTCTTATATCGAAAATTCAACTCATAATTTTATTTATTATCTTCAAAGCAGCACCATTTCTTAAAACAGCACCACTGTTAGCTCTAGCATCATTTGCTAATTCCCTAATACACCTTTTCCTGAAAACCTCGGTTTTCTCTATCATAAACACAATATATCGCCAGATACATGGTCTCTTCTATAAACAAATTCGTATTTCCGTAACTGATTACTTTAATATTTTCTGTGCTTTGAAATATCTTTATGAAAGTTTCGACCTTAACGCACTTGCTGCTTCCACTTTTTTTTTAAAGGATGTATCTAACTTATCGGTGTTTTTTCTTATTATCCGTTTATTTCTCTCTGTGTGCCTTGTTAGTGAATTTTCTAAAAAGTCACTAATGAGTAGATCCCGACTTTTGAATTTTGAAAAAATTTCTTCAAATACGCGCAAATTAGTTCCCCTAGAATCCATATCCGGGGTCAATTTCAATTTTTATATGTTATATATATATATATATATATATATATATATATATATATATATATATATATATATATATATATATATATATATATATATATATATATATATATATATATATATATATATATATATATCACATCGATAACTCAAAAAATAATATACCGATTTTTATAAAATTTGGCAGGTACCTTCCTTTTATTAGTCGCTTGAATAAGTTCGTTAGCCAGGAAAATCGAGTCTACTTTTCCGGTAAAATTTTGGGTTTTCTTTTGGAAACAATTCATATCCCCGAAAACAACAAATTTATGACAACCAAATTTGGCAAGATGGTTTACATTCTAAAAACCAAACTGTGTATCAAAATTTAGGTCTCTAAGGTGAAAGAAAAAAATTATAGGCACTTAATAAAGCAAAATTTTAGTGCCAGTAAAAGCCAGAGAAGACGCTATACCAAACTATTGGATATGTTAAAGCAAAATCTATTGAATATTACAGAGAAAGTTTATCTTTTCATGCCGCAAAGAGTTTAAGAAGTACCAGAAAAGTTATTTTGAAAATTTTATAATTTTTCTCCTGTAAATGTCCTGGAGATTTGCAACGTGAAAATTAGTATAACTATTGTGTTTTATGAATCGTAAATATTTCATAAAATGTATATTAGAACGTTCTATATTTATTGTATTCTTCTCATTTATTAAAATAGTTGCAAAATATGCCTCGAAACACCTTACATATTACAAATAAATAACTGGAGACTATTACGCGTTATCTACCTTATATTGCACATTTTACAAATGTTAGTCTGGTCGAATGGCTAAAGAGCTTGCTGATAAACAAAGGAACGTTGGTTCAAATCTCGCCGTAGACTGAATTTCTCTTCTAGCTTTTTATTAACTTTTTTCGTCTTTGATGCAATTTTAAAGTTCTCTGATGTATTTCCAATATGTTTAGCGACTTTTTGTTGAAAAAAATCACTAATGAACGATAAGCACTTTGAAGACTTTTAATTCAAGTTTAATAGCAGCTGTTGTTGTCCTTAGTTGGTAAACCCGTTCCACAGTTAACATAGATGTAGAGTTTTGTGACGTCATAAGAGGTTATTTTCTTCTCTACAACCGGATTCAGATTTTACAGCATCCACAGGCAAAAGAATTTTCTCTGTGAAGCCACAGAATAAGTATCCAGTTCTGTATTTAG
Organism: Tillus elongatus; assembly: GCA_964006375.1. Classification (NCBI taxonomy): domain Eukaryota; kingdom Metazoa; phylum Arthropoda; class Insecta; order Coleoptera; family Cleridae; genus Tillus; species Tillus elongatus. Next base: position 245,589,582 of record OZ023263.1, on the reverse strand, counting down.
ATCAGATTTTGAGTATTTTTTAAGTTATTAAATTTATTTCTATTAGCTAATTTTCTTGTACGAAATTTTCTTTGAAGAAACATTTGTTGGGAATTTTTGTGTGAAAATTTATTCAATTGACGAAAATATTTAACTAGTTTTCGCAGAAATTTTTTCTGTTTCCGTAAAAATCATTTTTTGTAAGATATTTTTGTGAAATTTTGGTAATTAATGATAAATGTTTAATAAGTTATTATAAAAAAGTCTGAACGCAGCAAGTGCGTTATGGTAGTGAATTTTCATTAAAATGTTTTTAATAGCAAATATGTGTGTTTTTTAAGAAAGCAGACATCAAATTTGGTTACCTGTATAACCTATATAATAAAAACAATGTGCCATGTTTCATCAAAATAACTTTATTGTTTGAAAATGTACCAAAATTTCCGAAAGTAAACTTAAAGTCTTCCCGAAAAAAACTTGTTTCTTGGTCAACCTTAAAGATTAATAGCAAATTGAGCTATTCAAATGTGAATCATTTAATCAAAATTCGCTACCATGACGCACTTGCTGTGTCCAGAATTTCTTTTGTTACAAACATACATTATATTTCCATGGAAAATACAAAAATGCTATAACATAAGGTGTGTTCGACTAAAAAAAAAAAGAAAATTTGTATCACCAACGACTTATGGGTCATCCTGTGATTGTAGAAATATTTTTTAAGATGTAGCTCAAGACACCCTATAATTAATGTAAACATTTTTTTTTTCATATCTTGTATAATAACGGATGTATTGAGCATTATTGATTTTTCACTAAAATTCCACAAAAATTATATACCACCTAACGATAAACTCTATAGCTAAGACTACTGTCAAGCATCAGAGAAAGGGTCTATTTAAAATGAATTTTCTGGAAATATTTTAGTAAACTGAAGGACAATGACGGTTGAAACTAACACTTCAGGGTTTGTAAAACATTCTCCTTGAAACATTTTCTTTTCATTGCTCGTATTAGATTCAGGTTCTTTGCCTAAAAGTTGCCAATTTTGACGTTTTAAATCGCGAATTTGACGATTTGAGAAAAACCCCAATTTATTTTCCTTTAAATGCCCATAACATATTTGCTTTTTGACCTAAAGAGCTAAATTTTGGTGCGTGATTTACCTATAACGATATAAACCCGCATACCAAAGTTGGTTTCCCTTACTTTGTTATTTCCCGGACATAATTTTTTTTCGAAGGAAAACCCAAAATTTTCCGGGAAAACCAGGACCGCTTTTCCTGGCTAACGAACCTATCCAAGCCACTTGCAAAAGGAAGGAATTTGCCAAATTTAATGAAAATCGGCCTATAATTTTTTTGACTTATCGGTGTGATACATATACATACATATATATATATATATATATATATATATATATATATATATATATATATATATATATATATATATATATATATATATATATATATATATATATATATATATATATATATATATATATATATATATATATATATATATATATATATATATAATGAAACACTCCATTGAAGAAAAATTTTTTTAATTCAAAAGTCGGGATCTCCTCATTTGTGAATTTTTTTAAGAAAATTCACTAAAAAATGTTCACGAATTTTCTTGAAACAATAGCTTGCAAATTTTCATGAGATTTTTGTTGTCTCGTCGAGAAAGTTTTTGAGAAAAATTATATTTTAGTAGGTGGGTTGAACTTGAAATGGTTCGTTGGCCAGGAAAATCGGACCAGTTTTTTTTAAATTTATTTCTATTCTATTTTATTCTACAAAATGTTGTTTTAATAGCGAATTTGCTTATAAATAAATTTAGTGGAACATTTTTTTAACGAAAACCGTCGAAAATAATATTTTACTGGCTTTTCGTGCAAACAAATTGTTTTAATTTCTATTTTAATTACAGATTAGGTATGTAATTTCAATTTTATGTCTTCTTTTGGCAAAATTTTGTGTAAAAAAATTTTTAACCAGTTTTTGCAGAAATTTTTTTTTTCCGTAGAAATTATTTTTTTGTAAGATTTTTTTCTGAAATTTTGGTAATTAATGATAAATGTATAAGATATTATAAAAAACATGTTTTCGAATTTTCTTCAAAAAATTATTTGCGAATTTTCATGAAATTATTTTAAAATTTATATAAGTATATTTTGGTAGCAGGTGGGTAAATAACTTGAAGAGGTTCGGTGGAGAGAAAAATCGGACCAGTTTTTTCGAAAACGTTATAAGTTCATTTTTGGAAAAATGTTGCACTTTTTCAAACAATAAAGTTATTTTGATGAAGTATGGTACATTGTTTCTTCTATATTGGTAACTAAATTTGATGGCTGCTTTCATTAAAGACAGACAGATTTGCTATTAAAAACTTTTTTTAATCGAACACACCTTATATTATTACATCTTTCTATTTTCCATCAAAATATAATGCATGTTTGTAAAAAAAGAAACTTAGGCCGCAGCATGTGCGTTATGGTGGCGATGTTTCATTATATGTTTCAAATTTTAGTAGCTCAATTTGCTGTTAAGTTAAGGTTTGTTGGCTAGGAACCAGTTTTTTCGAGAACATTTTCAGATTATTTTAGAAAAATCTTTTACATTTTCAAACAAAAAAGTTAATTTGATGAAATTTGGTACATTATTTCTACTATATAGGTTATACTGGCAGCCAAATTACATGCCTACTTTCGTTAAAAGAAAAGACATATTTGCTATCAAAAACATTTTTATGAAAATTCACTACCATAACGCACTTGCTGCGTCCAGACTTGTCTTTATTTCGTCGTTCGTGATGATTCCTTATTAGTTTTTTTTACTGTATATGTTTAGCTTCTAAGATTTTGATGTATCTTTTGCAGCTGGGTATTTTCGGGATTTCTCAAGATTTTTGACTTGGACCGGAAGTCTTTTTCAGACCTTAAGGTTGTCATACTTTGTATATCAGCGGTAACTTTTACAGAAATATTATAAACTTGGGAATCTATAACGTAAAAAATGTTTATACGAATGATACAAACAATTCTAGTAAACAAGCCAAAAGCCATGTGATTTAATCTGGTAAAGGCCGGGAGAATAAGTGGGACCTATAAACAACCATTCATTTTATAGAACTGTTTTATCGGAGTGAATGGGAAATGCCGTTCCAATTTCTCCAGACTCTCAGCTACCCTTTTAGGAAAATCAGCCACTATGTATTTGTCTCTTTGAGTTATTCATGATATCACAATCAATGATCTATAAATAGAAAAATACATTCACTAAGGGCCATAAATAAAACCCGTTTTAGGTCACTGGAACAAAGTAACTTTTCCCCAGCCTTTAGAAATAGATCAACGACATCTTGTTTAGTTTATGTGTGTCTGCTATCATAACAAGAGAGTCCCATTTCCTGATGTTTATCTGTTTAGTTCAAATAAATCATTTATCCAATTTAGATGCATACGAGGGTTTTGCTGTGTTGTTAGTTGTTAGCCAAAATACTATACAGTGCTTTCATTTCAAAACTAGCCATCCTTAATAATTTCCTTATCAAGGAAATCTGGTTCAAAAAAAGATCCCTGGACGCAGCAAGTGCGTTATGGTAGCGAATTTTCTTTAAAATATTTTTAATAGCAAATGTATTTCTTTGATGAAAGCAGGCATCAAACTTGGTTGCATATATAGTAGAAACAATGTACCATATTTCATCGAAATAAATTTATTGTTTGAAAATATATAAACATTTTTCTCAAGTCTGGATGCAGCAAATGTGTTATGGAAGTGAATTTCCATAAAAAATGTTTTTAATAGCAAATGCGAGCCGGCATCAATCTTACTATCGGTATAGCCTATGTAGTAGAAACAATGTACTGTATTTTATCAAAATTACTTATGGTTTGAAAATATACAAAAATTTTCCGAAAATAAACTTAAATGTTGGTTTCCTAACCAACAAAGCTTACGTTAATAGCAAATTCAGTTATTAAAATTTGAAGGATTTAATGAAAATTCGGTAAATTTGCAGATTAGCTCCCGAACGCTTTTCAAAAAATTCTTTTCAGAAATATTACTAGGACCCCACCTGGATGCACAAACCACAAGAAAAATTTCTTGTTCACACCGCCCAAGGAAGTTATGGGACTGGAAGTGAATAGGGGTGGTGTGCGGGGTAGGCAGGGTTTAAGGGGGATATAGCTTTAAGATGTGAAAAAAACAGCTTTCAAGCCCGCTTTATTCGAATTTTCTGCTCATATTTCCTTTTTACTACCTACCCCGCTCAGCACCCCTACTCACTCCTTGTCCCGTAACTTTCTTGGGTGTTGTGAACAAAAAAAAATTCCTGGGGTTCATGGATCCAGGGGTGGTGGGGGTTGCATGTTTCTGAAAACAGAGTTTTGAAATACGTTCGGGAGCTAAACTGCAAATTTAACGAAAATTCGCTACCAAAACGCACTTACTGCATTCAGATTTTTTTCTTACAAACGCATCATATTTCGATAAAAAATGCAAAAATGCATTAACGAATTTGTTCTACGTAAATTAGTTAAAAAAATAATTATACACCCCTACTCACTCCTGGTCCCGTAACTTCCTTGGGGAGTGTGAACAAGAAATTTTCCTTGCGGTTTGTGAATCCAGGGGGGTGGGGGCCTAGGCAGGTTTCTGAAAACAGTTTTTTGAAAAGCGTTCGAGAGCTAAACTGCAAATTTACCGAAAATTCGCTACCAAAACACATTTACTGCGTCTAGATTTTTTTCTTACAAACGCAACATATTTCGACAAAAAATGCAAAATTGCATTAACGAATTTGTTCTATGAAATTTAGATTTAAAAAAATATGCACTCCTACTCACTTCTGGTCCCGTAACTTCCTTGGGGGGTGTGAACAAGAAATTTTTCTTGGAGTTTGTGGGTCCAGGGGGGTGAGCACCTAGGCAGGTTTCTGAAAACAGTTTTTTGAAAAGCGTTCGGGAGCTAAACTGCAAATTTACCGAAAATTCGCTACCAAAACGCACTTACTGCGTCCAGATTTTTTTTCTTACAAACGCATCATATTTCGATAAAAAATGCAAAAATGCATTAACAAATTTTTTCCTCGATAATTAGCTAAAAAAAATTATAGACCGTTAAACCATAAACTTCACTAAACCTACAAATAAATATCCAAAAAGCCACCAAACTTAACTAAACTGACAGCCAAAGTATCAGAGAAAGGGTCTATTTGAAATGGATATTTTGTAAATATTTTAGTAAAATGAAGGGCAATGACGGTTGAATCTGAAACTTAAGGGTTTGCAGAACACTCTTCTTCAAATATTTTCTTTTCACAAGCGGTATTTGTTTTACATTCTTTGCCTAAACATTGCCAATTTTGACGTTTAATATTGCGAGTTTGACGTTTTGAGGAAAACTCTAAAATTTGTTGCTTTAACTGCCCATAACATCTTTGTCTTTTGGTTGCCCTTACTTTGTTATTTCCGGAGATATGAATTTTTTTATAAATAAAACACAAAATTTTCCGGGAAAACCTGGTCTGATTTTCCTGGCTAACGAACTTATCGAAGCCACTTGCAAAAGGAAGGTACTCTGCAAATTTTGTCAAGATCGGTCCATTATTTTTTGAGTTATCGGTCGGATATATATATATATATATATATATATATATATATATATATATATATATATATATATATATATATATATATATATATATATATATAAACACAGATCTCCCCATAAGCGAATTTTTTTTAAAAAAATTCGCTAAAAGGCACCAACTTAACTAAACTGGCAGCCAAAGCATCAGAGAAAAGGCCTATTTGAAATGGATATTCTGTAAATATTTTAGTGAAATGAAGGGCAATGACGGTTGAATCTGAAACTTAGGGGTTTGCAGAACACTCTTCTTGCAACATTTTCTTTTCACAATCGGTATTTGTTTCACATTCTTTGCCTAAACATTGCCAATTTTGACGTTTAAAATTGCGAGTTTGACGAGGAAAACTCCAAAATTTGTTGCTTTAACTGCCCATAACTTCTTTGTATTTAAAGCTAGGGACCTAAATGTTGGTACAGAGTTCACTCTTTATAATACAAACACGCGTACCAAATTTGGTTGCCCTTACTTTGTTATTTCCGGAGATATGAATTTTTTTATAAATAAAACACAAAATTTTCCTTTCCGGGAAAACCTGGTCCGATTTTCCTGGATAACGAACTTATCCAAGTCACTTGCAAAAGGAAGGTACTCTGCAAATTTTATCAAGATCGGTCCATTATTTTTTGAGTTATCGGTCGGAATATATATATATATATATATATATATATATATATATATATATATATATATATATATATATATATATATATATATATATATATATCACAGATCTCCCCATAAGCGAATTTTAAAGAAAATCGCTAACAGGTCAATTGGGATTTCGAGGGGAGCGTTATCACATTCGGAATATTTAAAAAAAATAGTTTAAGATAAAAACCTACTTTATTAAGTGCTCAAAGTGCCCTCCGTTGTTAGCTAAACAATAAAATAGTCGACTGTTGACATTTTTTTCTAACATTTGAATTGTTTTTGTCAGTAATTTTTCTGAGCGTAATGCTGTTAAAAATTTAGCTCCCCGGTGCCGTTTGCGGCTATCAATTTTCCTGGTACGAGGTGATATAGGACCGATAACGCTCATGTCTAATTTAACGATAAATTTCAGATAAAATGAGCCAGTTTAAAACTGGACAATTCGTTATTTTATAGCGCTCTCTACAACTGCGTAACTTATAGTTTGTCCATTGAACTATTTCCCCAAGTAAGTCAGCTGTAAATAAAAGATTCCAAAATTTCAAAGGTTTAGGATTATCACTAAGTGATGTAGCCATAGGACGCAATCCAGGTAAATGCATAATAAGATTTTGGCGTTTTGTTCTGCCAGCTCTTGCTGCCGGAGCCGTGGCCCATTTGTATCTATTTCTTCCATAATAATACTTTACCACATCGTCACTAGTGTCAGCATCTTCATCAAGATCGTCTTCGTTTGAACTCTCCCCTTCTTGATCGTCACGATTTGCTAAGGGTCGGCCACCTTCAATATCACTATGACCTCCGTCTGAATCTGAATTAGATTGTGCAGAATGGGTTTTGTGGTCACTTGCAATTGCAAACGATTCATCTATGTCATTATCACAATCACTATCTTCTTCATCAAACCCAATCCAGGTAAATGCATAATAAGATTGTGGCGTTTTGTTCTGCCAGCTCTTGCTGCCGGAGTCGTGGCCCATTTGTATCTATTTCTTCCATAATAATACTTTACCACATCGTCACTAGTGTCAGCATCTTCGTCAAGATCGTCTTCGTTTGAACTCTCCCCTTCTTGATCGTCACGATTTGCTAAGGGTCGGTCACCTTCAATATCACTATGACCTCCGTCTGAATCTGAATTAGATTGTGCAGAATGGGTATTGTGGTCACTTGCAATTGCAAACGATTCATCTATGTCATTATCACAATCACTAACTTCTTCATCAAACCACCCCATTACAGTCTTTTCAAAATTATCGTCACCAAAACGTACCGTGCGAGAAACCGTATAGAAGCCATGGTGAACAATTCGAAATACTAACTTATTCACCGATGATGGGTTAACCCGGCGTCTGACATGTGAAAATCTTTAACATCTTCCGACATGTGGGGTATCACATACCCCACAATTTTTTTTAATTTCCTTTAACTGAATTTTTGATATATATATTTTTTGACACTAAATACAAATATCACATTTCTTCATTAGCAACACAAAAACTTCTTTAGAAGAAAATTTTAAAAAAACTCACATCATCCTGTTTTAGGCAGTAAAAAAAAACGTTTATAAAAAACTTTTATTTACAATGGTTCTATACCATCAAATAAACAGAAACAATAGAATATAAGTAAATAATACATTGCAGTGTACTATATAAAAAAATTATATCAAAATATGTAAAACCAAAAAAGTTATGCATTTGCAAAGTGACTACAATTTTCGCAGTACATAAGCGCGTGTTCTAAACATAACATTTTTTCGCAAGCCTCACATACATATTTAGTTTTGCGATCACGATTACGAGGACAAAAATCACATCTGCGCGGTTTGTTAGGTCTTTGTTTCTTTGTAGGAGGTTCTTCGGGTTCTCCTCTGATTTTGAGCAAAGCCGTCCTTATTTCGCGAGGTATTCTAAAGTTGGTCATCCTTGTTTTTTGATAATCATTTATCAATTCAAACCCCAACATTGTGAGAAAATCTTTTCTTTTCAGAATTAATCCATTATTATTTTCACGGTGAATTATCTGGGAATTGATACCGGCAGTGTTTATTATAGAAAAAATTGTGTTAAAGGCCATCGTCGGCTATTGCGAGATACATTATAGTTTGCAGACAATTCATCTACTGTATCTACCCCTCCTTTCGTTAGATTGTAGAATGAAATTATTTCAGGTAGATTATCTTCGGATTCATCTACGAAATCGTCATGATGAAGGGTTGACATCAGCAGAACCACCTTGCCCTTTCTTGGAACGTACGATACTATTGTAAAATTTTCTCGAAACCAAAAACACTTGACTTTATTGGTCGATTTCGAACATTCAAAAATGTCGAAGGATTTCCCTTTTATTTTTTCGAATTGTACCGACTCCAGTCAGATGATGATTTGTACGGAGCTTTTCAAATAGATCGTAACTTGTGTACCAATTATCACACGTAATATTTCTGTGACTACCATCATATGCACTGACGAGCGGTTCCACTATTGCAGTTGGAGTATGACTAAGAGCAAAGGGCTCATCAGGTTGCTTACCCACATAGACATCCATGTTTACTAAATAATGCGTTCGGGCATCTACCAAAGCTTGAACCTTAATGCCGTAGTTAGCGGGTTTATTCGGTATGTACTGGCGAAATGGACATCTGACTCTAAAAGCTTCCAATGTCTCATCAATGGTTAAATATCTACCAGGCGAATAGGCATTTTTGCAATTATCAGTAAATTTTTCTGTTATGGCTCTAATAGGTGCCAGCTTATCCATTTCCCGTCTTTGCGAGCGATTTTCTTTATTACCAAATCCCAAACATGTAAGAAAAAATTGAAACCGTCTTTGGGCCATAGTTACTCAAATATTTCAAAACCTGTTCCGTCAGTTTTCCATAAATCCTTCAGTAAACGGTGGTTGTTTCGAAAAACTCCTGCTAAATATAGCAGTCCGAATAAAGCTTTTAGTTCTATATTATTTGTAGGTTGATAATAAGAAGATTTCTCCCATTCACGTGTTTTTTCCTCAGTTCGTTGATTTGTCCACCGCGTAATATCGTCTATCATTTCTTCATCGATGAAAATAAGAAAACATTCAAGAGGACTTTTTTATCTCTAGCGGATCTTTTGACACCAGGCAATTGAGATATCAGGTTCTCGCCTCGGGTTCTCACATTCCTGTTATAATATGTTTTTCTCCATTTAGTTCCATTTTTCCCTAAATAGTATTTTTCCCGATCTTGCACTATTTCAGATTCATTTTCGGTTACATAATTTTCGTGTGCGTTAGTGGTAACACCGGCAGCTTCCATAAGGTTACCTTGTCCATCTTCATTATTTGCTTCCTGCTCAACATCTGGATAGTCACTGTTTATGGTTGCATTGTCTATCTCAACATTTAATAAGGAAACATACCTCAAAATTTGAAGCAAAGGTGCGTAAACTGCGATAGAAATTTATTTGAAAAATGTTCGAATTTTGTAACACAATCCGACACGTGGGGTTTGACAAACCCTAGGTAAACTAAACCGTTTATTAACACAAACTCTAGCAAACTGTTGTCAAAATGGCTCTGCACGCTAAGAGACTCGACAATTTCCGAAAGCTAACGAGTGGGATAGGCATGTGAGCGTGGTATTTTTGAAATCGTCGGACATTTTAGTTCTCTCTGGGTTTGTCACACCCCACATGTCGGACGCCGGGTTAATTTGACCCGGTGTAATTTATTTTACGATTTACAAACTCACTAGCGGACAACCGAGTGCACACTGATCAAATACATTGACTCATTTGAAAATACTAAAAGCCGCATAAAGAGGGGAATTACCGAAAAAGTGCAATTGCCAACTGAATATTCTCGCGGGTCATTTTGACCCATGTTCAGTAACTAAGGGTTAAATTTCATTCATTGAAAACCAGTTAAGTTATAACCATTAACTTGCCAACAAATGTAAGCAACATAGCGAAATTCAATTATTATTTAGAATAACTAATATTTTCCTCATTAAATAAATATCTTATAGGGCGACACAAGGATCGTGGATATATGAATTAGGTTATCAATTCAAAGCCAACAACAATTATATATAAATATCTTAGATCTTCTAGGATAAAAAAGAAAGACGTATTTTAATTTCAAAATAAATACTGAGTAACACCCGTATTTTGGAGACAACAGATTTGATTGTGGTTTTATCTGAGAAAGCTCAGTTCAAGATTAAAAGGAAAACTTGTTAGAATTGGTGGAACCTAAAATCACAGTTCTTTCACTCTACAGAAAATCGATGAAGGGAATCTGCGAGGAAAACTTATAAGAAAACTTGTGGAAAATATTGCTCGTGTGTGACACAAAGAAATTAATATATTTCTCTCTTCTTTCCTAATCGCTTCTTTTCATGGTCCATATTTTATGGGTCCATTGACATGTTACTTTATAACCAGAAAAAGTAAACCGGCTATATTCTTCTTATCAAATAAGTTGTGATTTTTGGCGCTACCGCTTTTCTAGATTTTCAGTAGCGAGAATGTTCTGGAACACATTCGACAAGGATCTGCCTATTATCTAATAATAAACCGTCATTTTGTTGATTGCCACAAAATGGTTTTTCGTTAATGCTTTTACGAAACCTCGGTGTTTTCATGAGCTGCTATTTTTAAATTGCTGGTCCTGTGAGGACCAAGCAACAATTACATATTAAATTCATATTATTGGCCAAATCTATCGATAGATCATGAATTAAGATGAATTATATATATATATATATATATATATATATATATATATATATATATATATATATATATATATATACATATATATATATATATATATATATATATATATATATATATATATATATATATATATATATATATATATATACAGGATGGCGCATTGACAACGAAACAGACCGATTTGCGTCCAGAGAAATTTTTTTTTAAGAAACGATAAAACACGTCAATTGTAACATTGAGGAGGACATGTTTTGAGATAAAACTCAACTTTGTCACATCAACCCCTTAGAGGTGGTGATAACAACCCTTATATTTTAAATGGGGAACATGGGTCAAGTGTTACATCATTTGAGAGTTTTTTCTTTTCTGAATTTAGCACACTAATTTTTTTGCAAGTTTTATCAACTCGTTTAGAAATTATCCACAGTTGGTGTTACAAGAACGTATTTCATTCATTGTGATAAGAAATGCACTAATTAGTCAATTTTTCGTTAAAAAAAAAACTAAAAGACAAATCCAAACGTTCAAATATGTTTATTCAGTTAACTATGTGTTCAAATTGTTGACCACCAGCTTCCATACAAAAGTACAAATCTTGTTCAAAACGAGCTCTGACATTCTGGAGCATTTGTGGAGTTATTAGACGGCATTCTTCAACAATGGGTCGTCGTAATTCTTCCAGAGACTCCGGTTCTGTTGCGAAAATTCTACTCTTTAAATGGCCCTATAGAAAGAAGTCTAACGGAGTTAAATCCGGTGATCTAGGGGGCCACTCAATAGCACCTCTACGCCCAATCCATTGCTCTGGAAACTATCTGTTAAAAAACACGTTGTGAAAAATGCGGAGGGGCTCCATCTTGTTGAAACACTAATAGATTTTCTTGATAACGATCATCATTTTCAACAATGTCAATTAGTAGAGGGTAAAAGATATCTTCTAGTAACTCCAAATACGTTTCGCCACTCAAATTGCCATCAAGAAAAATTGGTCCGATTAAACGGTCTCCAAAAATGCCAGGCCAGACATTCAATTTTTGTGGAGTTTGAGTGTGGACGTGAAAATTTCTTGGATTATTATCTGCCCAATAACGAGAATTATGACGATTGACTGTAGAGTTTAATAAAAACGTACACTCGTCTGAAAAACAGATATTGAACAGAAAAAAACCCGTTATCAGCTATTCGTGTAGTCATAACTTCACAAAACTCCAGCCGTCGATTAAAATCATCTTCATTCGGTTGTTGTACAAGATAAATTTTATACGGGTAAAATTTATGATGCTTTAATATTCGCTGAATAGTTCTTCTTTTGATGTTTGAAACAGTGGCCAATTTTCTCGTGCTCAAAGTTGGGTCTGCAGTAATTTGTCCTAAAACTTCAATCTCAGTAGTCTCATTTCTAACTGGAAATTCACGTTCAGGATCCCGTTTCTTATTGGCTACTGAACCACTTTGTCGAAACTTGGCTACTGAACCACTTTGTCAAAACTTTGCAACTAACTCCAAAATGTATTTTCTGTCTGTTTGATGTCGTTCATTAAACAAATTTGCGGTACGGTTGGCACAGTCATCGTTTTTGAAAAAAATAGTAATTATTTGAACTCTTTTTTTCTACAGAATACATCATTGTGAAATTAATTTTCGGTAGTACTATCAAGTATCAAACCGACCGATAAGCTGAAATAATAAACCGCATTTCTCTCATTCCGATAAGACATGTTCTGATAGTCAAGTTTTTGTTTACAAACCAACAGAACATTGACTATCAGCACATTTCTTATCGGAATGAGTGAAATGCGTTTTTGCATCCTCAAGTGTGAATAATAATAATAAACGAGTTGATAAAACTTCCAAAAAAATTATTGTGCAGAATTCAGAAAAGAAAGAGCTTTCAAATGATGTAACACTCGGCCCATGTTCCCTATTTAGAATATAAGGGTTGTTATCACCACCCTTAAGGGGTTGATGTGACAAAGTTGAGTTCACCCTAGCCTCTGAGACCTAGGGTTGAACACACTGAGACCTCACAGACGATCTCCAGCGAGATTTGGGAAGTAGGCAGATTGAGACCCCGTAATCGAGCTACAACAACCCACCCACCTTTGTCCACCACTCTAAGGAGTAGGCAGATTGAGGCCTTAGAGGGTCCTTACATATCTCCTTTACTTCTTGAAATTGGCTCCAAAACAGGAGCCGAAACGTCGAGTTTTATTAAATACTGGACGCGGTTCAACCCAAGAACCAAGTATGTCTCACATTAAAGACCGCGGAAATCTATCTGAATATATATATATATATATATATATATATATATATATATATATATATATATATATATATATATATATATATATATATATATATATATAACATGGTTAGCGATGCTTCAACCCCACCTAGAGACTTACCGTTTTTTCTTTATACTGAAAAATTATTTCCAGAGGCTGAGTTCGTTGGCCAGTTCTGAGGCTCCAGTTTTCCATGAAAAATTGCAAATTTTTCTATCGAAAATGCTCTATCTTTGAAATTGGTCAATTCATTTTTAAGAAATCTAACTTATTATATATCGCCGTTGACCTACAGGTGCATGATTCTAAAGTTCAGTTGTGTTAAATAATTGTATTCCAAGCTTTTCGGGAAATGAATTTAAAATAATTTTGAAAATGTCACTAATGATGATTCGTTTGTTGTTATAAAATGACACTACTGTGCACTAGAAGCTCTGAAACACTTTGTGTTTAGTTACATAATATGCAGAAATACATAGAATAATTTTACTTACAAGAGATGCCATCTTGAAGTATCTCTTGTGTCTCTTGGAGGCATAAAGCAGCCACAAAATGTATCCAAACATCAACACTGCAGTTAGGAAAACCGCAGCAAACTCCCGGCTGCCCTTTTTAATAGCCTCGTACAGTCCCAATAGCGACAGGAAAATGGCGGTGCCGGCAGACACATATCTTCCGTTTCTGCGTCTCTCTTCCTGCAATTACAGGGGTTTATCAGGTCTATGCTACAGCGTTACAGTGGCTGCTCGTTCTTAGTGAAGCAAGGAGATAAGCTTCTCAAATAAATACAAATCTCAAAATTATTTAAAGAGGAATCGGTAAGAGTATCTTATTATTGCCTAAAAGGGGTTAAAATAATAATTATTATTATTTTAATTGGTCTTTTTGCTACAAAATCCAGTAGATAATACATGTCAGGATTACACAAAAGTATAAGAAAAGTCTGGACGCAGTAAGTGCGTTATGGTAGTGAATTTTCATTAAAATGTTTTTAATAGCAAATATGTGTGTTTTTTTTTAAGAAAGCAGGTATCAAATTTGGTTACCAGTATAACCTCTATAGAAAAAACAATGTACCATATTTTATCAAAATAACTTTATTGTTTGAAAATGTAAAAAAAAATCCGAAAGTAAACTTAAAGCTTTCCCGAAAAAACTGGTTTCTTGGTCAACATTATAGATTGAGAGCAAATTGAATATTCAAATTTAAACCATTTAATGAAAAATCGATACCATTACGCACTTGCTGCGTGTCGAATTTTTTTTCTTACAAATATGCATTGTACTTCGATGTAAAATGCAAAAATCCAATAACATAAGGCGTGTTCGACTAAAAAAAAAAGAAAATTTATATCACCAACGACTTATGGGCCAGCCTGTGATTGTAGAGATATTTTTTAAGATGTAGCTTAAGACACCCTATAATTAGTGTATACAATTTTTTTCGTTTCTTATATAATAACGGATATATTGTGCTTTATTTATTTTTTACGAAAATTCGTCAAAAATTCAATATTATATATATATATATATATATATATATATATATATATATATATATATATATATATATATATATACCATTAAACGATAAACTCTATAGTTAAGACTACTGCCAAAGCATCAGAGAAAGAGTCCATTTGAAATGAATTTTCTGGAACATTCTAGTAAAATGAAGGACAATGATGGTTGAAGCTTAGATTTCAGGCTTTGTAAAACATTCTTCTTGAGACATTTTCTTTTCATAGCATGTATTAGTTTCAGCTTCTTTGCCTAAATGTTGCCAATTTTGACGTTTTAAATCGCGACTTTGACGTTTGGAAGAAAACTCCAATTTCTTTTTCTTTAAATGCCCACAACTTTTTTATCTTTTAACCTACACAGCTAAATTTTGGTACGTGATTTACCTATAACGGTATACCAAATTTGGTGTCGCTTTGTTATTTCCGAAAATATAAATTTTTTCGAAAGAAAACACAAAATTTTCCGCTAAAACCTGGGCCGATTTTCCTGGCTAAAGAATTTATTTAAGCCACTTGCAAAAGGAAGGTATTCACCAATTTTATCAAAAGCGGGCCATTATTTTTTGAGTTACCGGTGTGATATCTAAGTCATCAAAATAAATTACTAAACATTCAACAAACATTTTAGTTGTTTGCTTAAGGTTTGTCCGAAATGCTGAGAAAAGATCAAAGAGGTACATTTTGCTACTATTTAATAGCCATCTTTGCATGTAGTAAGATTCGCCTAGTAATATCAATACCTGTCCTCTTCACCACAGAAAAAAAAATCTGGACGCAGCAAGTGCGTCATGGTTGTGAATTTTAATTAAAATATTTTTAACGGCAGATATGTCTTTTTTTAATGAAATCAGGCATCAAATTTGGCTAAATACTTTTTACACAAAATTCTGCTAAAAAGAATACATAAAATTCAAATTATATACCTAATCTGCAATTAAAATTTAAAATAAAATAATTTGTTTGCACGAAAATGCATTAAAACCTTAGTTTCGACGAATTTCTTGTAAAAAGGTTCCATCAAATGTTTCTTCAAAGGAAATTCATTGAATTCATTTAAAAGAAAATTCGCCATTACAAGGACACTTTGTACAAGAAAATACGCTAATAAAAATATATTAAGTAAATTTAAAAAACTTGTCTGACTTTCCTGGCCAACCAACCATTTCAAGTTATTTACCCACGTACCAAAATATAGTTTTCCACAAAAACTGTTTCGACGACACAAAAATTCATGAAAATTTGCCAACAATTTTTCAAGAAAATCCGTAAACATTTTTTTTAAATAACCTATTAAACATTTATGATTAATTACCAATATTTTACAAAAATATCTTACAAAAAATGATTTCTACGAAAGCAGAAAAAAATATCTGCGAAAACTGGATAAATATTTTTTTTGCAAAATTATGCCAAAAGCATACCATTCAAATTATATACCTAATCTGTAATTAAAATTGAATATAAAATAATTTGTTTGCAGGAAAATCCATAACATTATTTTCGATTTATTTCGTTTAAAAAATGTTCCATCAACTGAATTATTTTTCATACAAAAATTCGCAACAAACGTTTCTTCAAAGAAAAAACATTAAATTCATTTATAAGAAAATTCGCTATTAAAAGAACATTTTCTACAAGAAAATTTACTAATAGAAATAAATTAAATAAATTTAAAAATATTCAAAATCTCATCTAAATACAGAACTAGATACTATTTCTGTGACTTCACAGAGAAAATTATTTTGCCTGTAGGTGCTGTAAAAATTGAACCCGCTTGTGGAGAAGAAAACAACCTCTTCTCGTGTCTCAAATCTCTACGTCTGTTAACTGTGGAACGGTTTTACGAACTAAGGACAACAACAGCTACTATTAAACTTGAATTAAAAGTCTTAACAGTGCTTATCTTTCCTTTTCAACAAAAAGTCGCTAAAAATATATTGGAATTACACAATCTGTTAACGTTAAAATGGAATCAAAGACGAAAAAAAGTAATAAAAAAAAGTTTAAAGAAAAATTGTGTCAACGGTAGAGATTTGAACCCGCGTCCATTCGCTCATCAGGTAGGCATCCTAACCATTCCACTACGTAAATTTTCTGGTAAACTGTAATGAAGAAATGTAGATAACCGATAATGGCCTTAAGTTATTTACTTGTAATATGTAATAATTATTATTATTATTATTATTACAGAACCAAAAACGCACGATCTTACAAGATTAAATAAATATAATTTCGTGACGCAGCAACTGCGTTACATTAGCGAATTTTCATAAGAATTGTACACTATTATTATACGGCATATTAGTAAAGTTAATAGTTGAAGCTTACACAGCCCTTGAAGATCGATTTTAGAGATGCTAGTACGTGCACATTTGAAGAACTCTTTCGAAAGTGTTACCACCGATATCTCTCTATTATCAAAAAAATCATGTATTTTGAGTAAAATGCCCAGACTCAATTTTTTATGAAGCGAAAGAATTAGATTTTGCTATATCTATAGATAGTGTAAGTCTCTTCAAAAGAAACTTGTATTACAAATTTCATTAAACTTATACAGAAGATTTCCAGAAGGAAACTCAATTCTTATTTAGAAAAGTAAAGTATCTGCCAAATTATAAACGTAGCAGTTATTTTTCCTTATTAATCGTCAGTATCATTTCGTTTTAGTCAACCTCATCAAATCGGTTTTTTTCAATATCAACAATAACAAAATTATAATTTCAGACTCAAAGGTGGCAACTTATTCAAACGTTTTAAATAAAAATGAGATCTTGTTTAAAACGTTTGAAATCTGTGCACTATTGTTTCTCCAAATGTCAAAATAAAACATTAAAAAAACGTACATTTATCAAGCTGAATTCGATCACTTAACCTTCTGCTTAGGAGCCAAGCGCGGTATCCCCTGCGCTATCTAGGCACACGTTAACAAAGGTTTTACTTGCCTGATACTTTAGATCGGCTTCATGCCCGGGATATTATATTCAAAGTATACAGAATTAGTTCCAGAATTAGTATAATTACCATTGAAACTGAGGCTTTAGTGATAAATTATTACATACCATATAGTCACCCTGACCACACGTAACATTTTACAAATCTAATTCTTAGGTTCCTGAATTTCATAAATGTGTTTCGGGCCATTTCTATTCGGCATTTGATTTCCGTTTCAGACGTCCAGTTTTCACATAGCCACGTTCCTAAATATTTAAATTTATATACCCGTTCTACAGGGCATCGGTTGTGTGTTAGGCTTGCATTTTTATGTTCTTCCGGCTTGTGAGAAACTATCATGAATTTTGTTTTCTTGGTGCTGATATTAAGGCCCAAGTTTTTGCTACTGTCGCCTATAACATTAAGAAGATCCTGCAAGTCGTTCATGTTGTCTGTAATTAGGACTGTGTCGTCTGCGTACCGTATGTTGTTGATCCACACTCCGTTCACCTTAATACCTAGGTCGCGTTCTTCGAGCGCCTCCTGAAAGATGCTTTCAGAATACAGGTTGAAGAGGAGTGGAGAGAGAACGCATCCCTGTCTGACCCCTCTAAGGATTTTTGTCGGTTCTATGTGTTCATTGCCAACCTTGACTACGGCTGTTTGGTTGTAATAAAGGCTTTCTATGCAGCGGATATCCTTCTGGTCTGTATTCCTCAAAATTTGAATGAGTTTGTGGTGTTGGACCCTTTCAAACGCTTTTTCGTAGTCGATAAAGCATAGCATCACATCCTTCATTCGGTCGTTGCAGTTCTGGATCAATACTTGAGTTGCAACTATAGCCTCTCTCGTACCTAGTCCCCTTCTAAATCCAAATTGTGTGGACCCTACCCCACTTTCGCATTTTATGGAAATTCTGTAGTGAATAATCTTGAGGAATATCTTTAACGTGTGGATTATTAGACTGATCAGCCTATGGTCCTCGCACTTCGTTGCGTTACTCTTTTTTGGCAGGGGGATAAAATGTGATGTAATCCACTTGGCAGGGAACTCCCCCGTGTTATACATTTTGTTAAATATTATGTGCAGTAGGGAAATGCCCCTGTCGTCTAATATTTTTAGTAGTTCGACAGGTATGCAGTACGGTCCAACTGCCTTTCTGTCCTTTGACGTATTTATTGCTCTTACAATTTCTTCTTTGGTGATAGGGGGTCCAGAGAGGTCTGCGTCCTCCATAACCTCTATATCAGGTCTATTATCGTCGAAAAGGTTGTTAATGTATTCCTCCCAAATACCTCTTCGCTGCCGATCATCTTGTGCCATTTCCCGATGTTCGTTTTCTACATTAGAAAAGTGTCTCTTCCGGTAAATACCGGAGCCTCTTTTATATTTCTGTGTATTATTATTGGTTCAGGAATACATATATTATTAACGCACCTACATTATACATAAAAAAAATTCTATATTTTATATATGTCAATGACCTTAGTAGTCGAGACATATATTTTTTTCTTTCTCTAAAATAAAAAAATCTCGGGACGCTGCAAGTGCGTTATGGTAGTGAATTTTCATAAAACTATTTTTTAATAGCAATAATGTGTGTTTTTTTAAGAAAGCAGGCATCAAATTTGGTTACCAGTATAATCTATATAATGAAAACAATGTGCCATGTTTCATCAAAATAACTTTATTGTTTGAAAATGTAGAAACATTTCCGAAAGTAAAGTTAAAGTGTTCCCGAAAAAACTCGTTTTTTGGTCAACCTTATAGGTTAATAGCAAATTGAGCTATTCAAATATTAAGCATTTGATCAAAATTCGCTATCATAACGCACTTACTGCGTCCAGAATTTTTGTTCTTACAAACATGCATTATATTTCGATGGAAAATGCAAAAATGCAATAACATAAGGCGTTTGATTAAAAAAAAAGTTGTATCACCAACGACTTATGGGCCAGCCTGTAATTGTAGAAATAATTTTTTAAGATGTAGTTTAAGACACCCTATAATTAATATACACAATTTCTTTTCATATCTGGTATAATAACAGATATATTGAGATTTATTTATTTTTTTTACGAAAATTCTACAAAAATTATATACTATTAACGATAAACTCTATAGCTAAGGCTACTGTCAAGAGTCAGGGAAATGGTTTATTTGAAATGAATTTTCTGGAAACATTTTATTAAAATGAAGGACAATGACGGTTGAAACTAAGACTTCAGGGATTGTAAAACATTTTTCTTGAGACATTTTATTTCCATAGCCCGTATTAGATTCAAGTTCTTTTCCTAAATGTTGCCAATTTTGACGTTTAAATCGCAACTTTGACGTTATGTGAAAAACCCCAATTTATTTTTGTTTAAATGCCTATAACTTTTTTTCTTTTGACCTACAGAGCTAAATTTTGGTAGGTAACTTGCATATAATGATATAAATCCGCGTATACAATTTGGTCCTTACTTTGTTAATTTTGGAGATATAAATTTTTTTCGAAAGAAAACACAAAATTTTCCGGGAAAACCTCGTCCGATTTTCCTGGATAACGAACTTATCCAAGCCACTTGCAAAAGGAAGGTACTCACCAATTTTGACGTTTAAAATCGCGATTTTGACGTTTTGAGGAGAACCTAAATTTATTTTTCTTTGAATGCCTGTAACTTTTTTGTCATTTAACCTACGGAGCTAAATTTTGGTAGGTAACTTGCCTCTAATGATAGAACCCCGCGTGTGAAATTTGGTTGCCCTTACTTTGTTAATTTTGGAGATATAAATTTTTTTCGATTTTTTTTGAAATAAAACACAAAATTTTCCGGGAAAACCTAAGCGGATTTTCCTGGATAACGAACTTATCCAAGCGATTTGCGAAAGGAAGGTATGTGCCAAATTTTATCAAAATCGGTCCATTATTTTTTAAGTTATAGGTGTGACACATAAATATATATATATATATATATATATATATATATATATATATATATATATATATATATATATATATATATATATATATATATATATATATATATAAACATATAAAGTCTGAAACTGACCTCGGATTTGGGTTCCGGGGGTCCTAAATAGCGCTCATTTGAAGAAATTTTTCAAAATTCGAGATCTCCTCATTAGTGAATTTTTTTTAAGAAAATTCACTAGAAGTATACTTAAATAAAAGTTTCTTACAATTTTTATCTTGTTATGCAAAAATTTTTAAAACCCATCAAATAAAGTTGTATGGCAAAAGATCTCGCAATCAATGCTGAATCTAATTATGGTAGAACAATAACAAAGAGCAATCTTACAAACTATAAACAGCACTTCTTTATTTTAAGGGCATAACGGCTGATCATCACAAACATTCAAATAATAGTATACTATAATTAAATATTGGAGTTATCGGCATCACAACAATGTGTTTGAAGCACCAAAAGCAATTGACAAGCTTAATTATCGTTTCACAAATAAACCAGATTAACGAGACCATAAAAGACAAACAAAAAATCATTTTTGTTCGCAGTTTACACAGACTCTGATGTGAACTTTGAATATTTTTAATTCTGCTGATTGATGCACATTTTTGGCGAGCCAAATTTCACTTTACAGTTGTGCCGTATGATATATGGACTTTGGATTTCATAAACAAAGGTTTTATCGGTAAACACGGAGGCATTGGGGCAATAAAAGTGGCCGTGTTGGGAGATTAAAATACGGATTTTGTTTACAACGTTTTCCATGATATTTCAGGAGCTGACTGGCATTCCGGCAGTTTGTTCGTCGTAATGTAAAAACTATGTTTACTTCACATCGGCTTTATGGCATGACTTACAAGAAATCAGAATTAAATAACGACATGCTTAGAATTACATGTCTCTGCTTGACAACGAAAACAACTACGTTGTATTATAGTATATTATAGTGGCAAATTTTCATCAGATCCTTTCAAACAATGGAAAATTCAATAAAAAAAAATAGAAAAAATTACGTCTCAGAAGTTGGTGTAAAGAGATTTGACACACATATTGCCTTAATGAAGGTTTTGGTATATAACGAATTTGAATTTTTGAGGTTGACAAAGTACTAGGTTACAAATATTTAAGGAATTATGTATAAAAATGCGTTACTCATTTTCTGTGACTGAACTTTTATTAATGGATATAGAGGTGTCTCTAATAAATAATGAAAAATCATAAGAAAAATATATAAACACAATAGAGCCTTTGCAAAAGTCTGATAGTTTTTGAGTTTTAGTGAACTTTCGTAGAAAAAAATCACTAATTACGAGTACGCGACTTTTGAATTTTGAAAAATGTTTACCAAATGTGCGCAAACTAAGCCACATATCCGGTGTCAATTCTAATTTTTGTAAATTTGACGCAAGTTTATATTATAAAAAGTAAACTATGTGCCAAGATTTAGAAATCTAAGTTGACAGAAAAAAAAGTTATAAACATCTGAAAAGAAAAAATTGGGTGCCACTGGTGTTCAGAGAAACGCACAAGGCCAAATTATTTTGTGTGGTTAACAAAATCTATTGTACATTACAGAAAAATATTGAGGTTTTTTAGCGCAAATGGGTCAAGAAATACCAGTAAAATGATTTTGAAAATTTTATTGTTTTTCTTCTTACAGCGTCAAAGTCACGATTTTAAACGTCAACCTTTTTAAGAAAGAACCTGAAACGAATACGGATGATGTAAAAGAAATGTCGTAACACTTATACATTATACATTATGCATTATACATTATGCATTATGCATTATACATTATACATTATACATTATACATTATACATTATACATTATACATTATACATTATACATTATACATTATACATTATACATTATACATTATACATTATACATTATACATTATACATTATACATTATACATTATACATTATACATTATACATTATACATTATACATTATACATTATACATTATACATTATACATTATGCATTATACATTATACATTATGCATTATGCATTATACCAAAACTCTGAACGTGGACAGCAAATTTCCTCTCGAACCGGAGCATTTCTGTTGTCGTGGATGGCCATTACTCTAAACTGTCCCCAATTAATGCAGGAGTTCCTCAAAGGTCAGCTTTAGCCCCTACTTTGTTTCTTCTCCACATCAATGACCTCCTCTCTAGCACATCCAACCCAGGCCACAGTTACGCGAAAGGCAGCACCCTCCACTCAAATATAAAATATTCTGTGCCTGTCTCTTTAACCCAATTAGATGAGGATTGCGCAGTCATGGAGGGTTCTATTTCCGTGGATCTCCAAAAAATATTAGACTGGGGAGGCAGAAATCTTGTACAATTCAACCCCACCAAATCACAGTCTTGCTTTCTTTCTCATAAGAGATACACCATCCCTAGACCCATCATAATAAACAACCGAGTTATTCAAAGTAATGAGTCCTTTTCACTTGTTGGCATCTCTGTGGATCGAAATCTCAATTGGCACCAACATGTCACATCAATTGCAGAAGCGGCTGCTAAGAAATTAGGTTTCCTCTTCCGGGCTCGCAAATACTTTTCACCAGCTAATCTCTATACTTTATATACTTCACAAATAAGACCAAACCTCGAATACTGCTCCTACATCTGGGGTGCTGCTGCCGCTTCTACACTCGCTATCCTGGACTCCATTCAGAAGAGAGCTATACATCTCATCGGTGACCTTACCCTAACCCAAAGGCTGCCATCCCTTGCCCACCGACGTGCCGTTGGTGACCTCTCTCTCTTTTATAGATATCTGCACAGGCACTGCTCAGAGGAGCTTTCTTCCATAGTTCCTCCACCTGATGCCCCCAACAGATCTACAAGGGGAACAGAGCGAATGCACCCCTTTACTGTCCAGGTCACCAGACATAGAACATCTTGTTATGCCCGCTCTTTTGTCCCGAGGACTTCCAAGTTGTGGAATTCCTTGCCGGCACATGTTTTTCCTTCTCCCCCGAACCTCCAAACCTTCAATTCCAGAATTAACAAGTTGCCTCTTTCCTCCTTGTCGACACCCACGGTACGATAGTTTTTAGGCTGTAAGCCCTCGTGGTGTTGTTGAAATAAAATATAAAAAAATATAAAAAATACTCTATACATTATGCATTATACATTATATTTTTCATTTTACATTTTACATTACAGAGAAGATAGGAAAATAAACCCAGGTGATCTGGGACCGCTCATTTTCCAGAAAAGAATTGGAATAAGCCCTCCTACATCAATAAGTCTACTTGGATGATGGTGGTGATAATGGTTCGGATTCTCCCATAGATAGATAGTACGAAACATTCGAGATTGCGGTAATCTTCTATTCCGGTATGCTTCACCATACGAATGTCTTGCTGCAAGTTAATTTTCGTCAGCCAGACGATAGTAATAAAGTAGTTCCAGTATTTTGACGTTAGAACAACTATGACTATTCATTCATCTTATAACTTTAATTTTAACATCACTTCTGAAGGTCTAAAAGTCTCAGGTTGATATCACAAATACTTGAATATAAGGACTATAGATAAAATATCCAACTTTGACAACTTTTGTATAGTTTGAAGCTCCTTTCCTAAAATTGTAAAAAGTGTTTTCTAAAGATGACTACTTAGCAGCTAAAATGGGTAGAGTATTTGAAAAGTAAAGTTTTCTGGAAAAAAACTTTTATTCAAGTGTTTGTGGTTTAGTTTCTACAATTCCACAAGAAAAGCTGCATGATAGTTTATCTGTCGTAATAATTTTCACATTAGCTTGTTCGAGAAGCAATAGACAATTTGCATCTTTTTTTTTTCATGTGATAGACATCCCACAAGGATGATTTTTAATATTTTTTTCATTTCACATACCACAAAAATAACGATGCAAAAAAATATATGAAAATCCGAATTTCGTAATTCATTTCAAACACCACTATTTTGACGCCATCATCTGTGACGTCACTGGTCGGTAATCACAATGACAAGGAGCTTGCTTCTCTGTGTTTGCATCCTGAAATAAGCGACCGTACTTATCATACCATAAGGCAAATGTACACACGTCATTTATTCACTGTACAAGTACGTCACAACCAATAACAGGACGTTCACGGTCACATGATGATAATTCGAAATTTTTTGATGTGAAAAATCTTTTTCTGTCCACTATATATGGTTTTGGGTATTTTCATGCATGTAATAATCTTCTTTGTATGAAAAACTATTAGGAGAACTTCATTGTTTGAAAATTTAAAAAAATTTTCTGAAAATAAACTTTAAATGTTCCTTAAAAGACTGGTTCCTGACCAACCAACGTTAGCTTAATAGCAAATTGAGCTATTGAAGTTTGAAACTTTAATGAAACTTCGCTACCATAGCGCACTTGATGCGTCCAGTAAAAACTGAAATCGGATACAGAAAAGAACAAGACTTTCTGAAGCCAAGGGAAAGAATACGACTGTATTAAGTATGGAACAGTTTCACTAAGTTAGTGCAATAACAAACAACTACATGTGCGATTCAAATTTAAAAGTTTTCGTCTCGTCCTAATTGAACTAGTCATACAAAATCTTGCTAAAAATTCGTCGGAGTTACACAATCTGATCAGATAACGGTAAAATGAAATAAAGGACTAAAAAAAATTAAAAAAGTGAAGCCACTAACTGGGATTAGAACGTGTGTTATAGGAGTCCATTATTAAATCAACTCTGACAGGTATATACGCTAGTATATTAATTTTCTGACGTCTTGATTATTTACACCATACATTTTTTACAATAGATTTTTTCTCACATTTTAACGAAAGAAGAAAAATGACGGCCGAAACACATATCTAAGAGCTAGTTAGTCATCTCGAACTGTATTTTTCACTCACAAAGCGCTAATGCGTATTAATGTACGGCTACCAGAATTATCAATTTTGACGTTTCAACTTTTTTTAATCAGAGGCTTGTCATTTCTTTGTCTTCTAACCTAAAGATCTGAATCTTGGTACAAGGTTACTGTTTATAACAGAAACCAGCGTGCCGAATTTGGTTACCAAAGCTTTTCAATTTTCGGAGTTTTTTTCGAAATAAAATCCAAAATTTTCCCAGAAAACCTCGTGCGATTTTGCTGGCTAACGAACTTATCGAAGCTATTTACAAAATGAAGGTACTCACCAAATTTGATCGAAATCGGCCTATTATTTTTTGAGTTATCAGTGTGATAACCTAATATACAGGGTGTTTCGCATAAGACCCGACACAGACCAGGGACATGTAGGGAACCCGAAACATTGTGATTTAATGCAACTTACCTCTATACTAAGCTGCACCCCTGAGAAGTTATAGGCGTTCAAAGTGGGATTTCTAATTTCGAAAAAAATCAATGTCTTGGTTATACCTAAACTTAGAAACACTAGATTTGGTACACGTTTTGAGTTAACAAAGAGCAATAAGCGACAGTAATAAGAATTTTATTGAGACATTTTAAAGGGTTGATAAGGGATGATTCACCCTTAAAATGTGACAGAATTTCTTAACCTATTGGCGGATTTTAAAAACTGTTATTTAATTTTATGGAGAATTTAATTCTAAAACTTTTATTATTCTTATTAATTTTCAAAAAACTTTGTCGTTTTCAACAAAATTTCAAATAACTAAAAACACGTATTAGAGCTTTGTTATTTAGAATCATCGGAAATTCAAACGTTGGCTATGAAATTTAACGTTAGACTTGACAATGAGGAAAAAAGTTGTAATAAGAATAATTTAATAGAAAAACCAACAAATTACATAATAGAAATAACATAACATTTGCACCGATAAATTACAGAAATTGTTCAAAATGATCACCGTCCTCTCTCAGGCATAAATTTATTCTTCGTCTAAAATTGAAGTCTACTCTATCCAACAACTGTTGATTGTTTCTAATGAGTCTGCATTTATGTGTAATGCGATTCCACAATTCGGCTCGAGACGCATTTGGCGAGGAATACACAAATCCTTTTAACATTCCCCAAAGAATGAAGTCACATTTGTTGAGGTCTGGCGATCGTGGAGGCCAAACTTGTGGGCAATTATTTCCTCTTCCAATCTATTTATTTGGATACTGGTGGTTTAAATAGTCTCTAACGGCAATGGTGAAATAAGGCGGTGCTCCATCGTGCATAAACTAATGTCGTCGAGTAGATCCGGTAGATTGTTTTGGAAAAATTCGAAATAAATTTCGCCATTTAATCGATTCGGTAAAATAACCTGACCAATTAAATACCGATCAATAATACCGATTCAAACATTTATTTTAAACTTGCGTTGGAAATCTCGAGGAGTTACTGAATGGGGGTTTACATCAGAATATTCATGATATAATAATATATATAATAATAATATTTATTTGCTCACTCCTCTGTACAAAATAGTAAAGATATCACAAAACAACTTTTTAGACTAAGCATACATCAGAAAATGGACAAATAAATAAATTACAAAACTGTGCTAAGTCTGTGACTTGTGCACACATTAAACAAAGAACACATTAAAACAAAACAAAAAAACTACGCGTGATGCGAAGAAAGTATGCCATATATACACACACATATAAAACCAGACGCATAATCCTGGCATGTAGTATAATCCCCGAGATTGAAGGTCTTATAAAGCAATGCTTGTATGCCCCCCATCCCCAGGACCACAATTCACCTTTCTCCCTCTCTTTCTTGCGAGACAGTCGCCTACACTGCCCCAAGACTAGCGAACCACAGTTTATCACCACCAAAAGGACGTATTAAGCCTAATTCCAAACTTATAACTACAAGACTAGTACATTTTATAAATTAACATCCCGAACACACATCCATACGTATATACTCACCCATATACTTGCACGCCTCACTTACTCTCTCACAAACACGCCCGCGCACACACGCACACACACACATCCACAAACGCATTCACTCGCCCAATTGTATACTTATATTCCACACACTAATATACACACACACGATCACTCATATTCACCGGCCATTCACACACATATATTCAAATACTGACGCTTAATCATTTATTAACCGTACGCAAACTGATTTTCCCAATAAAATACACCAATATATCTATTTTTCCTGAGAATAGTAAACATTTTTTATATCTATGATACTGTGAATCTCCATTCTGGATTTAGCCTTGATCCACTCTGTAATTTTTGCCTTAAACAAGTTAATTCCATTTATTCTCTTATATTCGCTCGGTATTGTATTATAAATCTTTGGGCCAAGATAAGAAAACGCTCGTTGACATAGCGTCTTCCTGACTCTAGGCACACAAACCGCCTGAAGACTTCCTCTAGTAAAATACTCATGGCTTATACCTAATCTTTAATTTACGTTTCTATGCTGCCAACTTAAAAGCGAAAAGCAAAATAACTGTCTAATATCGAACACACTGGACTCAGTATATAAACTCTCCGTTGGATATGTAATATTCTTTTTAAGTATTAATTTGAGAATCCATTTTTGCACCTTTTCCAGCATGCATATATAATTGTTTGTAGCACCACCCCAAAGAAGTATCCCATATGTTAAATGTGGTTTAACCAGAGCGTTATACAAAAGAAACAGCTGTTGTACAGAAAATATCTGGCGAAAGCTCTTGAACCTCCAGGTCAGGAATCGTACCTTCTTTGTCAAATTATATATTTGACTATCCCATCTTAAATGCTGATCCAAGTATATACCCAAGTATTTATATGTAGTTGTCATCTTTATTTTTGTCTTTTGACACTGACAATTATTTTCCACTCTTAATTCACAGTAATCTGGCATACTATTAGTATACGACGCAAATGGTAAGAAATATGTTTTTTCAATGTTTACAGTCAACCTCCTGTCAGCAAAAAAATGCATTATTTTAGAAAGTTCCTTTTCTACTTTAGCTTTTAAACTTGACCAAGTATTGACATGATGGTTATCTAAATTTGTAATACCTCTGCGGGTAAAACAAGCTTCGTTAGTAAAAAGAATTTTCTTTTGAAAATTAATTTCTTGATGCAACGTAAACTGACAAAAATTCACTCGTTTAACCAAATCTTCCGATAACAATTTTTGCACTTTTTGGATATGATATGGGTGCAGTAAATTACGTCTAACTCACTGAAAAGAAGTTTGCGACATACGAGTTTGTCGAGATAGATTTCTAGTACTAATATGTGGGTCATCTTCAATTGTATTCAAAATAAGTTCCTCATCTTGTGCCCTGGTTGCAGTAGCACGTTCTCGAGTGTTACTAAAAAACTTGTTTCTCGAACCCGTCTTTCAACATTGGCAAATGTTTCTCTGTGAGGGGTTACACGATTAGGAAATCTTCTCCGATATTCTTCAACACTTCTTCTGTAGTTTCCTTCACAGAAACCTAACACTAATAGCATGTCAACTTGTGTAACACACCACAAATCACAGATAGAGGGCCGTCAGGATATTATTATTTTTTAAGTAAACAAACACATATTAATCGACACTCACCGCTTTAGTTGACAGAAGAGAAGGACGTGCTTGTAGTTTCTAAACCTGTGCAATAAAAGATAAACCACTGTAAGTGTCCAGCTCAACCTTGTCTAACCTAAATCCCCCATTTAAGTCAAGACATGTTCAGTATCCTAAATAAATATGGTACTAAAACAACTGTCTTTATATGTCTATAATTGCAACAACTCATTAATAAAGCATATCATGCCAGTATTAATACAAAAGGGCCCTGCTTTGCCCCCGCCATTACCTTAGGCCTAAGGTAGCGCGGCCTGGGTACAGCAGACCAGGCACGCTGTCCAAACGTACCCGCAACTTTACATACCCAGAGGTTATGGCACCTTACAGACCAATCCAGTTTATGTGCCCCGCAGGGGGGTCTCCCACTTGACCCCTGCCGGCCAGACAAAGCAGACTCGAGACCCCATCACTATAACTACGTGAGACAGTCTAATTAGTAACCATATAACTACAGCACACGTGGCTCTCAATATAATTTCTAAATATCTAGCAATTGTCACTAAATATTTAATCCCCCTGTATAATAACCAACCCAGGTATATTCTTATAATAATTACTGCTATCTGAATTATATTATTAGCTATAATGAACCAAGACACTTAGCGAGTAGGTACTCACCTGAACTGCAAAATTCAGTAATCACATAAACTAATATGCACTGTATTAACTATAATTATTCTTTATTATAAAGTGCACTACAAACAAGCCCTTCCTAACTGACTCTTTTCCAATTAGTAAATGAGTGAAACATCTCTAGTTTCAGGTGCATTAACGTTACAGTTTATTTATATTATCTACGCATAAAGATTAGGTGGTTAATAGACCCTTAACACACTTGAGTTTCTCTGCGTTCGCAGTGTCGTTAAGTAGCATACAAAATATGAGATGGTACAGTTTATACTAAAGATTATGTTTAAAACTTACGTTACACTTGTTCGCTAAATGAAAACTTCCCGGCCATTTGCAGAACACTCAGCAAATATTACTACAATAAAATAATTTATTTTCCTGATTGTCAAGTCTGATGTTAAATTTCATAGCGAACGTTTGAATTTCCGATGATTTTAAATAACACAGCTCTAATACGTGTATTTAGTTATTCGGACTTTGGTGAAAACGACAATGTTTTTGAAAAATTAATGAGAGTAATAAAATTGCACATACGGTGAAATAATAATTTTTTAAGTCTGCCAATAGGTTAAAAAATTTTGTCGCATTTTGAGGGTGAATCATCCCTTATCAACCCTTTAAAATGCTCCAACTGAATTCTTATTACTGTGGATTATTGCTCTTGATACATTCAAAATGTGTACCAAATGTAGTTCTTCTAAGTTCAAGCATAACTAAGATCTTGATTTTTTTTCGAAATTAGAAACCCCACTTTGAAGACCTATGACTTCTCAGGGGTGCAACTTAGTATAGGGGTAGGTTGCGTTAAATCACAATATTTTGGGTTCCCCTACATTCCCCTGCCCTGTGTCGGTTCTTATGCGAAACACCCTTTATATATAAACATATAAAAATTAAATCCGACCCCGGATATATGTTCTAGAGCGCCATCACTTGAATAATTTTTTTCAAAATTCATTAGTGATTTTTTTTTTTAAGAAGATTCACTAAAAAATTCCAGAGTTTGTAACTGCGCTATTTTTAAGCTTTCCAATGAATGTTATGGAAACTCGAGTCTTTGGTCATCATTCCCGGACACTGTATAGATAGGCGACGTCGCTTTCAGACTATGATGATTATGATATATTTGAACCAGTCTTGTTGCTTACACTGTTCTATGTTTTATATTCACCTACCCAATAATTTTTCTGGTGTGGTTATTCATAATATTTAGATACATTTCACACGTAAAAATAAACGAACGTGTCTGATAAACAAGTTTTTATGGCAGTACGTTTATTTCGTAGCGTGTATGTGATGTTTTCAAATTATAATGTTCAGGATCTAAATTTGAAATGTACAACTTTGTTTTACTTCATGATGTTCAGTTGTTCCCGTTGTTTATCTGAAAACTGAAAGCAAACATGCAAAGTTTAATTGATGTATTCATTCATACTGTCCAAAATCAGCAGAATAAAACAAATGTGTGCATTCATAAAAACATCATGGAATAAATATGTAAAACACACGTTCCTTCCCACACAAATATCAACACATATCGTTTGCCAATATCATAAAAAAAGTCTGGACGCAGCAAGTGCGTTATAGTAGTCAATTTTCATAAAATTGTTTTTAATAACAAATATGTCTCTTTTTTTTCAGGAATGCAGGCATGAAATTTGATTACCAGTATAACCTATATAGGGTGGCACATTGAAAACGAAACAGGCCGATTTGCGTCCAGAGAATATTTTTTTTTAAGAAACGCTGAAACAGGTCAATTTTAATATTGAGGGGGACATGTTCTGACATAAAACTCAACTTTGTTACATCAACCCCTTAAGGTTGGTGATAACAACCCTTATATTTTAAATAGGGAACATGGGTCAAATGTTACATCATTTGAAAGCTCCTTCTTTTCTGAATTCAGCACACCATTTTTTTTTTAAGTTTTATCAACTCGTTTAAAAATTATTCACAGTTGAAGATGCAAAAACGCATTTCACTCATTCCGATAAGAAATGTGCTGATAGTCAATGTTTTATTGATTTGTAAACAAAAAATTAACTATCAGAACATTTCTTATCGGAATGAGAGAAATGCGGTTTATTATTTCAGTGTATCGGTCGGTTTGATACTTGATAGTACCACCGAAAATTAATTTCACAATGGTGTATTCTGTAGAAGAAAGAGTTGAAATAATTACTTTTTTTTTCAAAAACGATGAATGTGCCAACCGTACTGCAAATTTGTTTAATGAACGACATCCGAACAGACATGTTAACAGAAAATACATTTTTGGTGTTAGTTGCAAAGTTTCGACAAAGTGGTCCAGTAGCCAACAAAAAACGAGATCCTGAACGTGAATTTCCGGTTAGAAATGAGACTACTGAGATAGAAGTTTTAGGACAAATTGCTGCAGACCCCACTTTGAGCACGAGAAAATTGGCCACTGTTTCAAACATCAAAAGAAGAACTATTCAGCGAATATTGAAGCATCATAAATTTCACCCGTATAAAATTCATCTTGTACAACAACTGAATGAAAACGGCGGCTGGAGTTTTGTGAATTTATGACTGCACGAATATCTGATAACGGGAACTTTCTGTTCAATATCTGTTTTTCAGACGAGTGTACGTTTCTATTAAACTCTACAGTCAATACTTGTCGTTATTAGGCAGATAATAATCCAAGAAATTTTCACGAAATCCACACTCAAACTCCGCAGAAATTGAATGTCTGGACTGGCATTTTTTGAGACCGTTTAATCGGACCAATTTTTCTTGATGGCAATTTGAGTGGCGAAACGTATTTGAAGTTACTAGAAGATATCATTTACCCTCTACTAATTGAAATTTTTGAAAATGATTATCGCTATCAAGAAAATCAGTTAGTGTTTCAACCAGATGGAGCTCATCCGCATTTTTCACAACGTGTTAGGGAGTTTTTGAACAGAGAGTTTCCAGGACAATGGATTGGGCGTAGAAGTGCTATTGAGTGGCCGCCTAGATCACCGGATTTAACTCCTTTAGACTTCTTTCTATGGGGCCATTTAAAGAGTAGAATTTACGCAAAAAAAAACGGAGTCTCTGGAAAAATTACGACGAGGCGTTGTTGAAGAATGCCGTCTAATAGCTCTACAAATGCTCCAGAATGTCAGAGCTCGTTTTGAACAAAATTTGTACTTTTGTATGGAAGCTGGTGGTCAACAATTTGAACACTTACTTAACTGAATAATCATTTTTGAACGTTTGGTTTTGTTTTTTGAATACATCATCTTAGGTTACAGTTTACGTCACCGGGGTTCCAGCCACCATCCTGTTTCATCACTGTGACGCCACGCGCATGCGCACTGGGTGGTGGTGGTTGCAGAATACACCATATATACCTACTATAGGTTTCTGGATATGAGTTGAGAAAAGGGATTCCAATCACAAATAAATAAAATTCAGCCACTTACAATTCACTGTCTGTCAAATTTATGATGTTCACTTCGTTAATCGCTACGATGTGTGCATTAGCCAGTAAAATCGGTTCTTGCAAAAAGGTTTGTCAAAAAAAGTTTTATCCAGAAATATATATTATTTTCCGGAATGTGAAATATTTTTATGAAAGTTATCTAGCATAACGCTCTTGCTGCGTCCAGGTTTTTTTTCTATTGAGCTCACCCTATCATTACACCGAAGAACATAAAACATGAACTTTGAAGGTTATAATTAAAGGCTCGCAAGAGAGAATGGAGTATTCTGGGATGAGAGCACATTATCAGGGTCGTTGAAAATATAATGGAAAGCAGCTCTCCGGCTGTATATTGGGCTGGTTGATACAATGTAGACTTTGTTATAAAACTTAGTACATTATCAAGAAAACGGCAACGCAAATGGTTATTGTTTAGGATATTTGAGTAAAGTTTTAATGTCTCTTTTATTAGAGAATCAGAGCGGAAATTAATATTCTTTAGGGTTATACGTGGATCGCGATTCGTTCGGCAAAACTAGAGGATGATGAATTTCAAAGCACTTCCAATTATCAAAGTCAAAGATGCGTTTAAGTGAAAACAGCGAAAGGAAGAATCGCAAATATCAATGGTAAATGGGATATTGATTTCAAGTTTCACACAAATCATGAGCATCGCAGTCTAAAGGCGATGTCGCCGCAACCATGACACTGTGTCTCCAGAACGTCTTCTTATTTTAATGTGACTGCCCCGCTCCATCCTTTATTCCAGCTTTTCCAGAAGTGTTCCTCTAAGTATATCGCTACCCTTGTTCAAGTTTTTCTCTTTAACTCCGCTCTATTTCCGCGACTATGGCCAATCACCGGCGCTAGGGAGCAGTTTCACCTCACTGTTCTGGAAATTTCGCCGAACCCCTGCCTTTCTCTAACGAGGATAGGAACCGTTTTAACGTGCTCAACATGGCATGGACCACCATCCTTACGACACCACATCCCCCCCCCCCCCCCCACACCACCACCACCATCCTTACGACCCCCCCCTCTCTCTTCTCTCTCTCTCTTCTTTGAAGTGCGAAACGTGCAGACATACAACTTGCTCGAACACAATGCCTGAACATTGGTGGCTGTTAATTTACAGTTACGGCAAGGATCCCATTCTATTACAATAGACCTGGCAAATGGGGGGGGGGGAGTCATTCCGGGGGAGACATTAAAATAAGAATGCATACCTACTGCAGACGCCCTGACGACTGCTAGTGCTGTTGTCAGTGTAAGGACATCAGGATATTGTGTGGCATAATTGGAGATTGGAAGAACTAAAATATTATTGATATAATAATAATAATAATAAATTGTCTTTATTAAAGAGGTTAAAGGTACACCCATAGAAGACAATAGATAATGTTTAAGCAATTATAAAAATTTCAAAACTAAAACTAATACAAAGTATGGATGATACCATACCAAAGCTCCGGCGAAGTCTAGCCACAATGGCTACCCAACCGTGGCCAAGGCATGTCACCACTCTTGCTAGCTACCACCCAACCCCACCCACACAACCCAGAGAGAGAGAGATAGAGAGAGAGAGTCACATACACAATGCTTCACGACAGCACACCCTTCTGGGTTCTTGCTAAATCTATTGGGAATAATTTCTTCAAGAGCACGTTCCCACCTCTTGTCTCGGGGGATGAAATTGTTTCTACCGCCCTGGGCAAGGCTGAACTTTTTGCCTCGTTGTTCGCCGACAATTCTACTCTCAACCCACCTCCAAATGTTCAACCACCAACAGTCCCCAATGTCGCGCATAAAATGACGGATATCATTTTCAAAACTAAAAAGGTACGAAAGATGATCTCTTTTCTTAATACCAGGAAAGCCTCTGGCAATGACGAGATCCCAGCGATTGTTCTCAAAAAATGCGCACTAGAATTTGCTCCTGTCCTGACTCCCAAGAAAGGATCCAAAGCGCTTCCTAGCAACTACAGGCCTATTTCTCTCCTTTCAGTCGTCTCTAAAGTGATGGAAACGTATATAAACACCGAATTACTAAAATTTCTTGAAAAATACAGTCTAATCCACGACAGGCAGTATGGATTCTGTCAGCGCAGATAAACTGCCGACCTCCTTCTTTTTGTCACACATTCTTGGAGCAAGTCTATGGAACTACACGGTGAATCCCAGATTGTTGCTCTAGACATATCCAAAGCATTCGACCAGGTCTGGCATGCAGCGCTGCTTAAAAAACTTCCAGCCTATGGCCTACCACCAAAACTCTGTACCTGAAATAAAAATTTCCTCTCCAACTGGAGCATTTCTTAATGCAGGAGTCTCTTAAGGTTCAGCTTTAGCCCCTACTTTGTTTCTTCTCCACATCAATGACCTCCTCTCCAGCACATCTAACCCAGTTCACAGTTACGCAGACGACAGCACCCTTCGCTCAAAAATACAATATTCTAAGCCTGTCTCTTTAGCCCAACTACATGAGGATCGCAGACTCATGGAGGGTTAAAATAAAAAAGGGGTTGAATGTGTAGGGTGGAATATTGTTGACAAAAATTTTGAATTGTTTTTTGCTCAAGCGGCGTAAAAAGTCTGAAAACATATAGTAAACTTAATTCTGAAACGAAAATATTTTGTCTGTCTGTCGGTATGTACGTCTGTCTGTTAATAGGCGCAACGGATTGAGATATCATCTTCAAATTTGGTATCGAGTTAGCACCCGACAATGGAACGCTTCGAATTGTTTTTAGGTATTATATTACCTTTGAACAGTATACTAATGTATTAAATGTTCTAAATGTTGAATACAGCTTCCATGAAATTATACAAGTTTAGTTCAAAGAGGTTTGCGACGTTGCGAAACATTTGGGGTGAAATTTGTTAAGATTCGGCGATGACGCGTTAGCGTAAATCACCTACACATTCTGCAAGTGTAGTGTAAATCTTAGTTTTAGGTAGCCCCAGAGGGTTTTAGTCTGGCGACCTTACAGGCAATTATATTGCTATTCGTCGCACAGTCCGCATCTCCTATCCAAAATGTCTTACCAGTTATTAAGAAAAGTCGTTGATCCAGCGCGAGCAGAAATTTGTAATCCACTTAACTGTTACAATGAAAATGATTTAATATTTCAGCAAGATGAAGCAGCGCCACATTATACAGCTGCTGTTCGTCGTTATCTGGACCAAACGTTTCCTGGGAGATGTATTAGGCGAAGAACAGCAATAGAATAGCCTGAAAGGTCGCAGAGTTCGTTCTACAGAATCTTTTCGCGATCAACGCTTATAGTTTTAGTAATCTACAAGTATATAATTTTGCTTAAATGTTATAAGGTCAGAAAATATTCTCTTGCTTGGTAGGTACATTTACAAAAGCGTTATATATAAAGTTTTTTTTATATATTTTATTTTATCGTTTATTCAAAACATCTTCACTTTTGCTTGGGGTTGTACAATCCATATTTTTACTCCAACCGCGATCTTGCTGTTTCTTAATAGGCAGCAAGTGATATTCTTGCATATCTAACTATATCCAACAAATTGTATGCAATCCAGTGGCGGTTGGTGCATAAGTCATTTACATTTCACACAAATTATTTTAGACATTGTAAAATTACGTAAAATAGATTTTATCGTTAATCCGTTAATTGTAATATTTAAATACTATCCACAGCGCGCGACGTAGCCTACTATGAGTTTATGTTTATATGTGAGAATAAACGCAGAGCGAACCAGTCGACCAATCGAGGACTCAACACAATCTCGCCGGGTCATCTTCATTTCTTAGCTGGGTCGCTTAAAGACGGGCTGTGCACTGCTTGGGCTGCCTGCGCTCATCGTCTTGCCTCCCGCGGCCCACCATAAAATAACGCTGAGACACGTAGTATTTGGGCTGCATTATTTCCAGATCGGTGTGCTTCGTGCTTTGTATGTCGTATGAGTAATTCGATTGCGTTTTGCAGATTACTAGTTTGTCTTAATTAGCCGGCGCGTGTTTTCATTGTACATAAAAGACATGGATGTGGTTTATAAGTTAATAAACGAAAAAAGAATTTTCAATTACGCGTATGAGGAAAAATTTAAACAAAAAGCGAGAGGTCGGCCGTTACCAGACCTTATGATTGAAATGGCTGGTGTTAGTCGCGGCGAAACTTATAAAAGACAATTTACTAAAGACATTTATGAAAAAACAGTTGGATATGTGGGTGTAATAGAAAAATTGCCTTATATTGTTTTCCATGTTTGCTTTTTGGAGGAGATAAAGCTTGGACGGAAGCAGGCGTAACAGATTTAGTGCACTTAAGAGAGAAAATAAAAAAAACATGAAAATTTCGGAATCTATCTGTATAATTCCATGGAATTTGAGGTATTAGGACGCACTAATATTAGAGAACAACTAGACTTTGCATATTCTATTAATTTACAACGACATTATCAAAATGTAATAAAAAATAGATACATCTTGTCAAACATCATAAACTATATAAAGTGTTGCGTCGCTTTTGAGCTAGCACTGCGAGGATATGATGAAACGGATAATTCCGAAAATCCGGAGATATTTGGAGGGCTGTTAAATTTTTCGGCGGAACTTGACGCTACGTTAAGTAAACATTTAAAGAATGCGTCAACATTTAAAGGCACTTCCAAAGAAATCCAGAATGATATTTTAGAGTGCATGCTAGAGGTCTGTTACGACGAAATAATTAGTGAAGTTACTCGTGCTTTATTTTTGGCAGTTATAGCAGATGAAACTACAGATATTGTTGGAAAATCTCATCTGGTCGTGATTTTTAGGTATATTCACGGAGGTAAGCCGCTTGAACGTTTTTGGAAGTCTGTAAACCCAAACGCCCAAACTCTTAGTGAAACTATTTTAAATGTTGTGGATCCACTAAATAAAAATTGTCCTAATAAACTTATTGCACAAAGTTACGACGGCGCAGCAGTGATGAACCGACAACACGCGGGTATTCAGGCATTAATAAAAAGTTCGGGACGCAGCAAGTGCTCTATGGTAGTGAATTTTCATTAAAATGTTTTTAATAGCAAATATGTGTTTTTTTTTTCAGAAAACAGGCATCAAATTTGATTACCAGTATAACATATATAGTAAAAACAATGTGCCATGTTTCATCAAAATAACTTTATTGTTTGAAAACGTACAAAAATTTCCGAAAGTAAACTTAAAGTGTAACCGAAAAAATCCGTTTCTTGGTCAACCTTATAGGTTAATAGCAAATTGAACTTTTCAAATATGAAGCATTTAATCAAAATTCGCTACCATAACGCACTTGCTGCGTCCAGAATTTCTTAACTTACAAACATGCATTATATTTCGATGGAAAATGCAAAAACATAAGGCGTTTTCGACTAAAAAAGATTATTTGTATCACCAACGACTTATGGGCCACCCTGTGATTGTAGAATTAATTTTTTAAGATGTAGCTCAAGACACCCTATAATTAATGTATACAATATTTTTTCATATCTTGTATAATAACGGATATATTGAGCTTTATTGATTTTTACAAAAATTCGACAAAACTTATATACCATTAAACGATAAACTCTATAGCTAAGGCTACTGCAGAGAAAGGGTCTATTTGCAATGACTTTTCTGGAAATATTTTAGTAAAATGAAGGACAATGACGGTTGAAACTAAGACTTCAGGGTTTGTAAAACATTCTTCTTGAAACATTTTTCTTCCATAGCCCGTATTATACTCAAGTTCTTTGCCTAAATGTTGCGAATTTTGACGTTTTAAATTGTCACTTTGACGTTTTGAGGAAAGCCCCAATTTATTTTTCTTTAACTGCCTATAACTTTTTTGTCTTTTGACCCACAGAGCTAAATTTTGGTAGGTAGCTCACCTATAACTATATAAACCAGCGTATCAAGTTGTTGCCCTTACGTTGTTAATTCCGGAGATATAATTTTTTTTAAAGAAAACACAAAATTTTCCGGGAAAACCTGGGCCCATTTTCCTGACTAACGAGCCAAGCCATTTGCAAAAGGAAGGTATTCACCAAATTTAATCATTATCGGCCCATTATTTTTTAAGTTATCGGTGTGATACCTACATATACACACACACACACACACACACACACACACACACACACACACACACACACACACATATATATATATATATATATATATATATATATATATATATATATATATATATATATATATATATATATATATATATATATATATAAACATATAAAAATTGAAACTGACCCCGGATATGTGTTCTGGGGGGCCTAATTAGCGCTTATTTGAAGACATTTTTTCAAAATTCAAAAGTCGGGATCTCCTCATTAGTGAATTTTTTTAAAGAAAATTCACTAAAAAGCAATTTCCGCTGGCGCATTTTGTGCAATGTTATGCACATCAATTAAATTTAATTAATGCTAAAGCGGCTTCTGCAAACACACAAGTACGTGTATTTTTTGGAAATTTACACGAAATTCCTGGGTTTTTAATAATTCACCGTAACACATGGAAGTATTACAAAAAACTGTAAATAGAAGAATTCCTCATGGCGTTACTACTGGCTGGAATTTTAATATACGTACAGTTAATGTTGTGTATGAAAACAGAGAGTCCCTCATTCAGTGTAAGAAAGAAATAGAAGAATGTTTTTTAAACAAAACTGTTTGCAGTGCCGCTTCTTCTATTCGCTGTACATTAGATGACTCAGTTTTCGTGTTTTGGTTAACTTTTTTTCATCATGTCCTGCCCCACGTAGACATCTTGTTTAATCAACTACATCAGCGGAAAATAGAACCTACACAAGTAAAATATGCTACAGATAATTTTGAAGAAAATATTGTTCATGTTAGAAATACTATTGACGATATTATTAACGAGGCCACAATTATTAGTACCAAGTTACCAGAAAATAAACGAAAACTCCCTTGCAATAGCAAAGTTAATCATCCTGTTTCTGCACTGGAAGTGTGCGATGTCATCATAAATTGTGCAAAAGATCTATTTGAGTTTACGGACCATCTTGTGGCTGCTTACCTTTTTTTTTCATAAAACTTTGGAGAATACTGCGATAACTTTCCTGAAGCGCAATTAAATACTACATATTCAACTTAGCCTGCATTTGAAAAGGCACGACTGAAAACTGAGCTCTCTAATATTTATTCGGGAAATGGTTGTAGAGGTTTAAATGGTGCATTACTCCTTCTGTATTTTCGATTACATATAATTTATCAGAGACTTTAAAAGAAACCAGAAAATTATTAGAAATTATTGTGACCACTCCGATGACAACGGCAGAGGCTGAACGATGCTTTTCAACGTTAAAGCGTGTCAAGACGTTTCTACGAAATTCCTTGACAGAGGACCGTTTAATTGCACTTTCTATGTTATCCATAGAAAAGAAATTCGTGTCAGAAATAGAAAACTTCAATGAAAGTGCGATTGATAAGTTTGCTGCAAAAAAGGACCGCAGAATAGAATTAATCTATAAAAAGTAGGTGAGTAAAAACTAAAAAAATATCTGGACGCAGCAAGTGCGTTATGGTAACGAATTTTCTTTAAAATATTTTTAATAGCAAATGTCTTTCTTTGATGAAAGCAGGCATCAAACTTGGTTGCCTATATAGTAGAAACAATGTACCATATTTCATCGAAATAAATTTATTGTTTGAAAATATATAAACATTTTTCAAAAGTCTAGATGCAGCAAATGTGCTATGGAAGTGAATTTCCATAAAAATGTTTTTAATAGCAAATGCGAGCAGGCATCAATCTGATTACTGGTATAGCCTATGTAGTAAAAACAATGTACTATATTTTATCAAAATTGCTTATGGTTTGAAAATATACAAAAAATTTCCGAAAATAAACTTAAATGTTGATTTTCTACCCAACAAAGCTTACGTTAATAGCAAATTGAGTTATTGAAATTTGAAGGATATAATGAAAATTCTGTAAATTTGCAGATTAGCTCCCGAACGCTTTTCAGTAAATTGTTTTCAGAAACATTACTAGGACCCCACCTGGATGCACAAACCACAAGAAACATTTATTGTTCACACCCCCCAAGGAAGTTACGGGACTAGGAGTGAATAGGGGTGCTCTGTGGGGTAGGCAGGGTTTAAGGGGGATATGGCTTCAACATGTGAAAAAGACAGTTTTCAAGCCCGCTTGATTCGAATTTTCTGCTCATATTTCCTTTTTACTACCTACCCCGCCCAGCAGACCTACTCACTCCTAGACCCGTAACTTCCTTGGGGGGTGTGAACAAGAAATTTTTCTTGGGGTTTGTGGATCCAGGGGGGCTAGGCAGGTTTCTGAAAACAGTTTTTTGAAAAGCGTTGGGGAGCTAAACTGCAAATTTACCGAAAAATCGCTACCAAAACGCACTTACTGCGTCCAGATTTTTTTCTTACAAACGCATCATATTTCGATAAAAAATGCAAAAATTCATTAACGAATTTGTTCCACGTAAATTAGCTTAAAAAAAGTATAGACTGTTAAACCATAAACTTCACTAAACCTACAATTAAATATCCAAAAAAGGATCGACTTAACTAAACTGACAGCCAAAGCATCAGAGAAAGGGTCTATTTGAAATGAATTTTCTTTAAAAATTTAGTAAAATGAAGGGCAATAACGGTTGAATCTGAAACTTAAGGGTTTGCAGAACATTCTTCTTGCAACATTTTCTTTTCAAAATCCGTAATTATTTCATGTTCTTTGCCTAAACATTGCCAATTTTGATGTTTAAAATTGCGAGTTTGACGTTTTGAGGAAAACTCCAAAATGTGTTTCTTTAACGGCCCATGCTTTGTCTTTAAAGCTAGAGACCTAAATTTTGGTACAGAGTTCGGCCTTTATAATACAAACACGCGTACCAATTTTAGTTGCCCTTGCTTTGTTATTTCCGAAGATATGATTTTTTTTAGAAAGAAAACACAAAATTTTCCGCGAAAACCTGGTCCGATTTTCCTGGCGAACGAACTTATCCAAGCCACTTGCAAAAGAAAGGTACTCACCAAATTTGATCAAGAGTGGTCCATTATTTTTTGAGTTATTGGTCGGATATATATATATATATATATATATATATATATATATATATATATATATATATATATATATATATATATATATAAAACACAGATCTCCTTATTAGCGAATTTTTTTTTTAATCGCTAAAAAAGCCTGGACGCAGTAAATGCGTTATGGTAGTGAATTTTCATAGAAATGATCTGGCACCAAATATTTTGTTATAACTTTTTTTTCTTGTAACCTAAAAATCTAAATTTTGGTGTAGAGTTTAGCTTTTATATAGTAAACCTACTTACCAAATTTGGTTATCATAGCTTTTTTATTTTTTGAGATAATTTTTTTTACTCAAAATTTTTCCGGAAAAGCTCGTCCGATTTTCCTGACTAACAAACTTATCCAAACCACTCACAAAAACAAAGTACATGCGAAATTTTATCAAAATCGGTCCATTATTTTTTGAGTTATCTATATATATATGATATATATATATATATATATATATATATATATATATATATATATATATATATATATATATATATATATGATATATCTATATATATATATATATATATATATATATATATATATATATATATATATATATATATGAACATATAAAAATTGAAACTGACCACGGATATGGCTTCTAGGGGTCCTAATTCGCGCTCATTTGCAAACATTTTTTCAAAATTCAAAAGTTGGGATCTTCCCATTAGTGATTTTTTTTTCTACGAAAATTCACTAATAAGAATTGTGTTTGTGTGTGTGGGGGGCAGAATTTTGCAGAA
The DNA here is from genome assembly GCA_964006375.1 of Tillus elongatus. Taxonomy (NCBI): domain Eukaryota; kingdom Metazoa; phylum Arthropoda; class Insecta; order Coleoptera; family Cleridae; genus Tillus; species Tillus elongatus. Next base: position 245,546,424 of record OZ023263.1, on the reverse strand, counting down.
TACCCACTGTCTTTAACCACGAGCCGCCACTGATGCAATCCACACATGCTTTGGACAAATATTTTATCTGAAAATACCCCGTATAAATGATGTTTTGTCTCTTTTAACCCTTAATCAAAGAGGTTGTAAGGGATACAACCTCTTTGCCCTTAATACATTTTCGTGCGTCTCTTGTGGAGATATTTACAAGAAATAAGTAAATTTAAGCAAAAAACGTGATTAACACATTATTCTCTTTTTTTTTCGTCTAAGGAGCTTAAAATGTGAAATTAGTGTCTTCGTTCATTCTGTAATAATTTACAATTGGAAAGTTTTAATTAAAACAGGCAACGGTAGGTATACACATACATTTTAATAGCTTTTTGGATAATTAGATTTGCTCCGTTTGCACATGTATAATGAAAGGTAAACAGACAAATTCTGGGAGAACATTTCGTTTCTTGAGAAACATTAAGTTTAACAAAGTGTAAATAAGCTTCAGCCATCTTTATGGAACGTCTTACATGTTATTTCTGTCACATTAATCTCATTTATAGCCACCCATTCTCTTATTTAGATGCTTACCCTGATGATTATATTTATTCTTCGTTGTTCTACTATCAATTATGATAATTCCACTTTAAGTACATGTCTCGCAATAATAATATTAATAATAATAATAATAATTTTGTTGTCTCGTTTTTGGGAAAAATTATATTTTGGTAGGTGGGTAAATAACTCGAAGAGGTTCGTTGGCCAGAAAAATCGAACGAGTTTTTTCGAAAAAGTTTGAAATTCACTTTCGGAAACATTTTGCACTTTTTAGTGAATTTTCATAGAAAAAATTCACTAATGGGGCGATCCCGACTTTTGAATTTTGAAAAAAATTTTGCAAATGAGCGCGAACTAGGACCCCTAGAACACATAGCGGGGGTCAGTTTCAATTTATATATATATATATATATATATATATATATATATATATATATATATATATATATATATATATATATATATATATATATATATATATCACACCGATAACTCAAAAAATTATGGGCCTATTTTGATAAAATTTGGCACATACCTTCCTTTTATAAATCGCTTGGATAAGTTCGTTAGCCAGAAAAATCGGACGAGGTTTTCCGAGAAAATTTTGAGTTTTCATTCCAAAAAAATTATAACTCCGGAATTAACAAAGTAAGGGCAACCAAATTTGGTACGCGGGTTCATGTCATTATAGGTAAGCTATCTATATTTAGCTCTGTATGTTGAAGGACAAAAAAGTTACAGGCGTCTAAAAAAATAAATTTGGGTTTCTCTCAAAACGTCAAAGTCGCAATTTAAAATGTCAAAATTGGTAATATTTAGGCAATGAACCTGAAATTAATATGAGTTATGGAAAGAAAATGTCTCAAGAAGAATGCTTTACAAAGCCTGAACTCTTAGTTTCAATCGTCATTTTCCTTCATTTTACTAAAATATTCCCAGAAAATTCATTTCAAATAGACCCTTTCTCTGATGCTTCGGCAGTAGGCTATAGAGTTTATCGTTTAATGGTATATCATTTTTGTCAAATTTTCGTAAAAAATCATTAAAGCTCAATATATCCGTTATTATGCAAGTTACGAAAGAAAAATGGTATACATTAATTATAAGGTGTTTTGAGCTACATCTTAAAAAATATTTCCACAATTATAGGTGACCCATAAGTCGTTGGTGATTCAAATTTTCTTTTTTTTTTTAATCGAACACGCCCTATGTTATTGCATTTTTGCATTTTCCATCGAAATATAATACATCTTTGTAAGAAAAGAAATTCGTGACGCAGCAAGTGCGTTATGGTAGCGAATTTTCATTAAATGCTTCAAATTTGAATAGCTCAATTTGCTATTAACATATAAGGTTGACCAGGAAACCAGTTTTTTCGGGAACAATTTGCTTTCGGAAATTTTTGTACATTTTCAAACAATAAAGTTATTTTGAAGAAACATGGCACATTGTTGGTGCCTGCTTTCTTAAAAAAACATGTTTGCTATTAAAAACATTTTTATGAAAGTTCACTACCATAACGCACTTGCTGCGTCCAGAAGTTTTTTCAAACAATAAAGTTATTTTGATGAAATATGGTACATTTTTTCTACTATATTGGAAACCAAATTTGATGGTTGCTTTCATTAAAGAAAGACAGAAAGACATCGAAATACAATGCATGTTTGTAAGAAAAGAAACTAAGGACGCAGCAAGTGCGTTATGGTAGCGAATTTTCATTATATATTTCGAATTCAAATAGCTCAATTTGCTATTTGTTTAACGTTTGTTGGCTAAGAACCAGTTTTTTTCGGAAACATTTTGCGTTTATTTTCGAAAAATCTTTCACATATTCAAACAATAAAGTTATTTTGATGAAATATGGTACATTGTTTCTACTACATAGGTTATACTGGTAACCAAATTTGATGCCCGCTTTCGTTAAAAGAAAAGACATATTTGCTATTAAAAACATTTTTATGAAAATAAACTACCATAACGCACTTGCTGCGTCCAGATTTTTTTTCTATGAACCGATTGTAAGGGGTACGTTTTTTGTTTGTATATTTACATAATAAATATATTGAACGCAACCCTTCTATGACAAAGTTACAACCCTCTTAGTAAATAATAGAAGTAACCTATTATAATAATAATAATCGACTAACGGTCACATAATATAATTACATAGCTCAATAATCAATCACCAGTCGATATATTACTTAGCAGTTGTGTTATCTACTTAAGAGTAATCATGCAAAAGGCAAAAGGTTTATTACTTGTCAGAATGATGGCGAAGCCTTAATGTACGGGCGTAATGAGTCGGGCGATCGGGTGCCATATGTGTCCTGTAACAACATCACTAACCTGTAATTAAAAATATAAATGGACAAACCATTGTTCATCTAAAGCACAACCTAACATATATACGTGGGGAATTCAATTATTAGCTCATCAAACAGTTACCAATTACACGCTCCACTGAGCGACTCAACACCAATGACTATTTATACTCAAATCTCCACTGAGCAACCTAACATTAAGAGCAGTTTCGACATAGCGCTCCACTGAGCAACTTCAACATTAATAGCAGTTCATACTCAAGGCTCCACTGAGCCACATTATAATCTCTCAACAGCGCACATCAGTGCCTCAGACCTGCTTCTCAACAATGTCTCTAAATGTTCAACCATTAGTTTTTCAAAGAATGATTACTCAGACAATAATTACTCAAGTAGTTACTCACAGGATAGTTACTCAAATAATAATTACTTAGACAATAATTATTCAAACATTAGTTACTCAGATGTAGTGTTGCACGGCCACTGGCACAATGGATGAAGTTGTGACCTGTTAAAACCTTCATGTATAATTTCGAGTCAAATTTTTTTGAGAATTGTTCAAATTTATCCCCTGAAGATGACCTCTTGGAGTGTTGAAACGCGTCGGGAGTAAGAGAAATCTGAAGTAAATTTTGGTGTTTGGAGGAGAAGCCGCTACATTCAACGTTTAATTATGGTAATCCCAGACGGTGTGACGTTCAGAAATGAAATTAGTTACTCAAATAATAGTTTCTAAAACAATAGTTTAGCCTGTGTGTTTTGTTGGGCGCTGTACCCGAACACTAGGTCCGTGCCGGCTTCCAGGTGTGCAATGAGGCACAGTTCAATACCTCACCTGGAGTGCTCGTACTGACAGAGTTGACTACCGAGAAGTACAATGGACACAATGGACTAGCTCAACACTGTGCCCTTCTCCAAGTACCCCAACTCCCCCACTGGGACTGACCGTGCAATGAGACCAACGGGTGAACTGACCACAGTGTCTCGGTCAAGCTACCAGATCGACAAATACAACAACGGTTCATACACATGAATACTGAGAAAGTGCAATGGACACAAAGGGCGAACACAGCAATGTGCCCTTCTCCAATATCCACCGCATCGCCACGGGCGGGTGCAATGGATACTGCTGTACCCCCACCATAATGTGACGATGCCACAAAAATCCACCGTGTTGTGATTATGTAACCTGGCCCTAAACCCAAACGCCTCTACCAGTATGGCGCCCTACTACGTAAGCAAACAGCGAAGGTGTCCCTCACACCTTCCAAACTATCATCAATTTACTTTCAAACAGACTTTACTTTATTTTCTCTAAACAAACTGACATAATTCAACTCTTACTTAATTTATGAATATTGACTTAACCTCGTATAAGTAACAACCCTCATGTAAACTTGGCTAATCCCTAAATTATGTAATAAAGCCCCTTTATTTGAATATGATAATTACTTCTGAATTTATAACTTAGCCTTGTATAAATAATACACGTAATCTAACTTAGCTATTTCTCAAATTAATTCATAAAGCTCCTTTATTTGAATATGATAATTACTTCTCAATCTATAACTTATCCTCGTATAAATAATAACCGTAATCTAACTTAGCTATTTCTCAAATTATTTTATAAAGCTCCTTTATTTGAATATGATAATTACTTCTCTATTTATAACTTATCCTCGTATAAATGATAAACTGACTTTGAACTCTAGCTACAATTTATTTTCATATAAACTAGTTTCTAAATGATTTCCTAAAACCACCCTTAATCATATACTTATTGAAATTGCTCCTCAATGTATAACTCTAACAAATAAGAACAGGTACAATAAACAAACAACAAGCCATGTTCAATGAGCATTTACTCACCTGAATAAAGGAATATATAATGTGCACTGTAAACTTCACTAATATCGAGCATATTTTAATGCAGCTCAGGTCATGGTTCACGCACAAATGTGGAGGTATGCTTTACTTCAAACTAGTTCTCAAGTTTATAGATAAAGACGGTGTGAATAGTGTGAGGCCGTTGAATCTAAGAGATATATTAATATATAAGACGCTATCTGAACTACATTGCAACCCCACAGCATGTGTTTCGTTCCGTACACAATTTTTAAGCGCGTCTGGCTTAACTAACACTTTAGTTTTAATGGGACCACATATGTAAAACTTAACGGGAAACTTGTTCACATATTACCGTGTCTATTTAATACCTACAGAGAATTTTCATAATAAAATAGGGCTGTGAGCAGGGTGAGAAAATACATTCCTTACATTTGTAAGAAAAGAAATTGAGGACGCAGCAAGTGCATTATGGTAGCGAATTTGTATTATTTGTTTCGAAATCAAATAGCTCAATTTGCTATTTGGTTAACGTTTGTTGGCTAAGAACCATTTTTTTCGGAAACATTTTCCGTTTATTTTCGATAAATCTTTTACATTTTCAAACAATAAAGTTATTTTCATAAAATATGGTACATTGTTTCTACTACATAGGTTATACTGGCAACCAAATTTGATGCCCGCTTTCGTTAAAAGAAAAGACATATTTGCTATTAAGAACATTTTTATGAAAATAAACTACCATAACGCACTTGCTGCGTCCAGATTTTTTTCTATTAACCAATTGTAAGGGGTACGTTTTTTTGTGTATATTGACATAATCAATATATTGACAAGGTTACAACCATCTTAGTAAACAATAGAAGTAACCTATTATAATAATAACAATCGACTAACGGTCATATAATATAATTACAGAGCTCAACAATCAATCACCAGTCGATATATTACTTAGCAGTTGTGTTATCCACTTAAGAGTAATCATGCAAAGGCAAAAGGTTTATTACTTGTCAGAATGATGGCAAAGCCTTAATGTACGGGCGTAATGAGTCGGGCGAGCGGGTGCCAAATATGTCCAGTAACAACATCACTAACCTGTAATTAAAAATATACCTGAACACACCATTGTTCATCTAAAGCACAAGCTAACATATATACGAGAGGCATTCAATTATTAGCTTATCAATCATTTACCTATCACACGCTCCACTGAGCGACTCAACTTCAATGACTATTTATACTCAGAGCTCCACTGAGCAAGCTAACATTAAGAGCAGTTTCGACATAACGCTCCACTGAGCAACTTCAACATTAACAGCAGTTTCTACTCAATGCTCAATTGAGTAACATTATAAACTCTTAACAACGCACATAAGTGCCTCAGAACTGCGTGTCAACAATGTCTCTAAATGCTTAAATCATAGCTTCTCAAACAATAATTACTCAATTAGTTACTTAAACAATAGTTAGTCATATAATATTTTCTCAGACAATAGTTTAACCTGTGTGTTTAGTTGGGTGCTGTACCCGACACTGGGTCCGAGCCGTCTTCCAGGAGTGTAATGAGGCAGCAATTGCCCCACCTAGAGTGCTCGCCTACAGCCAGAGTAGAATACTGAGAGGTGCAATGGACACAAAGGGCCCAGCCAACAATGTGCCCCTCTCCAATATCCACTCCTACACTGGTCCTGACTGTGCAATGAGACAACGATGCCTCGGTCTAGCCACGAAATCGGCTCTCAAATACAACCACTTTGTTGCCACCGTGAATACTGAGAACTTCAATGGACACAACGTTAAAGCTACGCTGTGTACCTCTCCAATATCCACGCCTACACTGATCCTGGCTGTGCAATGAGGCAACGACCTCGGCCTAGCTACCATTTCGGCTATCAAATACAGCGTCTACACTGGTACTGACTGTGCAATGAGGCAACGACCTCAGTCTAGCTACCAATTCGGCTATCAATGCAACAGCCGTGTTGCGATTACGTAACCCGGGCCTAAGCCCACGCCCGCCAACATGATACCTTACTGGATGAATAAACAACGAAAGTGTCCCGCACACCTTTCAAACTATCATCAGTTTACTTACAAACAGACTTTACTTTATTTACTTACTGCAAACTGACATACTCAACAATTTATTTATGTATTGATGTTGACTTAACCTCGTATAAATAACAAGCTGAATTTAAAGTTAGCTAGCTCTCAAATTATTTCATAAAGTGCCTCTATTTAAATCAGATAATTACTTCTCAATTTATAACTTAGCCTCGTATAAATAACAAACCTAATTTAAACTCGGCTACTCTTTATTTTCATAAAGGCTAGTTATTACATGATTGCCTTAAACCACCCTTATAATCATATACTTATTAAAATTACTTCTCAATTTATAACTTAAACAAATGAGAACATGTACAATAGGTCAACAACATGTGTTCAGTGAGAACTCACTCACCCTTTATTCCAGAAAACACTGGACACAACACTGGACTTACTGCACACAAGCACGGTTGACGAGACAATGTTAATGGGTTCTTTAAGTTAAAGTAGGTGATAGACAAAAACGTTCCCGAGAACGTTTCATCTAACTTGTTCTCAAGTTTATAGATAACTGCGGTGTGGATAGTTTGAGGCTCTTGAATCTAAGAGAGATAACGTATTATAAAACTATTTGAACTACATTGTAACGCCACAGCATGTGTGTCCCTACGTAAACAACTGGCTCAACTAACACTTTAATTTCAGTGGGATAATGATCTTACCAATATAGTACATAAAAACGTGTTTGTCAAATAATACTAACTAACTCCGCCATCGCCGGTCCCAAGCCCGGGTGAAAAAGGAGGAGAGGGTGGAGTAACAACCACGTTAAAAAACCTGGATCTGTCTGGCGTGGAAGGTAGCACCCTGTAAGGGCCCCTGGCTAGGGATACAGCAACTAGCAGGTGGTAGTGGAAATTTCCTTTACGTGATAGTAGAGAATGTTTTCACGCCCGAGGAGGTACCACCCCATGCATCAAGGGGCCGGCGAAGTCCCAACGGACGTTTCCGGTTCTGGTGTATGAGTCGGTTTCCCTTATAAACAAAAATGATGATGGCTCCTCCTTGTACAAAAAATTCCGGAAGTAAAATACCCCTCCATTCGGATCTCCGGGAGAGGGGTGTACAGGGGGCGCCAACATCAAGATTTAACATATCCTTCTCCAATATATGTGGCCTAAATTCTAACCTGAATTCCGTCCACCATTTCCTCCAGGCTAATAGGCCCCAACTCCTCTTTCTCACCGAAACCCAAATAAGTGCCAAAACAGCCACTAATCATCTTAATTTCCCTGGGTACGAGCTCCTTACTTCCTTTAGATTGCATAGAGGCGTGTGCACATACGTCCGTAGCAATATACCCTGCACCAGACTTCCCAATTTAGAAGCTGGAAGAAAAGACATTCTATGGATAAAACTCTCTCTCAGGGCAGCAACTAAATTCATCTGTTGCATTTACCGGTCACCTTCTGACAACAACTTTGTCCAGCTCTTTGACTACCTTTCTGAAAAAATCGACCATCTGATTTCTGAATATCCGTCCTCCGAGGTCACTATTTTTGGTGACTTCAATGTCCATAATAAGGAATGGCTAGGATCTTCCAAAACCGATCCACAAGGAAGAGCAGCGGAGGCCTTTGCAGTCAGCAATTCTTTAGCCAATATGATTCAGCAACCTACTTACTTTCCTCGCATCCCAACACACAGCTCAAATTCCTTGGATCTCCTTCTTACTACAAACCCTGAATGCTACAAGATATCAGTCACCGCCCCCCTTGGTCGTTCAGACCACGGCATGGTCACTGCTACCTGCACAATGCAACCCGAGGTCACACAGTCATCACACCCACGTATCGTTTGGCACTACAACTCCGCAAACTGGGACGAAATGCGGGATTACTTTTCCTCATTTCCATGGGCGTCTGTCTGCTTCTCTCATCCTGACCCCTCTGATATCTCACAAAACGTCACCGAAATTATCCAAGCTGGCATGGAATTATTTATCCCACGTACACAGAAAACCTCTTCAGCCACTCAAAAGCCCTGGTTCTCTAAATCCTGCGACAAGGCCAGACTTGAAAAGGTCAAAGCTCACAAAACGCTTCTACACAATCCCAGTCAAGAAAACCGTCTAGCATTTAACGACGCAAGAAACCGCTATGTCCGCATTCTTTCTGAGGCAAAAAACTCGTTTAATAACCACATCAAAAACAAAGTCCTCTCAAGCTCCAACGGCAGCAAACCCTTCTGGACTCTTGCTAAATCTATTGGGAATAATTTCTGCAAAAGCACGTTCCCACCTCTTGTCTCAGGGGACGAAATTGTTTCTACCGCCCTGGGCAAGGCTGAACTTTTTGCCTCGTTATTCGCCGCCAATTTTACTCTCAACCCACCTCCAAATGTTCAGCCACCAACAGTCCCCAATGTCGCGCACAAAATGACAGATATCATTTTCAAAACTAAAAAGCTACGAAAGATGCTCTCTTCTCTTAATACCAAGAAAGCCTCTGGCCTGGACGATATCCCAGCAATTGTTCTCAAAAAATGCTCACCAGAACTTGCTCCTGTCCTGACTCGTCTGTTTCAGACATCTTACAATAGAGGCATATTCCCTAGTAACTGGAAAACTGCTGGAGTACAACCCGTCCCCAAGAAAGGATCCAAAGCGCTTCCTAGCAACTACAGGCCTATTTCTCTCCTTTCAGTCGTCTCTAAAGTGATGGAAAAGTATATAAACACCGAATTACTAAAATTTCTTGAAATACACAGTCTAATTCACGATAGGCAGTATGGATTCCGTCAGCGCAGATCAACTGCCGACCTTCTTTCCTCTGTCACCCATTCTTGGTACAAGTCTATGGAACTACACGGTGAATCCCGGATTGTCGCTCTAGATATATCCAAAGCATTCGACCAGGTCTGGCACGCAGCGCTGCTTAATAAACTCCCGGCCTATGGCCTACCACCAAAACTCTGTACCTGGACAGCAAATTTCCTCTCCAACCGGAGCATTTCTGTTGTCGTGGATGGCCATTCCTCTAAACTATATCCAATTAATGCAGGAGTTCCTCAAGGTTCAGCTTTAGCCCCTACTTTGTTTCTTCTCCACATCAATGACCTCCTCTCTAGCACATCCAACCCAATTCACAGCTACGCGGACGACAGCACCCTCCACTCAAATATACAATATCCTAAGCCTGTTTCTTTAGCCCAACTAGATGAGGATCGCAGACTCATGGAGGATTCTGTCTCCGTGGATCTCCAAAGAATATTAGACTGGGGAAGTAGAAATCTTGTACAACTCAACCCCACCAAAACTCAGTCTTTCTGTCTTACTCATAAGAGATACATCGGCCCTAGACCCATCACAATGAACAACCAAGTTATCCAAAGTAATGAGTCCTTTTCACTTGTTGGCATTTCTGTGGATCGAGGTCTCAATTGGCACCAACATGTCACTTCAATTACAGAATCGGCTGCTAAGAAATTAGGCTTCCTCTTTCGGGCGCGCAAATACTTTTCACCAGCTAATTTCTATACCTTATATACTTCACAAATAAGGCCAAACCTCGAATACTGCTCCCACATCTGGGGTGCCGCTGCCGCTTCTACACTCGCTATCCTGGACTCCATTCAGAAGAGAGCTATACGTCTCATCGGTGACCCTACACTTACCCAAAGGCTGCCATCCCTTGCCCACCGACGTGCCGTTGGTGACCTCTCTCTCTCTCTCTTTTATAGATATCTGCACGGGCACTGCTCAGAGGAGCTTTCTTCCATAGTTCCTCCACCTGCTGCCCCCAAAAGATCTACCAGGGGAACAGAGCGAATCCACCCTTTTACTGTCCAGGTCTCCAGACATAGAACATCCTGTTATGCCCGCTCTTTTGGCCCGAGGACTTCCAAGCTATGGAATTCTTTGCCGGCACATGTTTTTCCTTCTCCTCCGAACCTCAAAACCTTCAAGTCCAGAATTAACAAGTTGCCTCTTTCCTCCTTGTCGACACCCACGGTACGATAGTATTTAGGCTGTAAGCTCTCGTGGTGTGTTGTCGAAATAAAAAATAAAAAAATAAAAAAATATACTCTTTTCACAATAAAATGACGTTGTGACTAGGGTTAGAAAATACATTCCTTACACGATTCAATTTTACGTTGTATAGTTCGCAGTAACTTAGGATCTGAAACATGTTTGATCGGTTGAGATCTGTAACTTACAGTATAGTAGAATAATATCTATTACATCGCAACGTGCTCCTGTAAATCTTGTTACCGATAATCAAAGGTAGGAACATTACCCATTAGTAAGAAGTTTCCAACATTGGACTGCGACTGTGGAAATTAGTAGAGTTAGCTGGAAACTGGAGTTGGCAAGCGTCCTCAACAATTTCGAGTTGGTAGTTACATAGATTGGTAATAAGCCGCAACGTGGTTGACTAGATAATTTCTGTAGCATCTGTACTTACAAGTGCTTTACAAGTACCTACTGTAGTTGTAATACTGTGATAGGACGTCACGAGCATATGTGTATCCCAAGTGCCCACATCCAGTCTCTGGCGCTTAGAGAGCAATCACTGTAACACTCTCGTTACATACTGTTATGTAATGTCTCCCATGAGAGATGCTCCACTCCCTGGCTCAATTATTGACACGTCCTTATACCTACACCAGATAACATGAATTATTTTCTTGGCGCTACTCTTAGACGCAATTGTGTTGAAAATTATGACATGGCGGTAATGTGCCACAGACATTAAACTACGGTGCGTCTAAAAAAGTTGCGTTATGGTAATGAATTTTCATAAAAATATTTTAATGGCAGATATGTCTTTTTTAATTACAGCAGGCATCAAATTTGTGTAAGGAATGTATTTTCTAGCCCTGGTCATAATGTCATTTTATTATGAAAACACTCTGTACATATTTAACACATACGTTCTTAGGTGAATACGTTTTACTAGTCAGAGTATTCCCATTAGATCTAAAGTGTCAAGCTATGAGCGTTTAAAAATTGTTTACTTAAAGATAGACGTGCGGGGTGTGTGTGTGTGTGGTTATAATGCGGCCCTCTTAGACTCAAGGGCATCGCACTATTCATTTTATATTCCCCTTAGCATCGGTTGAAGTATATCTACACATACCTACACATTTGTGCGTGAACCATGACCTGAGCTGCATAAAAATATGCTCGATATTAGTGAAATTTACAGTGCACGTTATATACCTTCATAAAAGGTGAGTCCTCTCACAGAATGCATATTCGTTTGTTTATTGTACAGCTATTCTTTGCCTAATTACAAAGTGAAAAGTAATTTCAATAAATATTTGAGGTAAGGGTGGTTTTAGGTAATCATTTAATAAATTGTAGCTAGAGTTTAAAGTCAGTTTGTTATTTATACGAGGCTAAGTTATAAATTGAGAAGTAATTATCTGATTTAAATAAAGGGGCTTTATGAAATAATTTAAGAATGAGCCAAGTTTGAATGACGTTTGTTACTTATACGAGGTCAATATTCATAAATTAAGTAAGAGTTGAATTATGTCAGTTTGTTTAAAGTAAATAAAGTAGAGTCTGTTTGAAAGTAAATTGATGATAGTTTGGAAGGTGTGAGGGAGACCTTCGCTGTTTGTTCACCCAGTAGGGCGTCATACTGGTAGAGGCGTTAGGTTTAGTCCCAGGTTACGTAACCGCAACATAGTTGTTTGTTTGCATCGATGGATTTCGGTAGGGATACAGCTGAGCTCGCTCTAGATATGCATTGCAGCTACTCCCGCCGATAGCTGGAGCAAAAGTTCAGCATTGCCTAAGTGGTGGGAACGTGCTCTTGCAGAAATTATTCCCAATATATTTAGCAACAGTCTAGAAGGGTTTGCTGCACTTGAAGCTTGAGAGGACTAGCGGTTTCTTGCGTCGTTAAATGCTTGACGGTTTCCTTGACTGGGATTGTGTAGACGTTTGGTGAGATTTGACTTTTTCAAATCTGACCTTGTCTTAGGATTTAGAGAACCAGGACTTTTGAGTGGTTGAAGAGGTTTTCTAGGTACGTGGAATAAATATTTCTATGCCTGCTTGGATACTTTCGGTGACGTTTTGTGAGATAACAAATGGGTCAGGATGAGAGAAGCGGACAGACGCCCATGGAAATGAGGAAAAGCAATCCCGCATTTCGTCCCAGTTCGCGGAGTTGTAGTGCCAAACGATACGTGGGTGTAATCTCAGGTTGCATTGCGCAGGAAGCAGTGATCTTACCGTGGTCTGAGCGACCAAGAGGGGACGGTGACTGATATCTTATAGCATTCAGGTTTTGTAGTAAGAAGGAGATCCAAGGGATGTGAGCTCTGTGTTGGGATGCGAGGAAAGTAAGTAGGTTGCTGAACCATACTGGCTTAAGAATTGCTGACAACAAAGGCCTCTCCTGTTTTCCCTTCTGGATCGGTTTTTGAAGATCCTAGCCACTCCTTATTATGGGCATTGGTGTCACCAAGAATAATGACCTCGGAGGAAGGATATTCAGAAATCAGATGGTTGGTTTTTTCAGAAAGGTAGTCGAGCTGGATAAAGTTGTTGTCAGAAGGTGACTGGTAAATGCAACAGATGAATTTAGTTGCAGCCCTGAGAGAGAGAGAGGGAGTTTTATCCATAGTATGTATTTTCTTCCAGCTTCTAAATTTGGGAGTCTGGTACAGGGTAGATTGCTACGGACGTACGCGCACACGCCTCTATGCAATCTAAAGGAAGTAAGGAGCTCATACCCCGGTAAATTAAGGTGATTAGTGGTTATTTTGGCACTGATTTGGGTTTCCGTGAGGAAGAGGAGTTGGGGCATATTTGCCTAGAGAAAATGGTGGACGGAGTTCAGGTTAGTATTTAGGCCACATACATTCGAGAAAGATATGTTAAATCTTGATGCTTGCGCTCCCTGTACACCCCTCTCCCGGAGATCCGAATGGAGGGATATTTTACCTCCGGAATATTTTGTACAAGAAGGAGCCATCATCATTTCTGCTTATAATGGAAACCGACTCATACAACAGAACCGGAAGCGTTCGTTGGGACTTCACCGGCCCCTTGATGTAAGGGGTGGTAACTCCTCGGGCGTACACATCACGTGTAAATTGTAAGTATTGCACTTACTGTTGACCTGTGGTCCAGTTCTGATTAATAATATTGCTAAGACAACCCCCCAATATGCCCATGTCTGAGCATTTATATAGTTTAACATAATTGGAATTTAACGTCATCAACTTAAATTACCGTAAAGGTTTTCCTTTTTGTTGTGTAGTAAAATTTATTTCTACTTCTTTATTTACGATCTAATGTACGAATAGTTTTTATTGTGTAATTTCCCAGCACAATATATATATATATATATATATATATATATATATATATATATATATATATATATATATATATATATATATATATATATATATATATATATATATATATATATATATATATATATATATATATATATATATATATATATATATATATATATATATATATATATTGCTAAACATAGTAATAATAATTCCTGGCCAACGAACCTTAGGTTAATAGTAAATTAAGCTATCGAAAGAAACATTTTATGAAAAATCTCTACCATAACACACTTGCTGAATCCCGAATTTATTTACAAACATGCATTATCTTTCGATGGAAAATGCAAAAATTGCAATGATATAAGGCGTGTTCGACTAGGAAAAAAATTGCATCACCAGCGACTTATGGGCCACCTATGATTGTAAAAATAATTTTATGATATGCAGCTCCAGACATCGTATAATTAACATATAAAAATGTTTCTCAAATCTTGTATAATAATGGAAATATTGAGCTTTACCCTAGAAACGCGTCACCCTGTATATATGAAAACAGATAAAAACTGAAAATAACCCGTATATGGGTTCTATGGGGCCTAGTTCGCGCTCATTTGAAGAAATATTTTCAAAATTCAAAAGTCACTAAAATTGTATGCAACTCTATGAGTAATATTGTGATGGCCAAAAATAAAAATGCATGTAAGAAGAGCATGCCTACATTTTTTGTATTACAAATGTCAGAAAACAAAATACTTATTTACATGTGACTTTGAAAGTAGATCTGAGAATTATCAAAATAATTTGTCAGTTGAATATAACATGTACTGTTGCCGTGGACTATTATGTATTATTGTATTACGCCTTATAAGAATCTTGTTTTTTTTTTTGAGTATGAAAGCATATTTTACTGTTTAAACATTTTTCGATCCCTTAACCTGAAATGGTTTTCGTCTCATTTAACGTTGTTTCATTATAGCGTCACAGTAGGTTTCAGAATCTAGAAATTATTCTATTTTGTGTTATACCTAGAACAAGTTTTATTTTCCTTTAATTATAAATGGCCGTTTTAAGTAAATTCCTATATTTTCTGTGTCCAATGTGTTGAACGGATGCAAAACGGGAGATAGAAATTTCATTTAAAGTTAAAATGACGGAGAGAACTTTATTCGAGGCACGAGCGTTGTTTCCATTTTTAATATATTAATAACATTTATAGATAAATTAGTAGATTAGCGTATTGTTCGTTTTTTGAAAAAAAAATCAGAAACATGCTTAGAGGAACCCCTTTATGCATTAACCATCGGACAAATGCTGTGATCTCAACTCCACAATACAGTTAAGAGACCTAAAGTAAATTTGAGGGTCTGTACAAGGTAAACATGCTACAAGGGAGCTAGAAATTCAAACTGTAAAAAACTCACCTTACAGGAGTCCATAGAAAGGAGAAAATACTTACCAACACCGTTTCTCCGTAAAAAACTTCCACTTTGCCAAATTGAAGAAAAAACGCCAAATAATAAGCGTAATCTGATTCCTTAAAATTAAATAAATAACTGAAACTGCTACCAAAGCATCACATAAAGGGTCTACTTTAAATTAGTTTTCTGAAAATAATTTAATAAAATAAAGAACAATGAAGATTGTAGCTGAAACTTAAGGCTTTTAAACTTCTAACGACATTTATGCTGCATAGCCGTTCATGTAGATTCTCTATCCAGAACATGTCAATTTTGACGTTTTGAAACGCGACTTCTTTGACGTTTTAAGAATAAAAACATTTATTTTTATTTAGAGATTCAAATTTTGGTGCATGGATTTCGTTTTTATGATACAAACCCTCGCACCTAATGTGATTGCCCTAACTTTGTTATCTCTGGAGATATAAAAATTTTCCGAAAGAAAACGCAAAATTTTCCGGGAAAAACTAGTCCCATTTTCTTGGCTAACGAACTTATCCAAGCCACTTGCGAAAGTAAGGCACACACAAAATTTTATCAAAATAGGTGTATTATTTTTTGAGTTAGCGGTGTCACACATAAATATATATAGGGTGGCGCTTTGAAAACGAAACAGACCGATTTGCATCCAGAGAAATTTTTTTAAGAAACGCTGAAACACGTCAATTTTAATATTGAGGGGGACATGTTTTGACATAAAACTCAACTTTGTCACATCAATTCCTTAAGGGTGGTGATAACAACCCTTATATTTTAAATAGGGACCGTGGGTCGAGTGTTACATCATTTGAAAGCTCATTCTTTTCTGAATTAGGCACACTAATTTTCTGGCAGTTTTATCACCTCGTTTAAGAATTATTCACAGTTGGAGGTGCAAGAACGTATTTCATTCATTGTGATAAGAAATGCACTAATTAGTCAATTTTTCGTTAAAAAAAAATAGAAAACAAAACCAAACGTTCATAAATGTTTATTCAGTTAAGAGAGTGTTCAAATTGTTGACCACCAGCTTCCATACAAAAGTACAAATTTTGTTCAAAACGAGCTCTCACATTCTGGAGCATTTGTGGAGTTATTAGACGGCATTCTCCAACAATGCATCGTCGAAATTCTTCCAGAGACTCCGGTTCTGTTGCGTAAATTCTACTCTTTAAATGGCCCTATAGAAAGAAGTCTAAAGGAGTTAAATCCGGTGATCTAGGGGGCCACTCAATAGCACATCTACATCCAATCCATTGCTCTGGAAACTCTCTGTTGAAGAACTCCCTAACACGTTGTGAAAAATGTGGAGGAGCTCCATCTTGTTGAACCCTAATTGATTTTCTTGATATCGATCATCATTTTCAATAATGTCAATTAGTAGAGGATAAACGATATCTTCTAGTAACTCCAAATACGTTTCGCCACTCAAATTGCCATCAAAAAAAAGTTGTCCGATTAAATGGTCTCCAAAAATGCCAGTCCAAACATTTAATTTCTGTGCAGTTTGAGTGTGGACTTCGTGAAAATTTCTTGGATTATTATCTGCCCAATAACGACAATTATGACGATTGACTGTAGAGTTTAATAAAAACGTACACTCGTCTGAAAAACAGATATTGAACAGAAAGTTTCGGTTATCAGATATTTGTGCAGCCATAATTTCGCAAAACTCCAGCCGCCGATCAAAATCGTCTTAATTCAGTTGTTGTACAAGATGAATTTTATACGGGTGAAATTTATGATGCTTCAATATTCGCTGAATAGTTCTTCTTTTGATGTTTGAAACAGTGGCCAAATTTCTCGTGTTCAAAGTTGGGTCTGCAGCAATTTGTCCTAAAACTTCCATCTCAGTAGTCTCATTTCTAACCGGAAACTCACGTTCAGGATCCCGTTTTTTGTTGGCTACTGAACCACTTTGTCGAAACTTTGCAACTAACTTCAAAATGTATTTTCTGTGCGGTACGGTTGGCACAGTCATCGCTTTTGAAAAAAAGAGTAATAATTTCAACTCTTTCTTCTACAGAATACACCATTGTGAAATTAATTTGCGGTAGTACTACCAAGTATCAAACCGACCGATAAACTGAAATAATAAACCGCATTTCTCTCATTCCGATAAGAAATGTGTGAAACCTTTCAGATAGTCAATTTTTTGTTTACAAACCAACAAAACATTGACTATCAGCACAAATGAGTGAAATGCGTTTTTTGCATTTTCAACTGTGAATAATTTTTAAATTAGTTGATAAAACTTCCAAAAAAAATTAGTGTGCTGAATTCGGAAAAGAAAGGGCTTTCAAATGATGTAACACTCGACCCATGTTCCCTATTTAAAATTTAAGGGTTGTTATCACCACCCTTAAGGGGTTGATGTGACAAAGTTGAGTTTTATATTAAAACATGCCCCCCTCAATATTAAAATATTAAAATTGACGTGTTTCAGCGTTTCTTAAAAAAATATTCTCTGGACGCAAATAGATCTGTTTCTTTTTCAATGCGCCACCCTATATACATATATACATACTATATATATATATATATATATATATATATATATATATATATATATATATATATATATATATATATATAAACATATAAAGTCTGAAACCGACTTCGGATTTGGGTTCCAGGGGTCCCAAATAGCGCTCATTTGAAGAAATTATTTCAAAATTCAAAAGTCGCGATCGCCTCATTAGTGATTTTTTTTTTAAATTCACTAAAACATAAAAAACAAATGTTTTCTATAACTTAACAAAAACAGCAAATTATCTCATGCTCGTTCACAGTTTCTGGGGGGGAAAAAATTAATAAAACGTCTGCCATGTGCAATACCTACTCTGAGCGCTTCAGCATCTTCATCATCAGGGTTGTAATTAGTCTGCTTTTGTTGATCTAGATCAAGCACGACCATCCCGTGATCTCAGAGTGTGTCACACAAACACACGCACAGGCACGCACGCACGCACCTCTACTTATTATATTTCCGAGCACGGCTTTTATCTAACTAAACGGATGAGATTTGATTAGTGCGAGATGAGGAATGCCGGGTAAATTAAGAATGAGCAGATTGTTAGCAATAGCGAGCACATGTCGTCATATTTTGCAGCGTCAAGACGCCTCTCTCGCAGATATTAGCTGTTCAACATGACGTGCACGTTCCCTCTCTGACTGTGTGTGTATGTTCCATAGGCGAGCTGATTGGTTTCATTTATTTGGTGCGAGGAAACTCAAACAAATGAATAGAAAGTTAATTACATGAATAAGCAATATTTACGATTTAGGTGTGTTTGTTCATTTTGTGGTGAGCTTGGAGGATTACAATTTGCAGGCGCATATCCTGCAACGACCCTAGAATTTGCACAGATCTTTACAAAAAGTCTGGACGTAGCAAGTGCGTTATGGTAGTGAATTTTCAAAAAAATGTTTTTAATAGCAAATATGTGTGTTTTTTTATTAAAGCAAGCATTAAATTTGGTTACCAGTATAACCTATATAGTAAAAATAATGTGCCACGTTTCATCAAAATAACTTTGTTGTTTGAAAATTTACAAAAATTTCAGAAAATAAACTTAAAATATTTCCGAAAAACTCGTTTCTTGATCAACCTTGTAGGTAAATACAAATTGAGCTATTCAAATATGAAGCATTTAACCAAGATTTGCTACCATAACGCACTTGCTGCGTCCCGAATTTGTTTTTTTACAAACATGCATTATATTTCGATGGAAAATGCAAAAATGCAATAACATAAGGCGTGTTCGACTAAACAAAAAAGAAAATTTCTTTCACCAACGACTTATGGGCCACCTGTGATTGTAGAAATATTTTTTAAGATGTAGCTCAAGACACCTTATAATTAATATATACAATTTTTTTTTCATCATATCTTGTATAATAACGGATATATTGAGCTTTATTGATCTTTTACGAAAATTCGACAAAAATTATATACCATTAAACGATAAACTCTATAGCCAAGACTACTGCCCAATCATCGGAGAAAGGGTCTATTTTAAATGAATATTCTGGAAATATTTTAGTAAAATGAAGGACAATGACGGTTGAGACTAAGACTTCAGGGTTTGTAAAACATTCTCTCTTGAGACATTTTCTTTTCATAGCCCGTATTATATTTAGATACTTTCCTAAATATTGCCAATTTTGACGTTTTAAATCGCGACTTTGACGTTTTGAGGAAAACCCCAATTTATTTTTATTTAGATGCCTATAACTTTTTTATCTTTTAAATCTTTTAAGCCATAGAGCTAAGTTTTGGGGAGTAATTTACCTATAACGATATAAACCCGCATACCAAATTTGGCTTCCCTTACTTTCTTATTTCCGTAGATAATTTTTTTCGAAAGAAAACACAAACAAAATTTTCCAGGAAAACCTGGGCCGACTTTCCTTGCTAAAGAACCTAATCAAGCCACTTGCAAACGGAAGGTATTCACCAAATTTAATCAAAATCGGCCCATTATTTTTTGAGTTATCGGTGTGACATATATATATATATATATATATATATATATATATATATATATATATATATATATATATATATATATATATATATATATAATGAAACTGACCTAGGATATGTGTTCTAGTATCAAAATTCAAAATCAAGATCTCATCATTAGTGAATTTTTTAAAGAAAATTCACTAAAAATCAGCATGAATACTTATTGATACATTATGTATTAAAAGTCTGGAGGCAACAAGTGCGTTATGGAAGTGAAGTTTCATTTAAATGTTTTCAATAGCAAATACCTCTCTCTAATGCAAGCAGATATCAATCTGGTTAGCGGTATAACCTATATAATAGAAACAAGGTACCATGTTTTACCAAAATAACTTATTGTTTAAAAATTTACAAAATTTTTTCGAAAATAAACTTTTTAAAAATTTACAAAATTTTTTCGAAAATAAACTTAAAATATTTCCGAGAAAACTGGTTTCCTAGCCAACAAACCTTGGGTTAACATCAAATTGAGTTATTGAAATTTGAAGCTGTTCAGGACACTTATCATCTCAATTCTACAATTAACGTGACTTGTGTTAAGACAGGGTGCGCCCTTCCAGGATTTCACTTCTTCTAACCAGGCAAGAGCCGGCAGAGACGATTCAGCATCCGGCGTCCGGCATTGCAGGGCAGAACGTTTGAAACGATAGATGTAAAACGTGCTTGCGACAACTCCATTGTGTGAATATTAAAGTTATTGTTAATATTTGTTGTAGTTAAAGTTAAAACTAGTGTAAATTGAGTAATATACTATTGATCAACAAAATAAGGTGATTACTTATTTTCAAAAGCAAAAACCACCAACAGAAGCATTTAATGAAAATTCGCTACCAAAACGCACTTACTCCGCCTCGATTTTTTAAGATGTAGCTCCAGACACCCTATAATTAACGTATACAACTTTTTCTCGTATCTTGTATAATAACAATTATATTGAGCTTTACCCTAGAAATGCGCCAGCCTGTATATATATATATATATATATATATATATATATATATATATATATATATATATATATATATATATATATATATATATATATATATATATATATATATATATATATGTAAACGAATAAAAACTGAAACTAAACCCGGATATGGATTCCAGAGAGGCTAGTTTGCGCTAATTTGAAGCAATATTTTTAAAATTCAAACGTCGCGGTCTCCCCATTAATGAATTTTTTCTACGAAAATTAGTTCAAAATTATAGACCGTTAAACCATAAACCTAACCAAAGCTAACGCCAAAGCATCAGAGAAAGGGTCTATTTGAAATGAAATTTCTGGAAATATTTTAGTACAATGAAGGACAATCACGGTTGAAGCTGAAACTTAAGGGTTTGCAGGACACTTTTCTTGCGATATTTTCTTTACATACTCCGTATTTGTTTCAGATTGTTTGCCTAGAAATTGTCAATTTTGACGTTTCAAATCGCGACTTTGACGTTTTGAGGAAAACCCCTCTTTTTAATACCCATACCTTTTTGTGTTTCAACTTACATACCTAAATTTTGGCACGTGGTTCACTCTTTATAATGCAAACACGCATACCAAATTTGGTAGCCCTTGCTTCGTTACTTCCGGAGATATACATTTGTTCGGAAAGAAAACACAATATTTTGCAGGAAAACCACGGCCGATTTTCCTGACTAACAAGCTTATTAAAGCTACTTGCAAAAGGAAGGTTCACAGAAAATTTGATCAAGATCGGCCAAATATTTTTTGAGTTATCGGTGTAATGCATATATATATATATATATATATATATATATATATATATATATATATATATATATATATATATATATATATATATTGCTATGGTATCGCACTTTTAATTGTTGAGCATGAGAATTTTAATTATTATGGGTTTTCCCCTTTCTTATAAAGTACTTATTTTTATTGCCAATATTTCTTTACTTACCGTTGTATCCTCAATTTTTTTTCTTATTTCATGGGTAGAGTTCTAAAATTGGGCTAGCATTTTTGTTTTAATGTAACCTATTTGTATTTTTTTATATTTATGTTAATCCAGAGTGTTAGAAATTTCGTTAAAACATTTTCAATTGAGTTTTTGTTAATTTTGTTCTTTTAATTTATAATTATTTAAATATAGGCTTATTTAGTGATATTCCTTTTTTTATTTATATTTTTTATATATAGGTCAAATTAATTAGACTATTGAAATAAAATCTATAATATTGTTACGTTATACGGGGTTCTGGATTTGTTGATCAACAAAACACAGCTTTCCAAACTACTAATTTATTATAACCAACTATTTTCCAACACCAGTGTCAACTAAAATATTTCTCTCTCTTACTAAATGTCCATATAACAATATTCCACTATTCGCCTTCTATGATCGCTTCTTATACACCAACACTTACTGCCGACTCGCTTAATACTCTATGCTCACTTATTCTACACCACACTAAATACTAAACTAATTTACTCTGCGCACCGCTCGTCTATTTATACTGTCCATAGAGATTCTAGATCTTCTACACTATTCTACACCTGTCACTTCTGGTCTCTTCTAGAAATGTCATTCCAGACTGTTCGCTGTGACACTGACCCCCTCTTAGATTCGATCGTCCTGGTCGAATTCTGACATTTCTTGGTATGGCGTAAGTCTGTGCATGTGGACCACCTTCATCTTGCTCTTCGGGCTCCTCTGAATGCGATAGACAACATCATTGATCCTTTTTGCCACCTTATAAAGACCTTCCCATATTTTCTGTAGTTTCGGTGACCGTCCCTTGCGTCGTATTGGATTGTAGAACCACACGATCTCCTTCTTTAAAACCAGCTGAATTAGCTCGCACGTCATAACGGGTCTTCATGCGGTCGCTTTCTACTCGTATATGCATTCTGACAGCAGAGTGGATGGCTTCTATTCTTCTTTCCAATCTTTTATGTATTCATCAGTTGACCGTAGAGCATCTGTGGGTTTTCCAAATACGAGATCAGGAGGAAGTCATAACTCTCGCCCAAAAACCACGCTGGCGGGTGTATGTCTGGTAGTCTCATGTACAGCCGAGCGATATGCCAGTATAAATAGTGGGATGTGCCGATCCCAATCCGTTTGGTGTTCATTGACAAATATTCTTAAGTGGGACTCCAAAATAGCATTGAATCTTTCCACCATTCCGTCAGATTGAGGGTGCATGGGTGTAGTTCTCGTTCTCCTGATTCTCATAAGCTCACAAACCTTTTGGAATACAGCCGATTCGAATTTGCATCCTTGGTCGGAATGGAGTTCTAGTGGTGCGCCAAATCTACAGA
Source organism: Tillus elongatus (assembly GCA_964006375.1). Taxonomy (NCBI): domain Eukaryota; kingdom Metazoa; phylum Arthropoda; class Insecta; order Coleoptera; family Cleridae; genus Tillus; species Tillus elongatus. Next base: position 245,523,090 of record OZ023263.1, on the reverse strand, counting down.
AAAACTCATTCACTAATACTTCTGCAACGGTGGTGGCCTCTTGATTCGGGACCGCAAACACTTCTGGCCACTTGCTAAAATAATCCATGGCTACAAGCATATAGCGATTTCCTGCGTCTGTTCTAGGGAAAGGACCAGCTATGTCGATTGCAATTCTTTCGAAAGGGGCTCCCACGTTGTACTGCTTCATTCGCCCCCTGGTTTTTGATTTAGGAGCCTTACTGAATGCGCACGCTTGGCAGGTTTTGCACCATTCTTCCACCTCAGCTCTACATCGTAACCAATAAAACATTCTCTGACCTTTTCCAAAGTTTTCTTCACGCCTAAATGGCCTCCACCTGCCCCGCCATGGATCTCCTCGATTACCTCCCTAACTCTTGGCCGCGGAAGGATTATTTGCTTCAATATGCGGGTGCCATTCTCTAACTCCCAATTCCTGACCAGAAGATTATCTTCGATTGCAATGGAGCCCCACTGAGTCCAGTAACTTTTGGTGGCAACGCTTTTATCACTAACTTCTGACCAAGTTGGTCTTTCGTGGCAAGTCTCCTTCCATCTGTGGATTGGTTGGATATCAGGGTCTTCTTTTTGGTCCTCCATTAACGTCTACGGGTCCCATCGGTTAACGGGTTGCACCGTTGTCCTCCTACACACTTCGAGATTCAATCCTTCTTTGTTTTCGGCAGTGATGCAATGCTTGCATTTTGGTGGTTAAGGTCTCCTAGATAGAGCGTCGGCATTACCGTGCTGTCGTCCAAGGCGGTGTTCGATGGTAAAATTGTACTCTTGAAGGCGTTCAAGCCACCTCGCCATCTGCCCCTCTGAATTTTTAAATTGAAGAAGCCAGCGTAGGGAAGCGTGGTCGGTTCTCAAGATAAATTCTTGACCATATAGATATTTGTGAAAATGCTCCAACGTCTTGATAATGGCTAGAAGTTCTTTCCTCGTCACGCAATAGTTATTTTCTGCTTTGGAAAGGGCCTTGCTGAAATACCCTACAACCTTCTCTTGGCCTCCCTGTTCCTGCGAAAGAACACCTCCAATACCAACATTGCTCGCGTATGTGTCCACAATAAACCTCTGACCAGGCTGGGGATATGTCAGAATAAGGGATGAACAGAGAGCCCGTTTTAGTGTCTCGAATGCTTTTTCACAATCATTGGTCCAAATGAAGGGTGTCTTTTCTTCCGTCAGTTTATGCAAAGGTTTCGCGATGTCATCAAACCCCTTTACAAAACGGCGGTAATATGTGCAGAGGCCCAGAATGCTTCGCAGCTGATGTACATTAGTTGGAATGTTCCAGTTCATAATACAGTCTGTCTTCTCTGGGTCGGTTTTAACTCCATCTGGGGTGATAATATGGCCTAAGTACTTGACTGCTTTTTGAAAGAGACAGCATTTCTTTGGATTTAATTTTAAATTGGCTCCCTTTAGTTTCTGAAACACTTGTTCGACATTCTTCATGTGATCTTCGAACGACTTTCCTAAGATAATGACGTCATCCAGGTACACGAGGCATGTTTTCCAGTGTAGACCTCTTAAAACTCTCTCCATTAGATGCTCAAAAGTGGCTGGAGCATTACACAACCCAAATGGCATGACGTTGAACTGCCACAGTCCACTACCAGTGGTAAACGCAGTCTTTTCCTTGTCTTTGGGCTCAATCTCGACTTGCCAGTAGCCACTTTTCAAGTCCAATGTCGAAAACCATCTTGCACCTGCCAGTGTATCAAGTGTATCGTCAATTCTGGGAAGTGGATAGCTGTCTTTCTTAGTGACATCATTTAATCGGCGGTAATCTACACCAAACCTCGTGGAGCCATCTTTCTTTTTAAGTAACACTACTGGTTTGTGATGGTTCTATAACTCGTGCCTGCTCCATCTCCCTTAGCAGGGTGTCAACTTCGTGCTGTTTTGCGAATGGTACCCTTCGCGGTGGTTGCTTGATTGGTACAGATGTCCCAGTCTGAATGCGATGGCGTACTAGATCTGTTCTTCCAAAATCGTTCTTGTCGGTTACGAAAACGTTGCGATATTTGGACAGCAATTTAGCCACTGCTTGCTTCTGTTGTGGAGAAACATTTCCACTAGCTTCTGCTAAGACATCGCGTAGATGTTCTGGAAGTGGCAACGCCGTATGATGGTTACTGGCGAGAATGTTCCGATTTCGGACCCTTTGAAAATCTTCTGATCAAAGCTCTTAAGGTTGGCTATTCTGACAGCTGCCAGCTCTTTTGCTTGAATAAGAGTTTTACCGACTAGCTTTCTTAAAAAGATCGTTGTCTTCTGGTTCTATAATACCCACCAATTGTCCCGACATGTCTCCAACTATCCTCACTGGGACAATACTTTCACTCTGGGCTCTCACAACGACATCTTCTTTGGCCGTGACTTTTCGAATCGCAAGGTTATTCACAGTCGACATGACTACTTCTTTATCACCGATATTTAAAACATTGTTCTCGAGATCTAACTTGACACCGTGACCTTGTAGAACATCTAGTCCAAGTATAATGGGGTCTGATATGACAGCAACAATGACTCGCTGTTTGGTTTTCCAAGCTCCAATTTGTAGCTTGACCTCAGTCTCACCAAATACACGAATCTGTCGCCACCAGCTGCAGTCACTTTGTATATTCTTTCTGGCTCTCTTACCCGCCATCTTGGTACTATATCACGACGGATAATCGTTCTGGATGCGCCAGTGTCTACAACCATTTGAGCCTTTTTGTCGCTGATGTATCCGTCTACGATGAGCGTGTTGCCAGAATCGTTGACCAGTGAAATAGTTGTTAACTTCGGGGCATTGTGGTGGGCAGCCAGCTCTCGCCCCATAAAGCTAGCTGTATTTAGTTTTCCTGTGCGTTGGTTGACGATGATCTTGGGGCCCGGCATTTACTCTTTATGTGTCCCACCTTGCCACAGTTCCAACAGCGTATGACACTTGCACGATGAGCTTGCGTTGGCTCCTTATAAGTTGTGTGCTTCAGCTGTTCTAGTTTCTCCAATCGCTGCGCAAACTTGGATAGGTCTGGTTTATTTTCCTCTTCTGGGACTTGGAGACTGCGCACCCTCACATTGCCTTTAGAGGCTTGCTTGGCAGCTTAAAATTCTAACGAATGTGCTAAAGCATCCTCAGCGCCTGTTGAGTGTCGGTATCCTTGATGCCGTCAATGAATGTTTGCAGTGACAGCTAATTTAAAAATTCCACCGGGGCTGTGGGGTAAGCTGATCGTATTAGTCTGGCAACGTCGGCTTCGAATTGCTGCAGACTTTCGCCTGATTTCTGACAGCGACTTTTTAGCTGAGTTTGATACAGCCGTTGTAGATGCTGGTCTTCAAACCTCATTTCTAGGTAATACCGAATGCTGTCGAAGCTGTCCTGTTCTTCCCTGGGGATATCTTGGAGCACATCTAGGGCATCTCCTCTGAGAGCTACAATTACAGAGGTCGCTTCTCTCTCTCTCTCTCTCTCTCTCTCTCTCTCTCTCTCTCTCTCTCTCTCTCTCTCTCTCGCCCCAGGCATTTGCTGTAGCAGCGGCTTCAAACTGACGTAGATAAATACCCCATGGAACTGAGCCATTAAATGTGGGGACCTTAATTATTACAAGCGGGCTATCTTCGGGCCTGATGTTTCCCTTCACTAGGGTATCGCACCTCTTTTCTGGTGTTTGCATTTTCTGCTGAACTTCTTGTATACTCGTCAGTTTGTCATGTACATTGTCTACTTGTTGGAAGATGTCGTCTTTTACCTGCTTCATACCTTCGTCCACACACGAAGTAATATTCTTAATTCTGCTGGCTTGTTCTTGCAGAATTTTCTTTGTTTTTTCATCTCTTCTTTTGGTTTCTTCGTCTGTGTTTCTGGCCTATTCTTCTCTTTTTCTGGCCTCTTCATCACTTTTTCTCATTTCTTCTTTGACTTCTTCGTCTATTTTTTTCAGTTCCTCTATCATCTCTTAGTCTCTTTTTCTGGCCTCTTCATCTCTTTTTCTCATTTCTTCTTGGGCTTCTTCGTCTCTTCTTCTGACCTCTTCATCTCTTTTTCTCATTTCTTCTTTGGCTTCTGCGTCTCTTTTTCTGGCCTCCTCATCTTTTTTTCTCATTTCTTCTTTGGCCTCTTCATCTCTTTTTCGCATTTAATCTTTCGCTTCTTCTTCTCTTTTTCTGGCTTCTTCATCTCTTTTTCTTATTTCTTCTTTGGCTTCTTCATCTCTTTTTCTGGACTATTTCATATATTTAATCAATTCCAATAGCTGGGCGTTCATATTGGCTGTTGCGCTACGTGTCTTAGACATAGAGGTACTTAAAGCTTGTACACAGTTTATTCTCTTTCAAGAACACACCCAGTTATGAATTACTATTGACACTGATCTTCCAGAGATTCTAGAAATTTTCCCGTTGTTCAACGAATATTCTGGAAATTATTTGTACTAGCAGCTTGAAAATCCCACTTTTGACACCAGTTGTTATGTTCTACGGGTTTCTGGATTTGTTAATTAACAAAACACAGATTTTCAAACTACTAATTTATCATAAGCAACTATTTTCCAACACCAGTATCAACTAAAATGTTTCTCTCTATTATTAAACGTCCATAGAATTATATTCCACTATTCGCCTTCTATGAAAGCTTCTTAAACACCAACACTTACCGCTGACTCGCTTAATACTCTATGATCACTTCTTCACCACACCGACTTAATACTGAACTGACCAATGACATATAGAGAGATACGTCATTGGAACTGACTTACTCTGCGCACTGCTCGTCTATTTATACTGTCCATAGAGGTTCTAGACCTTCTACACTATTCTATACCTGTCACTTCTGGTCCATTCTAGAAACACACTTTATAACCGACATTTGACCACACAATAACAAAGTCCATAAACGTAATTCTCATAGACAAATGTGACAATATTAATACACAATTTTTCCCATATGTATTTGATTTATTACCCTTCACATTTGTTTGTAATATTGAAAAATTGAATAAAAACAGAAAATTGCTAGTATGAGTATGCATAGGCAGGGGCCCAATAAGATTAAATACTTTGAATATTCACTTTTACTGTTACCTTGCCCCAATATTTTTAATTCGCGTCAATTTAGAGTTTCTGGGACTTAATCATAATATTCCCATATATGAAAATACAAACTAACTAAATAACGAATTCAGCTTGAACTAATTTTAAAATTTCCTGTCTGGGTAGGAAACATCAAACTAGTCTATAATGATAGAAAAAGTATTCCCTGTAAAAGCATCAATAAAGTTTCTTTCTAAAATTTGCTAATTAATTGTTATTAACAATTTTCTATAGATCCATTGACTGAAGAACTTATTTGATGGGTAGAAATTTTACAGCTTCCTATTTGAACAGGAAACATGGCCAATAAAATACACAATGAAAGGCTTCTGATCCAGACAGTAAAATCATTTACTGTCTGGATCAGAAGCCTTTCATTGAGTATTTGATTATGTCTATCCCAGACCATAATGTGAGGTTTAGGAATGAAAGGAAACATTGTGCCTAGTCTATTATGATAGAAAAAGAATTCTCTACAAAAAAGATTACATACAGTTTCCTTTTAAAAACGCACCAGTTCATTATTGTTTGCACTTTTTTACTATTCTTCCATAAGCGCAATATTAACTTTGGAAAAAACATGGCGGCCGAATGTCCTATGGCCACACTGTACCTATCAAGTCACTGTAACATATCATCTCATCTTGTCTCTTTACTATTTTTGCTGTCTAGTTTTTCAGGGGTTTTATTTATAAAGTACACCTGTTTTGATGTTATTACTGATGCTGTCACAGCATAAGAAGACTAATTATGCTGTGATGCTGTACTGAAATTTAAACACATAGCAATCAAAACTAAATGACATGTAAGACACGCTTTTTACACGTGTCGCCATCTCATTGCAGAAGCTAGTAGTATGTTGTCAAGGCAGCTCCAAATAACACAGAATGTTAAAAAATAGACGCTATATACAACCAACTAACAATTTAGTAAATTGTCGGCCCTGGCCCATTTCTTTCCCAATGTAGGGACAAAGTAGTTTGATGCCCCGGCTAAGCACAGGCCCGACGGATAGGTTGCCAATCCGTCATTCGGGCGTGACCTAAATATTCTAAGTTACATATCCTCGGGCGCCATCTTTATTCCCTATTAAATAGGACGAGGTCAGATCCCCGTGAGGACTTCTGCTAAGGCCCTCGTAGAACACCACAAAGTTACTGTTTCATAACAGCCTTGTCCTAGGGTAGCTCGAGTGAAGAAGAAAACTATAGCCAGGGGTCGAAAGTTATTATATCCCGTAGAGTTCTCGGGAGTTAAGTAGGCTTTAATTACTTACTCCCGAATAATGGCTGCTTTCCTAGCTTACAAAGTTGGAAGCAGAAATATTATAAACAGGTAAATATCAATTACGATATAACTCCGCTAGTCACAATCCGTCACAGGATTCTAGCTTAAACACACATACACTAGTGCAAATATCTACGGGCAGTGCAGTGAAATGCAACTAATTTCATAAAAGCTTCTAATAACATTTGAAATATCTACAAACGAACGTGACAATAATAAAAATCCATAAATTATGAAAACTAAAAATTCGCTACAGTTCATGCGATTAAAGAAAAACCATATCTCAGGTCAGATAACATTATCTCTGATAAGACATTCTTTCATAGTGTAAATGATACAAATACGTTAATATTTAAAAATACAATAATATTCGACTAGAATAATATTTGTGCTATTTACAATAATTGAAGCGTGATATTAGCATTAGCACAGCAATTAGCAAGGCACATGAAAGCAACGGCAGGTAGAAAGCGACATACACATGCATCAAATGGGAAATTGCCCCGATATAAATTTTTCCGCCTCAGTCTGAGGTCCTATATTCCCCTGGGCTTTATCCCCGCGATTCCCTGCAGTCTTACTCTATGTGGGTAAGCAAACGGCTCCCACTCTCATATTACTATAACTTGCTAACTAATGAAACCGTGTAACTTGTCTCCTATTTCTGTCGAACACCCTGTATAATTAACAGCCCCATCCAGCGGATACGTACCATTCCGAGCAGCTCCATGTTTCTCCCAAGGACGTCCCTCAGGATAAACGTGGGCTACCCAGTACAGCACAGGTTGCCGGACACACTAAATACTACCCCTTTAATCAGCACCTCCCGTTCCCCTTATATGGGTAAGAAACGCGACCAGCTTGTCACTTATCTAGGTTGAGCACGCTAGCTAATCAACCACCCTGTTTAAAGATCACATACCATTCAGAGCAGCTCCATGCTTCCCCCAAGGACGTCCGTCCCTCAAGATAAACGTGGGCTACCCAGTACAGCACGTTATAATTCGCTAAACACCCTAGATCCACTATAATACGGTATAATCCTTTATGTGATTTCGATTTCCCTTAAATGGGTCTACACGTGAACAGTCTTATCACTCCTACATACAGTACACCCTGTATACACTTTCAATCCTAACACGCTGTTAATATCACACATAGAACAGCATCAATAAAATACCCCGTTATCTATTCCAGTTTGCAATTACACTTCCCCAAATTTCCAAAATATAACTAACCTTGCAAACCACGATAGTAGAACACAGTCGTTACAGACTCTCGTTCGTTCCTATCCAACAATAACACGCTGCTTTCACTACTACGTAGCACAGCGAAAACTTCCCAGTTAATTTACCTAACTGTCGCTCACACGATATTCGAAATTTCAATACAACCACCAAAACCCCTTATCTCGGCCGCGAGCTGAAGGCATCTGCCGCCGACGTTCCGTCTCTCGGTGATCTATTTGCCATGCGCTCCGTGACGCACCTAAAAGAATCCCATTGCGTGTGACGGACAGGCGCTATGCCTTTCATCATACACAATTCACGTTCCGCTCGTGGCGACTTTTCATACTGTAAAGTGTTTCTAAAATAAGTCGAATTTATTACCTATTCGTTATTTAAATCGCCTAAATGAATTGTTCGCTATTCAAATAACCCAAAAAATTCGGACTTCATTACAGTATGTAAGGCTAGATGTATTCTTGGATGTGTTATTTGGAACTACAGTGACAAGATACTACTATGTTCCGCAACGAGATGGCGACACATGTAAAAAGCGTGTCTTACATCTTACTTAGTTTTGAAAGGCTGACTACAATAGCCGTATTACTTTATAGGTGTATTTTCGCTGTAATTAGTATGCCGTACTGATGAGCTCTAATTAGAGTGAAACCGGTCTACGGTTCTAATTGTGGTAAGAATACATCCAGCCTTACACATAAACAATCACTTTCAGAAATATTGCCTTCTAAATGCCATTTGGGATTGAAAAAAAATGTAAAAATAATCTCATTTCTAGAAAATTTATTGACATTAAGGTCACAGATATACTTTCTACAATTTCCCATTCCCTTCCACTAGAATAGATCACAGATATCTGGAATGATTAAGTACATGAAAACACAACTAATGTAGAGACTAATACACAAACAGATTTCTTAAATATTATAGATGAACTATATATATGTTTCTAGTATACAAAAATATCAAGCAAATTTTAATACTTGATACCACACATATATTTATGTTCTAATCCTATGCTAATACATCATCTTGTATAATATAAACTTTAAAGTTAACAACAATTGTAGAAATAATTTAAAGAACATCAACAAGTAACAATATTTACAAAAAATAAATTAATAAAAGTAAGACCAGTGTCACAAAAAATCTTATCTTAATTTTGCTCAAACATAACTGTCTAAGTGAAGATTAGAACCTGTGATGAGCACTGATAAGTACACTTTGAGAAACCCAAATCACCGCAACACAGTTTAAAGACCTAACGATCGTTTCGCTGTTGTTAGCGAAACGATCGTGACACGTCTTTAAAAAGATGTGTTGCAGTGATTTTGGTTCCTCCAAGTGTACCTAAAACATAACTGTCTTGCAGAAACTTGTTGGAGGCCTAATTTATAATTTAATAGCTTATTATTAAAAAGGACTAAATCAGGCTAAGTAAGAGTAAACTTATTCCTTTAGATATAGGTTTTCTTAAATTTTGTAAGAAGCATATCGAGAACACCGTCAGGGGCATTCAATAGCCTGATTGTCAAAAAGCGGTCTGGTTCAGCAAGAGAAAGCTTTTCAATTTAGAGATTAGGTCTCTATACTCAAAATGTAGTAGGTTGGAGTTGGAAGCCTATTATCTTCATATAGCGATACTAACTTAGATAATAGTGAGTTTGAAAGTTTCAACAACTTTAAGCGACGGATCTTCGAGGTTATTGCTACAAAATCTAAATACTTTAAACCTTGAAAAGAAGTTATTAGAACCAAAAACCTCCAGCATTTACTCGCCGTTTCTGAAAACCTAGAGAATCTTTCTTCCTCAAATTTTACTAGAAAAAAATTGGATTTACTTGGCAAGGGGTTGAAATATGCTCCCTAACTCGTGACCCCACCTGTCACACATCATCAGAGCTCAATTTTTTTGGCAAGCCAACTAAGAACTCCATACATCAACTATCCAAAAGTTGCTTTTCAAACCAGATGTCCAAATTGATAAATCAACAGTCAAAAACCGAAATGCGAACTGTAAGAGATCTGATGAGCAAGAATTGTTTCTATTTAAAAGCAGAGAAAAGCAACAAAATTGTTATTCTTGATAAGATCGAATACTTTGATAGAGTGTAATCATCAAAACCGGTCCTTATCGGAAAATAACAAGAGACCCTCTTTCTGGTATGACAACTCGATTTAAAAGTACAGTCAAAAGTGGCGTTAATTTAATAGATGAGAGTACCAGGAGGAGGGTCACCTTGTCCAATCCAATTGTACCTTACATGCATTGCCTTCCGAAGGTCCATAAGCCGGGGAATAAAATGAGAGCAATAGTCTCTGGTATCAGTTCCCCCACTTAAGCACTTTCCAAATGGTTATCAAAAGAGCTCAGTACATTGGAAACTCAACTTCCTAGTTTTTGGTGAAAAATTCCATTGAATTCATTAATAGAGTCAAAGATATTAAGATGAAACCAAATGAAGTACTGATTTCTTCTGATGTCAAGTCGTTACTCCCCAGCATACCTATCGACGTAGCTATTCAGTCTCTTTGAAACATGCTTCATGATTACTAGCTATCGGACATACAGGCGGGGAAATATATTAAGTTAGCTTCACTACGCATGTCTAAGAGTTTCTTTCGAGTCGGCGGGAAGTTTTTTTGGCAGACGTAGGGGACCGCAATGAGAAACCAATTTCCGAACTCTTCATGAGCCGATTTGAGAGTGACTTTGCTGGAGCGGTAGAGTATTTTTCGAGAGTATGGTTGAGATATGTCGATGCTATTTTTGCCATATTTCACCTCAGTAAAGATAACATCAATAATTTTGTTAATAAGTTGAACAGTAGATTCCCTTCAATCAAGTTCACTTGCGAAATGGAGAACAACGACCAATTACTCTTCTTTGATACTCTTGTCATAAAAAATATAGATATATTAGAAATTTGACATTTATAGGAATCAAACTTCTACCAATCGTTTCATACCATCAGATTCAAATCATCCTTTCGGTCACAAAACCTCGAGTTTTCTTGTTCGGTGGTTACTCAGTTTTCCTTTGAGCAGTAAGCGATACAATTCCAACACAAACAAAATTATTTATAGATATTGCGATCAGCCACCCAAAAAGTTCGCTGTACTTCCTTAACATTATTCTCTAATAAAACGCTCTCTCAATATTCCCAATACTCGACATTTCTTTCTCCCCTCCTGTTAAATTTGCATAAGTGGTGTTAGAAGAATAGTATTCAAGGATGTAGTTATGTAGTGCTAGCTCAAAAATGTTATTTCTGCAAACTTAATAAATTTTTGGGTACTATACCACCTACAAATATATTTTATATAAATAAAAACAGCATCACAATATTCCTATAGAAAGTAATAGCAAATTAAAGGGCAAATTTGCAGATTAGCTCCCGAACGCGGTTCAAAAAACTGTTTTCAGAAACCTGCCTAGGACACTCCTTGTTCACACCCCCCAAGGAAGTAACGGGACCAGTTGTCAGTAGGGGTGCTGGGCGGGGTAGGTAGTAGAAAGGAAATATGAGCAGAAAATGCGAATAAAACGGGCTTGAAAGCTGTCTTTTTTACATCTTGAAGCCATATCCCCCTTAAACCCTGCCTACCCCGCACAGCACCCTTATTCCCCCAGGTACCATAACTTCCTTGGCGGGTATGAACAAGACATTTTTCTTGTAGTTTATGCAACGAGGGTGGTTGTGTGCACATGAGAGGGGAAGGAAAATCCCCACGATGAAGCACCCACCACCCCCCAATCCCCGCCACACCCCTGTCACAAGTTGAACAGGGGGGGGAGGTGTCTTCTTCGGTGTAGGCATTTTCCTTTCCCTCTCGTGTACATACAACCACCCTTGTTGCATAAACCACAAGAAAAAATTCTTGTTCATACCCCCCAAAGAAGTTACGGGACCTGGGGCGAATAGGGGTGCTATACGGGATAGGCAGGGTTTAATGGGGATATGGCTTCAAATAGACAGCTTTTGAACAGTTCTCTTTGCATTTTCTGCCCATATTTGCTTTTTACTACCTACCCCGTCCAGCACCCCCTATTCACTCCTAGTCCTGTAACTGCCTTGGGGGGTGTGAACAAGAAATTTTTCTTGTGGTTTGTGCATCCGGGGGAGGGTCCTAATAATGTTTTTAAAAATAATTTTTTGAAAAGCGTTCGGGAGCTAATCTGCAAATTTGCCAATTAAAGCTCCACAACCTAAGTTTACTACTTAAATATCGACTTATAATACTAATAACTGTGATTTAAAGACATCTCCTTATATGTTTAAAGCTGGAAATGACAGTATTATATGTTTTCTTCATGATCTGTAAAATTATTTTTGCTCCATCTATCCTTTTCCACGACCTGACTGTGTAAAGAGAGAACCTCTCGTTTCAACGAATCTAAACAACATTGTAAATCATCGAATGGCACTGCTATGGTTTTAGTTTGAGCTAAGAGGTTATTTATATAATCCTCGTCATACTTATTCGATGGTGAAAAGCAAGGTAAAGTATTTGGCAAGCTGCTAAAATCAGGTTCCTTCGATAAGTTTGCCACCTGTTCTTTCAGTATCTAAAAAAGATAAAACTAAGTGTCAATATTAGTTAAGTAAAGTTCGTACAAATGCGAGTTACGAAACCTATCCCTGTTGCTCGATTTAAAATAAAACGAGGGATATTTTTTAAAGAAATAAACAAGTAAATAATTAAATATCGCCTTCATTAACTAAATTATAATTATAATTCTTATTACAACCCCGCAACTACCATCAGGAAAGGGGTAAGTCTAGCAGACATATTCACACTCAACTCCAACCGTCAGTGGAAACAGGGCACATTATACACAACTGTAAATCTTCAGTAAAGAAAAACAAAAAATAAAAGGAACAAGTAAATCTGAATCGATATGTAAATTAAAAAATCTGGACGAAGCAAGTGCGTTGTAGTATTGAATTTTTATTTAAATGTTCTTAACAACCAAATTTTGTTTTTTTAATGAAGGCAGTTAACGGTAGAGGACGGGGGTGACCACCTGTATAGAGAAAACGGCCGACAAGAAAATCAGGAAGCACGCAATTATGTTTCGAAAACAGTTGAGCTTGCAGAACGGAAGAACAAATGTAAAGGTAAAAATAGCAAAAATATTTAAAAAAATAACAAAAATATTATCAGTAAAATATTTCTCATCATAGGTTCCACGCTACGGGTTGGCGGTTTTTCTGCGGTGTGAAAATTAGGGGTTTTGTTGACGGTGACATTTATTTTGTACTGGGGGGACAACTTGGGTTATGACTTAATTATAAACTTTTGCTGTGAAGGCTCTACGGAAACAAGAGATTCAAACGGAGGAACTTAATTGATTTTACCAGGTAGGCGAAGCACCTTTTATATTGAAAAATATATGCATATCTCGCTAATTCTAGAAGCTTTGGTGTCTCTGTTCCTCTTATGGTCGGAATAAATTGAAAATTTTGTGAATTTACGAAGTAGTATTTATCGGCAGATAACATTGCAATATTGATTTAATCTTAGTGGGCCGGTATTTTGTGCAGCATTTTGTTTATATACAGGTGATTTAAAATAAGTATATGGCAGAATTCTTTGGAAATAAATATTTGCAGAATTTAATTATAAAATATGAGCTGGAATTATGTGGTTCATGCATTGAGGGTGATTGTATGCATGCAGAAGGGGAAGAAGAACCCCCAGAACAAAGAGGGTTTCTGCCCCCTCACCCAAAAACACGGGAGGGTTCTTCTTCCCATTGTACATGCATACAACTACCTTTAAAGCATAAATCACAAGAAACATTTCTTGTGAGCAACCCTCGAAGAAAGTTACTGGACCTGGACGAATATAGGTGTTGTGCGGGCAGACAGGGTTTAAAGGAGGTATTGCTGCAATTTTTGCATTTTCCGCTGAGATTTCCTCCCCACCTAACACCCCTATTCATTCTTGGTCGCTTAACTCTCTTGGGGGTTGCTTGCAACAAATTTAGCTTGTGGCTTGTGCATCCCAGAGGGGTTCTCAGCATGTTTCTGAAAAAAAATTCTAAAAACCCTCCTTTATGATACGAGAGGGGCCTAACATCTGGTAGTTCCGTATCACTGTGTGGGAATGGCACAACAAGCCATAAGTTATGAATTATGACTGTGTAAATCATTATAATAAGCTTCCAAAGGTCTAGAAGAGCATGCCAGTGGAGTCCTTCAAGAAAGAGGCAGAGATGATGTTGAGCCAACATGTCTTATTTTGTCACAAAATATTTTGATAAGTTCTAGATTGTTATATTGTGCCTAAATTGTATGTTTTGTTCTATCTATATTAAGTATGTTTTATTTTGAAGGCATTTTATTTCTACTATCTTTATTTTAATTTGTTATGTAGTAAACATTTCTCCAAAGTTTTTTATTCATATATGTGTATGTATTTTTTCTTTGTTTGTTTTGATCTTGTGTATACTGTATGACGTTGTCTTTTGTGCCAGAAATAAATATTACTACTATTACTGGTATTCTTATTGCTAAAGAAAAGAGAAGTATGGATGTAGAAAAAGCGAGAGGGGTATTTTAGAATAGAAAAGCATCAAGAAGTGTTGTTAGGGACTAGCATAGGCTCTATAGTTTTACTTACCCCTCTACAAAAATAATAATAGGAGTGATATTGTACTTTCTTCTAAGCAAAGACAAGTTTTTATGGGTAAAATGGCTTCAACAAACATACCTTGTTATAGTTTAAATTTGCTTTCAAAGCTGCCTTCAAATCGCTGCACAATCTTTGTAGGAAGAACTTTTCGTTTCTTATAGATTCCAGTTCATCTAATGCAGACTGCAGTTCAGAATTGAGAGTGGAAATTAGTTTTTGTGTACTTAGCTCTATATTTGTTAGTTCCTTTTCCTGATGTTCCTTCATTATAACAAGTTGTTTTATCTCGTCTTGCTTTTGTTGACTATCTCGGTTAGAACACTGCAAAAAAAAAACGATTTTCTGCGACCGTCCAGGAAGTACCCACTTCCCGAACGCTTTTTCTTTGAGAAAGTAGCATTTATCTGGCCTAGTCCAGGAAGTACCCACTTCCCGGACTAGGCCGGGAAGAATCACATCGTTGTTGTCATTGTGAATATGAAAATCTTGGTAGGTATGATTTTGATAAATACATTTCATTGATTGTTGTTGCCCTTACTTGGTGAAACTTGTCCATACTACATACAGACTTGGAGACTACTTCTCTGGCTTCACTGTTGCTTTTTGTAGGTAAAGGACGTAGCCAGCGCGTGAGCTAACTGGAGCAAGTGGCCCTTCGAATTCTGGATGTTCTAGGATGTTCTTCAATGCTTCTGTGACTATAGTTTCGCTGCTTGACAGCATCTTCAAGCAGCGAAACTATAGTCACAGAAGCATTGAAGAACATCCTAGAACTTCCAGAATTCGAAGGGCCACTTGCTCCAGTTAGCTCACGCGCTGGCTACGTCCTTCACCTACAAAAACCAACAGTGAAGCCAGAGAAGTAGTCTCCAAGTCTGTATGTAGTTGATAAATACAGTTGAACATTACCATAGCAACGAAATAACGACTGACAACTATCTGAAATGAAATTAGTTCACATTTTAATTTTTGAAAGTTTGCATGGTTTTTGGTCTCAATTGTCTCAATAAACTATGGAAAGCAACAGCGATAGTGAGTTTGAAAATGTGCCTTACGAAATTTCCAATGCAGCAGCTGCTGCTACAGCACAATTATTGCCTGAAAAATCAAAGTCCAGGTATGAAAACGTTTATGATTTGTTCACGAGATGGATGGATATGAAGAAATGCAAAACTACTACATAGGATGTAATTTTAGTTTATTTGGCGCAAAAATCTGAAACTGTCAAATCCTCTACCCTGTGGAGCATGTACTCTATGTTGAAAAGTACCATTTTAGTGAAGAAAAATGTAAACATAGCCACTTTCCCAAAGGTAATCGCATTTCTTAAAAGGAAGAATGTTGGTTATAAAGGAAAGAAATCAGAAGTCTTCAGCAGCGAGCAAATCAACAAATTCATTAGAGAAGCAGATAATAAAAAACATATCTAATGCTAAAGGTAATTTTAACAAAATATTACGATTGTAGGATATAAAAGTATCAACTTAATTCACTTCATTTTCAGGTGGCAACAATTATTGGGTTAGCCGGTGCGTGTAGACGGAAAGAACTAACAAAAATGTCAATTGATCTAATAAACGACAATGAAGACATGTTGCTTGTGAAAATACCAGATTCTAAAACACATATTGAGAGAACTTTTGTTGTAATTGGGCAAGAAAACCTGCTGTTGTATAGGCAATATTTATCTTTACGGTCATCCCATACTCCACAACAGATTATTCGTGAATTACAAAAAAGGAAAATGTTCGATTCAGCCCGTTGGTATCCACAGTTTTGGGAATCTCGGATTAAGAATTGCAGAATTTTTAAGTTTACCCAATCCTAAAAATTACACAGGCCATAGCATGCGTCGAACTTCAGCGACAATATTTGCTGATAACGGTGGAAACATCACAAATTTGAAGAGACACGGTGGCTGGAAGTCTACCAATGTCGCTGAAGGATATATAGACAATTCATTAACAAACAAAATTAAAATTGCCAATACCATTCAAAAATTATGAGATGAAAACACTCAATATGAAACGGAAACTTTACCTTCTTGTTCTGACTACAAAAGGCATTTAAATATACCAAGCATTTCAAACAAATTAAATCCTTTCAATATTAGCAATTGCTCGAATTTTATTATAAATATTAATATAAATAAGAATTAGAATGTTTCGGTTAGTACCTATCTTCTGTTCGAATTTCAATATTTAATACAAATAAGAATTAAATTGTTTGAAATTTTGTTCTACAAAGAATAAAGAAATGTGTCTCATTGATTTGTTATTCTACACGGTTGCCGAAAAAATAGTGTACGCAACACGTCCGAAAACAGTTTTTTTTGGTTTTGCAGACTTCCAGGACTCGCCTACGGCTCGTCCTAGAATTTTGTCGACTCGTCCAAAAAAACAGTATTTTCTGGACTTGTAATGTAAATTACTATTTTTTACCTGATAATGTGATTTCGCAAGTAAAACTACAGGGTTGCATAACACAATGACATTTTATGTACTGGTGATTCACTAAAAATGACACATAAAAAGCCAAGGAGAAAGTAGGCATTAGATCCTTAAGAGTTAACTGTAGCAACACATTCAAAGTATTGAAGAATCTGTACTTTATTGATATTCTGTCAACTTACTTCAATTTCCTCGTTTAAATATTTAATATCATCTTCATATTGATTTATTAGGTGTGAAAGCTTTTCTATTTTGAATTCTTTTTGTTCAGAATCATAATTTGCTGCATCAATCTTTATATTGAATTCTTTTACTTTTTCTCTTTCAGTTTCGAGGCAAGACTTTACAGTATTCAGCTCTCCTATTAGCTCCAAACTTTCTTTCTTCTGGTATTCTAATTGATGTAAAATCTTCAATTTATCTGTACTAATTAATTGAATCTGCAAACAAAACAGAAATTTCATGAAATCAGTCAGTTCAACTAGGGGAAGTGTAGCAAAAATCACGATAAAAATTTGAGATTATCAGCACATAGTGAGATGTAAGATAGGAGTCGCGATCTCGTTGCAGAACCAAGTAGTATGTTGTCTCCACAGCTCCAAATAACACAAAATGTTATAAAATAGAGACTGTGAACAACCAACTAACAATTTTGTAAATTGTCAACCCTGGCCCATTCCTCTTCTAATATAGGGACAATGTATGTAAGGCTAGATGTATTCTCACTACAATCAGAACCGCAGACTTGTTTTGCTCTAATTTATATATATATATATATATATATATATATATATATATATATATATATATATATATATATATATATATATATATATATATATATATATATATATATATATATATATATATATATATATATATATATATATATATATATATTCGGAAAGATTTCCGCGGTCTTTAATGTGAGACATACTTGGTTCTCGGGTTGAACCGCGTCCAGAATTTATGGAAACTCGACGTTTCGGCTCCTGTTTTGGAGCCATTTTCAAGAGGTAAAGGAAATATGTAAGGACACTCTAAGGCCTCAATCTGCCTACTCCTTAAAGTGGTGGACAAAGGTGGGTAAAGAAAATATGTAAGGACACTCTAGGGCCTCAATCTGCCTACTCCTTAGAGCAGTGGACAAGCCCTAGGGTTGAACTGAGGCCTAGGGTTGAACACACTGAGACTTCACAGACGATCTCCGGTGAGATTTGGGGAGTAGGCAGATTGAGGCCCCGTAATCGAGCTACAACAACCCGACCCACCTTTGTCGACCGCTCTAATGAGTAGGCAGATTGAGGCCTTAGAGTGTCCTTACATATTTCCTTTACCTATCTTTGTCTACCACTCTAAGGAGTAGGCGGATTGAGGCCTTAGAGTGTCCTTACATATTTCCTTTACCCACCTTTTTCCATCACTCTAAGGAGTAGGCAGATTGAGGCCTTAGAGTGTCCTTACATATTTCCTTTACCTCTTTAAAATGGCTCCAAAACAGGAGCCGAAACGTCGAGTTTCCATAAATTCTGGACGCGGTTCAACCCGAGAACCAAGTATGTCTCATATATATATATATATATATATATATATATATATATATATATATATATATATATATATATATATATATATATATATATATATATATATATATATATATATATATATACAAATTTAAACGGACCTTGGTTCCGGGGTACTACGGGCCCGAATTCGCGGTCATTTGAAAAGAACAAAACAGAAATGTCACTACCTAAGAAAAAAAAAGGCAACAGCACACGGTGTTCCCAGGCGGTCACACATCCAGGCACTGACTGTGCCTGAGCTTGCTTAACTTCGGTGATCGGAAGAGAATCAGTGTATTCAACGTGGTATAGCCGATCGCTTGAGATAATTATTTATCCAAGGTACATATATTCATTATTAATTTTTAAGTTTAGATTTTATATAAATAATATTTGTTAACTTATTTTCAAATTTTGCAATTTACACAATTTTTAACAGTCCTGGTTGCATACGTACTGTTCCTGTGTGAAAGAATTTAACATAACTTATTTATACCTATATACCTTTAAACTTCATTTCATAACCGCTGGGATAAACTCTTTTATCAGTAGGTATAGATTATATTATTGCCTTTTGACCAATATTCTTGTTGATACATTGAGATTTACAACTGTAATTAGCTGAAAAATACTTTTAGAATAAAACAATAACGTAAACATAGAATTTGAAAATTGTTCCTTTCGGCTTTTCTATAATCCAGGTTTTGTTATATTTACAAAAAGAGTTAGGTATGCGACCTGACAATGAATAATGTTAATTTTTTCAGTAAATTAAAGGGACATATGAATAAAGTAACAACTATTATTGGTGTTGTCTTCTTAAAATTGTCGATTTTATTTTTATAATATCGACAATTTTAAAAAACTACCAAATAACGTCTAGTGCAAGCACTTTACCAATACTGTTGACAAACATTAAATGTTATTTTAATTATTATTACCCGTCACATTTCGACGTTTCGTTTGTTTACTCCCAGCGACCATACAATATGTGGTTTTTATAGGTTAGGTACTTGGACAACTCACTTATTTCACAATATAATCAAACAACTTTGTTGTTGTAAGGCTTGATGCATTCTCGCAACAATTAGAACCGTAGACTGGTTTCGCTCTCATTAGAGCTCTTCAGTACGGCATACTAATTGTAGCAAAAATACACCAAAAGTAATACGGTTATAGTATAGCCAGTCTTAAATCACTAAGTGAGTGGTGGACGTGCCACCACCTAGTTGCGGAACCAAGTAGTATGCTGTCACGCTACCTCCAAATAACACAAAGTGTTAAAAAAATAGAGACTGGATACAGCTAACTAACAATTTAGAAAATTGTCAGCCCTGGCCCATTTCTACCACAATATAGGGACTAAGTATGTAAGACTAGATGCATTTTCGCAACAATTAGAACCGTAGACCGGTTTCTCTCTCATTAGAGCTCTTCAGTATGGCATACTAATTGTAGCAAAAATACAACAAAAGTAATACGGCTATAGTATAGCCAGTCTTAAATCACTAAGTGAGTGGTGGACGTGCCGCCACCTAGTAGCGGAACCAAGTAGTATGTTGTTACGCCAGCTCCAAATAACACAAACTGTTAAAAAAATTGAGACTGTATACAACCAACTAACAATTTAATAAATTGTCAGTCCTGGCCCATTTCTACCCTAATATAGGGACAAAGTATGTAAGGCTAGATGTATTCTCATCACAACTAGTTGGCGGCACATTGTTTCGTGTCTCACCACTCACTTAGTCTTGGAAAGCTGACTACCATAGCCGTTTTACGTGTATTTTCGCTACAATTAGTATGCCGTACTGACGAGCTCTAATCAGAGCGAAACCGGCCTACGGTTCTAATTGTGGCGAGAATACATCTAGCCTTAAATAGTCCGTATACTAATAATGTACAATTCTTATGAAAATTCACTACTATAACGCACTTGCTGTGTCCCGAAATTGTTAAATTGCATTGTGGTGATTTGGGTTCTCCAAGTGTACTTATCACCCTTTACTTCAAACTTGGTTCCTGTTGATATCTAGTTGTCTATGATTAAGGGTGAAAAAATGCCTGTTCATAAGCACGGACCAAAGCATTTGGTTACTAATTATAGAGCTCTTTGTATTCAGTCAGAGATACCCAAACTTCTTGACTTTTTTGTCTCTAGACATATAACTTGGGAATGCAGACATGTTTTCGTCGAACAGTAGCATGGTTTTCTTAAAGGAAGATCTACAACAACCAACCTTCTTCTTTACCAGAATGTATTGGTCTCAGCTTTGGAGGATAGGTTACAGGTTGATTCGGTGTATACAGATTTCTCCAAAGCGTTTGATAAGGTTAATCACGCCTTATTATTGTCAAAACTTGCATTGTTGGGTTTTAATGCCAATTTGTTGTCTTCGGTGCGCAGCTTCCTTACGGGTAGGTCCCAGAGTGTAAAGATCAGAAACTTCATTTCTGGTAGTATTACTGTTTCTTCAGGAGTTCCTCAGGGTTCACATTGTGGACCAGTCCTCTTTAATCTTTTTATCAATGATGTCATACATTCACTTAAGCATAGTCAGATTTTGATGTTTGCTGATGATATCAAAATTTTCAAGATTGTTCGTTCCAGACAGGACGCTTTACTTTTACAGGAAGACCTAAATCGTTTTGCTTGGTGGTGTGGTGACAATCTTCTGACTCTGAATGTTGATAAGTGTTTCTGCATTACATTCACTAGAGCTCAGTATCCCATTGACTTTGTGTACTTCATGGGCTCTAGTGCTTTACAGAGGAAGGAAATGATTAAAGACTTGGGCATTGTATTGAATAGGGAATTATCTTTTAAGGATCACATAGAATACATAGTATCTAAAGCATATAAAATGTTAGGATTTATTCATAGATCAACGCTGGATTTTTCATGCAATAGCTTGAGAAGGCTGTATTATGGTCTGGAGTCCGAATTACAATATTTATATCAATCAGATTGAGGCCATACAAAATAGATTCTTAAGAATTTGTGCTTACAGAATGGGCTTGCAGAGAAATGATCTTAACGTTTCTTACTTGCGTAATCGGCTGCACTTGCAGTCACTCAGTGGTAGAAGGATTGTCAGTGATGTTTGTTTTTTGCATAAATTATTAGTGAATAAAATTGATAGTCCTTCTTTGCTTGAGTTAGTCTCTCTAAGGATTCCGGACCGCACGAGAGCAAGGGAGGTTTTTGTGGTTCCCTTCTATCGAACCAATTATGGCTATTTCGGTCAAATGTCGAGAGTGGCGAGAACTGCAAATGAGTATTCGGAGCTCTTGGATATGTTTGAAGATTCTGGCCGTTCAATTAGAGGCATTTTGAAAGGTGTTATTGATTGAATTGTCATACATACGGTGTACAGGTTATGTTTTGCTTTTTTGTTATGTTCTCATATTGAGATAGGTTATTTATGACTAATGTAGTTTTAGAAGTTCTTATTATTATTGTAAATGGTTGTTCCGTTGAATAAATCAAATAAAAATTAAAAACATATAAATTAGAAAAGGATGCGTTATCTAATTAATATTACCTCTTTTCTCAAATCATCTATTAGGGTTTCCTTTACATTTAATTCTTGTTTTATTTCTTCATAATTGTTCTGATAACACTCTAATGAATTTTTAATTTGCTCCAACTGTTGAACTAGAATATTATAATCCAGACAAGTTTCACAGATAGACTTTTCCATAATCATCTTTTCTAATGACAAATTAGTCTGTTTAAGTTTGTTGATCATCAAAGACTGACATTCTACACGCTCATTCAAACTCATAACTTCACCGGCTTTCGAAGATAACTGTAACTTAAGAGTATTGTTTTCTTCCG
The DNA here is from genome assembly GCA_964006375.1 of Tillus elongatus. NCBI lineage: Eukaryota > Metazoa > Arthropoda > Insecta > Coleoptera > Cleridae > Tillus > Tillus elongatus. The sequence continues at coordinate 245,500,967 of OZ023263.1, read as the reverse complement.
AAGATGCATCAAATAATTTCCGAAGTTGTGCAATCTGATTCTCAGCTAAGTTACGTCCTTTCATATGCTCTTTCAACTTTCTTAACAGTGTTCTATTATTTCTTTCATGCCTAAAAATTAAAAAACTTGTAAGATCTAATATATACTTAAGCTCACACACTAAAGTGGTCTTCGAAACTAGAAGGTATACAACTTTGGTTAAATTATGAAAAAGTTGTGTTTCTTATTTAGACCTTTCAGTAACTTTATTTTGAAATGTGATAATTACAAGCGTTCCTGAAATATTCTTCACCCCAGATGTGGGAGCAGTATTCGAGGTTTGGTCTTATTTGTGAAGTATATAAAGTATAGAGATTAGCTGGTGAAAAGTATTTGCGAGCCCGGAACAGGAAACCTTTTTGCATAAACGTGTTTTAAGCTTATTAGCTATCATCAGTACGGTATAGCCAGGTGATGATGGGAACACTCTGGATGAAGAAGCAAAAATACACGGAGTCACAGCAGGCAACCAGTGCACATTTGCAGCAACATTCGGAAGACCCTGAATTCGAAGGCAACAACCAAAATCGTCACAGAGGCAAAGAAATCACCTGCGTGAGCATCCGGAGCCCAGGAGTCATACTATTTATAACAGGATTTTTAACACGGCATTTCCGTATACTGTGATTTCTTTGCCTCCGTGACGATTTTGGTTGTTGCCTTCGAATTCAGGGTCTTCCGAATGTTGCTGCAAATGTGCACTGGTTGCCTGTTGTGACTCCGTGTATTTTTGCTTCTTCATCCAGAGTGTTCCCATCATCACCTGGCTATACTGTACTGATGATAGCTTATAAGCTTGGATCTCTCTCCTTGTATAGTATACAGAAATGCCTTGTTAAAAATCCTGTATATATATGTGTATAGATGTATATATATATATATATATATATATATATATATATATATATATATATATATATATATATATATATATATATATATATACATACATACATATATATATACATACATATATATATATATATATATATATATATATATATATACATACATATATATATATATATATATATATATATATATATATATATATATATATATATATATATATATATATATATATATATATATATATATATATATATATATGTATGTATATGTATCCAACCGAACTCAAAAAATAATTAACCAATTTCAATGAAACTTGGCAAATGCCTTTCTTTTATTAATGGCGAGTTCGTTTGTCACGAAAATCGGACAAGGTTTTCCCGGAAAATTTTGAGTTTTCTTTCGAAAAAAAATGTTTTCTCCATAAATTACAAAGCTATTTTGATGAAATTTTGTGGATATGTTTCCTTGGGTAGCGCCTTACAACGTACCAAAATTCAACTTTATAAGTTTTTAGAAAATTGAGTTAATCAAATTTTGAGTTTTTTTCGAAAAAACATTTTTTCTGCGAAAATTACGAAGCTATTTTAATGAAATTTAGCGAATATATTTCTTTGGGAAAGGTCTTACTACATACCAAAATTCAGCTTTCTAAGTTTATAAAAAGTTGAGTTATTCAAATTTGAAACATTTAATAAAAATTCACAACCATAACGCACCTGCTGCGTCTCGAACTTTTTTATTTGGATCATATGCAGTTGTCAGCTTCATGTGTACGGATGCCAGAAAATAAAACAGAACCGGTTGAAGAAATTGATAAGTTAGTTGCCCAGTTGCCAAATGCTAAGAAAAAATATGTCTGGAGTTTGTTTCCATCAGAGTTAAGGCCCAAACTGTTAGCAAAGAGGATTACTACTACAGTGAAGAAGAAGAAAGATATTACATACAGACTTGGAGACTACTTCTCTCGCTTCACTGTTGGTTTTCGTTCTTGTAGGTGAAGGACGTAGCCAGCGCGTGAGCTAACTGGAGCAAGTGGCCCTTCGAATTCTGGATGTTCTAGGATGTTCTTCAACGTTTCTGTGATTATGGTTTCGCTGCTTGACAGCATTTTCAGACAGATTAAAATTGAATTAGTACGAAATCATGACAACTACAAATAAATATCTGTTGCTATGTTATGATATGATGTTTTGATCAAAAAATTTATCAAATTGAAAATAAAAATGAAACACAGATGACGGATGAGGCTTTCAAAATGTCTACGTGATGTATGTCAATATTTAACATAAAAATAGAACTAGCCTGTAATAACTATGATAACAGTTATTTAACGCTAAAGAAAAATCTTGTTTCCTGACAAAAGCTGGTGTTTATAAATTAGCTTGTACACATTGTAACGCAATCTACATAAGTCAAACTTCTAGAAATTTTAACACTCGATACAAAGAACATATTTCTGCATTTAGAAATAACTACGCTGACAAATCTACGTTTGCAAAACATATTACTGATACAGAACATAGACCTACAATAAATAACCGCATACAACCACTACATTTTTATGACAAACGTAAACTAGACTTTTTTGAAGCTTTAGAAGTGAAAAAGCACACACACGACAATAACTACCTTGTTTTAAACGAGCAAACTGATTTAATGAATTCCCCTTTCTTGGATATTCTTCTTTCTAATTAAATAAGTCAAAGAAAAATAAATTTAACTATTCTTTCTAAAAAGTTATAATAAGATAACGAGTTGATGTATGTCGATATTTTCGTTGTATAGAGACTGCTTTTATACTGTTATTGTTTAGTTATTGTATTGTTGTAACTGTTATCATAGTTATTATAGGCTAGTTCTACTTTTATGTTAAATATTGACATACATCACATAGACATTTTGAAAGCCTCATCTGCCATCTGTGTTTCATTTTTATTTTCAATTTGATAAAAAATTTTTGATCAAAACATATCATAACATAGCAACAAATGTTTATTTGTAGTTGTCATGATTTCGTACTAATTCAATTTTAATCTGTCTGAGAATGCAGTCAAGCAGCGAAACTAGTCACAGAAACGTTGAAGAACATCCTAGAACTTCCAGAATTCATAAGGACCACTTGCTCCAGTTAGCTTACACGCTGGCTACGTCCTTCACCTACAAGAACGAAAACCAACAGTGAAGCCAGAGAAATAGTCTCCAAGTCTGTATATAGTATGGACCAGTTTCACCAAGTAAGGGCAACAACAATCAATGAAGAAAGATATTAATTAAAAATTAACCCAACTTGAAAAATTAAAAGAAAAGTTGGAGTAAAAATAAAAAAAATAAGTAGAAGAAGAACAAGAGGAACTTATGGAAGAGGGTGTAGATGATGAAATGGATGATGGCACAGATTATGCCAATAATTACTTTGATAACGGTGAAGATTATGATGACGAAGATGACAACCTAGATGATGGACCTATTTATTAATTCTTATAAATATGCATACTCTTTATTATAAAATTTTTGGGCTGTAAATCATTATGTAAATATAATGTATTTCCAAATAAAACACACCAAAAAAAATATATATTAGCGGATTTTTCTTAATGAAAATTCCCTAAAACCACAACTTTTCATAATTTAACCAAAGTTATTTGTTATATCTGCTAGTTTCGGAGAAATTTATAGTGTGTGAACATAACAAATTACCTTTTTTGCATTTCTTTTTTCTCTAGATCCTTGACATGTAACAAGGCTTGTAATTTCTTTATTTCTTCAGTTTCTAAAGGTGCATCAACTACTAATGGCTCAGTGTGGCTAGAAGTTTGAGTTTTATCTTCAAATAAAGCACACTTCTCATTAGCAAGTTTTACAGGTTCTGCACTACCACCATTGGACAAGCTAGCTTCATTGGAAGATGGACCTCCTTTCAAAACAGCTTCTTTGTCTTTTACATCACTTACATCATCTACATGTTTAGAAGTCGCTGCAATACTATTTAAAATTAAATTTAAACAATCTGAACTGGCACTATCTCCATTGGTTGATGTTAAGAATGATTCTTTATTGATATTATAGACTTGATGTAAGAGTTTTATAATATTTTCAATCCCTATTTCACCGACATCATCCCCTAACATAAATTTAGAATTATCAGAAAACATTTTGCCGAGGTTTTGTTTCAGACTTTCGTTTTCACAACTTATATTTGATTTCTCTCTAACAACTTCATCCAGTTTTTCATTGAAGATTCTCTCTAAACTCAAAAACTCTCTATCCATTTGCATTATTTTTGTATCCCGTTTATGGATTTCCTGCTTAAGTGATTCTGATTTGCTCTCTAGATCTTTTAGGGTTTTTTGTAAGTCAGAAAGAAATAATTTTAGACTGTTTACTTCATTTTGATAGTCTGAAATAGTCATTTTGTAATTTAAAAGTGATGTTTCATGTTTTTCCATCTTTTTTGTTAAATCAGTTATTATGTCTAAATATTTATTTTCATTACTTTTAACCAAATCCCTGTATCTTTCAACTTCTTTATGTATATCTAGTATTGTGTCTTCATATGTTTTCACCGACTGATTGTGGTTTTTTATTAATTCATTTTTCTCAGACTTCACCTGTTCTAAACTGTGTTTAAGACTATCAATAATTATATCTTTCTCTTTCGTTTTTTCCAACTCACAAACTTTCCAGTTATTGTTCATAAATAACTCTTGCTTTTCAGATTCCAACTGCATGATGTGTTTGCTTTTAACCTGTAATTCGCTTTTTAATTTCTCATAACTCAATTTCAATTTATTAAACTGTTCCCTAACAGTAAAGATGGTGTTTTCAATTACTTGCTTCTCTTCATTTCTCACTGAAACTTCAATCTTAAGTTTTGCAAATTCTTCCTGGCTTAACAACAAATCTTTATTTAAGGATACTACGATATTTTGAACATCAATCAATTTATCACTGGAATCTTTCATTTGTTTTTCTAACAATTCAATACTGTCTTCTTTGTGTTTCAGAAGCTTCTGCAATTTAATGCACTGTGCTGTAATTTCAGCATTTTCTTTATTAACCTTATGGATATCTTGTTCATAATGAAAAACATTATCTTTTATATGCTTAATTTCATCAGATAATTCCCTTATTGTCACCTGATACTCTTTATTTAATCGTTCTATGTCCAAATCGAGTTCAGTCTTTCTAGGATCATTATTTGTATTTCTAAGTATACGATTTTCAATCTCATTTATTCGTTTTAAGAAATTTTCGCGCTCTTTTATCATATCTAAATGACTGTGGTCATATTTACTTTTCCATGATGTTATTTCTACATTAAGCTGATGTATTTTGTCATCTTGTGCGGTAATAACCTTCTTGTGTTGTAAGTTTTTATCAAGTAATGTTTGTTTTTGTTTCTGGTTTGCATGCAATTGTTCTCGAAACCAGTTCTCAGATTTTTTATTTTGTGAAAGTTCATTTTGTAATTCAACCACTAAATTAGATAACTTATTATCTTTCTGAACTATTTTTTGATGCTCTACATGCTGTTGTGAAATTTTCTGTTTTAATTTTTCAATACATACTTTATTAGTGTCATTTAAACTTTTATAATTACAAAGTTCACTGTTTAGATGATTATTTAGCAGCTCAAGTTCATTATTCACTGCTTTTAATTTAGCAATTTCCGATTGGTTGAATGAATTCCGGTTATTTAACAAATGATTTTCTTTTTCGATGTTCAGTATTTTTATTTGTAATTCGGATGTATTATCTTTTGCAGTGTAGTCTACTAGGAGCCTTTCAATTTGTTTATTTGCAGCATCTAACTGTACTTCTAACTGGTTTTTAGAGCGCACTAAATTTTCTATTTTACTATAAAAGGACAACTCGAGCTTCTTCTCTATATTGTATAAATCAGCTTTGTGTCGTTTATTGTCGTCCAACACATCCTGAACCTGTTTCATTAAACTGGATATTTGTTTATTACATTCGAAATGAATGTCATGTGCTTTCGGTGTGCTAGCTCGATCACTGGCTACATTATCTATAAATTTGTCTGGGTCAATTGAGTGTTTTAGCTGGATAAACTCATTTTTGTAAAGACTGAAGCCAGATACAGATGACAGATTTGATAAGTCCACATCTGAATTATAAGATACTTCAGAACAGTTGGATGAATTGTCTATTTCTCCCATATTCACTAAAATAATTATTTTACATTGGAGCTTACAATAAATTAAAGTCCGATAGCTATATAGAAATCTTTTCTGAAATGTGGCACAACTTCGGAAGACATCATTATTGAAATGTGAATGGATCACTTATCTAGTAAATGGTGTGCAAAATTTTTTAGCCATATTAACCATTGGTAGCGTTCTATTTGCATATTCATTATAATCATTAAAATGCATGGGATTATGGGATAATTGTTAATAATATAATAACTTAATACTTTGTTTTTATGCTTTTCCTTACATAACCTCAAACATTTGACATACGACAGAAATATTAATATAATAATAATAATAAAAGCATACAATTTTTAGTTCTAGCCTTAACTAATGTAACAAGTGAGCCAGTGTTAATTATATGCAAAAAAAGCAACTTTAGAAATGAAATTGGCTAAGGCAGTATTAAAAGTCTGGACGCAGCAAGTGCGTTATGGTAGTGAATTTTCATTTAAATGTTTTTAATAGTAAATATGTGTGTTTTTTAAGAAAGCAGGCATTAAATTTGGTTACCAGTATAACCTATATAGTAGAAACAATGTGCCATGTTTCATCAAACTAACTTTATTGTTTGAAAATGTAAAAAAAAAATCTGAAAGTAAACCTAAAGTGTTCCCGAAAAAACTGGTTTCTCGGTCAACCTTATAGGTTAATAGCAAATTGAGCTATTTAAATTTGAAGTATTTAATGAAAAGTCGCTATCATGACGCACTTTCTGCGTCCAGAATTTCTTTTCTTACAAACATGCGTTATATTTCGACGGAAAATGCCAAAATGTATAATAACATAAGACGTGTTCGACTAAAAAAAAAAAAAGAAAATTTGTATCACCAACGACTCTTATGGGTAACCTGTGATTGTAGAAACAATTTCTTAACATGTAGCTCAAGACACGCTATAATTAATGTATTACAATATATTTTCGTATCTTGTATAATAACGGATATATAGAGCTTTATGGATTTTTTACGAAAATTCGACAAAAAGTATATACCATTACACGATAAACTCTATAGCTAAGACTACTGCCAAAGCATCAGAGAAAGGATATATTTGAAATGAATTTTCTAGAAATATTTTATGAAGGACAATCACGGTTGAAGCTAAGACTGCAGGGTTTGTAAAACATTCTTCTTACATTTTCTTTTCATTGCCTGGTATAAGTTTCTGGTTATTTGCCTTAATGGTGCCAATTTTGACGTTTTAAATCGCAACATTGATGTTTTGAGGAAAACTCCATTTTATTTTTCTTTATAACTATTTGTCTTTTAACCTACAGAGCTATTTTGGTGCGTAATTTATCTATAATGGTATAAATCTGTGTACCAAATTTGGTTGCCCTTACTTGTTATTTCCGGAGATATAATATTTTTTTAAGAAAACTCAAAATTTTCCAGGAAAACCTGGGCCGATTTTCCTGGATAACGAACAATTGGAAAAGGAAGTTTTTCACGAAATTTAATCAAAATCGGCCCATTATTTATTGAGTTTTATCGGTGTGATACATACATACATACATATATATATATATATATATATATATATATATATATATATATATATATATATATATATATATATATATATATATATATATATATATATATATAAGTGAAGATTGGAACCTGTGATGAGCACTGATAAGTACACTTGAAGAACCCAAGTCACCACAACACATTTTAAAAGACCTGACGATCGTTTCACTAACCAAGTTAGCGTCATCACTTGATCGATTACTTTGCTAAATAAAATTCCCACGTTTTCGGCACGTTTTTACCGATAACACAAGTATACAGTTATTGCCGCCAAAGGAGCCGTTGTTAATTTAGCTGTCGTTGAACTTTCTCAAGACTATTACAGATGGACACTTTTAGATAAAGCAGTAGGGATAGCGCAAAGACCTGGTCAGGCGATAAAAATACAATACACTTTGGAATTTGCCTACGACTAGTGTGTCATCTCGGTTCGATCTCTTTGCCTGAGATCCGGTATATGAGTTGATGTTAGTTTTTCAAGTATTTAGAATGTTTCGTCCTCTGATGACGCTAACTTGGTTAGTGAAACGATCGTCAGGTCTTTTAAAATGTGTTGTGGTGATTTGGGTTCTCCAAGTGTACTTTTTATATATATATATATATATATATATATATATATATATATATATATATATATATATATATATATATATATATATATATATAAAATTGAAACTGACCCCGAATATGTGTTCTAGGGAGTCTAATTTGAAGAAATTTTTTTCAAAATTCAAAAGTCGGGATCTCCTCATTAGTGATTTTTTTAAAGAAAATTCACTAATAAGGGGCTAAATTTATTTAAAAGTAAACAAAAAAGTTATATTATTGTTTAGTGCAATTGTTTTGGCTGTTGAGGAAAAACATTTTAAAGATCTACATACCTTTATTAATTATATAAAAACAAAAAATTCAAAATATATTTGCAATATTTATTATGGAATAAATTGTTGATGGTTAATTTCTATGACAATCTTTTACCAAAACACATTCGCCAGAGATTGATTTCTTGATGTAGTCTGGTTTGCAAAAACATCCTGGTACACACTGAGCGATGCAGTTTGCAAACTGTCTGTTCTGACAAGTTGCCACACACGCCGATCCACATTTGTTATACACTTCATTTGGACCACAATTTCCGTCAATGCTAGAAAAAATAAAGCAATTTTATATATCGCGACTTTGAGTTGTACTTCGGAGCAACTTTATAAAGTTAAATTTATTTAACTCAAGTTTCAATGTACAGTTACTGATATAATATAAATTAAATGTTGTAAAATATAAAATAACAATATGAGCAAATGAGCGATCTAGACTCTTAAGGCTAGACAGAAAAGACCAACTAACTTGAAAATCAATTATTACATATACAGGTGTTCTACAAGCTCTATGACAGACTTTCCCAGATGATAGCTATCAAAATTCTAAACATTTTTTGTTAATAAATATGGGTCCGATTAGTTTTTGTTTAAAAGTTACAAGCATTACAAGAATAATAATTTTTCCAGTCAACCAGGAAGTGATACCAAATCATTTGAATATGAAACAATGTACACCTATAAAATGTAGGTACACCTACTTTAATCAAAAGTAGGCTGATAAATAAAAATGAAAGTTGTTATGACAATAAATATTGTTAGTGCCATTTTAATTGTACAATATTTGATACTTCGTGTAAAAGTTCTAAATAAACAATGCATTTATTCACAACTGAGGAATATGCAGATATTGTGTTTGTGTATGGGTATTCCAATGGGAACGCCAGAGAAGCAGCTCGAGAATATCGACGCAGATATCCAAATAGACACCAACCTGCTCACACGGTGTTTAGTGCATCATTTCGTAGACTTCGAGAAGCAGGTAACCCCGCTCCAAAGAAGGCCATTCGTCCTACTGAAGTAAATGTACAAGATGGAGAAAATGTAATATATGCTGCCCTTGATAACCCTTCAATTAGTGTTCGGCATATATCTAGTAACGTTCATGTATCACCGAATTTTGCATGGAGTGTATCGAACAGAGAAATGTTACATCCGTTTCATCGCCAAAATGTACAGGCGTTGCATGCTGGAGATGCCCCACAGCGATTAGAATTTTGTCGCTGGTTACTTCAGCAACAAGCACAAAATGATATATTCATTTCGCTCGTCATGTGGTTTGATGAAGCGTGCTTTACTAGGGACGGCATAAATAGTAATCATAATGAACATATATGGGCGTTGCGAAATCCACATGCAATTAGATCAAGACGATTTCAGCAACGATTCAGTGTCAATGTTTGGGGTGGCATTTTCAACAATAATCTATTATCTGTGCATGTTCTAAATGATCGTTCAAATGCAGATCTGTATTGACATTTCTTAGAACACGACCTTTTAGAGTTCATTAATGACGTACAACTTAATATTATTCAGAATATGTGGTATTAACAAGACGGCGCACCACCACATAGAGGAAGACAAGTTGCTGCTTGGTTAAATGAACATTTCCCAAATAAATGGATAGGTCAAGGAGGTCCAATATCATGGCCACCTTGTAGCCCCGATCTCAATCCTCTGGATTTCTATTTATGGGGACACATGAAGCAACTGGTCTACCATGTTGAAATCAGATACCCATCAGCAGTTACTTGAAAGAATTCAAGATGCAGCTTACCAAATAAGAAATGATCCAAATCGCATCCTTCGAGTGACCGAATCTTTAGTTCGTCGATGTGAGGCTTGCATTCAAGCCGAGGGTGGACATTTCGAACCATTTTTATAGTCTTAAGTTTTGTGATTTCCATTTAAGTTACATTTTTATTGTTAATTGTTAATAAAGGTACAGTGCTTGTAAATTCTTAACAAAAGCGAATCGGACACATGTTCATTAACAAAAATTGTTTAGAATTATGAGAGCTATTATCTGGCAAAGTTTGTCATAGAGCTTGTAGAACAGCCTGTATTTATAAAGTAACTACGCTAATGTATTGATCAATACAGTTTTTGGTTTGAAAATGTCCCAGACGCTGAATTGAAGGAAATGAACAGGTGCATAAATGAAAGTTACGCACAATTGCTGGTCGGTGCCTTGGCTAATGTGATATACCGGGTGGTGCAACCATAACTCGCGCTTGGCGTTTAAAACTAAACAGAGTACTGTATAGTAGGTTCTAGTCGGCGAATGAATTCACCTCGTGGTCAGTCGCCCCAAAAAAAAATTTTTTGTAGCTGCTGCAGCTCTCACGTTTATTGAGAAGCAATTTGGTGTAACCAATCATTGTTTGGTATAACCGATCATTGTTTTAGAAACTGAAAAGGTAAATGCGGTCAGTTTGTATATATGTTTTTTCCTATTTTATCTAGTAAAATCATATCCTGGATGAATACCTGGCGTAGGAGATACATCAAATCCCTAGTATACCACAGTCTAAATAAACATTTATAAATGGAAATTAATAAACATTAATTTCCATTTATAATATCAATAATCAGGGAAGATTATCAAATACCGAGAAAATATTTGAAATGTTTCCAAAATAAGTCTTCAAAACGGTAAATTTGCAGATTAGCTCCCGAACGCTTTTCAAAAAATTGTTTTCAGAAATATTACTAGGACCCCCCTGGATGCACAAACCACAAGAAAAATTTCTTGTTCACATCCCCCAAGGAAGTTACGAGACCAGGTGTTTATTATTGAACCTTTAAAGTATCAGGTAGCCAACCGATGCTTTTGAAGTATCAGGTAGCCGACCGAGACAGCCCCTCTAACCTTCAAGGGTAGGTACCTCTCAGTCCGCTATGCACTGGACATTGTCAATTGCGATCCCGTAGATATAACTTCTCTGCTAAAGGTCGGTCGCTGGTGTGCAAGCTTGTAACATAAGATGTAAATATACTTATCGTTCAACACATTGCGTGTCATCATTCAACACATTGCGTGTTTATAAAGGTATTACCATCCTCAACACATTGCGTGTGTATCCAAAGGTACATCCCAAGGTGATTAACCTCGTTTCTAATTGAAAGAGTCACCATCTATCGAAACACCAGGAGTGAATAGGGGGTACTGGGCGGGGTAGGTAGTAAAAAGGAAATATAGACAGAAAGTTCGAAGATAACTACTCGGAAGCTGTCTATTTGAACCCATATCCCCCTGAATCGCTGCCTACCCCGCACAGCACCCCTATTCGCCCCAGGTCCCGTAACCTTCTTGGGAGGTATGAACAAAAAAAAATTTATGGTTTATACAACGAGGGTTGTTGTATGCACACGAGAGGGGAATGAAAATGCTTACGACGAAGCAGTCTCCCCCCCCTCCAACTTGTGACAGGGGGTGGGGGTGGGGTGTTTCGTCCTGGGGATTTTCCTTCCCCTCTCGCGTGCATACAACCACCCTCGTTGCATAAACCACAAGAAAAATTTCTTGCTCATATTCCCCAAGGAAGTATTACGGCACATTGGGGACTAGGGGTGCTGTGCGGGGTATGCAGGGTTTAAGGGGGATATAGCTTCAAGATGTGAAAAAGACAACTTTCAAGCCCGTTTTCTTCGCATTTTCTGCTTATATTTCCTTTTTACTACCTACCCCGCCCAGCAACCCTATTCACTCCTGGTCCCGTAACTTCCTTGGGGGGTGTGAACAATAAATTTTTCTTATGGTTTGTGCATCCAAGGGGGCCCTATGCATGTTTCTGAAAAAAGTTTTTTGAAAAGCGTTCGGGAGCTAATCTGCAAATTTACCCTCAAGACATATTTATGTTATCTTTTTGTGTCTAATATTTGGATAAATTAAGATAAGCGCTAATTTGTATTATTTTCTCTTTGTCATTTCATATTATTATTTTAACAGAGCAGCCATTATTAAATGTTATTTGCTTAATTACTAAAATTTATTTTACACAATTGGTTTTAGGCACGTATAGGTATTAAACTTGTAGGATGACAGCTTTTGTGAAAAAGGGCGACGTTATGTATCATATGATATGGTATTGTGTCTAGGCTTATTGTCAGTTGAAAAGTCAAATAAATTATTGTCTAACTTTCGAATGCTTAAATCTAAGAAAACGTATACAATTATATTATTACAGCATCGCTAATAGATTCGTAACATTTCCCTGAATTTGGGTAACTCTTGCATAAGCCGGCAACATCGCCTTGGCGGGGGGTCCGTGTAAATGCTTCAAATTTGAAGAAATTAATTTGTTATGAATCTAGAAAGTGAAATTTTGGTATATAGTAAGGTCTTTATGACCGCAACATATACACCAAATGTCATCAAAATAGATTTGTTTTTTTTTTTTGAGATACAATTGTTTTGTTTAAGAAAAATCAAATTATTTTAGAAACACTGGTCTCATTGGGCTGGCTAAGCAACTCATCCAAACTATTAAAAGAAAGGTACTTGCCGAGTTTCATCAAAATCGGTTAATTTCTTTTTGAATTATCGGTTGGATACATATTACATTAGAATATATATACACATCGGAAAAGTCTAGGGATATTTTTAAATAATACAAAAAAAGGAAACAAATTGATTTTAGAGTCGCTCAAATGCACTCACGGTGTATGTATTTAATCAATCACTCAATATAAAACCATATGTTGTTAAAAAAATGATATCAAAATTGATAAACCCGATATATGATAAAAGTAGAATTTTCATATGTACCGTTGAATTTAGTTTCGAATTCAGTAATTCCTCAGTTGTTGTTTAGTAGCTGCATATAAAATATTGTGTTTTACCATGGAACGACGACATTTGGCTTTAGACGAAGTGAATCGAGCGGTAGGCCTTCTTCAAGCGGACATGCGACTGAATGAAGTAGCTGAGCGGATAGGTGTCTCTCAAAGTGTGATAAGTCGTTTATAGCGGCGTTTTGGGGAAACTGGCAGTCCGGCCGAGCAACATCCAGGACGAGGGCGCTCTACGACGGCAGGTCAGGATAGATTTTTATGTTTAACTGTCAGAAGGTAGCCTACAATTACGGCACCTGAATTGGTTACGACTCTGCAAAGCGAGCATAATGTAACCATTAGCCGAGATACTGTAAGAAGTCGTCTTCACGAATTAAACTTCTCTAGTAGACGTCCACTCAGATTTCCACCTATTTCCAGAGGCAGTCGCGCTGCAAGATTGGACTGGTATCAAAATTATATGATTTCGACAGCAGATAACTGGGCTACAGTTTAATCCACAGACGAATCTAGGTTTGTTTCCATCCGGATTCTCGTCGAATAAGGGTGTGGAGACGATCTGGAAATGCGGAACGCTTAAGACATATTCAGGAAGTGTACACATACAGAGGTGGTACAATAATGACATGCGGCGGAATATTTATTGGCGGCAGAACTGAAATCGTTTTTCCAAATCGCTTCCTAACAGCTCAGTTAAATCTGGATACCATTCTTCAACCCATCGTGCATCCATTTGCAGATTCTGTTGGTCAAAACTTCCGCCAAATTCATGATAATGCCCGTCCACATACAGCACGCATCGTAACCAACTGGTTGGATAATGCAGGAATTGAAGTTTTAGCATGGCCAGCACAATCCCCGGACCTGAATCCGATAGAGCATGCCTGGGATATGCTTCAGCGAAGAATTACTCCACATATGGGTAACATCAACAATGCGTTTACATTCCATGAGCTTCTAACAGCAGAGTGGGCACGTTTACCACAAGGAGACTTTGACAATCTCATTTTGTCTCTGAGCAATAGATGTAGAGATGTAATTATTTAACGTGGAGGTCATACTTTGCATTAAACTTTTTTCTCCCATGCTCGGAAGTTTTTGAAAAATTCTTAAAATATTGTGTTTCAGGATATATATATATATATATATATATATATATATATATATATATATATATATATATATATATATATATATATATATATATATATATATATATATATATATATATATATATATATATATATATATATATATATATATGTTACAAAGCACTTCAATAGACGTAGGTGCGGTGTTGCCACATCTCCAGAATTTCCCCAACATCTGGGAATTTTTGCACAATCTGGCAACACCGCCTCCCCACCCCCCCCTGGGGGTGCCTGGGGTGACCCCCCTCAGGCGAAGTCTCAACCCTCTAGGACCAGAAATAACGAAGTTACCAACTTGTACCCCGTCGGAACGGATAACTGAGGTCTGCACATTCCGAACACCCTGTATATACACCCTGTATACGCAGAGAACCCTTACACCCTGTATACGCAGAGAGATCTTATAGTTCGAGAAACACCTCTTGTGTAACATAGGAGTGGTGACCACATTTGGATCATCCTGTATATACATCCCCCTGTATACACACGGGACCGATCTGTATTCACAGAACCTTCTAGTGAAAGAAGGTCCTGGAACGTTCTGGAATGGAATGCTCTAGAAAGGAGGGGAAGGTACGGCGAGTATATAAAAGCGAAAGCAAGCCAGCAGAGTTCAGTTCAGTAAGATAATGTGGTAGTGACTTGAAGAAGCAGTGTAAAGTGTTAAGAGAGTAGTGACTGTAGTACCAGATTAGTGACTTTTGTTGAGAGTAGTAATTGTAAGGCCAGTAAATGAAGTGTTTTGTGAGAGAGACATTCTAGAAATTTTATTGTATCCATATTTAGAGTGTAAATAAAGTTGTTTTGTTAAAATTAAAAGTCTCACTTATCCAGAACCCGGAGAAAACGTAACAATTTGGTGTCAGAAGTGTGGGATAAGTGAGTGAAGAAGTGGACAACTAAGCTAGCTGTAAATGGTAAACACTAGATCGACTGACTACGACAAGATGGCTGAAATCAAAGAGTTGATGGACTTACTGAAAAAGCAACGCGAAGAAGATGAACAACGACGACAAGAAGAAGAAAGAAGACGGCGCGAAGAAGACGAACGACGGCGGCAAGAAGATAAAGAAGACCTCAAGAGGCAACGCGAAGAAGACGAACAACGACGACAAGAAGAAGAAAGAAGACGGCGCGAAGAAGACGAACGACGGCGGCAAGAAGATAAAGAAGACCTCAAGAGGCAACGCGAAGAAGACAAAGAAGAACTCAAGAAGCAACGCGAAGAAGACGAACAACGACGACAAGAAGAAGAAAGAAGACGGCGCGAAGAAGACGAACGACGACGACAAGAAGACAAAGAAGAACTCAAGAAGCAACGCGAAGAAGACGAACAACGGCGCGAAGAAGACGAGAGAAGGCGACAAGAAGATAAAGAAGACCTCCGAAGTATGTTCCACAATATGAGAATCGATGTAAAAGAAGAAATTGAACAGATCAACGAACAAATAGAAAAGGTGAACAGTAAAGTGGAAAATGCAACAGAGGATTGGAACAAACGATGGGAAGAAGTTGAAGGGTTGAAAGAACAAATGAAGATGATGATGAAAGGCACAGAAGTCAGACATAGAGAACTGACAGAACAGGTGATGGGCCAGACTGATAGAACTCAACCAAGAATAGTTACTGGAATGGCCCCAGTTCAAAATCGCCCGGAGGCGGATGTACCAGCAGTGCAGCAGCCTCATGGAACCTTGAAGCCGCCGACCTTTGACGGAGAAACATCGTGGCCCATGTACAGGAGGCAGTTTGAGGCGGCAGCTCTCAGCAATGGATGGAGCGAACAACAGGCAGCAACTGCTCTGATTCTCTCGCTTCGAGGTAAAGCCCTAGAAATCCTCCAGAACATCCCGGAGTCGAAACAGCAAAACTACTTAACAGTGATACAGGCCCTAGACTTGAGATATGGTAACAAGTACATGAGCCAAGTCTACCAGACACAACTAAAGTCAAGGGTCCAGAAGCCAAATGAGACGCTGCAAGAATTCAGTGCCGAAGTGGAGAAACTTGTGCGACTGGCATATCCCCAAGCCCCAGAAGAATTTGTCAACCAGATCACCGTCCAGACCTTCATCGATGGGGTACTTGACAACGAGATGCAACAAGCTTTAAGGCTCGGAAGATTCAAAACACTTACAGACTGCGTCATCTATGGCTTGCAATTTGAAGCAGCGAAGAATGCATCTCAACCTCGCCGCAACAGGCTGCGCGAAGTGAAGGAGATAGAGGACCATGCAGACACGACAGAGGAACTAAGGCGAGAAATCAAGTTGATGAAGGAAGCCATAAGCAAGCTCACTGCAACGGTTGGAGCACGTAAGACGAAAGCAGATTGGTCCCACATAGAATGCTACAAGTGTGGTAGGAAAGGGCACATAAGTAGGCAGTGCTCACAAACCCAACAGGTGGCATGCAGAAGACAAGAATACACCAACAGGGAGCGCTATCAGGGAAAACGACCTGACGCCAGTGTAGGTGGGCGACACGTGGCATGCGAGACCCAATGCCCCAAAGTCAGGGTCTCCACTATCCGACGCTGCCGCGAGAGCCTCGTCATACCTGGCAGCATAGACGGAAGACAATGCAGTTTTACCATCGATACTGGCGCCACTACATCCGTTGTACGCCCAGACATGTTGCCAAATATGTCGGCACTAACTACCAACAAACAGCCTGTGTTGGAGACGGCAAAAGGAGATAGAATACCCGTGCATGGAGAGGCCACTGTTTACATTAGGCTGGGCAGTACTGAGCTACAGGTAAGGGCTGTCGTCGCAGAAATCGTCGACGAATTTATTCTGGGCCTGGATTTAATGGAAGAGTTCGATGTCCTATCAGTAGACTTCCAGAATAAGATCTTGAAAATCGGTAACGAAGAGTTGTATTTATCTCCAACAGCAGGCGAAGCTAGTCCCAGGGTGAGACTTATTGTCGACGAAGATACACGGATTCCTGGTAACAGTGAGAAGATTGTCAGAGCCAGGCTAGAGAAGAAACTTGATGGTATGTCTGCTCTCATAGCGGAGCCCCTAAAAGATAGACATGATGGTGCCCTCGTCGCACGATGCTTAGTAGACCCGAAGAGGACAATACCCATAAGAGTGGCTAACGTACAAACTAACAGGGTCACATTGAAGAAAGGTGAGGTTATCGCCACTTGCGAACCCATTGACCGAGTGACGTTGTCCAAAAACGTGACACCCACTGCATTAGACAGAAGACTGCCAGTAGAATTAGTAGAGCGGTTCAAGAATTCATGGGGCCAATTGAACAATATGGAGATGGAGATGGCAGTGAAGTTCATATTGGAGGAGGCCGATATTTTTGCTCAAGATAAAATCACAGGTCGTACGAGTCTAGTGCAACACAGAATTAATACTGGCGACGCAAGACCAATTAGACAGCCGCCGAGAAGACTGCCTTTTGCCAAGCAATCAGAAATCAAGGCGATGGTTAACGAAATGCTGGAAGATGGTGTGATCGAGGAGTCTAATAGTCCTTGGTCGTCCCCAGTAGTTTTGGTCACCAAGAAAGATGGCACTATGAGATTTTGCGTGGACTATAGAAAGCTGAATGATGTCACCAAGAAGGACAGTTATCCCCTGCCCCGGATCGACGACACTTTGAACACTTTGGCCGGATCAAAGTGGTTCTCTACATTAGACCTGAAAAGTGGCTACTGGCAAGTAGAACTTCGTAAAGACGATAAGGAGAAGACTGCTTTTTCAACCGGGAATGGGTTGTACCAATTCAAGGTCATGCCATTCGGCTTATGTAATGCCCCTGCCACCTTCGAGCGACTAATGGAATTAGTGCTAAGAGGACTGACATGGGAAACATGCCTGGTGTATCTCGATGATGTCATGGTGATTGGAAGGACTTTCGATGAACACCTGTCGAATCTGAAACAAGTTTTCTCCAGGCTGAGAGGTGCCAATCTGCAACTCAATCCCAAGAAATGCGTCCTCTTCCAGAAGAAAGTGAGTTTCCTCGGACATGTCGTTTCTGAGAAAGGGATAGAAACCGATCCAGAGAAAATAAAGGCAGTAAGAGACTGGCCTGTGCCGAAGAACAAACATGAGGTCAGAAGTTTTCTGGGACTTTGCAGCTACTACCGACGCTTTGTGAAGTACTTCAGCAGCATTGCGAAACCTCTACATAGCCTAACTGAAAATAAGGCCGAGTTCATCTGGTCACCAGATTGCCAACAGTCTTTTAGAGAACTCAAACATCGTCTTCTCACTGCTCCTATACTGGCTTATCCTCAGGACGAAGGACTGTTCATACTGGACACCGATGCTTCCCAGTATGGCATTGGGGCAGTACTCTCGCAGCTCCAAGCCGGAGAAGAAGTTGTGATAGGCTACTTCAGCAAAACGTTCGGAAAAGCAGAAAAAAATTACTGTGTAACCCGGAAAGAACTGCTGGCAGTTGTAAGATCCATCGAACATTTCCACAGCTTCCTGTACGGAAGAACATTCCGCGTGAGGTCAGATCACTCTGCTCTGCAGTGGCTTCTGAACTTTAGAAATCCTGAAGGACAGATAGCACGATGGATAGAGAAACTGCAGAGCTACGACTTCCGGATTGAACATCGAAGAGGAAGAAGTCACGCCAATGCAGACAGCCTGTCGAGAAGACCATGTTCAGTGCATGAATGTAAATTTTGCGAGCGACAAGAGAACAAAGAGATCGACAAAGTAACTCATCAGATCAAACAACTGGTGGCAGGACAGAAGAATAACACCGATCTAGACGTAAATCTTGAATACATCAGAGACGCACAGAAGACAGATCCAGACTTGAAAAATATTAGAGAATGGCTACAAAAGGGGAAAAGACCTGAGTGGCACGATGTGTCCCGGTTTGGGGCGGAGGTTAAAGGATACTGGCTACAATGGGACTCATTGTGTCTAAAGAATGACATGATCACTCGAAAATGGGAAACTGCCGATGGTAGAGACTGTATATACCAGACCGTTGTGCCAAGTGAGTGCATAGACAGTGTTCTTCAAGAGTTACACAATAGTAGAAGTGGAGGCCACTTTGGTGTCAACAGGACTCTTGCCAGAGTGAGAGACCGCTTCTATTGGATAAACTGCCGAAGGAGCGTGGAAGAATGGTGCAAAAGGTGTGACCAATGTGCTTCAAAGAAAGGACCAAAGACCCGATCCAGAGGAAAAATGATGCAGTACATCTCAGGTACACCGTGGGAGAGAGTTGCCGTAGACATCGCAGGACCTTTTCCCATCACAGAGTCTGGGAACAGATACATAATGGTGGCGATGGACTACTTCTCGAAATGGCCTGAAGTTGCGCCGATCCCCAACCAAGAGGCAACGACCGTAGCAGAAGCCCTGATGGAAAATGTCATATCACGGCATGGCGTACCCTTGGAGATTCACACCGACCAGGGCCGGAATTTCGAATCAGAGGTCTGGAAGAGCCTAATGGACTTGCTAGGCATAAAGAAAACGAGAACAACGCCACTCCACCCTCAATCAGACGGCATGGTAGAACGGCATAACAGGACCATCAATCAGTATCTTGCTATGTTTGTCGACGAGAATCAGAGAACCTGGGACAAGCTGATACCTCTGTTCCTCCTAGCTTACAGAAGCTCTCAGCATGAATCTACCGGCTACACTCCATCCATGATGTTGACCGGCAGAGAGATGCGGTTACCAATCGACATGACGAGACCACCACCGAACGAGGACATAGCGGACCTAGCTACGTTACCTGAGTATGTCGCCGACCTAGAAGGGAAACTGCGCACTATACACAGATGTGTCAGAGATAGGCTCCTCTTAAGCAGTGACCGGATGAAGATGCGCTTGGATCGCAGAGCAACACCCCATACATTCAAGGAAGGTGATGCAGTGTGGCTGTACCAACCAACAAGGAGAAAGGGTCTCAGTCCAAAACTTCAGAAACCATGGGAAGGGCCATACTTGGTGACTAAGAAAATTAATGACCTAGTCTACAGAATCCAGCTGTCTCCAAGAACTAAACCCAAAGTTGTTCACATAGAGAGGTTGAGTCCCTATCGGGGCAACGAACCCCCAAGTTGGCGGCCGGTAAATACTGTTCGGGACGAACAGTCTTAAGGAGGGGGGCAGTGTTACAAAGCACTTCAATAGACGTAGGTGCGGTGTTGCCACATCTCCAGAATTTCCCCAACATCTGGGAATTTTTGCACAATCTGGCAACACCGCCTCCCCACCCCCCCCCTGGGGGTGCCTGGGGTGACCCCCCTCAGGCGAAGTCTCAACCCTCTAGGACCAGAAATAACGAAGTTACCAACTTGTACCCCGTCGGAACGGATAACTGAGGTCTGCACATTCCGAACACCCTGTATATACACCCTGTATACGCAGAGAACCCTTACACCCTGTATACGCAGAGAGATCTTATAGTTCGAGAAACACCTCTTGTGTAACATAGGAGTGGTGACCACATTTGGATCATCCTGTATATACATCCCCCTGTATACACACGGGACCGATCTGTATTCACAGAACCTTCTAGTGAAAGAAGGTCCTGGAACGTTCTGGAATGGAATGCTCTAGAAAGGAGGGGAAGGTACGGCGAGTATATAAAAGCGAAAGCAAGCCAGCAGAGTTCAGTTCAGTAAGATAATGTGGTAGTGACTTGAAGAAGCAGTGTAAAGTGTTAAGAGAGTAGTGACTGTAGTACCAGATTAGTGACTTTTGTTGAGAGTAGTAATTGTAAGGCCAGTAAATGAAGTGTTTTGTGAGAGAGACATTCTAGAAATTTTATTGTATCCATATTTAGAGTGTAAATAAAGTTGTTTTGTTAAAATTAAAAGTCTCACTTATCCAGAACCCGGAGAAAACGCAACAATATATATATATATATATATATATATATATATATATATATATATATATATATATATATATATATATATATATATATATATATATATATATATATATATATATATATATATATATATATATATATATATATATATATATATATATATATATATATATATATTGACAATATTCTAGGTTTTTTGAATAAAACATTTGATTTTATGTAATACTAAACACGTATACCGTACATTTTTTGTTTTCTTCTTTAATCATATCAAGAAAAAAATACGTGCATTTAAAAAAAAAACTCTGGACGCAGCAAGTGCGTTATGGTAGTGAATTTTCATAAAACTATTTTTTAATAGCAATAATGTGTGTTTTTTTAAGACAGCAGGCATCAAATTTGGTTACCAGTATAACCTATATAGTAAAAACAATGTGCCATGTTTCATTAAAATAACTTTATTGTTTGAAAATGTACAAAAATTTCCGACAGTAAGCTTAAAGTGTTCCCGAAAAAATTCGTTTCAACCTTATAGGTTAATAGCAAATTGAGCTATTCAAATATTAAGCATTTGATTATATTACAATTTTTTTTCATATCTTGTATAATAACAGATATATTGAGCTTTATTGATTTTTTTACGAAAATTCTACAACAATTATATACTATTAAACGATGAACTCTATAGCTAAGACTACTGCCAACAATTTTTTTTCATATCTTGTATAATAACAGATATATTGAGCTTTATTCTACAAAAATTATATACCATTAAACGATGAACTCTATAGCTAAGACTACTGCCAAGCGTCAGAGAAAGGGTCTATTTGAAATGAATTTTCTGGAAACATTTTATTAAAATGAAGGACAATGACGGTTGAAACTAAGACTTCAGGGTTTGTAAAACATTCTTCTTGAGACACTTTATTTCCATAGCCCGTATTAGATTCAAGTTCTTTTCCTAAATGTTGCCAATTTTGACGTTTAAATCGCAACTTTGACGTTTTGTGAAAAACCTCAATTTATTTTTCTTTAAATGCCTATAACTTTTTTGTCTTTTGACCTACAGAGCTAAATTTTGGTACGTAGCTTACCCATAAGGATGTTAACCCGTGTACCAAATTTGGTTGCCCTTGCTTTGTTAATTCCGGAGATATAAATTTTTTTTTGAAAGAAAACACAAAATTTTCCGGGAAAACCTGGACCGATTTTCCTGGATAACGAACTTATCCAAGCCATTTGCAAAAGGAAGGTATTCACCAAATTTAATCAAAATCGGCTCATTATTTTTTGAGTTATCGGTGTGATACATATATATATATATATATATATATATATATATATATATATATATATATATATATATATATATATATATATATATATATATATATATATATATATATATATATATATATAAACATATAAAAATTTTAACTGACCCCGGAAATGTGTTCTGGGGGGCCTAATTAGCGCTCATTTGAAGAAATTTTTTCAAAATTCAAAAGTCGGGATCTCCTCATTAGTGAATTTTTTTGAAGAAAATTCACTAATATCCCTAGACTTTTCCAATGTGTATGTATATATATATATATATATATATATATATATATATATATATATATATATATATATATATATATATATATATATATATATATATATATATATATATATATATATATAAGAAAAGCTAGAAATAGAGGTAGGAGAAACAGACATCAACGATATGTATAGGTTGGGAAAAATATAAATGTCCCAATAAGGCTGCTGGAGTTTACATCATATTTCAAAAAGATTCAAGTTTTTAAAAACGTTGGTAAGTTAAAAGGTTAACGCGTGCGTGCATATATCGCACGACATATCAGCGAAGGCATCAGAAGATAGCAAGCTGCTCAGAGAACATCTCGCTGTTGCAAGAGGAAGAGAGCAAAACGCAATAATCAAGGGAAATAGACTTTGTATTAATGAGGGAGTTTATACAGCGGATCAATTGAGAGCAGGCATAAACTGATGAATTGACTAGAGAAACTTCATATACTCAAGGTATATCACAGTCGAAGGCAAATAGTGCTCCTCCCACACCAACCGAAGTCGAGTTCGTTAATCAGCCTTTATGCTCAAGTTTTTCCGGTGGAAAGTCTGGTAAAACTTTTTGAAAACGCTATATTTTTGTAAGTATCAGAATAACTGGAATGAGATTTTACATGTGGCTAGGAATAGTGCAAAGAAACCTATGTTGTGAATTTTAAGTAATTTGGTACACAATATTAAGAATTTTTTTCCAAATTAAAAATAAAATCCCAAAGACATGCGTTAAGACGACTTAATGGTTAAAGTCCAATGCCTGACAGACAGAGTGGATAACTGCCACGCGTATATTGATTCATACAACAGGTATAAACCATACATCAACAGTAACCGAACTAAATATATACCAGGCATAAAACATTACTAACCAAACCAACAATCGTTAAATCTCGGCCGCAATTATGGAAAATGACAGACGACATGAATTTAAAAATTTACCAAGTGATTGTTATTTAACTGGGGGATTCAATCAATTATTGAGACACTACATTTGTAGCTTTATGAACGGCCTCAAATACAATTTTATTAGCGCAGCATAGATATATTATGCTGTCGCATAATATAGTAGAAATGTAAACAAAATCAAGCCAACTCTCTATAAAAATGATTCTATAATCTAATAGTTTCTTTTATCTTTAAACTTAAACATAAGAAGTCATATAAGACCGAAACATTCGTGTGATGTGTTTCAATGGTAATTCTACTAATTATGTAATTAATTGTTACGTATACTTTGAATATAACATCCCGGGCATGAAGGCGATCTAATGTGTCTGTTAATGTGTGTGTGTGGTTCCTGGATTGTAGTTACTGCTGTTACGTATTAAAATGGACTGTATCGTGTTATGAAATAAAATCTATTGGAAACACTTAACTTAGTTATATATTTAAAGCAATATAAACTATATACTATTGATATACATTATATATATATATATATATATATATATATATATATATATATATATATATATATATATATATATATATATATATATATATATATATATATATATATATATATAGGCGGCACGTGTAATACCACAACGCGTGGTCGTGTACGAATTAAGTGCACTCCGTGCTGGAGCTCTTCTAAGCTAATCTGACCTGGGCAAATAGAATTTGTCCAGGTGTTGATTATTGCAGGTACCCTCTTTTCGAAAGGTGGGACATGCACACAATACACTGCAGTTATGTCAGCTTGCTTGTGACATACAAGACTGCACTGCTACAACTTGAAAATTGCGCGGTAAAACTAGACAGTATCATTATGTGAAAACAGGAAGGAACATGTGATGAGTACTAATAAGTACACTTTGAGAAAACCCAAATCACCACAACACTTATTTCAAAGACCTTACGATCGTTTCGTTGACAAAGTCAACATCTTCAGAGGAAGATAAATTCTGAATTTATCCTCCTCTGAAGATGTTGACTTTGTCAACGAAACGATCGTAAGGTCTTTGAAATAAGTGTTGTGGTGATTCGGGTTTATCTTCCTCTGAAGATGTTGACTTTGTCAATGAAACGATCGTAAGGTCTTTGAAATAAGTGTTGTGGTGATTTGGGTTTTCTTAAAGTGTACTTATTAGACAGTATCATATAAACAAAACGTTACTTGACGTATTCCTAGATGGCTGAGACGGGTCGCGCTTGCCTCATAAGCAGAAGATTACGCGATCGAATCCAGCTCACAGAATGTATGTTTTTGTATGTTTTATTTTGACATTTGGAGAAACAATAGGGCACAGATTGTCTACGTTTTAACAAGATCTCATTTTTGTTTAAAACGCCTAAATAAGTTTGTCACCTTCGAGTCTGAAATTATAATTTTGTTATTATTGATATTGAAAAACCGGTTTGATTAGGTTGACTAAAACGAAATCATACTGGCGATTAATAAGGAAAAATAACTGCTACGTTTATAATTTGGCAGATACTTTACTTTTCTAAATATGAATTAAGTTTCCTTCTGGAAATCTTCTGTATAGCTTTAATGAAATTTGTAATAAAAGTTTCTCTTAAAGAGACTTACACTATCTAGAGATATAGCAAAATTTAGTTCTTTAGCTTCATGGAAAATTGAGTTTTGGGCATTTTTCTCAAAAGGAGTTATAACGCAAGATTTTTGGATAATAGAGAGATATCGATGGTAGCACTTCCGAAAGAATTCTTCAAATGTGCGCGTACTAGAACCTCTAAAATCGATGTTCAAGGTCTGTGTAAGTTGAAAGTATTAACTTTACTAAGATGACGTATAATAATAGTGTACAATTCTTATGAAAATTCGCTACTATAACGCACTTGCTGCGTCCCGAAATTTTATTAGAATTAAACTCACCTTCTTGCATCTAAAGAAGTAAATACAATTGTGATAAATAAAAACACAATGAAACATTTCATTTTTGTAATACGTTATAATAGTGTAGGTAAATAAAGAACACTAGTAAAATTGTAGCTCTTAACAGTACACAATAGCTACACTATTTATATACCAAAAACAACAGCGCATAAATTGACAAAGTACAAATTTTACATGAGAATTATCATATCGTAGGTAATTTGCAATGTTAATTGTATTTAACCAATAAGTATGAATATGCACATTAGATATGTCTTCCCATTTATGGTTTTTGCAGGGTTCCATACATAAAGTATGGCATTCGCTAATATTTAACAAGTAGGTATAGGCATTATTTGCATCTAAATGTTAGGTACTTAACCCAAAAGTAAGTGTGATTATTATAAAATAGCATACAATTAAGATTTTTAATTGTAAAAAAATTCCTTTTATCATAAAAACATTACAAGACTCTCAAAGTTACTTATATATATATATATATATATATATATATATATATATATATATATATATATATATATATATATATATAGTGTGGCCTATTTCAGATGGAAAGACCCCCGTAACTTTTGCATTTATAACGCGAGATAAATGGAGCCCAAACAATGGCCCGTTATGGGGTTAAAGAGTCGCGGGCCAAAGGACTCCAGGGGGCAAGCTGAGGAAGTGGAAATAACAACATAAACTCCCGATGAAGCTTTCCCCAAGACCGTCATGCGCGGTAAAAATCCGCATCCTGCACGAGGTGACCCTGCTAATAACTAAACATGACGGATCTAGACAAGGAGGTCGAACTAAACTCCCCCAATCTACGGTGTCACGTGACCCGTGCCTATGGATGGATGGCACCAGGGCGATGGTGTCGTGAACGGAACCTCTGGAGTACCAGGCAACCCTCCAGAGTAACCCGCCTTGCACCACACAGGGGGTTCTGATGGTGTGGACAGTATTTCCCCCATTCTCGTGGGAACAACATGAAGATAATAAACACATACAAAACCAAAACCAATGAGGCTCGAGGAGTGGCTCCGGCTACAGACTTGTGCCTTGAGTCTATCCCGGAAACGGAGACGAGCCAGGGGGCGGCAGCGGACTCTGGAGGTCCCACGACCGGCGTAGATACGGGGGATCAGGGGGTAGCTTCGGCTAGAGACCTGTCCCCGACACCCAAGCTGGAGGCTGGGTCCCACCGGAGGGCGGCGAGCTCCGCGGACTCCGGGGGCCCCTCCACCAGTGAGAACTCTACTGTTAGAGTAGAGGGACTGCCCCGGCAGTCCAAGCGTCTTTCCGGGGCGCAAAGAGAGAAGCTCCGGAGGGCGCAAAAAATGGCGGCCGGGACCTGGACGGTCGAGAAACCTGTAAAGGCGCAAGAGGGGAGTGCGGGTCAGAAGAGGACGCGCTCGAACTCTAGCACGCCCACTACAGACAGACGTTCCAAAGGGCCCAGGGTGCCTGTAAAGGCGCAAGAGGAGAGTGCGAGTCGGAAGACGCCGCACTCTGGCTCTAGCACGCCTACTACAGACAGACCTCCCAAAGGAACCAAGGCCGGAACACCGGCGCAGACTGGCTCTTACAGGGAGGCTGCGGAGGGCCTCGGGATGGCGGTGATTGACAGACGCCATCCTGAGGTCACGTTAGACCAGGAGAAGGCGGACCTGATCCAGGCTGCGGTGGTAGCTGCAGTGGACTCTCTTCAGGAAGGGGAGAGCCCGCCTCAGTTCCACCGGACGCGCCTGACGGGGGGCATCCTCTGGACAACCTGTGCCGGCCCGCAGTCGCGGGACTGGCTGCGGAAAACGATCGGGGGCCTCGGTCAGATTTGGGAGGGGGCGGACTTGACAGCCGTCGAGCCCAAGGAACTCCCAAAGAGACGCAAGGTCCTCGTACGGATCCCTGACACCATCCCGCAGGAGACGGTGATCAGCAGACTTAAGATCCAGAACCATGAACTGGGGACGCAACACTGGTCGGTTCTAAGCAGGAAGGCAGAGGAGAAAGGACAGACGCTCGCCTTCTCGATCGACCCGACATCTTACAGAGCCCTTGAAGGAACCTCCTTCAAGGCATTCTGGGGCATGGGAAGGGTTAGCTTCCGCCCACTGGGGAAGCAACTAAGGGTTAATGGGACTTAGGTTCCTTCAGGTCAACCTCCAACACAGTAGGGCAGCCACGGCCGGACTACTAATGGCTCTGAGGAACACGGATGTGGCCCTCATCCAGGAACCATACTCCTACAAAGGAGAGATCGAGGGACTCGGCGGAGCTACTGGAAAGCTCATATACAGCAGGTCCAGCGAGAATCCGAGGGCCTGCATTTTTGTCAGGGAAGGGATAGAGTTTCTCCCTCTAATGAATTTCTGTTCCAGGGACCTGGCAACGATCAAAATCCGATGTGGAGGAGCGGATGGGCTGAGGGACATTACTGTCGCGTCAGCCTATCTGCCAGGAGACAGCACGGACCCTCCTCCACCCAACGAATTGGAGCAGCTGATGGTGGGTAGCAGAGCAGGTGGATGGCAGACCATCATCGGCATGGATGCGAATGCGCACCATGAGTTGTGGGGTAGCTCGGACACAAACTCTAGGGGTGAGGCACTTTTACAATTCTTTATGAAATTTAATTTAGACATATTGAATAGAGGTAATAAACCGACATTCGTCACAACACGGCGTGAGGAAGTTTTAGACCTAACAGTTTCCACCCAGTTTCTGGGTGACTTTGTTAAAAGCTGGGCTGTGTCTGGGGAAGTGAGTAGCTCAGACCACAGATACATCCGGTTTGAAATCGCCAAAGTCGAAAGAGAAACGGTATGGTACCGGGACCCCCGCAAGGCGGACTGGGAAGCCTACAGGGCAGACCTAGCTGTGGAACTGCGGGGGGTTGAGAGTGCCATAAGGGATTCAATAGACCTCGAGATTGCAGCAGTCCAATTGCGAGACGCAATTACCTCGGCCTATAACGCCAACTGCCCCCTGAAAATGAGGGTGTCCACCAGGAACGTCTCATGGTGGAACGAGGACCTCAGGCAAAGGGGGACGCAGGTTCGTAAGCTGTTTAACGCGGCCAAAAGGTCGGGAGCATGGGATGAATATAGACAGGCCCTATCGACCTATAACAAAAGACTGAGGGACGCCAAGAAGGAGTCGTGGAAGAGGCACTGCGAAGAAGTGGAAAACACGTCCGAGAGTGCTCGACTACACAAGATCCTGTCTAAGGGCCCTCAGACTAACATAGGCTCCCTTAGAACACCCACGGGAGGCTTTACAAGCTCGGGGGAGGAAACTATGGAAATTTTACTTCAGACGCACTTCCCCGGCTGTAACATAATAAACCAATCACCTCCGGCGGGAGCATGGGATGAATATAGACAGGCCCTATCGACCTATAACAAAAGACTGAGGGACGCCAAGAAGGAGTCGTGGAAGAGGCACTGCGAAGAAGTGGAAAACACGTCCGAGAGTGCTCGACTACACAAGATCCTGTCTAAGGGCCCTCAGACTAACATAGGCTCCCTTAGAACACCCACGGGAGGCTTTACAAGCTCGGGGGAGGAAACTATGGAAATTTTACTTCAGACGCACTTCCCCGGCTGTAACATAATAAACCAATCACCTCCGGACTGGGAACACTCAGAAATAGAGGCGCCTTATAGGCGGGCATCTAGAGTAGACTGGACAGTCGCTAAAGAGGTGGTTACCTGGAGCAAAATCAGATGGGCCATTAACAGCTTTAAGCCATACAAATCGCCGGGATTTGATGGAATAATGCCCATCATGCTCCAACAGGGGATAGATATACTGGCGCCGGTGCTTACCCTCATTATGAGGGCCAGCCTGGCTCTGGGGTACATTCCGAGGGCATGGAGACTGGCCAGGGTTGTATTTATTCCTAAACCTGGGCGTCCAACAGACCAGGCAAAGTCCCTGAGGCCAATAAGTCTCATGTCCTTCTTGCTGAAAACAGTGGAAAAACTGCTCGACCGGCACATTAGAGGCGGTGTACTGGAAGCATATCCTCTACACTGCGGACAATATGCATACAGAGCAGGATTCTCAACAGAAACAGCACTGCACCAACTGGTGCTGAAACTGGAGAATACGCTGGAGAACAAGGAGGTGGCGCTGGGGGCCTTCCTAGACATAGAGGGGGCCTTTAGCAACACCTCGTTCGGATCGGTTCTGGCAGCTGCCCGGGAGCGTGGAATAGAGGATACCTGCTGCAGGTGGATCGGTTCCATGCTCAGGGACAGGGCGGTGTTCACCTCACTCGCGGGAGGGACTCTGCTGGCAGGGGTCGCGGCGGGGTGTCCGCAGGGGAGCGTTCTGTCTCCCTTGCTCTGGTGTCTAGTCGTGGACGGCCTGCTGGGGAGGCTCTCGGGAGGGGGGTATGAGGTACAGGGCTATGCGGACGACATTGTCATCATAGTCCGAGGAAAGGTCAGACAGGCAGTGTGGGAGCGTATGCAGACTGCACTGAAAGTGGTGGAAGGGTGGACGGTTGATCAAGGGCTCGGGGTGAGCCCCGAGAAAGCAACCGTCGTGCCGTTTACGAGGAGGAGGAAGTGTGAAAGCCACAGAACTCTCACTCTATACGGTAGGAGCGTTCCAATGGCCAGGGAGGTAAAATATCTTGGGGTCGTATTGGACTCTAAGCTAACCTGGAATGGTCACATTGGAAAAATACTGCGTAAGGCAGTCATGACCTTAGCCGTCACTAGGCGGCTATATGGAAAAACGTGGGGACTAAGACCTAGTATGGCCCACTGGCTGTACACAAGGGTGGTCAGACCATCGTTAACATATGCGGCACTGGTCTGGTGGCCTAAGGTGACACAATCCAGTGCCAAACAAAAACTAGGCAAGATCCAAAGGATGGCTTGCCTAGGCATCACAGGGGCCATGTCTTCAACCCCAACAGCCGCCATGGAGGTGTTGCTGGATCTACCCCCCCTACACTTAGTTATTATGGAGAGGCCAGGCTAGGACTATACAGACTAGCCTGCAATGGTAGACTGAAGATCAACCCAGGCTTCAGGGGCCACTGCAAAATTCAGGAGATCGTGAAGGAACCCATGCTTGAAATGAGGTCAGACTTCGCGAGCCCGCGAATGTGCAGGGAAAACAACTTCACAGTGAAAATCCCTGATCGCGGGGCATGGCGGGAGGAGACGCCGGGCATACCACGGGACGCGCTCGTCTGGTTCACGGACGGATCTGGCGGGGAGCGTGGGACGGGGGCAGGTGTTTACTCGGAAGGACCGAGGGTAAGTCACAGTATTTCCCTCGGAGCCCATGCAACGGTGTTTCAGGCCGAGATGTACGCCATCCTGCACTGTGTGCGGGAGAACAAGAGGAGGGGCTACACCAACAAGCGGATCCTCATAGCCACAGACAGCCAGGCAGCCCTTAAGGCACTAAGTAGCCCACGGGTAAATTCCTGGCTGGTGAGTGAGTGCCGAGACGAGACGAGCGACCTGGCTGGGCAGAATGAGGTGACCCTCATCTGGGTGCCGGGTCACTCGGGGGTCAAAGGCAATGAAGAAGCTGACAGTCTCGCGAAGAGAGGGTCAGCAGAACCATTTATGGGACCAGAACCGGCTCTGGGTGTGTCAAAGAGCACTGCCAGGGGAGCCATTAAGTCCTGGGTCAGAAACCAACACAAGGTGTACTTGACGGACTGTCCAGGGCTCAGACATGGGAAGTCAATAATTGACGGACCCAGTTCAAAGAGAGCTGTGGAGCTGCTAAACCTTAGCAGAGGACAGCTCAGAAACACAACAGGTCTCTTGACGGGCCGTCAAGAAACACCTACATAAAATGGGGCGGTTCGAAGGGGACCTCGCATGTAGACTCTGCGGCGAGGGGGAGGAATCAGCCCAGCACATCTTGTGTGAGTGTATAGCTCTGGACCGGAAAAGACAACTGATCTACGGTCACTCTAGACCGGAGACAGGGCAATATAAAACTTCACCCTACCAATCGCTGTGCAGACTAGTTCAAGGCACAGTGATTTTGGAATGGGTGGAGTAAGACTAGGGGTATGCACAATCAACCAAGGGTTGCGGTGCTATCGGGGCGGCAAGGCCGCGGACGAGCCCTGAGGGAACAAAAAAAAATGGCCCGTTATGCTACAATGTCGCCTTCCCACCGTAAGAACCGCTGAGTCAGCCGTAGTCAGAAAGGAGCCAACAACTATGCAGGCTCACCGCAAGTAGGACGGAATATCACTGTGAGAATCTACATCAGCAGATTCCTTGTTCATCCAGAGACAATAGTGCCACGCCTGGAGGGAAGACTATAAAGAGGCAGCTCACAGAGATACGACCGTTCATTTCTTGTTCCGAGTTAGTATTCTGCACACCGAGTGCATAGACATTAGATCACATGTAGGTTGATCGTCATAATTTTATTATATTGTATTATTCATTTTTTTGTAATTAAGTAATTAAGTATTGATTGTTTAAAGTATTAAATAAATTGTTTTAAAAATTCAAACGTCTTAACCGAAAAGTTAAGTCGCGATTCTTTTAACGAGGTTTCAAAAGATAGAAAATGAAGAAGGCTATAGATCCTGTGAAAATTGGTTCCTATCCCATTCGATGACAGCCCACTAAAACTTTTCATAGGCCAAAAATTATTGAAAAAATTTAGGGTTGCTTCTAGGAAAAAATACATGCGCAATTCTTCAAAACTGTTAACTACCAAAGTCCATCGATATTGTGACGAACTATACGTCAACAACATCACAAAAGCTAAAGAAAAATGCTGTGACACATGAAGATAGTTTTAGTAGGCCGTGATCGAATAGCATAAGAAACAATTTATACAGGATCTATAGACATCTTCATTTTCTATCTCTTGACGTCTCGTTGAAAAAAAATTGCGTTATAAATACAAAATTTTCAGAGCATTTATAGTTTTTCACTTTATATCTTCTGATCTTTTGTTCATTAAAATCGAATTATAAATACAAAAGTTACAGCGATGTTTTCATCTAAAATGGATCACAATATATATATATATATATATATATATATATATATATATATATATATATATATATATATATATATATATATATATATATATATATATATATATATATATATATATATATATATATATATATATATATATATATATATATATATATCTGTGTGTGTATGCGTGTGTGTCCCAGTAAAGTTGGCAAGTACAATAGCAAGTAGAGTGGTGGGAAAAAAATCATAACTAATGTAGCAAAGAGAAGATTAGATTAGATTAGATTCATTGTGAGTGGCCTTAGTTCTATTGTGGCTCACGTCTAATTATTTAAATTTCACCCATCAATTCCAACTCCCCGCGGGAGTCGATCTTTTCTTGAGGGTAAAGTTTGTTCGGCACGTGTACTGCCAACTGAGTGAAGTCGTTTGCCCTTTTAAAGCTCTGTATATTATTACATTTTTCGCCATTTTTATTTTTATTTTTTCCCTCAGGGCTCGTCCGCGGCTTTGCCGCTCCGATAGCACTGCAGCCCTTGGCCTATTGTGCATTACCCTCCACCTTAAGCTCGATCTCAACAACAGAAGTGATTTGAAAAATCATCCGCTGCCGAACCGTCGTCCCCCGAATCCGAATTGGGAAGTTTTACTCGACTTTCCAACACGGCCACGACGGCGCCCACCGCTTGGCCATTGCTTTCCGACTATTTTTGTATAATACTTGTCTATACCTAGTTTAGATTAGATTAGATTCATTGTGAGTGGGCTATTCCGGTCCCTCTACGGGACCTCAGGTCTATTATGACTCATGTCTAATTACTTAAGTTTCACCCATCAATCCTAGCTCCCTGCGTGAGTCGATCTTTTCTTGAAGGTGAAAATTTGTTTGGCAGGTGTACTTCCATCTAAGTGAAATCCATGGTCTGTTTCGAAGCTCGAAGAGAGATAACCTCTTTCCGAGTTCGTCTGCACCCGACATCCGTCAGTGTTTGACTCGAGGCGGTATCATGAAGTCCCCCTCTCGAGCAGCATCCAATCTCTAGTTATAATCCACCCCTAGAGATCTCAGCTCTCCCCCGTGTTCGTCTTGACCCGACACCCACCGGTGTTAGACTCAAGGCGACATCCCATCGAGTCCCGCTCCCGAACATCACCCCAGCCAGACCGTACGTCCGTTTCGAAGCACACAGTGGGGGCCTCAAACTCAGGGTGTATACCACTCTTCAGAGATCTCAACCCCCTCCGGGTCGTCTGGACACACGACACCCGCCACCGCTCAACTCAAGGCGGTATCCTCTGGAACCCTGCTTCCGAGTAACAGTCATGCGAGGTCAATTGTCCATTTCTAAGCCCAGAGTGGAGGCCACAAAATTCGGGTGTACATCACTCCCTAGAGATATCCGCCTTGCTTCAGATTAACCTGGAACAGATTCTCGCCAGTGTTTGACTCCGATTAGTCGCCTGTTACGATAGGCATGAGTTACCTTGGGCCTATTTTTTAGTTAGTCGCGGACCCACGGCGGGTTAGCAAAGAGAAACTCAACGAGAAGATTTGAAAATTCCAAATTAACCGCAAGGGAGAGACAATCGCGAGAGTGTACAATAAAAAATTATTTTTAATGGAAGATATCCAGCTTTCTGTAATTAAAGCTTACTATTAGGCCTATAAAAAGTTAACAAATTCGTCTGATTTTTTTATGGCTTACTATCTATTTTTAAACACTGTCGATTTGCATTGATTAGCGCCTGAAATTAAAAATGTTTATAAGAACCATTTGGAGAACCCAATTCACCACAATACATTTTTCCGACCTGACGATCGTTTCGCTAACAAAGTGAGCGTCATCAGAGGGATGAACAAAGTTGAGTAATTTATTCATCACCATAACGACGATCGTTGTTAGCGAAACGTTGGTCAGATCTCAAAAATTTATTGTAGTGGTGAATTGGGTTCTCTAAATTGTACTTATCAGTGCTCATCATAGATTGCAATCTTCACCCATTGAAAATCCTTGTCAAGACAATCCTTCAATGTAAAGTAATCTAACATTAAGTTCAATGGAATGGTTCACTGAATATATGGGAAAAAATTTAGCCTGATAAGTCCCAGT
The DNA here is from genome assembly GCA_964006375.1 of Tillus elongatus. Lineage (NCBI taxonomy): Eukaryota > Metazoa > Arthropoda > Insecta > Coleoptera > Cleridae > Tillus > Tillus elongatus. The sequence goes on along the minus strand of OZ023263.1, from coordinate 245,466,112 downwards.
GCGGCTCTAGGCGGGGTCTTGTTCCGTTTTTGGACTTGCTCGCGGATTTATTTAATGTATTCGATCGGGGAGGCGTAAAGCCGTCAGTCCCGTGTCCATGCGATGTTGAGCACGTTAAATATCCCTACTTTCCCTGCAGAACGGCAAGGTTTGGCAAAATTTTCAGGATAGCGAGATGAAACTGCTCTCTGACGTTGGTGATTGGCCATAGTCGCGGAAATAGACCGACGTTAAAGAAACAAAACACACACATATTTATTTATATGCTTCTCAGGCTGTCTTGACTTTAATTCAGCTAAAGTGTCCATGGCATACTGTTGATTAAAACACTTTTAAATAACAATAATGTATTTGTATATTTATACGACGATACTTACGTACATAATTACTAGAATCATAATATATATACCTAGGCACTATGCATTATTCTATAACGACAACGAGAATAAGAGCAATGAACCAGTTTTCTCATCTTTGAGTTTGTAGACACCATCAACTAACTGTAAAAGCGGCACAAGTAGAGCTACCTACCTACCTAATTACAACATTAATAGTCAATAGGTAAACTATTGCAAGTGGCACTATCTGAATGCTGTCGTATAAAGCTCTCGAATAATTATAACTTTTTATCTGAGACTTCTGACTTTTATCTCAGAATTTTGAGTTTTTATGTCAGAATTCTGGCTTTTTTATCTCAAAATTCTGACTTTGTCTCAGGATTCTGAGTTTCTATCACAGAATTATGACTTTTATCTCAGAATTCCGGCTTTGTTATCTCAGAATTATTAGAAAACAATTTCTACTGTGACTCCAGGACGCCCTCGTATCTTCTGTTTTTTGTTTGTGAAAACATATTAGTTAAATGTGCTTGCTAGCACAAAAGTTCTACAATCAGGGTAAAGTCAACTATTTTAGTTACGGGCCCTGGATTAGAACTACGTAGATAAGCTATGTTCTGTGTAGAACTCTCAGGGCGAACTGGTATGCGTTTCTTTCATTCATTCATTCATTGTTCGGTTTTTCTGGCTGCGGTTTAGGTTAACCATTCGCACAATTACTGTCGTTCGATTTTTCTATGTCGCCGTTAATTAATATCTACCCTCATTGGGTGTAGCAAACTGTGTATGAGATCACTATACTTTACACATTACCCAACACCTACTTTAACAAACTTATTACCTACTACATATTTTACCATCTATTATTGCCATAACTATTAGTATTTTTTCCTTATCATTTTTATTGAGGGATATCAGACAGGGAACACACATCTTCATGCCCTGGGGCCTGTCAGAGCAACTTATCTACCACAACACAGAAGGGCCACGGTAAGTAAAGGTATTACACTAGGACAGACATTAGGTGACTTATATAACTATACATATAGTGATCTTAAATTAATTTGATTAGATTGTTTCCAACTCACACAAGCACCCACACGTACACACATCTGTACCCACTCCTCATACACACACCTACCCCTAAAACTAAATATTCACTACGTATATCTATATCTTTATTTTTAGATATTTGACATGGTTGGTGATTAATTTATATATTATAATGTTTTTGGATTCTAGTAGTTGCGGCAAATTAAATGGTATTTGTACACTTTTTAGCCCACAAACCTTGTCTACAAATGTTGTTATATACGCTGCGGATAAGCTGCAATTCAGCAGGGTGTGCTCTGGGTCACCCAATTCACCACATCCACAAAGCGGACTATCAGCTAACCTTAATTTAAATAGATGTTTTGGTACAAGGGCATGATTAAACCTAAGTCTACATATAATTTTAATTTCTTGCCTGCTAAGGTTGCTTTTGATGAACCATGGTTTTTTAGGTATTGTAGGTTGTATACTCCTATAATATGCCCCATTCGTATCTCTAATAAATTGATCATGCCATTCTTTTTGGTGCAGTGATGTCACATAGGAGTATACATCCTTGTAAAAATATTTGTAATCTAACATAACGCCGCTAGTCAATGCTTCTTTTGCCTGTTTGTCGGCAATCTCGTTACCTGCGATTCCACAGTGTCCCTTAACCCAAATCAAAGTTACTTTTTTATTTTGTTTATGTAAGGTATTAATCCTCCGTGTGTAAATCTCATGCAAATAGTTACACTGTGAAGTCACATTTAACTTGGCTAGCTTTTCAAGTGTACTTTTACTGTCTGTTACAATTACAAAGTTGGTATGGTCAATGGTCTTAGCAATATCTAATGCTTCTATTATAGCTATGAACTCTGCAGTGCATATAGGAAACAGTTCTTTTACTTGCATATTTTTACTAAGATCTTTTTGTGGGTCCCATATGGCCAATGCTACTTTCTTCTCTAACTTGGAGGCGTCTGTAAACAGGATGTAATTGTCTGGTACCATATTTTCCAAATCAAAATCAAATAGTCTGTTTCTCACTTCTTTCGGAAATATTGAATAGTCTGTCAGAAATATAATGGGTGTGTCTGGAATTTTCTCTGGTAGTCTATAAATGCTGTTGTATTTGTCAACCCATATGTCATCTTGCAGCTTTATTAGTATATCTCTATATTCTTCTACCAATGCTGGAGCTTTCTTATTTTTCCAGTATGGGTGTGTAAGGTCTAGAACATTTAGATTGCATATCTTGTTAATGAGACTGCTTTGTTTGGCATGTATTTTCAATAAAAACCTGGTGGACAGCATCGACCTTCGAATGTTGATTGGCGATTCGGAACACTCGGCTAACAGGCTACAAATTGGTGTGCTGTTTAGGGCGCCTATGCAAGTTCTCAAGCATTTGTTCTGGACAACTTCGAGCTTTTTAAGATGAGTTTTTGCTGCTTGGTTATACAAAATGGATCCATAATCTATTATTGATCTGATGAACGATCTATATATCATTAATGCGATATCTGGATCTGCACCCCAGGCTTTGCCAGCTAGTACTCTTAATATGTTTATCCCCTTTTCGGTTCTTGCTATAATAGTGCTTATGTGATCTTTCCACAGGAGTTTTCTATCCAGAACTATGCCTAAAAATGTTACCGTGTTATGTACTGGTAGAATCTTATCGCCTAAAACAACACTGGATGTTGGATTAGCGTGTTTTTTGTTGAATACACATACTTTGCTTTTATAGGCTGATATACTTAGACCATTAGCTTCCGTCCAGTTATTCAAACTATTCATTGCATCATTAAGTTTACTGAAGCCTTCATTTACTTCGCATTTTTTGACATATAGACATATATCGTCTGCATATTGCAATACGTTTACTTCGTTGCCTATGATCTGGTCAATGGGGATTGTGTAAATTAAATAAAGTACTGGACTCAGTATACACCCTTGAGGTAAGCCTTTATTCAATAATCTTGGTCCTACCAGTTTGTCCTTTACTTGTAAGTAAATGATGCGGTTTTCATATAGGCGTACTATCCTATGAGCAAAACTACTGGGTATACCAATGCTGCACATTCTTTGGGTCAATATGTTTAAGCACACGTTGTCGTATGCACTCTCTATGTCTATGAAGGCGGCTGTTACAGACTTTTTGCTGGTAAAGGAAGTGTTAATGTCTGTTACTAAATGGGCGACACTTTCTTCCGTTGAATACCCTCTTCTAAAGCCTAGTTGCGTATTTGGAATCTTGTCATTTAATTCTAACCACCTCACTAATCGGTGTTTAATCATTCTTTCGAGTGTCTTAAGTACACAGGAAGCCAAGGATATTGTCCGGTACGAATTTAAGAGTTGTGGGTCTCGCCCGGCTTTCAAAAACGTAATCATTATGTGCGTTTTCCAGGATTGTGGTATATTACCACTCTTCCATATATCATTAATTATCTTAAGAAGGATATGCTTCTGTTCTAGTGGTAAGTTGCTTAGCATTGCATAGTGAATGTTGTCAAATCCTGGAGTCGATAATTTCTTATCTTGGACGGCCTTCTGTAATTCGTCAATGGTGAACTTTTTTGAGAGTGGGTGCCCTTCTGTGCTTGGTATTGTGTGTTGATCAATCTCTTGAAGCTGCGGTACCCAGGATGGTGCCAATTTATTTAGTAGCTCTTCTGCTATTGCTTCGGTAGTCAAAGTACTCCGGGGTGTTGATAACGTACTACTTATCTTCCTTATATGTTAATTTTCCAGACAAAGTCAACTTCTCGTTGGCTCGCCCAGGAATCGAACCCGGGACCTCTCGCTTAACAGGCTGGCACCTAGCAACCTGCGCCACGAGGGCGTATATGCGTTTCTAATATTGGTAAAAATGCAAACAGCCTTTGTCAAATGTTAAATTATATTGCTAAACAATTATTCTCACCTAGGTATAATTATAATTGCGAGTGCTCAATATAAATTACTAAGGTTAGCATTTTTTGTAAGAAATTTCTTTGAAAAAAATTATACGACCGTCTCTCAACAGTAATGACCGGCTGCACTGATCATGCGCACTTTGCAGAATATTTTAAGTAACGAAATAAGAGACCTCCCTGACGTGCTGTTCACACATAATCCTCCAAACTGACCTGTCCTGACATCAGTGTGCCCAATTAAAAGCTAAAAGGGGAAGGAAAATCAACCCTGCCAATTAAATGTGAGCATAATGTACCCTTCCTTACCCTTTTTTTAGCTTTTGGTTGGGCAAACTGATGTCAGGACAGGTCTGGAAGGTCAGTTGGGAGGATTGTGTGTAAACCGCACGTCAGGAAGGTATTTTATTTCGTTACTTGAAATATTCTGCAGAGTGCGCATGATCAATACGACCGCGTCATTACTGTGGCGAGACGCTCGTAAAATTGACCAAATGACCATAGAGAAATTGAAAAGTATATGTAAGAGAGCAATGGTTAGTCAATGAGTCACGCTAAATTATTCTTTGGCGCTTTCATTTAGATTCTAGACACAAGCAAGGCTTTTTCGCTCATGATGTGTATAAAGTATAAATATGATTTCGATTAAATCTGGATTTAAGAATAATTAATCCCAAACTCTACGAGAAAACTCATATAAGTTTAGATACAATAATTATCATTCGCGCCATCGTATTTGAACTACTGTGACGTCACAAAAACGCATGATAACTGTTAAGGCTTTATACTATGAAGTAATCACTGGCTCTGTAGATTAAAAGTAGAAACAAACTGTCAACGGTTGTCTAAAAAATTGTTGACACATTTGAAGTGGTTTCTCAAAATATAACATTGAACTGAAAATAAAACAACTTTTTCCTTTATAAATCTAATTATGGCAGTGTCTGACGATGAAATATCACTTGAAGAAGTTGAAAGAGAACTTTCGAAAATCGACGACAAATATTCTCCAAGAAAAATTAAGAGTTCCAAACATCACAAACATCCCAATAAGACCTTGCATATATTGTCTAATGTAATACCTATATAACTTATTTAGCACCTTTTATGCATATCATAAACTTATTTACTTTGAATTCTTTGTTTAGGAATTCGATTCGTTAGGGCTTCCAGCCATTGATCTGTCTAGAAGTGCTTCCCGTGTTTTTGACGAAGTAATTAATAACGCCCACTTACTGGTGCAAATCCATAGAAAAACAATAGGAAACTTACAAGACAGTGATATTATCAGTCAGGGTAAAGATTTCAAGAATGCAGAACTATTGGTGAGTACCTCTCAAATGTACATCTTGTATTATTGGATTGATATTAATGAAAATATGGATTTAATTTTTAGAGGAAAAATGAAAGTTGCAGATGTGAGCTGGCAAAATTGGAACATAAATGTGCATTATTACAAAATGATATAATTAAGCTTAAACATGAAATAAGAGAACAACAAAAGAAAGAGTCTTACCACAAAGAAGAAATCCAGAAGCTGAAGAATTACCATGCATCAAAACAAAATGAAGCAGGTCATCACATAAACAAGCTGACTCAGGAAAACGAACATCTCAAACAAATATTTGGCAAAGACATTGGTAAGTGACGGATATCATTTTCAAAACTAAAAAGGCATGAAAGAGGCTCTTTTCTCTTAATACCAGGAAAGCCTCTGGCCTTGACGAGACCCCAGCAATTGTTCTCAAAAAATGTGCACCAGAACTTGCTCCTGTCTTAACTCGTCTGTTTCAGACATCTTACAATAGAGGCATATTCCCCAGTAACTGGAAAACTGCTCGAGTACAACCCGTCCCCAAGAAAGGATCCAAAGGGCTTCCTAGCAACTACAGGCCTATTTCTCTCCTTTCAGTCGTCTCTAAAGTGATGGAAAAGTATATAAACGTCGAATTACTAAAATTTCTTGAAAAACAGTCTAATCCACGACAGGCAGAATGGATTCCGTCAGCGCAGATCAACTGCCGACCTCCTTTCCTTTGTCACCCATTCTTAGAGCAAGTCTATGGAACTACACGGTGAATCCCAGATTGTTGCTCTAGACTTATCCAAAGCATTCGACCAAGTCTGGCACGCAGCGTTGCTTAATAAACTTCCGGCCTATAGACCACCACCAAAACTATGTACCTGGACAGCAAATTTCCTCTCTAACTGGAGCATTTCTGTTGCCGTGGATGGCCATTCCTCTAAACTGTATCAAATTAATGCAGGAGTCCCTCAAGGTTCAACTTTAGCCCCTACTTTGTTTCTTCTCCACATCAATGACCTCTCTACCACATCCAACCCAGTTCACAGTTATGCGGATGACAGCACCATCCACTCAAATATACAATATTCTAAGTCTGTCTCTTTAGCCCAATTATATGAGGATCGCAGACTTATGGAGGGTTCTGTCTCTGTGGATCTCCAAAAAATATTAGACTGGGGAAGTAGAAATCTTGTACAATTCAACTCCACCAAATCTCAGTCTTGCTTTCTATCTCATAAGAGATACACCAGCCCTAGACCCATCACAACGAACAACCAAGTTATTCAAAGTAATGAGTCCTTTTCACTTGTTGGCATTTCTGTGGATCGAAATCTCAATTGGCACCAACATGTCACATCAATTGCAGAAGGGGCTGCTAAGATATTAGGTTTCCTCTTCCGGGCACGCAAATACTTTTCACGAGCTAATCTCTACTTTATATACTTCACAAATAAGGCCAAACCTCAAATACTGCTCCCACATCTGGGGTGCCGCTGCCGCTTCTACACTCGCTACCCTGGACTCCATTCAGGAGAGAGCTATATGTCTCATCGGTGAACCTACCCTCAACCAAAGGCTGCCATCCCTTGCCCACTGACGTGCCGTTGGTGACCTCTCTCTCTTTTATAGATATCGACACGGGCACTGCTCAGAGGAGCTTTCTTCCATAGTTCCTCCACCTGCTGCCCCCAACAGATCTACCAGGGGAACAGCGCGAATGCACCCTTTTACTGTCCAGGTCACCAGACCTAGAACATCTTGCTCTTTTGTCTCGAGGACTTCCAAGTTATGGAATTCCTTGCCGGCACATGTTTTTCCTTCTCCGAACCTTCAAGTCCAGAATTAACAAGTTGCCTCTTTCCTCCTTGTCGACACCTATGGTACGATAGTATTTAGGCCCTAAGCCCATGTGGTGTGTTGTTGAAATAAATAAAAAAATCACAGTGATATAGTGTGTGACTCTTTGTTTTTCTGTGAATATTTTGTTTGTTATTTTACTTATTGATTATTATGTTTTTGTATTTTATTGACGTGTCTATCTATCTATGTTCCAGGAAAATACAAGTCCAGGGATGACATAACTGTGGAGCTTTTGAACAAGTACAAAATAAATGAAGAAATTTATAAAAACACAATTCAAAAATTACAAGAAAATAATGCATTTCTTGTGAGTGAAGTGTTAAACTTGAAAGAAGAATTGTGTAGCATGCACTTGGACAATGTATAATAATACAACAAACCTTACTAATTCATGCATATAAGTCATATTTATATATTTATTTATTTATTTATTGTGACATGTTTACTAATGTTTTCTGTTAGTATAAATGGCCATTGTAATAAGACAAGAAATATTTTCTCCACTTTATTGTAACATTTTTATACGTATATACATTCAAGTATTGAAATATACATGTACTTATTTTAGAATCTATCACAACCTACAGCAATTACAGTAGTGTCACAAATTTTAATTGAATTATTCCAACATGTTTTGATTTATAGTAAAAAAAAAATTATAATACAGTACAATATCAAAGTTAATTTAAATTTTCTAATTTGTGTTTATAAAATCCTGACTTGTGTTATTATAATTATAACAGGTAATAGGAGACAATATTCTGAGGTAACGTTATGTGACGATTGTGTGCCTTTAAATTGTAAGACTGTAATAAAATAATAGTATTTCTATTCTGTTTCTTTTATTCAATGTTCTGTTTTCGTTATACAAGTTGCTTGTATATACAATGAGACGTTTCATCACAAATATTGTAAAACCCTTTGATTGGAAAGCAGCTAATGGGTTTAGACGCAATAGGGACGAGTTTTTGCGCCATTTCGTAACCGTAGACGAAACATGGATTCACCACAACACACCAGACACCAAGCAGCAGTCAAAACACTGCGTTTCTCCGTGTGAATTGGCGCTGAAGAAGTCCAAAGTGGGTTTGTCAGCCAATAATGTCATTGCGACGGTTTTTTGGCATCCACACGGTATAATCCACATTGATTACCTTCAAAAGGGAAGAAGAATCAATGGTGAATATTATACTAACTTATTGGACCGATTCAATGACGATTTAAAGAGAAAACGACCGCATTTGGCCAAGAAAAAAGTTATTTTTCACCAAGACAATGCAAGGGTGCACACATGTGTAGTCTCCATGGCGAAATTGCATAAATTGGGCTACGAATTGCTCCCTCATCTGCCCTATTCTCCGGATTTAGCTCTGAGTGACTATTTCTTGTTTCCGAACTTGAAGAAATGGCTCGGCGGAAAGATAGTTGACTCCAATGATGAAATCATCTCACAAACAAATACCTATTTTGAGGACCTTGACAAATCTAATTTTTTGAAAGGGATAAAAAAATTGGCGAAACGTTGGACGAAGTGTATAGAGCTCAAAGGAGACTATGTTGAGAAATATAATGATTTTTTTGTCAAAAAACCTGTGTTTCATTCAAAAAGTCACGGACTTATTGACCCACCCTCGTAAGTTAGTGAGTGTACATATTGGAGTTGATGTAAGTTAGTTAGCAAATTGTGTTTAAGTAGTCAAATGTATATACTCATCGTTTTATGTAAATTAGTAGTATTTTTGCTAAATAAACTTCATTATTATTATTATTGAAAACAAAAACCAGGTAACAGTGGGCTATTTAAGATTTGCAATTTGAATCGGCTATAAAAAAAACTAATGAATATTTTTTCAAAGTTATGAGTTTATTAGAAAGATTGAACCTTTCCATTTAGGAATGGAAAAGATCATTCAAATGACTGCCATGGCTAGCCTTACAATACCCCAATCGATCAGTCCAATTTTTCAGTACATTTTCTATTGTTTGGGCCTCCACGGAAACACAGTTACCAAGAACACAGGGGAACAGAAATACATCGGAATACAAACGACTGAACAGTGAAATAACAACAAAGATAAAGGTAGCAAGAGGACTGAAAGATGTAGGGTAATAGAGGAACTACAGGACAGACATTTCTTCAATATGTACAGAAATTAGGGAATTTATGCATAGTGACAGGAAACATAGACAACATCTACTAGAGGCCAACAATGGACATCTAATACAGAGCACTCAAGATAAATTGAAGAAATGGGAAAGATATCAAAAACCTATTCGAAGAGGACATAATCGAAGAACTTTTAGTCGAGAAAGACGAAGGCCCAACAATTCTGAAGAGGGAAGTAGAAGTCGCCATTAAACAGCTTAAAATAAATGAAAGCCCAGGACCCGACGAAATTTACCCGGAGATATTGAAACTGATAAACGAGAACCTCGACTTACTTGTCTCCCTGTTTAATAAAATGTAGGAGACAGGAAGAATATCAGGCGAATGGATGGAGTCGATGTTCGTACCCTTGCCAAAACAACCAGACTCCCACAGATGCGAGGACTTTAGGCTGATAAGTCTTATGAGCCATGCCCTTAAGATACTATTAAAAATATTACATAACAGGTTATTTAGAAGATGCGAAGTAGAGATAGGACATGATCAGTTCGGTTTTAGGAGTGGTATGGGGGACAAGAGACACGCTGTTTAGCCTACAAGTGTTGTGCCAGAAGTGTTACGATCAACACAGGGACATCTTTCTCTGTTTGGTCGACTTTGAGAAGGCCTTCGACCGAGTGAAGCATCCAAAATTGATAGAGGCCCTACGAAATATAGGTCTAGATGGCAGGAGTTTAACATTAATCAAAAACTTATACCGGTTCCAAGTGTCCTAATTTCGAATAGAGGGCGAAACTTCTAACAGCATAAATATTGGGAAAGGAGTAAGACAGGAATGCGTATTGTCACCCATGTTGTTTAATCTGTATTCCGAGCTTCTGTTCAAAAAGGCTCTTGAGAAAGTTAATGAAGGTATAAAAGTAAATGGCGTTCCGATAAACACTATTAGATACGCCGACGACACCGTATTAATGGCAGATACGGATACTGGCTTATAAAATATTCTAGATCAGCTAAATGAGACATGTTCGGAATTTGGAATGCGGATCAACGAGAGGAAAACGAAAATAATGGTAATGCAGAGGAGACAGAATGTACCCATAACCCTTCATTATAAATAATAACATATTACAACAGGTCAACCATTATAAATACTTGGGATGCTGGATAGACAGCCAATTAAACCCAGAAAAAGAAATTAATTCCAGAATTGCACAAGCCAAAAGCAACATTACAAAAATACGAAGCCTTCTTTGCGATTCGCATCTCGACATAAACCTAAGGTTAAGGTTAGCAAAATGCTGTATGGAGTAGAGACATGGACCTTAAAAATAACGAACATGAATAAACTTAAAGTTTTCGAGATGGTCTATCGACGCATAATAAAGGTACCATGGACAGCAAGAGTGCGAAATGAAGAGGTCTTACTCAGAGTGAACAGAGACGGAGAGCTTCTCCAGGTTGTCAAGTGGAGGAAGACAGCATATTTGGGCCACTTATTGCGCAATCCCAAATATATCTCCCAGCTCATAATTGAAGGTAAACTAGAGGGGAAAAGAAGTGTAGGCAGAAAGAAACTGTCATGGCTGAGAAACATAAGATATTGGACAGGTCTGGGCTTTGAGGACTTGATGAGAGCGGCGGAGGATAGAGAGGAGTTTGCTGTTGTAGTCGCTAACCTCCATTAGTGGAGATGGCACCCAAAGAAGAAAAAGAAGGGCCTCTATTTCGTCAATGGCAACTTCGATTTCATGTTTCAAGTCGCCAATCATCTCTGGATGGTTAGCGTAACACTTGTCCTTAACGGCTCTCCATAAAAAAAGGTCCAACGGAGTCAAATCACAGCTTCGAGATGGCCAATTGACATCAGCTTTTCGGCTGATTATGCGATTTTCGAAAACAGTGCGCAAAAGATCGATTGTTACGTTGGCTGTGTGGCACCTTGCGCCGTCCTGTTGAAACCAAATGTTGTCTATGTCATACTCTTCAATTTTGGGAAACAAAAAATCTCTTAGCATAGCGCGATAGCGATCGCCATTCACCATAACAGCGTTTCCTTGCTCATTTTCGAAGAAAAATGGCCTAATAATGTCGCCAGACCAAAATCCACACATGACAGACAATCGTGGATGCATTGGTTTCTCCACGATGACGTGCGGATTTTCTGAGCCCCAGATAAGACAATTTTGCTTATTGACGTATACTCCGAGGTGGAAATGAGCTTCATCTGAAAAGATGATTTTTCGGTAAAAATGCTCCTCTTCGATCAAGCGGTCTTTGGCCCATTCAGCAAACCGAAAACGCATCGGATGGTCATGCGGCTTCAGCTCTTGCACTAATTAAACTTTGTACGCATTCATACCGAGATCTTTATGCAACATTCTTCTCAAAGAAGTGCTGAAATGTTCAATTCTTCAGAACAATGACGAGTTGATGTTGATGGTTGTTCACGCACACTCTGAACAACAGCAGCGATGTTTTCGGTTGAGCTTACTGGACGAGTACGTACACGGGTTATTTTATCTAACAACGATCAAGTTTTACGAACTCGCTTCACAAATTGATCTACAAACTGCGTTTTTGGCACATCCTTTTTGTCAATTTTTTTTCGTACATTTTTTACAGTTTGAGTAAAAGACTCACCACTTTGGAAATCAGTTTTTAATATTTCACAACTTTGTTCAAGCGAAAAGCGACCCATTTCATAAATGTCAAACATAAAACTAACTTTCTGTCACATCGGAAATCAAACCTTCCAACCTCAAAATAACCTATAGTTCCAATTCCAAACATTAGATGGCCCACCCTTTAGAATCTCAATCTGTTATGTTGGCTCGTTAATAAAAAAATAAAAAACTATTTGGTCCATCAAGAGAGAACTTTGGGAGAAACGGTGTGCTTCATGATCACAATTCAAAATGTGTGTTTTGTTTCTTTAACATCTGCCTATTTCCGCGACTATCGCCAATCTCCGACGCCAGGGAGCAGTTTACCTCACTATCCTGGAAATGTTCCCGAACCCTTGCTTTTCTGTAAGGAGAGTTCGAAGGTTCGGTTCGAAATTTCGAAGCTTCGCACACCTCTAGAATAAACACATTCACACCGCAGTTCTATGTCACCAATTACTAGGATGCATTTTGCATTTTATGCATTCAAGGAAGAACATTCCAAGTGAAATTTACGAATGAGACATGTTTGATACAGAGATAAAGAAGCGTTCATTGGCGGTTTCAATTAATATAGCAAACGACAGCGGTAGTAGACAAATATTTATGTGAAAGACATTTGTATGATATATATGAAATGAAAATAACAATGAATCTGCTGGTGATGGAATTTTACAGATACATAATTTCCAGTTCTGCTGAATGATTTCCATGACATTTGAGCAGAATCACAAATTTCTCTGACATTTCCCTGACATTTTAGGGTATTTTTAATTCCCTGATTTTTCCCGGTTTTCCCTGCCGCTGGGCACCCTGTATTTCCAGAATAGTTCGCTTTACTGTGGAAGAGAAAAGAGATATGTATGAAGCATACATCCGAAGTTTTAGAAATTCGACCAGTGCTTCCCAGTTATAATAATAATTTATTGTGTCCAACAGACCAAGTACAGGACACTTACAAACTAATTAGCGAGTGAGATTACCATAAATTAACAATAACAAAATATTAATCCAAAAACAAACCTAAAACTACAACATTTCAATAGCTCTATGCAACAATGTACACAAACTGTCGCTAAATATATCACTATGTGAACAAACGATATTAAAAGTTTCACACATTACATATATTGGAGATCTTAACATAACAGTCCTAGCCTGATTATTATAAAATGACATATTGTGCCGTTCACTCATCCTGGGAACATGGAAATTTATCTGCGCCAATAATTCTGGACAATCAATGACATTGTGTATCAGTTTATATAAAAACTTGATTGAGTCAACTCTTCTTAGCTTACACAAACTGACAAATTCAAAGTGCCCAAGCAAAACAGAATGATCGAACCCCCTCTCTCCGGATAACACCCAGTTTCCTTAAACCACAGATATTTTAGGAACCTTCTTTGGACAGATTCGAGTGAGCTCATATGCACACCACAATATGGGCCCCAGACAAGAGATGCATATCGTAACTTGGAAAGAACAAAAGCACAATACAAAGCTTTAAGAGCACCAAAACATGTAAATGACCCACAGTTCCGCACTATAAATATCAAAAACCTGTTACACTCGTTTACTATGGTATTGATGTGAATGTCAAACGATAGTTTCTTATCAAAGTGGACCCACAAGTCCTTCACAGTCTCCACACGATCGACCACCAACCGACCCACAGTATACTGAAAATGAACAGGGAAAGCTTTACGTGTTATACCAAGAAAAATATCCAGAACGTATGCAGCCAAGTCGGCATAACTTTTATGGGTGAATTTTACGCATTTGTCACCGTTAATGTGTATTATAAAAGTTATTTCACCACTGAGTTGTAGAGTTAGTGGCAATTATGTAGTAAATATTCATTGTAACTTCTGATTTCAGTTGACATCACTTTTGTGCTAGATAAGGTTAAGTAGGTACTTCAATTCTGAAAGAAGTGTTTATTCATGTTTCATTTATTACTCATATTCAAACACAACTAAAATATTTGATACCTCCGATCTGTGACCAAGTTTTTTCCAAAGATGAGAAATAATCTCCTCACAATTTAAACGCAAACAATCATTTGGTTCCAATATTGTTCTGGCAACAGATATGAACATAATACATCAGTTTTATCTTGACATACGGATAAAATAAACAGTTTTAAGAAGACTAGCATCTTAATTTCATAACAAAAATACTATTTTGGAAATAAATCCAAAATTCAAATATCTATAATTCTCTTCTTTTTACATATATATTATTTACACATAATACATTTAGAATAATACAAAGCATTTTACAATGTGTTACGAGATTATCACTTAGATTTTGAGTTTTATTTTGCCACGTTAATCTGAAAAGTGCAATTATTTCAGTTTTATTTATAATGCTCTAAGAAAAATTTGAGTTATGAACCTTATTTTAAATTTTACAAACTTCTGAATCAGCTGAAATATGTGTTTGTATGTAATAAGTAACAATGGAATGTATTGGATAAGAAATATTAGCCAAAAGCAAGTATAAAAATATAGAGTAGAGTATAAATGCCCCCCCTACACTTAGTTATAATGGGGGAGGCCAGGCTAGGACTATACAGACTAGCCTGCAATGATAGACTGAAGATCAACCCAGGCTTCAGGGGCCACTGCAAAATTCAGGAGATCGTGAAGGAGCCCATGCTTGAAATGAGGTCAGACTTCTCGAGCCCGCGAATCTGCAGGGTAAAGAACTTTACAGTGGAATTCCCCGACCGCGAGGCATACCGGGCGGAGACGCCGGGCATACAACGGGGCGCGTTCGTCTGGTTCACGGACAGATCCAGCGGGGAACGTGGGACGGGGGCAGGTGTTTATTCAGAAGAACCGAGGGTAAGTCATAGTATTTCCCTCGGAGTCCATGCAACATCTTTCAGGCCGAAATGTACGCCATCCTGCACTGTGTGCGGGAGAGCAAGAAGAGGGGCTATACCAACAAGCGGATCATCATAGCCACAGACAGCCAAGCAGCCCTTAAGGCCCTAAGAAGCCCACTGGTAAATTCCAGGCTGGTAAGTGAGTGCCGAGACGAGACGAGCGACCTGGGTGGGCAGAATGAGGCCACCCTCATCTGGGTGCCGGGTCACTCAGGGGTCAAAGGCAATGAAGAAACTGACAGTCTCGCAAAGAGAGGGTCGCAGCAGAACCATTTATGGGACCAGAACCGGCTCTGGGCGTGACAAAGAGCACTGCCAGGGGAGCCATTAAGTACTGGGTCAGAAACCAACACAAGGTGTACTGGGCAGACTGTCCAGGACTCAGACATGGGAAGTCGATAATTGACGAACCCAGTTCAAAGAGAGCTAGGTTCGTCAATCTTAGCAGAGGACAGCTCAGAAATATAACAGGTCTCTTGACAGGACACTTGGCTGTCAAGAAACACCTGCAAAAAAATGGGGCAGTTCGAGGGGGACCTCGCATGCAGACTCTGCGGAGAGGGGGAGGAATCAGCCCAGCACATTTTGTGCGAGTGTAAAGCTCTGGACCGCAAAAGACGACTGATATACAGTCAGTCTAGACCGGAGACAGAGCATTATAAAACTTCACCCTACCAATCGCTGTGCAGACTGGTTCAAGGCACAGTAATTTTGGAATGGGTGGAGTGGAGAGGCTAAGGCCATGCACAACAGGCTAGGTTCTGCATTGCTATCGGGGCGGCAAAACCGCGGACGAGCCCTGAGGGAGGAAAAAAGATATATAATGAAAAAAGTAAAAATAAAACTATAAAATGACAGGTACAATGCTTGACTCTCTGCACTTCAACGCGTCTTTAAATTATAAGAAGTGATTATGAAGTGTGACAGCGGTATGTGTCGCGAACCAACGGACGTCTCTAACTGGTATAGTAGAGAAGAGTTGTTAGAGGCAGATGCTGTAAGATTATTGTATAATGAAGTTCTCTTGTGTTTACAACTTGAATTCCAAAGAGATTTATTCCAACACAGAATCAGTATCAAAAAGTACAAAATTTAATTGTTGATAGCATTTTAACTCTATCCATTCGCCGCCTTCTTTAACACATAGCTCAAGTCTTTGACGCAGTTCCCTATAATTGTTTCGGATCTCTTATAGTGCTAAAGAGGCGACAGCATCTCTGATTATTTCCTTCAAACGTTCTGCATTTGGAGAAAGATCATTCATATAAACTATCTCTCAATGTTTCTCTAGAACGGAAGGAAAATTTAAAAGCGTAAGAACTGATTCAGCCAGTTTCGGATAAGGCAAAACTATTATGAAGAATACATGTTTCTCCTAAAAAGAAACCGTTGCCATGTGTTCA
The DNA here is from genome assembly GCA_964006375.1 of Tillus elongatus. Classification (NCBI taxonomy): domain Eukaryota; kingdom Metazoa; phylum Arthropoda; class Insecta; order Coleoptera; family Cleridae; genus Tillus; species Tillus elongatus. The sequence goes on along the minus strand of OZ023263.1, from coordinate 245,449,583 downwards.
GAAACTGCGCCAACGCTTGTATTCTCGCTTTGGATTGGTCTCGGCGACAGCCAATCAGCGTGCGAATGAATTACGCCACACATACTGATCATGTGCGCACCCAATGTACACATGACAATCGTGTTGGTCCTTTTTTTTTACTCTCTTCTTTGTTGAACGCCGTAGTGAAGACCAATTTTATATTCTCCGCAGAAAACTAGTGCTTAACCTCGTGTTTAGTCTTGCTGATATTGGTTTTATTTTAATGTGCAAACCCTCATCCTTCCCAAACTGCTCCTTTTTCTTTAGCACAGAAATACATAAAATTACGCAGAGCTTTATCATTGGATTGAACATTTGGTAAGTACTCAGTTTATTTTTTCTAATATTCAGCTCTCATACGCATAATATCCTGCTTGTTTTTTTTCACTTTCTTTATAAAGTTGCTGCTTACTTTCATTGATTACGTTATAACCCGCATTGTCACACGTGATTACAGTTATCCGCACGCCTATTTACATCACCCGCTAAAAGACTTTAAATTTACCTGCTTTCAAAAAAAATTTCTTTTTTTATATTACACGCCCACAAACCACGCTTTTTTTTAATACACCATGAAAACAAGAAGTAATTTTGGGACAAAAAAAATTCTCAACTAAATCGACTTATTTCTCAATGTTCCTCTGGAACAGTAGGGAAATTTGAAACGGTGAGTACTGATTCAGCCGTTTTAGAACAAGCAAAAACTATTATGAAAAATAAATTTTTCTCCTAAAATAAAAAATAAGAAAGTTTCTCCTCTTGGCAGCCCCATCCGTGGACATACTGTAGATTCGAAGGGAATGCGTTGATATATCTGGTCATTAGCGGTAAAAATGGTGATATATGAGGAGATGGTTGTTGGCCTGAATAGAACCTATGAAGTTTTTTTCATATCGCGTGGGATTAGAGCTTGCAGAAGGTCTATGTCGAAATCTGTAAGTCAAATGCCTTAATGAATTATGTGATGGTCAGCTCCAGTTACTATATTACAAAATTTTATTTTTTAACATATTATGTAACAGAAATAACTGTACATACAGACTTGGAGACTACTTCTCTGGCTTCAGAGTGAAGCCAGAGAAGTAGTCTCTACGTCTGCATGTAGTATGGACCAGTTTCACCAAGTAAGGGCAACAACAATCAATGAATTGGAAAGAAATAACTGTACTTTTCTAGACGGGCATCCAATTCACAAACAAATAAATCAATAAGCCCTGAAATACATAAAATAACATATTTCCAACCAACTACATCTTATTACATATTTAACAACAAAATTAACACGTAAGTGTAAAGAGATTAATTATATATAACACTATCACAGATCAGGTAAACATTCACATACAAAAGGAAAATACTATTTTGGTTTTTGTTCTTTTTTTATCTTTCAATTAATTTTAAGAGTTGACAAGATTTTCAAAAGGAAAGCAACAACACTACTAGATGAATTTAAAGCTATGGTCTCTTTCAAAATAAACTAGAACTGAGTAGGATTTAAAATTTAAAGCAGTCTACAAAAAATTGCTAAATTAAAGTGTATTATGTTTGTAAACCAGCTATAGAAAAAGTAAATTTGTGATGTTTATTAAAACATTTATTTATTTATTCATTAAAACTGCTCCATGGATCTCTACAAGATATCGGAAATAGTCAAAATACAAAAAACAGCTTATATTAAAATTTAAAATTAAAATATTCGTCTACAGAAAAAAAAAAGCTCTCTAAAAAACGATTTTAAAGCAAGCTTAAATTGCCCGAGGCTGCTCAAATTTTTGACGCTGTCAGGTAAATGATTATATAAGCGTATTGCAGTGTTGCGAGGTTGTAACGGTATAAACTGGATAGCTAAACATCTAGGCTAATTTGGACGTAATTGTGGTTCCTCCCCTGCGTTGTAAAAAGAATTATTGGCGACAACTGTGGTTAATTCTTCTGGATATCCCTCGTATAATGAATCGAATTTAGATCTTTCGTAAATTATTTATATTTGTATTACCCCTGGTATATCGGGCCGGCTTACACGCTTGCGTGGCCGTGGCCGTAGTTCGGAAAGGGTCCGCATGTTGAAGAGGATAGATGGCTGGAGACGTATGTGATGCGAGAGAGAGCGAAGGATGTGGCAGCACCTGTGTTTTCGAGTCGGAGATATGAATGCGCTGAAAGTTTCGAGAGAGAGATTTCGTTGGTAATTTGTGGAGTTAACACGTGGTTCCGTCTGAGGAGCAAGTTTTGGATATTAAGTATCCTCCCTTGTGGGTTTTGTTGCTCTCAGAATTTAATCTGCAGTCTTTCTGGTGATGTCGTAATGTACGGATTTAGTGCCGAAGGCTGTGGAGAGACCCGTTTAGGGGATTTAAGGACCACATTTATCGTATCCCGTTGTGGAATTTCGTTTCCGTCTCTGGAGGTAAGAAATCATCCTCTCTCTTAACTGTAACACCTTTAGCATCCTGTTACTTGTTGTTTTTAGGGACCTTGTACCGGCTGGATTTTCCTTGTACCGGAGGAAGTATACCTTGTATCGGCTGGAGCATTCCTTGTACCGGCTGGATTTCTCGTACCGATGAAGTCTTTGTGTAGGGCGATTTTTGTGTGCCGAATAGCCTTGTGGTAGGCAGACATTATGGTATTGGGCGATATCTTTGGTAAATTCACGTACCGTAAATTTGGAGTGGATTAGCGAATTTTTATGTACCGAACAAGATATATGGCTGTCGAATTAAATGGAGAAAGGAATTAGGATCTCAGTAAGAAGGTCTTCCCTATCGTTGTCGCATTGCCGTACCGTTTTTGCATTATTCCCGTGGTTGCAGTCCCGTATTCCTAGAGGCCTTGGTTTGGTTTGAAATTTGATGATAATTAGATGGCCTAGAAGTCCAGGAATTTAAGTAAGAATTTTCCGTTTTGTGATAACGTATAAAGTGATAAGAGACATTCTTGATAAGATACATTTTTAAATATTCATCTGTGTTAAATTTATTAAAATCAAATCGAATTTATTTTATTTTAACTTCACTAAATATGGTACAGATTTTTATAAGACCACTATTAATATAATTGCTTCACTTTTGAGAGTACTATTAGTTAACATTTACTGTTAGCATTAGACCAGCTTATTGATTATTCTTTGGGACTTGATCTTTAATCAAGCCACTTACCGTACTTATCACGTAATTAAGTAATATTTGGGGAAAATAATTTGTGAGCTTTGCGTGCACGAAAAGTGGAATTTTCCGTAGAACAACTATATTTGTAGTACCTTCATAAATATTCAGTAAAGATCTTGAGTATTTGGTAGTAAGCCATTTTTGTGATATTATAGAGACTTAGTTATTTTTATTTATTAATTTAGATCAGAATTTTAAAACAACTTTTAATAAATTCTTGTATGCCAAAGAAGCTTAATAAAAGCCCGTATTTTATCATATTTTAGGTGTTTTGGTTTTGTGTGGTTGTGTTTTCTTTTCAGGACTGTTGATAGATTAGATCATTACCGTTATCTTTATTTGCGGGTCTATGAGACCATACCGTTCCGAAATTTAATTTGTGTTATCGTAATTACATCTCCCTGGTAGCTTCCTGTGCTCGATTGTGGTTGGCTATAGTTGCCAGTGTGATCCAAGAATTCTTGGTTGTGTTGGATCTGGGCAAGGAAGCATATTTTGTGAACATCTTGTTAGAATATCCGGGAGTGGAGGTTAAACAATCAAGTGGCGCCCCTAATTAAGATCTTATTTTAACCCACGCCCATCTCCACTGTATAAAAGCTGGCGGCCCTCTAACTTCCCGGTAACTTAGCTTATGCCAATGACAAATTAAATTTGTGGATAGGTTAGGAATTATTTGAGCATTTGTCATCTGGTATAAAAGGAAGCGCGGCGGCGTCATAAGGTGCCCGATTAATCTATTATATCCTATAAGGGGGAACATACAAATCTTTAGCCTGTCTTGTTTCATACGCTGTAATATTACCGCAGGTACTAAAAATTGCAATCTTTTTTTGACATAACAAAGCGCCTCAAGCATATATAGGCACGTCACTGTTGAAATGCCATACCGTATAAATAATGGTCTACAAGATGCGGAAGACGACAGGCCAAACATAGTACGGATAATTATCTTCTGCATCAACAGAACCCTCCCCATATGCACATAGCCGCCCCAACACAGCAAACCATATGCCAGGAGACAGTTGACACTACCATAGTAGCATGTCAACAACGCCTGAGTACTCAAGGAATCCCTCAGCTGCAGCAACGCGTAATTCCTAGATGCAAGAGAGGCCACCACATGGTCAACATGGACGTCCCATGATAAGTTACAATCCAGATTGATCCCTAAAAACTTTACAGACGTGCCCTGTCTTATTGAACCGTTATCAGATCTCAAATATAGGCTCAGATTCGGATGTACACCCACCGGAGAAAAAAGAAGCATTTCAGTAGTCCGCATGTTAAGAACCAGACCATTTTTCGAACACCAGGCCGACACCTGAGACACACACACATTAGCTGCAGCACCAAGCTATTCAAAACTTTCCCCTGAAATTGCAGCAGTGGTGTCGTCTACACACAAAATTAAGTGGTATTGCTGGAGATCATAAACAACATCGTTAAGGAAAATTGTAAACAAAACAGGGCCCAATATGCTGCCCTGCGGCACGCCGCTCGACACGGCTGAAAATCCAGACATATAGTTCTTACTTGCCTGTCGTATCCTGACAGCCTGACTTCTCCCAGACAGGTAGCTTTTTAGCCATAAATATGCATTTCTTCTTATGCCACAATGCTCCAATTTTTGCAGTAAAAGGGAATGGTTGACTGCATCAAACGCTTTCGAAATGTCGAAGAACAGCCCGGCGGACTTGGACCCACTATTTATGTAATCCAAGACTGTCAGGTAAGTGCTAAGCACGGCATCCTGAGTTGACAGCTGCCCACGAAAGCCAAATTGGCATGGAGACAGCAAATTGTATCTCTCCAAAAAGGACCTAAGTCTTAGCAGAAATGCCTTCTCAAAGATCTTAGAAAAAACCGAAAGCAGCGCAATCGCCCTGTAGTTGTCCAAAAGACGTGGATCTCCCTTCTTAAAGAGAGAGACGACAATCGTCTTCAGGCGCTCAGGAAAACAATCGATTTCAAAGCACACATTTATAACGACTCCGTCACCGGACAGAATACTCGGATTTGCCGCCTTGCTGTTCATCTTCCCTACGTTGACATTTTCTTTAATTGCTTCCCACATAGCTTTATTTCGGTTTTAAAAATTAATTAAAGAGAAGAAGATATAAAAGAAGTACATGAATCATCATTTTTGATCTATCACAATCTGAGGTCTTAGCAAAGGTAAGTATCAAAATATGACTAAAAACTATATTGTAAGTTATGTCTAAACATATTACACAAGTCATAAAACATTCATTCTGTAAAATGTTGATCAATTTACCATAACATAGTCAGAAACATAAGACATATATAGAAACAAGTAAAGGGTGATCCAACTTGAGTTTCCGAGCTTGTTTAAAAAAAAACACACAAATTTAAAGAAGTATTCGGATTTGTTTTTATTAATCAAAAATATTGTATTTCAATAATGATGAAAAATAATATCGATTAAATGGCCGTCTCTGGACCTTCTGCAGCAACCGATCCTTTTAAGGTAATTTCCTATTACTTTTTCGAAGGTTTCGGGCGGTATTTCGGCTCTAACATGACATATGTTGACTTTTAGGTGCTCCAATGTTTCAGGTTTGTTGGCGTAGACACGACTTTTTACCTAGCCTCACAAAAAAGGTCCAGTGGCGTCAAGTCGCATGATCTTAGCGGCCAGTTGACTTCACCAAAACGTGAAATGATACGACCCGGGAACTTTTCACGCAAAACATCCAACGTTGCGCCCGCTGTGTGACAAGTTGCGCCATCTTGTTGGAACCACTTGTCGTCGATGTCAATATCTTCGATTTCATGCCAGAAATAATCAGCAATCATGCACCTATAGCGCTTACCATTGACTGTTACATTGTTTTCAAAAAAGTAAGACCCAATAACGCCACCTGACCACAATGCACACCAAACAGTTACTTTTTGGCCATGTAATGGAGTTTCGTGGATCACATGAGGATTTTCTTCGCCCCATAATCGACAATTCTGTTTATTGACATAGCCGGACAAAGGAAATGTGTCTCATCAGAAAATAATTTTGTTTTGAAAAGTCTGCATCAACTACCTGCTGCTCTAACACCCAATCTGCGTAAATTCTTCGCTGTCGATGGTCTCTTGGCTTTAGTTATTGTGTTACTTGAATTTTATACGGCTTTAGATGCAAGTCCTGGTGCAAAATTCGCCGTAAGATAAGTCTAAAAGCTGTGAACGCCAACGAATCGACACTTCCGTGTCTTCGGCCACACTTTCACTTACAGCAGCAATATTTTCTGCTGATCGGATGCCACGATGATGCACATGCCTTACCCTGTCTCCAATGCTTCCAGTCTCTTGAAATTTTTGCACTACGTTGCGAATTGTTCGCTTGGTAGGACGATTAAATTGACCATAATCTTCCCGTAAATTGCTTTACACAGTTCGTACAAAATTGTTATTTCTGTAAAACAATTCAACAATTTTAACACGCTCAGCGGTGGTTAAGCGATCCATTTCGTAAATGTATAGTGTCAGACTGACAGTTGAGACCTGAAAAACATGTGCTTTTTGACAACTTCTTGATTTACGGTGCTGCGAACATAGGAAACTCAAATTCGATCACCTGTTACATTTGGCAAATTAAAAGATCAAAAATCACTAAAAAGGCTTTTGCCAATGTAAAAGGTGAAGGCGTTTTTCTGTGCTGATAGGATTTATTTTGACATGCAGTATACATGGATTGTTTTAACCAGCCTTGGAAAGTCGAAACAACAAACTTTATCTTCAAACAAGCTACCTGAACCTGGCCATTGCTTATCATGCATGCCATCTAGTAGCGTTATTACCTAAATAGGCTTCAATATCACCTCTTGTTTTGTTTATGCCATTCTGCCACATACTGGCTATTATCTTTAAACAGCGATAAATGTTTTTTTGTTTGTTCTAAATGTCGTTCAACTAACTCATTTTAATTGCAGATTACATTTGCTTTTGATAATTTGAAAATTAGATGATATCTGACCAACGGGATGGAAGGACGTTCTCATGTGGCCTTGTATGAAGGTAAAGAAAGTAAGAGTGCAAATGGTTTGTTACAAAATTTCTGCCACTAAGGTTAAATTCTTAGTCTATTAAACATTTTTATACATAAAACCTTATATAACTTGGAACCAACATTTGGAATAAAATCATTTTAGCTAGCTAGAAATTATAATAGAAAAGACCACAATAGTTCAACTGAAATTTCAGTTGTAAGTGACCTGAAAATCAGATCAGTGTTACTGATAGAGACAACGGTTAAATTTAATAATTTAAAGGTAACGAAGGCATAGTAAAATTTAAAATGTTTTTTTTACAGATCATGAAAGACCACGTGCATTATAAAAAGCAATATGGAACAGACAGTTTGAATATTGATGACATTTATCTTATTATTATCTATTTAAACAAACATCTGCATATATACTCTTTTAATGTTCCCATGTTATTTGGCAACTGACAGCATAAAACATCTACTTACAATAATTGCTTTGAATTTTGTACTTAACAGATATGTACTCAATAGATGTATTCTTTTCATCATTTTTTTCTCACCTTTAACGTTTTTTGTTTTATTTCTATTTTATTATCAACATAAGTGAGTATGAAGATATTACAGATTTACTATTGCAACAGAATTCGACTGCACGATGAACTCAGTAGTTGTAAAATGTACAATAGCATGTGTAAATATTTAAATTTTCTGTAAAACATGATAATCGAATATAGAAAATATAATGCAATAGAGAATTTTTATTCAAAGTTGTTACACTTCGAAAAATTTGCACAAACATCCATTTTAGAATCTTCTGATCCTAAAAATGGCAAAATCCAAAGGAGAATTTTTATTCAAAGTTGTTACACTTCGAAAAATTTGCACAAACATCCATTTTAGAATCTTCTGAAACTAAAAATGGCAAAATCCAAAGGAGAATTTTTATTCAAAGTTGTTACACTTCGAAAAATTTGCACAAACATCCATTTTAGAACCTTCTGATCCTAAAAATGGCAAAATCCAAAGATTGTGTCTATGTAAGCGATTTTGAAATTTGAAAATCAGTCAGCTAATAACTTATTTTTTTTACATGTAGTATCCTTATAACAGTTTATCTACAGCACATTGGTTCATACATAATATGAGAGTTGAAAACTATTGACAGACTGTTCTTATTCCAAATTTTGTTAAGCTGTTTGAATCTCGTCTTCATCGCTGCTGTAAGCAAGGTACTTGCTTAGGTATTTGCATTTTAGATAATTTTCATATATCTGATTAACCTTATTAAAACATCTGGAGGAGTAGAGCTTTAGATTCCAATGTGGGCCATAATTATGGGACAGCCGGTATAGCCCTAGCTGTCGCCAAGTAATAATTAATAGTATATTTTACTATATTTATACAATCAATTTAGCCATTGCTAAATACAGGTATAATTACGAATATTGTGAAATAATTAAATCATGTCAGTTTATTTTACGGCCGATAAAGTTTGCATAAAAACTGCCAGTCAGTGGATTTAATATTATTAACAAGAAGGGAGGAACTATGGAAGAAAGCTCCTCTGAGCAGTGCCCGTGCAGATATCTATAAAAGAGAGAGAGAGGTAACCAACGGCAAGTCGGTGGGCAAGGGATGGCAGCCTTTGGGTGAGGGTAGGGTCACCGATGAGACGTATAGCTCTCTTCTGAATGGAGTCCAGGAGAGCGAGTGTAGAAGCGCCAGGGGCACCTCAGATGTAGGAGCAGTATTCGAGGTTTGGATTTATTTGTGAAGTATATAAGGTATAGAGATTAGCTGGTGAAAAGTATTTGCGGAAGAAGAAACCTAATTTATTAGCAGCAGCTTCTGTAATTGATGTGACATGTTGGTGCCAATTGAGTTTTTGATCCACAGAAATGCCAACAAGAGAAAAGCACTCATTACTTTGAATAACTTGGTTGTTCATTGTGATGAGTCTAGCGCTGGTGTATCTCTTATGAGATAGAAAGCAAGACTGAGATTTGGTGGGGTTGAATTGTACAATATTTCTACTTCCCCAGTCTAATATTTTTTGGAAATCCACGGAGACAGAACCCTCCATGAGTCTGCGATCCTCATCTAATTGGGCTAAAGAGACAGGCTTAGAATATTGTATATTTGAGTGGAGGGTGCTGTCATGACAGGCTTGAAATATAATTAAAATCGTTTAACACTAAAGAGAAATGTAGAGGTTGATTTTGTGATTAATATACGAGGGGCTTTATATAGATATTAGAGCCGTATGGGCTTCAATGAGAACTTAAGTGTATTGACGTTAGAGAAATCAGAATGCGATAGTTAAAGTAATTTTGAGGTAATAGAAAGTGTCAGAACTAAGTCATGAAGGGCTTTAAATACAATTAAAATCCTGTAACCCTAGATAAGTGGAATATTGCGTAGACTATATACTGGAATATTCCACTCATGTACAAATTTTGAAAATTTTATCTTTAGCCGTTTTAAAAAGAACTAAGGAAAATCGTTTTAAGCATAACAACTTTAACACCCTGTCTCTCAGTATTACAACCTTAAAAGGAGAAATGTTATATGAGCTACCCCTACTATTTTTTCAAGGGCAACTCACACCCCAATTTGTCTGAAGTATAATCAGACACCCAGTATATATATATATATATATATATATATATATATATATATATATATATATATATATATATATATATACAACAGATTTCATTAGTGAATTTTTTTTAAGAAAGTTCACTAAAATGTAAAAAGAATACATCCAATACCTGTTATCAAATCAATGTTCAATTTTTTTTTGATATTTACAGATCAGTTATTCCATAAATAATTCTTTACAGTAAATTTATTACTTTACAAGGAACAAACAGATTCAGGGCTTATATAATAGTGATATATATACACACATTTTGTTTGCTTGTGTTCGAGCATATCTCAATGAACATACAGTTAATATATAACAATATTTGCACAAGTTAGTATGATAGTGGTACAATAGTCTGTGTTTTTTGCTTATTTGTCATCTTTAATAATACAATTTGTGTTAGCAATAGTAGAAAAATATAAACAATGACAGCTATCGAATGCTATATGTTTTCTCCTACATATTTCTCATCTATTTATGGATTTCCTTATGCAGTACTGTTACCACCAATGGTACAAAATGTAGGTTTTGGCAACTGATACCTTCGAGTACTCATAGATCGCTCTAATGGCACAACTTCCGTGGCTATTGGGTATGACGTAGCCCTTTTAGCAGATCGACTGTGGAATAGAAATCAAAAATAAATAGTATATTATAGTAAAAATTGTTTTGCTATTATATATTAGATACATTGCTGTTTTCAAAAAATATATTTAAAACCCACGTTATATTTGCTCAATTTGTAAATTAAATAAAAGAAAAAAGTCTAGATGCAACAAGTACATTATGGTAGTGAATTTGCAATAAAATGTTTTTAGTGGCAAATCTGTTTTTTTTTAAGAAAGCAGGCATCAAATTGTTTACCAGTATAACATATACAGTGTGTCCCAAACTGGATGGAAATGTATTGCTATCTCTGTTATTATTAGAGACAGGGCAACGGTTAAATTGGCAATGTTTTGTAGAATTTTATGCTCATTCCAAATGTGACTTGTATTTTACCCTGCCCCTTTTCGTTTTCGAGTTATTTTGAAAAACACAAAATTTGTCGATTTATTTTTTCTTCAATATCTAAGTAGGCGTTGATCTGACACATTATCAGGACACTTTTTGTGTAATCTTTTTGTGCTATTCTCAACTTTGGATTGTCATTGGTTTCTAAGCTACAGGTATCAACGTTTGTTTTTATTATGGCAGCCATCTTGGATTTTTTGCTCATGTGATAGCCTGTGAAAAGAGCTTTCCAATGATGTACAACATGCTCGAGAAATGTTGTAATTGCACTGACAATTTTGAGAAAAACCGTTTTGAGGATAGTAGGCTATTAAATCCAATACCAGAAAACAAATGACAAAAAAAAGTGTTCAAAAAGCAGTAGGCCATGGAGTCTAACAATAGACTTCTACTTTTAACATAATTTTCCGTAATGATTCATGATCAAAAAAATAAGAACTTTGAGCACACCAATGAATCGGCCCATTATTACAAATGATATTTTACATTACAACATTATCCTAAAAAATTGTTATAATCCAATTAAATAGGTAAACCTAGTAAATAACCAAATTTACTAACAGAACTCAATAAAATGCAGATTAATGATTTACGAAGACGCCTTTGAAAATTGTTTCATTTTTAAATGTAAGTCAACCGAAAAACAACAGAAGAAAAGTTGCTATAGATATAACACTATCCCGACAATTAAGAATACTGCCATTCTTTGACTACCTTTCTGAAAAAACCGACCATCTGATTTCTGAATATCCTTCCTCCGAGGTCACTATTCTTGGTAACTTCAGTGTCCATAATAAGGAATGGCTAGGATCTTCAAAAACCGATCCACAAGGAAGAGCAGCGGAGGCCTTTGCAGTCAGCAATTCTTTAGCCAATATGGTTCATCAACCTACTTACTTTCCTCGCATCCCAATACACAGTTCAAATCCCTTGGATCTCCTTGTTTCTACAAATCCTGACTGCTATAAGATATCAGTCACCGCCCCCTTGGGTCGCTCAGAGCACGGCGTGGTCTCTGCTTCCTGCGGAATGCAACCCGAGGTCACACAGTCATCACGCCCATGTATCGTTTGGCACTACAACTCCGTGAACTGGGACTAAATGCGAGATTACTTTTCCTCATTTCCATGGGCGTCTGTCTGCTTCTCTCATCCTGACCCCTCTCATATCTCACAAAACGTCACTGAAATTATCCAAGCTGGCATGGAATTATTTATTCCACGTACACAGAAAACCTCTGCAGCCACTCAAAGGCCCTGGTTCTCTAAATCCTGTGACAAGGCCAGACTTGAAAAGGACAAAGCTCACAAAAACCTTCTACACAATCCCAGTCAAGAAAATCGTCAAGCATTTAACGACGCAAGAAACCGCTATGTCCGCATTCTTTCTGAGGCAAAAAACTCGTTTAATAACCACATCAAAAACAAAGTCTCTTAAGCTCCAGCGGCAGCAAACCCTTCTGGACTCTTGCTAAATCTATTGGGAATAATTTCTGCAAGAGCACGTTCCCACCTCTTGTCTCAGGGGATGAACTTGTTTCTACCGCCCTGGGCAAGGCTGACCTTTTTGCCTCGTTGTTCGCCGGCATCTCTACTCTCAACCCACCTCCAAATGTTCAACCACCAACAGTCCCCAATGTCGCGCATAAAATGACGGATATCATTTTCAAAACTAAAAAGGTACGAAAGATGCTCTCTTCTCTTAATACCAGGAAAGCCGCTGGCCTTGGCGAGATCCCAGCAATTGTTCTCAAAAAATGCGCACCAGAACTTGCTCCTGTCCTGACTCGTCTGTTTCAGTCTTCTTACAATAGAGGCATATTTCCTAGTAACTGGAAAACTGCTCGAGTACAACCCGTTCTCAAGAAAGGATCGAAAGCGCTTTCTAGCAACTACAGGCCTATTTCTCTCCTTTCAGTCATCTCTAAAGTGATGGAAAAGTATATAAACACCGAATTACTAAAATTTCTGGTCTGACTTGGTATAACTGGAGCTACGACGACATCATGCCCCACAGCTGCAATAGAGACAATACTGAATCGTGGTCCACTTCAGATATACATGAAAAAAGAAACAGCACTGAGTGCTTCGAGACTAAGCAGACAAATTCAAACCAGCAGACGTGGTTGGCCACTTGAGGATCTTGGAAATTATAAGAATTTATAGAGAACACATACTAAAGGACCATTTCTCTGGCTTCACAAACGTTTGTTTTCTTCTCTTCGAAGGTTTCAGAGACGAAAATAAACATCTATGAAGCCAGTTAAATGTTCTACATCTGTATATACTATGGAACCGTTTCACCAAGTAAGAAAAATAACAGTTAACGAATGATATACTATCCTTTGAGAATTTTAAAATTAGAACATAATGTATCATAGGTTACCCCATGCTTGAAATGAGGTCAGAGTTCACGAGCCCGCGAATCAGCAGGGAAAACAACTTTACAGTGTAAATCCCCGACCGCGAGGCATGGCGGGGGGAGACGCCGGGCCTACCACGGGACCCGGTCGTCTGGTTCACGGACGGATCCGGCGGGGAGAGTGAGACGGGGGCAGTTGTTTATTCGGAAGGACCGAGGGTAAGTCATAGTATTTCCCTCGGAGTCCATGCAACGGTCTTTCAGGCCGAAATGTACGCCATCCTGCACTGTGTGCGGGAGAACAAGAGGAGGGGCTACACCAATAAGCGGATCCTCATAACCACAGACAGCCAGGCAGCCCTTAAGGCCCTAAGTAGCCCACGGGTAAATTCCTGGCTGGTGAGAGTGCCGAGACGAGACGAGCGACCTGGCTGGGCAAAATGAGGTCACCCTCATCTGGGTGCTGGGTCACTCGGGAGTCAAAGGCGATGAAGAAGCTGACACTCTCACGAAGAGAGGGTCAGAAGAACCATTTATGGGACCAGAACCGGTCCTGGGCGTGACAAAGAGCACTGCCAGGGGAGCCATTAAGTCCTGTGTCAGAAACGAACACAATGTGTACTGGACAGACTGTCCAGGGCTCAGACAAGGGAAGTCAGTAATTGACGAACCCAGTTTAAAGAGAGCTGTGGAGCTGCTACATCTTAGCAGAGGACAGCTCAGAAATATAACAGGTCTCGTGATGGGACACATGGCCGTCAAGAAACACCTGCATAAAATGGGGCGGTTCGAAGCAGACCTCGCATGCAGACTCTGCGGCGAGGTGGAGGAATCAGCCCAGCACATCTTGTGCGAGTGTAAAGCTCTGGACCGCAAAAGACAACTGATCTACGGACACCCTAGACCCGAGACAGAGCAATATAAAACTTCACCCTACCAATTGCTGTGCAGACTAGTTCAAGGCACAGTGATTTTGGAATGGGTGGAGTAAAAAGACTAAGGGCATGTACAATAAGCCAAAAGCTGCAGTGCTATCGGGGCGGCAAAGTCGCGGACGAGCCCTGAGGGAAAAAAAATAGGCTAGACTTGGCAATGCTGTTCCTGATGAAAGCTCTGTGCACTCGCCAGGCAGCTGCGCATCGACACATGAGTCTAGATACAGTTAGTTAATAATTACCAGTAAGAACTGATAATGTGTAATATGCACAATGTAATTATTTAATAATTATTGTAGTAGTCAATACAATAAATGAATTGTTGAACTATATCAGTGTTTAAATAATACACATAAGTCCAAAAGTGTAGAAAAAAGCAAGTGCGTAATGGTAGTGAATTTTCATAGAAACGATATGGCACAAAATGTTTTATTAGAACTTTTTTTTCTTGTAATATAGAAATCTAAATTTTGGTGTATAGTTTACTTTTCATATCGTAAACCTACCTACCAAATTTTGTTATCATAACTTTTTTATTCTTGAGATAAAATTTTTTTTTCGAATGAAAACTCAAAATTTTCCAAGAAAACCTCGTCCGATTTTCCCGACTAACCAAGCCATTTATAAAAGGAAGGTACGTGCCAAATTTTATCAAAATCGGTCCATTATTTTTTGAGTTATCGGTGATCGGTGTGATACATACATACATACTATATATATATATATATATATATATATATATATATATATATATATATATATATATATATATATATATATATATATATATATATATATATATATATATATGGTGGCGCATTGAAAACGAAACAGACCGATTTGCGTCCAGAGAATTTTTTTTTTAAAAACGCTGAAACACGTCAATTTTAATATTGAGGGGGGCATGTTTTGACATAAAACTCAACTTTGTCACATCAACCCCTTAAGGGTGATCATAACAACCCTTATATTTTAAATAAGGTACATGGGTCGAGTGTTACATCATTTGAAAGCTCTTTCTTTTCTGAATTCAGCACATTAATTTTTTTGGAAGTTTTATCAACTCGTTTAAAAATTATTCACAGTTGAAGATGCAAAAACGCATTTCACTCATTCCGATAAGAAATGTGTTGATAGTCAATGTTTTGTTGGTATGTAAACAAAAAATTGACTATCAGAACATTTCTTATCCGAATGAGAGAAATGCGGTTTAGTATTTCAGTTTATCGGTCCGTTTGATACTTGATAGTACTACCGAAAATTAATTCCACAATGGTGTATTCTGTAGAAGAAAGAGTTGAAATAATTACTCTTTTTTTCAAAAACGATGACTGTGCCAACCGTACCGCAAATTTGTTTAATGAACAATATCCGAACAGACATGTTAACAGAAAATACATTTTGGAGTTAGTTGCAAAGTTTCGACAAAGTGGTTCAGTACCCAACAAAAAAACCGGATCCTGAACGTGAATTTCCGGCTAGAAATTTTCACGAAGTCCACACTCAAACTCCACAGAAATTGAATGTCTGGACCGGCATTTTTGGAGACCGTTTAATCGGCAATTTTTCTTTATGGCAATTTGAGTGGCGAAACGCATTTGGAGTTACTAGAAAATATCGTTTACCCTCTACTAATTGACATTGTTGAAAATGATGATCGCTATCAAGAAAATCAATTAGTGTTTCAACAAGATGGAGCTCCTCCGCATTTTTCACAACGTGTTAGGAAGTTTTTGAACAGAGACTTTCCAGGACAATGGATTGGGCATAGAGGTGCTATTGAGTGGCCCCCTAGATCACCGGATTTAACTCCTTTAGACTTCTTTCTATGGGGCCATTTAAAGAGTAGAATTTACGCAACAGAACCAGAGTCTCTGGAAGAATTACGACGACGCATTGTTGAAGAATGCCGTCTAATAACTACACAAATGCTCCAGAATATCAGAGCTCGTTTTGAACAAAATTTGTACTTTTGTATGGAAGCTGGTGGTCAACAATTTGAACACTTACTTAACTGAATAAACATTTTTGAACGTTTGGTTTTGTTTTTTAGTTTTTTTTTAACGAAAAATTGACTAATTAGTGCATTTCTTATCACAATGAATGAAATACATTCTTGCAACTCCAACTGTGAATAATTTTTAAACGAGTTGATAAAACTTCCAAAAAAATTTGTGTGCTGAATTCAGAAAAGAAAGAGCTTTCAAATGATGTAACACTCGACCCATGTTCCCTATTTAAAATATAAGGGCTGTTGTCACCACCCTTAAGTGGTTGATACAACAAAGTTGAGTTTTATGTCAAAACATGTCCCCCTCAATATTAAAATTGACGTGTTTCAGCGTTTCTTAAAAAAAAATTCTCTGGGCGCAAATCAGTCTGTTTCGTTTCCAATGCGCCACCCTGTATATACAGTTATATAAAAATTGAAACTGACCCCGGATATGGGTTTTAGGGGTCCTAGTTCGCGCTCATTTGCAAAAATGTTTTCAAAATTCAAAAGTCGGGATCTCTCGATTAGTGAATTTCTTCTACGAAGATTCACTAATAAACAGGATTATTTAATAAGATTGCGGACAATTCGACACAAATTGATATGAAAACAGCAATGTTTATTTTGTTACATTCAAACACATATTAAGCAAATATCTCACTGAAAAATTGAACAAACATCTAAATTTTCCCCATTCATTATGTGTCTCAAAAATCACTGAAAATAACTTCTCTTGTGTTAACAAACGGGAGCAAATTAACACGCACAAGATCAAAATTGCATATGTAAATATTAACTGTGCGGAGCCTTTAACATAAACAAAAAGTAGCTCCAAATTTAACTGTATTTAAAACCATAGAAAAAATCTTTATTACAATTTTCAATTCTACAAGTGTCTGGATAATTTACCTTACCAAAACTGGTACGATACGACGAACTTCTTAAGTTGACTTGCTATAACTGCAAATTACATGCATTATCTTCAATTTAGGGTGAAAATTTGAAGATCTACAAGAGCTTGAGCAATAATATATGAATACAAAAAATATACAAAGTGACCAAAAAAGTTTGGTGTCCCCACATCTGATCAGGACCTCAAATGCTTCTGATCACCTTTTACTATAAAACAGTTTATAAAGTTTTAGTTCTAAGTTGTAATACAAAGATACAGAGAGGTCAAGTAGAAATAAATATTAACATTGGTTGCATCAATCTTTTAAATAATTACACATCAAAGAATACTTGGAAAATTTAGAATTTCTACTGCAGTAAATCAGAAATAAATGCCTTTTTCTAAATATGTTACTTTAAATGTGGTAGCAGTGAATATCTTTGAAGCCAAATCAGATTATTTTCAATTCTAAAATACAGTTCTACAAGTTGCAGTTACAGCCCTGTAAGCAATTACAGTTTTTCAAATTTATGATCGCAAAACCTAAATCATATGCTTAAGCAGTTCTAAATGAATTGTGTGCCAAAGCAATACATTCATTTCATTAATTTAACTATTTGTTCAACCTTTCTACTATGAAATAAAGTCACGTTACAAACACACAAAAAAAGCAACTAATTGTTGGTTGTGTTAAGATGATAAGATCACTACTTACAAAGGGGTACCCAAAAGAAACTGAACTGATAAGTACAGGGGTGAGTATTATAAATGATAACCCCCTTATATATTTGTTATTTCTGGGCGAATTGATTCGTTCAAAAACTTATTTTGAACAATTTTTAACGTAGTTTCTGAATCTGCTATCGCTTTTCAAGAATTTTTAAAAATGTACGAGGTGGAACAAAAAATGTAGTTTTTTTTAATGAAACACCCTGTATTTTTTTACATATTATAATTTGTCGATTTTTTCTGATTACAAAAATATATAGCTATAGCACATTTGGATAAGCAGTTTTTAGGTTATGACGACATATGTAAAACGACAAATCTGTTTACGTATTACCCAATAATATACGAAGTAGCCTTTGGAAATAAAATTTTAACTTTGTATAAACGTCAAAAAGGTTAAGATTTGTTAGTGCTTTTTCTATTAGGTATCTTTATTGTGTGCACAAAAGCGATCATGCCTTATCATTTAAGATTAAGATTTTATTGTGAGTGGGCTATTCCAGTCCCTCCACCGCGACCTTAGGTCTATTGTGACTCACGTCTAATTATTTAGATTTCACCCATCAATTCCAGCTTCCTGAGGGAGTCGATCTTTTCTTGAGGGTGAAAGTTTGTTTGGCAGGTGTACTGCCATCTGAGTAAAGTCTCTTACGCGTTTCGAAGCTCAAAGAGGGATAACCCCTCTCCGAGTTCATCTGGACCCGACATCCGTCAGGGTTTGCCTCGAGGCGGTATCATGAAGTCCCGCTCTCGAACAGCATCTAATCTCCAGTTGTAATCCACCCTTAGAGATCTCAGCTCCCCTCAGGCTCTTCCAAACCTGACACCTAACAGTGTTAAGACTCAAGGCAACATCCCATCGAGTCCCGCTCCAGAGCATCACCCCAGCGAGGCCGTCCGTCCGTTTCGTAGCGCACAGTATGGGCTCCAAACTCCGGGTGTTTACCACTCAT
Source organism: Tillus elongatus (assembly GCA_964006375.1). NCBI lineage: Eukaryota > Metazoa > Arthropoda > Insecta > Coleoptera > Cleridae > Tillus > Tillus elongatus. Next base: position 245,430,865 of record OZ023263.1, on the reverse strand, counting down.
CAGAGATCACAGCCCCCCGGGACGTCTGGACACACGACACACGCCAGGGCTCAATCCAGGGCGGTATCATCTGGAACCCCGCTCCCGAGTAACAACCAAGCGAGGCCAATTGTCAGTCTCTGAGGCCACAGTGGAGGCGCCAAACTCCGGGTGCATATCACTCCCCAGAGATGTCTGCCTCCCCCCAGCCTCACCTGCACCAGACCCCCGCCAGTGTTTTATTGACTCGAGGCGATATCATGAAATCCCGCCCTCGAGCAGCATCCAGGCAGGGTCGTTAGCCTGTATCGATGCTCACAGAGTATGCCCAAGTCTCCAGGTGTAATCCACCCCTAGAAACCACAGCCACCACCGGGTTCGTCCAGGCCCAACACCTGCCAGCGTTTGCTTAAATTTCACCCAACAAGTCGAGCTTCCAACAGGAGACGACACCTGCGAGGTGAAACTTTGTTTGACAGATGTACTGCCATCTGAGCGAAGTCGCTTGCCCGTCTCAAAGCTGAAAGAGAGATAACCTCTCTCCGAGTTCGTCTGGACCAGACATCCGTCAGTGTTTGACTCGGTGCAGTATCATGAAGTCCTGCCTCCGAGCAGCATCCAAGTGAGGTCGTTTGTCCGTTTCGAAGCTCACAGAAGAGGCCTCAACCCTTAGTTTTATTCCACCCCTAAAGATCTCAGCTCTCCTCCGGAATCTATAGACCCGACACCCACCAGTGCTAGACTCAAGGCGACATCCCATCTAGCCCCGCTCCCGAGCATCGCACAAGCGAGGACGTCCGTCCGTTCCGAGCACACAGTGGGGGCCCCAAACTCCGGGTGTTTACCACTCATCAGAGTTGTCAACCCCCTCCGGGTCGTCTAGACACACGACACCCGCCAGCACTCAACCCAAGGCGGCACCCATCCCGCTCCCGAGTAACAACCAAGCGCGGGCAACCATCCATTTCTAAGCCCAGAGTGGAGGCCTCAAAATCTGGGTGTACATCACTCCCCAGAGATATCCGCCTCCCTCCAGGCCCACATGGACAAGACCCCCGCCAGTGTTTGATTCCAATTAGTCGCCTTTTACGACAGACAGGAGTTACCTTGGGCCTATTCTTTTAGTTAGTCCCCAGAACCACAGGGGACATGCCTTATCATAGTTTAGAGAATAGGCGTAGAATTTTTAGAAATATTCTTATATTGTAATAAAAACATGACAGCTTCACAAAGGGAGTTTAGAAGACTGTATTCGAACATTCAAGAAAATTTACAATACATTTTGTGACACAAATTCATTAAAGAATGCAAATAGAAGAAAAACGAGGAATACTATTGGTGAGGAAATACAAATGAATATTCTATTATCGGTGATAGAAGTGCCAAGTCGGTCTACTTATTTTGTAGCTAAAGATTTAAATGTAAGCCAAAGCAGCGTTATGCAACTTTTAAAAAGAAATAAGTATAAACCTTTTCACATTCTTTCTGTTCAACACTTAACCGAAAATAATCGCCGACAGAGAATACTGTTTTGCCAACAAATTATTGAAAATATAATGAAAACAATGATTTTTTGCGAAATGTGTTTTGGACTGATGAGTCGTCCTTTTCTACAGCTGGTTTGTTTAATAGACATAACAAACATCATCGGGCTACAGAAAATCCACATAAGGTAAAGCAAATCAAAAAAGAAGGACGTAAAACTGTCAATATGTGGTGTGGGATACACCAAAACAAAATAATTGCTCCATTTTTTTTACATACAAATCTCACAGGTGTAGTTTATCTCCATTTGTTACAAGAGCACATTGAGGAATATTTGGATGACTTTCCAGTTATTCTAAATTTAAGAGCAATCTGGCAGCAAGACGGAGCTCCTCCACATAACGTTAGATCTGTGACGAACTACTTAAACCAAAAATATGACCTCTGGATGGGAAAAAATGGTCCCATCCATTGGCTGGCTAAAAGCCCCGATTTAAATCCGCTAGATTTTTCCTTTGGGGTGCTCTCAAGGACAATATTTATAGTGAAGAACTGTCGGGGGACACTGTGCAATTAAAACAGCTTATATGACGAGAAAGAAATTCTTTTAACGAAAATGCAGCGGTATTTGAAGATGTGCGATCAAATGTTTTACGGCGATGTTTCAGATGCAACGGAAGTTATGTAGAAGATACAATATAAATCTTTATATTATTTTGTAATTTTTGTAAGATACTTTTATTTTATTTGTTTCCTTGTGTATGGTTTTGTTATATATTGTGTTGTGACAATCATTGAATAGATATCTTAGCTAGTTTTGTATAATAATTAACTAAGCATTGACAAATCATATTTTTAGGATAAACTAATAGTTTGACGTTTGTATACAAAAGTAAAATTTTGTGTCCAAAGGCTACTTCGTATATTATTGAGTAATACGTAAACAGATTTGTCGTTTTACATATTTCATCATAACTTAAAAATTGCATATCCAAATGTGCTATAACTATATATTTTTGTAATCAGAAAAAATCGACATATTATAATATGTAAAAAAATATACGGTGTTCCATTTAAAAAAACTATATTTTTTGTTCCACCTTGTACATTTTTAAAAATTTTTGAAAAGCGATAGCAGATTCAGAAACTACGTTAAAAATTGTTCAAAATAAGTTTGTGAACGAATCAATTCGCCCAGAAATAACGAAAATAAAAGGGGGTTATCATTTATAATATTCACCCTGTACAATTTAGAGAACTAAATTCATCACAATACAGTTTTTAAACCAGACGATCGTTTCGCTAACAAAGTTTTAGAGGGATGAATAAACTATTTATTCAGCTCTCTGATGACGCTAACTTTGTTAGCGAAACGATCATCAGGTCAGGTCAGGTCAATTTTTCGAAGTATTTGCTTTTATGAATATCAGCTGATTTACTTGTGGTGATGTAATCAATCTGCTAACATTTGCCTTACTGGTGAAGCGACATATTGGAATGGCTTTGAATATTCAATAAATAGACAAATAAATTTTATTTTAGCATAAGCTCCAATGATTAATAATTTAGTGAAAAATGTTAACAAAGTATACAATCCACTAGCTAGACAGTTACTTGTTAAAAATTTGCATGGTTCTGAAAACATTCAACCACAAAATGAGATTTGCTTGTGACGTGACTTTATTTTCCAGGAAGACAATACATATCAACTTGAACAGTCTCTACAAAAAGCTCAGATGAACAGACCACTTTGAAAACTTTGAAAAAATCATTCACTTTGAGTAACAAACTAAATCAAATATCTTATAAAGCTATTGTCAAAATAATGAACTTTCATTGTTTTACACGTGATTGTTACTAGAAAGTGAAAGATTTTTGCAAATTCATACATACATAAATAAAAATTTATATATATATATATATATATATATATATATATATATATATATATATATATATATATATATATGTATATATATATATATATATATATATATATATATATATATATATATATATATATATATATATATATATATATATATATATACAGGGTGATTCACATAAGGACCGACATAGAGCAAGGACATGTAGGGGAACCCAAAATATTGTGATTTAATGCAACTTACCCCTATACTAAGTTGCACCCCTGAGAAGTTATAGGCCTTCAAACTGGTTAAATTTCATAGCCAACATTTGAATTTCAGATGATTTTAAATAACACAGCTCTAATACGTGTATTTAGTTATTTGGAATTTTGTTGAAAACGACAACGTTTTTTGAAAATTAATAAGAGTAATAAAATGTTTAGAATTAAATTCCCCATAAAATGAAATTATAATTTTTTAAATCCGCCAATCGGTTAAAAAATTCTGTCACATTTTAAGGGTGAATCATCCCTTATCAACCCTTCAAAACGCTTCAATTTAATTCTTCTTACTGCCTATTATTGCCCTTGGTACACTCAAAACGTGTACTAAATTAAGTTCTAAGTTCACGCATAACTGAGATATTGATTTTTTTTGAAATTAGAAACACCACTTTGAAGGCCTATAACTTCTCAGGGGTGAACTTAGTATAGGGGTAAGTTGCGTTAAATCACAATATTTTGAGTTCCCCTACATGCCCCTGGTCTTTGTCGGTTCTTATGTCAAACACCCTGTATATATATATATATATATATATATATATATATATATATATATATATATATATATATATATATATATATATATATATATATATAGTTTGGCCCATTTAAGATGGAGACACGCCCGTAACTTTTGTATTTATAATTCGATTTTGATGAGCTGAAGATCAAAAGATATCAGATGGAAAACTCTATAAATGGTGTAAAAATTATTTTCTATGTCACCCGACCAAGGCGAGTGAGTGCCGAGACGAGCAATCTGGCTGGGCAGAATGAGGTCACCCTCATCTGGGTGCCGGGTCACTCCGGGGTCAAAGGCAATGAAGTAGCTGACAGTCTCGGGAAGAGAGGGTCAGCAGAACCATTTATGGGACCAGAACCGACTCTGGGCGTGACAAAGAGCACTGCTAGGGGAGCCATTTTGTCCTCGGTCAGAAACCAACACAAGGTGTACTGGGAAGACTGTCCAAGGCTCAGGCATGGGAAGTCAATAATTGACGAACCCAGTTCAAAGAGAGCTGTGGAGCTGCTAAATCTTAGCAGAGGACAGCTCAGAAATATAACAGGTCTCTTGACGGGACACATGGCTATCAAGAAACACCTGCATAAAATAGGGCGGTTCGAGGGGGACTCTGCGGCGAGGGGGAGGAATCAGCTCAGCACATCTTGTGCGAGTGTAAAGCTCTGGACCGCAGAAGACAACTGATCTACAGTCAGTCTAGACTGGAGACAGAGCATTATAAAACTTCACCCTACCAATCGCTGTGCAGACTAGTTCAAGGCACAGTGATTTGGGAATGGGTGGAGTGAAGAGACTAAGGGCATGCACAATAGGACAAGGGCTGCAGTGCTATCGGGGCGGCAAAGCCGCAGACGAGCCCTGAGGGAGAAAAAAAAGGCCTACTAATGCAGTTTTTTATGTTAAAAAATGGTAAAAAGGGTTAGGGCTATTTTTAGGAGGAAAATGTGTATGCCAGTGAGTTCGCCATCCCTCAAAATAAATATATATACCGAATTTCATCAAAAAAGAAGAATTATTAACCATTTAAGAGAAGTTTATCTGCATGATCATTTTAGTATGGAAACAACCTTGTAACTTCTCTATTTATAACGCGATTTATTTCAGCGGGATCTCAAAAGATAGAAAATAAAGAAGTCTATAGACCCTATGAAAATTGTTTCCTATGCCATTCGTCACGGCCTACTAAAACTATTTTCATATGTCACAGTATTTATAAACTTTTTTCTTGGACTTTTGAGATGTTAATGTTGACTTTCATAGTTCATCATAATAGTTATTTTTTAATAAAATTTGTTAAATAACACCTTACAAGACTGGTGAATCCAGCAGCTTACTTTTTTTTCCCTAAAACCAACCCTAAACCTTTTTTATAATTTTTGACATATGAAAATAGTTTTAGTAGACTGTGGTCGAATGGCATAAGAAACAATTTTCACAAGATCTATACACTTATTCATTCTCTATCGTCTGAGATCTCCTTAAAAAACATCGCGTTATAAATACAAAAGTTATACGGGTGTTCCATATGAGAGCGTCACCCAAATAAACTTCTCTTAAATGGTTAATAACTAGAGATGTGCGAACCCATGTTTTGTTCGAACCGAACTATGAACGAACCCAAGCCAATATGTTGCCTCAAACTTCGAACCTCTGAAATAGTATGTCTAAGGTTCACAGTCGAACTTCGAACTTCCTTGAAATTCAAAATCGAACATCGAACTACCCACAATTCTTCAGTGTTCATATATCATTTCCTTAAATACAAAATTTATGAATATTGTAACATACAATATTTGATATGTAAAAGATGCCCACTCTTTTTACCAAAAGGAAGGGTTCGACAAATTTGCAGGTTGATTGGGTGAAAATGCCTTCCAGTGCTGATCGTTGTGGAGATGGGTCAATGTTAAATCAAAACCACAAAAACAAAAAAAAAATATTCAACTTTTTTAGATTTCTAGATCTATAGATAAGCTCACTTATAAATATGTTGTTGTTTGGTATTGACTAGGCAGTTTTAGCAAACAGATTGAGAGGGTTCAAAGTGAGCATGATAGGTATATAACAATAAAAATTAAGAAAAAAAGGAAACCGACTTCATTAAGAATAACTCAAAAACTACTGGTCAGTTCTTCATCAAATTTAAATGGCACCACATGAGAAGCACCAGCTCTCAAATAAATAAAAAATCATCACAATCGGTTTACCTAGAAAAAAGTTCTGAGGTAACACAGATTAAAAAAAAATGCAATCGTATTGAGAACCTCCTCCTTTTTTGAAGTCAGTTAAAAATAACCACTTACAAGTTTGAACTGTCTACTGATTGTGAATATGTAACTGTTTTGGCTCACTGTGAAATAAAGCATGTTGAAACCAATGTTTTCCAAAGGCAATCTGCAATTATCCTCAAATTCTGAAAATTTACGTTACCGATCGCCTTCGAACACTGCCATCATAATGTTGTTACTGAAAAAGGTGTTTGGAGGCTAGAATATATAAGAAAAATAATTCTGTGATTGCTAAATAGCTCCGTTGTGTCTCAGTGTGTCCCACCTACTATCAAAAATATGCACAAGTGAAATCTCCTGAAATTACGCTATCGACTCGATGAGACCAATAACGAGTTTAAAGCGCCGCTACCGAGTTAAAGTGGCCGCAACTTCGCTACCTTTAACAACATTCAATGTCTGTAAAGTTAAATTTCGAAGTATTTTTGACCAACGAAGTTCGAACTATTTTGGAGAATTGCATATTTCGAACTTCGAACTACTTCAACATCGCTGGTGCGAACATATTTTTGAACCGAAGGTTTGGTTCGAGTTTGGGTTCGGTTCGAAATGTCGAAGCTTCGCACATCTCTATTAATAACTCTTCTTTTTGAATGAAGCTTGGTCAGGCGACATAGAACAATTTTCACAGCATTTATAGTTTTACATCTTATATCTTTTGGTCTCTTCCTCATCAAAATAGAATATTAAATATAAAAGTTATAGCGGTGTTTCCATTTTAAATGGGCCACACTATATATATATATATATATATATATATATATATATATATATATATATATATATATATATATATATATATATATATATATATATATATATATATATATATATATATATATATATATATATATGAGTATGATTTAATTTAGTATATTTTATTACAGTACATTCTTATATGCTATTATTTAATTATTTTTATTTATTTAGTGTGTAAAATGTTAAGCCAATGAATGACGATTATCATTTGATTTATTATCTCCTTTTTAGTTTATATCACTTTTATCTTGTGCTGTTTATATGGGGTGTTGATTAATAACATGTAGTGACATCAGGGGAAGACATACTTATTGCCAGATTCACAAATATCAGTTAATTTTAATCACATGATTAAAATTAACCAAAGGCTTTTAACCAGTCACAAATGTCTTGGTTTAACTGAATCGTTTATTATAAGAAACCCCACATGTCCATAACTTTGACATTTCGCTTTTTTTAGCCTAACAATATGTCCTATAATAGACGCATATTTTAAAGAGAAATAGAACATGTCTAATTCATATAACGATTTCAACGCTAGTTCAAGATATTTATTTAATTGAGATACCCCACAAGTCCCGGGTATGTGCTGTTTCTCAAATAAACGGCTCCTAGCGTCTACATGACGAATTGCATGCGTTTCACATCTTAATGTTTAATGAGTGAATAATTGAACGTGTGATGAGCACTGATAAGTACACTCTAGAGAATCCAATTCATCACAATACAGTTTTTAGACCTAACACGATCGTTTCGCTAACAAAGTTAGCGCCATCAGATGGATGAATAAACCAACCGAATAAAAACTAGAACTACTATTTATGTTAGTTACCAAGCAGTTGCTAACAGCATGCTCTACGAAAGTATACATACAGATCCCATTGTTAAGTCCTAAATCTCTGTAATTTAAACTGCATACCTGCCTTTCTTATACCATGCGCCATTATCAAATATTTCGTCTAAGAAGGACATGCTGGTTACGAAGATAAGTTCGAAAAATGGACTACATAGAACCGGACCTACTCTATTCATCGCAACATTTTTGTTCAAATTTCTAATGATATATATATATATATATATATATATATATATATATATATATATATATATATATATATATATATATACTTTCGTAAGCATCAAACTGACGCGACTGCCTGACATTTTTGGTTAACTTGACCACAAAGAAAATATTTTTATTCCTATACCCATAAACTTTTGAAACGTTACATTACTCGAGTTTAATTTAAAAAATGTCAATTTTCATCAAATCACCCCTTATTTATCCCCTACCTCCTGAAACGATCTTACCCAAAAACAATTTGAAGCTTTCCTTTGTCGGGTGCTAACTGGATACCAAATTTGAAGATGATATCTCAATTCGTTGCGCCTATTAACGGACAGACGTACATTCCAACATATAAAAAATTTTGATTCCAGAATCAAGTTTTCTATATGTTTTGAGACTTTTTACGCCGTTTGAACAAACAAAAATTCTAAATTTTCGGCAACAATATTTCACCCCCACACATTCATCCCTTAATTTAATTTCAGCACAGAGCACCAGATTTTTCACGAAATTAAAAGTTTTCTAATAAATAGACCATAAAACGTGGTATTACTCGAGTTTTAGCGAAAAAATGTCAATTTTCACCAAATCACCCCCCCCCCCCATTCATCCCCCACCCCGCAAAGCGATTTTACCCAAAAACAATCTGAACAGAGAGTCGAAGGCTGCGGACCTGTCGAACATTATAGGAGGTGCCAAGAATGAGAAAATTGCACTTCTCAGGATTGAATCTGAGGTTGTTACTACATGCCCACGTCTGAACTCTCTGCAGGTCTCCATTTAACCACCCAATCTGTTCATCAGCATTAGATACACTAACAGGAATATATAATTGCATATCGTCTGCAAAACACTAAAGAGTCGACAGTAGAGGAATGCTATTCACATCAGCGGTAAACAAGTTGAACAGAATTGGACCAAGTAGTCATCCCTGAGGCACCCCCACCAATACTGGGCGGAGCTCAGAGCAAGCTCCATCATCAAGTCTCACCATCTGCAATCGACTACTAAGGTAGCTGGCAAACCATTGTAAAAGGCGAAACTCCATAACTCAACAATTTAGCAAGTAAAAGAGAATGGTCAACACAATCAAAGGCCTTTGTCATATCCAGCATAACTAGAGCAGTAACATAGCCCTGATTCTGATGAGAGAATATGATTAACTACAGAAAGTAGGACAGTTGATGAGCTATGACCGTGTTTAGAGACAAACTGTTGAGAAGGTATAATGCTTTCAGCAAATTCCAACACCTGTTTGTTAATCACACCTTCAGCAATTTTAGAAGGCACAGATTGCAAGTTTATATTACGAAAGTCACTTAGTGACTTTGGAGTTATTCTTTGGGATCGGTATACCCACTGAGACCTTCCACAAGTCAGGAAACACACCACACTCCACAGAGTAATTTATAATATGTGTCAAAGGAGCAGCACAGAAATCAACAGTTAACTGCAACATCCTTCCACTTACACCATCAAACCCAATACAAGATGACTTCTGCTTGATGATGAGATCTCTCACCACCTCACAGGAGACAGGAGAAAAGATTAGCTACCAACAGTGAGGGAAGGCCCTCAGACAAAGAAGTAAAATAGTTATTGAAAGCATCTGCAGAAAAAATGTCACAAGGGATAAATTGTGTGGAGTTGGCTGCTACAACTCACTTTTTCAAAAAAGACCAGAGTTTTTTAGAATTTCCTCCCCTCTCCTCTAAAGACTGTCTGAAGTAACACTTTCTCTCATCCCGTATGGCAAAGTTATAATAATTCCTCATGTGACAATAGTAATCTTTAAGTGAAGCATTTCCAGAAGCAAGGAATTTCACACGAGCCTTTTGCTTCATTTGTTTCAATAACCTAAGAGTCTCTGTATACCAGGGCTTTTATCTATGAGGTCTAATGAGTCGAGTCTTCAAGGGAGCATGTTTATCAAATAGATAGAAAAGACAAGGGGATAGTGGATGAATGGGCATTGAAACTAGTAATACAACGTTTTAGTGTTTGTTTATTAGAAAATTTCCTCAAACATCTGGTATTCTACGCTGAAATTAAATTAAGGGTTGAATGTGTGGGGGTGGAATATCGCTGACAGAAATTTCGAAACTATTTTTGTTGCTAAAACGACGTAAAACGTTTCAAAACATACAGAAAACTTTATTCTGGAACGAAAATGTTTTTGTTTGTTGGTCTGATGACCTGTACATCATATTATCATCTTCAAATTTGGTATCCAGTTAGCACCTGACAAGGGAACTCTCCGCTTGAGTAATATAACGTTTCAGAAGTTTATGAGTACAGGAATATAAATATTTTCTTTGCGGTCAAGTCATGGGCCCTAAATTGATTTCATGAGAATGTCTTTCTGAGGAGAGTAAATTATCACAGCTATGTGAAGTTATGGTTCAATTTGCAGCACTATTTTTTTAATTATATTTCATATTATTTTGACTTAATAAACTATTTTCCAAAAAAAATTGTGTGTTTATTCTAGAAACTTCACAAGCCCACCACCATCTTCATTTTTTCCTCACAAGACCAGAAGATGTTTTTTTTTTTTCGTTTTTGCTAAAAGCTTTATAGCAAGTACCCATACTTTACATTGGGGTACTTGCTTTTATCCTTTTATACATTTTTAAGTTGCTTTTAAATAAAACAGTTTTTCAGCTTTTCTCAAGATTTTGCTTTTGGAACATGTGGGGCTTCTCAAATAAGCGATTCAATTGTTTGACTGGTTACAAAACCTCCAGTTCACTTCAATCATGTGAGTGAAGTTAAAGTGAAATTGATGAAATCAGGCAGGAATCAATGTAACGACAATGGTGCAAGTAAGAGAACTACAGGTGTACGTATTACAAGGGTGCAGCAAGGTTACATTTATAATAATTACCATATCGTAGTAAGTTACGCTAGCGAGCGATAGATAGAGAGTATTGTTAGACATGACTAATGTAAACCTTGCGCTTCAGAAAGCCACTGTTGCGCACAGGCGAGGAGATGCCCGTGTCATGGCTGAAACAGTTGACCACTACATGCATGTTAACTACCTGCTACTTATACACAAGTTATCCCAAAATAAAGTACTCAAAGTTATGCTGAGAGTTGAAAACTGTAAAAATTATTATGATTTTCTTAAACAACATCATCACCAAATAAGTTAACGATACATGTTCAATTAAATTAAGTATATACTTTGTTGACATGCTTTTAATGAGTATTACATGAAGGGTAGTAGTACTAATAGTAGTATTATCAGTATGAAGACCATTTTAAGTTTTCAACTACAATTATTTCTAAGGATATTATATTTTTTATTTCCTTCAGTTTCTACTATCAAGATTAGCTATTTTTTATTTTATTTTTTCCATTCATGTTAATGCAAAAGCTTACATATGTTAACATGTTGAAATTCCAAAATACACACTAACAAAATAACCAAAATATAAAATATGCCAACATTACAAAAGAAAGGTTAACAGTTAAAACGTAACTGAAAACTAGAATAGAAGTATTCATAATTTCCCAAGACCGTCATGCACAGTGAAGAGCCGCATCCTGCACGAGGTGACCCTGCTGATAACTAAGCATGATGGATCTAGACGTGGAGGTCGAAAAAAAATCCCCCAATCCACGATGTCACATGACCAATGCCTAGGGATGGATGGCACCAGGGTGATGGTATCATGAGCGGAACCTCTGGAGTACCGGGCAACCCTCCAGAGTAACCTGCCTTGCACCACACAGGGGGTTCTGATGGTGTGGACAGTATTTCCCCCATTCTCGTGGGAACAACATGGAAAACGGGTACCGTATCCAGAAGGTGCAGAATTGGTGTGTGAGATTTGTTCTCCACCTACCCCGTTTTGCTCACGTTACGCCGTACATGCGGGCACTGGACTGGCTGAACATGCAAGAAAGGAGACTTGTTCACTATGCCACCTTAGTAATCAAGGTTGTTCGGGAAAGGAAACCTGATTACCTATATGACTGTGTCAGCCTTCAAACTGATGTACATGACAGACTCCTGCGAGGCACAAGTTACTTGACTGTTCCTATACATAGAGCTGCAAGTTTTAAAAGATCCTTTTGTTATTTAATATCTTACCTATTCAATTATCTGCATAGAAAGGGTATAGCTTCCCTTTCAATAAGGGCTGTAACATATGTCTTGGAACAGAGTCTGTTAGCTGGGACACATGAACTTGATATTACTCTGTTTTAATTTTTTTTCTGTAGCTGGATATGTTGAAAAACAGTTCGCTGAACATGTCCATTTGTACTGTGAGTGCAATAAATATTGTTATTATTATTATTATTATTAAAACAAATATAAATAAAACCAAAACCAATGAGGCTCGAGGAGTGGCTCCGGCTACAGGCTTGTGCCTTGAGTCTATTCCGGAAAGGAGACGAGTCAATGGGCGGCAACGTCCGCGGACTCTGGAGGTCTCACGACCGACGTAGATACGGGGGATCGGGGAGTATCTTCGGCCACACACTTGTCCCCGACACCCGAGCTAGAGGCTGGGTCCCACCGGAGGGGCAGCGAGGTCCGCGGAATCTGGGGGCCTTTCCACCAGTGAGGACCCTACTGCAAGAGTAGAGGGACTGCCCCGACAGTCCAAGCGTATGTCCGGGACGCAAAGAAAGAAGCTCCGGAGGGCGCAGAAAATGGCGACCGGGACGTGGACGGTCGAGAAACCTGTAAAGGCGCAAGAGAGGAGTGCGAGTCAGAAGAGGCTGCGCTCGGACTCTAGCACGCCTACTACAGACAGACGTCCTGAAAGGGCCAGGGTACCTGTAAAGGCGCAAGAAGGGAGTGCGGGTCAGAAGAGGCTGCGCTCGGGCTCTAGCATGCCTACTACAGACAGATGTCCCAAAAGGGCCAGGGCCGGAACACCGGCGCAGACTGGCTCGTATAGGGAGGCTGCGGAGGGCCTCGGGATGGCGGTCATTGACAGACGCCATCCTAAGGTTACGCTAGACCAGAGGAAGGCGGACCTGATCCAGGCAGCACTGGTAGCTGCGGTGGACTCTCTTCAGGAAGGGGGAGAGCCCGCCTCTGTTCCACCGGGCACGCCTGGCGGGAGGCATCCTCTGGATAATCTGTGCCGCCCCGCAGTCACGAGACTGGCTGCGGAAAATGATCGGGGGCTTCGGAAGTCCCAAAGAGACGCAAGGTCCTCGTACGGATCCCTGACATCGTCCCGCAGGAGATGGTGATCAGTAGACTGAAGATCCAGAACCCTGAACTGGGGACACAACACTGGTCGGTTCTAAGCAGGAAGGCAGAGGAGAAAGGACAGACTCTCGCCTTCTCGATCGACCAGGCATCTTACAGAGCCCTTGAAGGAACCCCCTCAAGGCATTCTGGGGGCTGGAAAAGGTTAGCTTCTGCCCAATGGGGAAGCAACCAGGGGTTGATGGGACTTGGGTTACTTCAGGTCAACCTCCAACACAGTAGGGCAGCCACAGCCGGACTACTGATGGCTCTGAGGAACACGGATGTGGCCCTCATCCAGTAACCGTACTCCTATAAAAAAAAGATCAAGGGACTCTGCGGAGCTGCTGGAAAGCTCATCTACAGCAGATCCAGCGAGAACACTGCATTTTTGTCTGGGAAGGGATATAGAGTTTCTGCCTTTAATGAATTTCTGTTCCAGGAACCTGGCAACAATCAAAATCTGATGTGGAGGAGCAGATGGGTCGAGGGACATGGCTGTCGGATCAGCCTATCTGCCAGGGGACAGCACGGACCCTCCTCCCTCAAGGAATTGGAACCGTTGATGGTGGGTAGCAGAGCAGGTGGATGGCACACACTCATCGGCAAGGATGCGAACGTGCACAATGAGTTGTGGGGAAGCTCGGACACAAACCCTAAAGATGAGGCACTTTTACAATTCTTTATGAAATTTAATTTAGACATATTGAAGAGGTAATAAACCAACCTTCGTCACAACACGGCGCGAGGAAGTTTTACATCTAACAGTTTCCACCCAGTTTCTGGGTGACTTTATTAAGAACTGCGCTGTGTCCGGGGAAGTGAGTAGCTCAGACCACAGATACATCCGGTTTGAAATCGCCAAAATCGAAAGACAAACGGTATCATATCGGGACCCCCTCAAGGCGGACTGGGAAGCCTACAGGGAAGACCTAGCAGTGGAACTGCGGGGGTTAAGAGTACCATAGACAATTCAATAGACCTCGAGATTGCGGCAGCCCAAATGCGAGAGCTGGTTACTTGGAGCAAAATCAAATGGGCCATTAACAGCTTTAAGCCATACAAATCCCCGGGATTTGATGGAATAATGCCCATCATGCGCCGGCGCTTACCCTCATTATGAGGGCCAGCCTGGCTCTGGGGTACATTCCGAGGGCTTGGAAACAGGCCAGGGTTATATTAATTCCTAAACCTGGGCGTCCAACAGACCAGGTAAGGTCCCTGAGACCAATAAGTTTTATGTCCTTCTTGCTAAAAACAATGGAAAAACTGCTCGACCGGCACATCAGGGGCGGTGTACTGGAAGCATATCCCCTACACTGCGGACAATATGCATACAGAACAGGAGTCTCAACAGAAAAAGCAGTGCACCAACTGGTGCTAAAACTGGTGAATACGCTGGAGAACAGGGAGGTGGCGCTGGGGACCTTCCTAGACATAGAGGGGCCTTCAGCAACACCTCATTCGAAGCGGTTCTGGCAAGTGTCAGGGAGCGTGGAATAGATACCTACTGCAGGTGGATCGGTTCCATGATCAGGGACAGGACGGTGTTCACCTCACTTGCGGAAGGGATTCTTCTGGCGGGGTCCCAATGGGGTGACCGCAGGGGAACGTTCTGTCTCCCTTGCCCTGGTGCCTAGTCGTGGACGGCCTGCTGGGGAGGCTCTCGGGAGAGGGGTATGATTTACAGGGCTATGCGGACGACATTGTCATCAAAGTCCGAGGAAAGGATACTCAATCAGTGTGGGAGCGCATGCAGACAGCACTGAAAGTGGTGGAAAGGTGGATGGTTGGTCAAGAGATCGGGATGAGCCGCGAGAAAGCAACCGTCATACCGTTTAGGAGGAAGTGGGAGAGCCATAGAACTTTCACTCTATACGGTAGAAACATTCTGATGGCCAGGGAGGTAAAATATCTTGGGGTCGTATTGGACTCTAAGCTAACCTGGAATGGTCACGTTGAAAAAATACTGCATAAGGCAGTCATGAACCTAGCTGTCAATATGGAAAAACGTGGGGACTAAGACTTAGTATGGCCCACTGGCTGTACACAAGAGTGGTCAAACCATCGTTAACATATGCGGCACTGGTCTGGTGGCCTAAGGTGACACAATCCAGTGCCAAACAAAAACTAGG
Source organism: Tillus elongatus (assembly GCA_964006375.1). Taxonomy (NCBI): domain Eukaryota; kingdom Metazoa; phylum Arthropoda; class Insecta; order Coleoptera; family Cleridae; genus Tillus; species Tillus elongatus. The sequence goes on along the minus strand of OZ023263.1, from coordinate 245,415,260 downwards.
CAAGATCCAAAGGGTGGCATCACAGGGGCCATGTATTCAACCCCAACAGCCGCCATGGAGGTGTTGCTGGATTCCCCCCACCACCTACCGTGAGGCATGGCGTGGTATGCCCAGCGTCTCCTCCCCGACCGCTAGGCATGGCGGGAGGAGACGCTGGGCATACCACGAGAGGCGCCCGCCTGGTTCACGGACGGATCCGGCGGCGAGCGTGGGACGGGGGCAGGTGTTTATTCGGGAGGACCGAGGGTAAGTCATAGTATTTCCCTCGGAGCCCATGCAACAGACTTTTAGGCCGAAATGTATGCAATCCTGCACTGTGTGCAGGAGAACAAGAGGAGGAGCTACACCAACAAGCGGATCCCCATAGCTACAGACAGCCAGGTAGCCCTTAAGTCCCTAAGTAGCCCACTGGTAAATTCCTCCTGGCTGGTGAGTGAGTGCCGAGACGAGACGAGCGATCTGGCTGGGCAGAATGAGCTGACCCTCATCTGGGTGCCGGGTTACTCGGGGGTCAAAGGCAATGAAGAAGCTGACAGTCTCGCGAAGAGAACGTCAGCAGAACCATTTATGGGACTGGTTCTGGGCGTCACAAAGAGCACGGCCAGGGGAGCCATTAAGTTATGGGTCAGAAACGAACACAAGGTGTACTGGGCAGACTGTCCAGGGCTTAGACATGGGAAGTCAGTAATTGATGAACCCAGTTCAAAGAGAGCTGTGGAGCTGCTAAATCTTAGCAGAGGACAGCTCAGAAACATAACAGGTCTCTTGATGGGACACAAGGCCGTCAAGAAACACCTGCATAAAATGGGGCGGTTCGAGGCGGACCTTGCATGCAGACTCTGCGGCGAGAGGGAGGAATCAGCTCAGCAAATCTTATGCGAGTGTAAAGCTCAGGACCGCAAAAGACAACTGATCTACGGTCAGTCTAGACTGGAGACAGAGCATTATAAAACTTTACCCTACCAATTGCTGTGCAGACTAGTTCAAGGCACAGTGATTTTGGAATGGATGGAGTAGAAGAGACTAAGGGCATGCACAATAAGCCAAAGGCTGCAGTGCTTTCGGGGCGGCGAAGTCGCGGACGAGCCCTAAGGGAGAAAAATTATTTTTATTAATAATAATAATAATAATAATAATAATAATAATAATAAACACTGTGCCCACTGCCCACTCTGTGTGGAGATTCATGGGAAATGAGGATGTGTTACGTTGTCGTTCAGGGCCCGATAGCTTGGAAAGTTACCACAATTGTGTACTTACACTGCATCTGCAAACTTTAGCTTACAGGGAGCACTACCTTTCTTAGTACACTTATTTATTATTATGGTGAGTAGAATGAATAAAACTAGGGCTATTTTTGCACACACTGTCACATAAAATGCAAAAATTTGTTATACAGTATTACTACTAATAGACAATTTGATATGCATAATTTATACATATTTTATAGTAACTAATGACACTGATTTTAATCAAATATAAATAAGAAACTGTAAAGGGAGTGTGAAAAGTAACATTAGCAAATTTTTAATCTAATTCATTATTGAAACTTGAAAAAATATTGGACCTAAGATAGAGTCCTGTGGTACACTCCCACGGCGAAATAAGTTTGTAATACAATCACAATTCTTTTACACATACAAGAAATATCTTAGCGTCCTTTTGAGGGGTGTACCTTTTATATTAAGCCGTTAGGACCAAATTTTCTTTAAGGAAACCATTATTATTTTTTAATTTCCTAGCCCTCAGCATATTTTTGGATAATCAATTTTGGGATAACTGTATGTTATATTACCTACATCTAGTTAATTTAGTTGGTTTTCGTGTATATGTTGTTAGTTTTTTGGTAAAGAGATTTATTGTTTGTCAGTTCTTACAGACTAAATACTAAAGTTGAAATCATTGGAAATATAAATATTTACAGTTTTTTACATGGCTATTTCTGCTAAACTTCCTCCTAAATATCATATGCCTTTAATATCATAATTTTTAGGTAAGTCATCTAAAAGTCTATATACATTTTCTTTAGAAAAATTGGTTGGGAAAATTTTAATTTACCATCACTTAGTTACATGTCATCATCACCATAGTCTAAATGCGACGTCGCATTGTCGTCTTAACCATACTCTGTCTTTTACAGCTGGGCTAGGTTTTGCAGAAACTTCCCCCTTGGCCCGCCTTTTCCCAGTTTCCAAGTATGTGTCCTTCAAATAATGTTGTCAGAAGTTATTATGTCTCAAAATAGTCCGACAAATTTTAGCCCACTCATCTTAATGTCTTTCTTTGAAGAACGAGAGTGGCTTTCATCGAAGACGCACGTCTTTTGTTTATCTCTTTTAGAGTTGTAAACAAATATAGTGAACGTTGTTAAAATTTACAACATGAGTGAGTAGTATTTGTAGTGTTTGTTGAAGAAGGGCAGGACATTAGGACATTATTATTATTATTATTATTATTATTATTAGTTTTGTATAGCCGGGGTGAGTTTTTAAGTAAACATTTGTTACGATTAAACGCCTGACCCCGGTTTCACTTGTTACTCTGGTGCGTATCATTCTTATCAGGCGATAGGATATGGATAACTTAGTTAGTTCTGTGTGCAACCTTTCGATAAGATACGACAACATATGCTGTGCTGACTGTTTAACACAAATTCATCAAATATGCATGCAGACTATTGGTTGACGGTGCGAGGTGGATGGGAGCTGAAGGTGTCGAGATTGTATGGCCTTTGCAAATTCGCATCTGCCTGTTGCTAAGGTGTCTGGTTCCGCGTGTTCTTAAGACTTACTAGCACCGCTCTTTTTAATGCTTCTCATTTTGATGCTATAATGAAACAGCTACTGTCCATTAACTCCTTGGTTACACAGTATGATATAAATATACAGAAAAATAATAATATGATTATAGCTCACAATGAACAAATTACAAAGTGTTTCTCAGAAATTGAGATACTATGAATTCCGTCCTTCTTTTCCTTAGTCTTAAGGTTATACCTTATTGATAGTCGAAGACCGTAGTCAATAATGTATTACCACCTTATTTAATGAATTACGTCATTATTTTCCTTAGTCTAAGGTTACACTGTATTGTTAGTCTCAGGCCGTAGACGATGACATTCCTTTAAATGTCACGAGATAAGGACCATATATAACCACGCCGCCTCTTTCTCTGCTTAATCATTTAAAAATGTTAAATTCCATCATGAGCTATGTTAGGAGAATCAGCATACCAAAAATGGGGTGAGTTGATAACATAAACTTTAATAAAACGCTAGCTTGATTGCACTGTAACTGTTTTGTGAATTGCTTTGATTGATGCTTCACTGTTTTATGGTGGCTTGCAACGATGTTCACGTACCTTGTCATTAACAAATAAAATAGGTATTTTTATTAAACTAAATTGCAGATAAACAATATTTACTGTGGACACGTCACAAGCTGCTGTATATGTATAATCCTGAATCCGACAATGCACTAAGGCGACATCGATTTCTTTTAGCTGCCTCGTTAGGGGGGCCCATTCTCTACCCTTTTTGGGAGCCTCATCCCACGCCAATCCAAGGCAACCCCTCTGCACCATCTATATGACAAGAACAGCAGAAAAGGTCCATCAATAATTTGGAGAGCCTGCTGAGATCAACTCAACAGAGCCCTGCTCAAATGTAGTAATGGTCTGGACAGTCTCAAATGACTCCAATATATGTATTCTGAGAGGTCGTGATGGCCCTAAGAAGCTAAAGGACTCTGCGTCTCTGCTCGGCACCATGAAACAACACCTCAGCGGTTAAAGTTAAGTAACTGGTTCATCTGCTTTCATTCTTTTCACTTTAAATGTCATTAATAACTGTTGCAAGCAGCCGTGTTTTTTATATATAATATTTGCATTATTTAAATGTAATTTCATATTTTATAAATAAATGCCTTTTTTTATATACAATATTTGCATTAAGTAAATTCATATTTTATCAATAAATAACTATAACTGAGTCTTGATTTTTACTTGTATCTTCGACACTACATGAAATATGAAGCTTGTGACCCCCCACTCTTATTTCAATTATGCATTTAGTGTCAGCTCACAAGTGGCTAGCCATGTACTTTCTTTTATGATTCAAATTTCATTCATTAGAAACCAATTAAATTATAGCTCTAGTATCTAGTGTTATAGGTTAAAGTTACTTAGTTGCATGCCTCTCATATCTCATAAAAATGAAATAGGCAAATTATAATTTTGAATTAAAATATTTATATTTCCAAGCAATAGCAAATTTAAGAGAACAAAATCTTATAAACACAGATCTAGATAATCTCTTTGTGCCAAACAAACTTACCTTCTTCTCCTGGAAAATGTTTGACCAGGCAAACCAAAGTATCCCCTTGGTATAACCATACGTGCATTGCCTTGTGCCGGCCTTGAGCCCCCATGGGCCATCAGCAGGGTCAAGTGTGCCGCATAACCCTCTGTAAGAACAGTTGCGAGTGCCTGCTGCTTTTTAGATGCTTTACCAACAATGAAGATCTGTTTTGGCTTTAAACCAATCGATGTGTATACACTTATGTCTTTACTGCTTCCATATGCTGAGTGGATTATTACTCCATGGTTCTGGAAATATATAGCAAATTATTATTTACTGTTCATTAAATGTTAAATACAGGGTATACTACGAAATGTGTTGGTTAGACATTTTGTAGTTATTAACATATTTCAATTCTGAAAATTTGCATCCATTTATAAGACATAACGCTCTTTCCGAGTCTACATCAATTCTGGTTTACAGTGCTATCTGAGCGGCAACGCCGTGGACGAGCCCTGAGGGAGGGGAAAAAATTTTGGTTTAATGGAAAGTAGCGATAAACTTTGTCATTTTTAATGGAACACTCTGTATATTTTTACATATCTGGATTGTACGTAAAATTATGTGTACACCAACGTCAACTATCTTAATCTTCTTCGTTGTTTTTTATTATTTCAACAACACACCATGAGGGCTCACAGCCTAAATACTATCGTACCGTGGGTGTCGACAAGGAGGAAAGAGGCAATTTATTAATTCTGGACTTGAAGGTTTGGAGGTTCGGAGGAGAAGGAAAAACATGTACCGGCAAGGAATTCCACAACTTGGAAGAGCGGGCATAACAAGATGTTCTATGTCTGGTGACCTAGACAGTAAAAGGGTGCATTCGCTCTGTTCCCCTGGTAGATCTGTTGGGGGCAGCAGGTGGAGGAACTATGGAAGAAAGCTCCTCCGAGCAGTGCCCCTGCAGATATCTGTAAAAGAGAGAGAGAGGTCACCAATGGCACGTCGGTGGGCAAGGGATGGCAGCCTTTGGGTGAGGGTAGGGTTAACGATGAGACATATAGCTCTCTTCTCAATGGAGTCCAGTATAGCGAGCATAGAAGCGGCAGCGGTACCCCAGATGTGGGAGCAGTATTCGAGGTTTGGCCTTATTTGTAAAGTATATAAGGTATAGAGATTAGCTGATGAAAAGTATTTGCGAGCCCGGAAGAGCAAACCTAATTTCTTAGCAGTCGCTTCTGCAATTAATGTGACATGTTGGTGCCAATTGAGATTTCGATCCACAGAAATGCTAACAAGTGAAAAGGACTCATTACTTTGAATAACTTGGTTGTTCATTGTGATGGGTCTAGGGCTAGTGTATGAGATAGAAGGCAAGATTGAGATTTGGTGGAGTTGAATTGTACAAGATTTCTACTTCCCCAGTCCAATATTTTTTGGAGATCCACAGAGACAGAACCCTCTACGATCCTCATCTAATTGGGCTAAAGAGACAGGCTGAGAATATTGTATATTTGAATGGAGGGTGCTATTGTCCGCATAACTGTGAATTGGGTTGGATGTGCTAGAGAGGAGGTCATTGATGTGGAGAAGAAACAAAGTAGGGGCTAAAGCTGAACCTTGAGGGACTCCTGCATTAATTGGATACAATTTAGAGGAATGGCCATCCACGACAACAGAAATGCTCCGGTTGGAGAGGAAATTTGTAGTCCAGGTATAGAGTTTTGGTGGTAGGCCATAAGCAGGAAGTTTATTAAGCAATGCTGGGTGCCAGACCTGGTTGAATGCTCTGGATATGTCTAGAGCGACAATCTGGGATTCACCGTGTAGTTCCATAGACTTGTTCCAAGAATGAGTGACAAAGGAAAGGAGGTCAGCAGTTGATCTGAGCTGACAGAATCCATACTGTCTGTCGTGGATTATACTGTGTTTTTCAAGAAATTTTAAACTCGTTCGAACATCCACCTGTTTTCAAATTTTCCATTCCAATGAATGATGGGGTGGAGCTCCATCCTGTTCAAACATCTCTGGTTTTATGTTTTGGTTTAATAATTGAGGTCATTATTGATATTTTGACCTAATAAATTATAATTCCGTAACCAAAAGAGCAAATAAAAAAAATTGTTGTAATTACACATTTGTAAAGTTGACATCAAACAAACCAGGAAATCAAGCAGAAGCCTATTTCTTTTTTTGGTAATTATAATATTGCGCTGTCTTAAAGTATGTTGTACAAAGATAAAAGTGGCAAGGAAATCCATGAAAAACTATTGACCTCATATAAAGTTTCAATATGAATCATAAATAACGATGCTTGGTAAAGGGTGTCAAACAATTAATAAGATCAGCTGCAAATTGAAAAGATAGCAGCTGTTTGATATTAAATTTTCTTTGTGGTTTGCTACAAAATAAGACACCTAAACACAATACATTTACCTGTATCAAATTGTTGAGATAGGCTGCTTTATGCCCTAAAGGATCTGTTGAAAGACCATCTGCAAACGACACAAGCCCATGTGGAAAATTATGCTGTGATAACCAGGATACTACTCGTCTATGCTGCATGTCTGGTCTGCCCGTTATGTATATTATTAAGTACCCAAGCTCTTGCCAATGCCTAAACACAAATTAAAATATTTTAGCAACACCACAATTTAGCTATCACAAAATGAAACACATTTACAATGGCTTCTGAAATTAATGGCTTTACCTTACAACATCCACAGCGCCTGCCCTAACTTTGGGATCTCTGCCTGTGACAGACATACTAGCAGTAAAGGATCCATCTATGCTGAAAACTACACACTCAGTCTTTGGAGGAACTACAGCCATGAAGAAATCAACTGATGTATGGTCTCCTCTCACCACCATCTGGAAATATAACAATGGTAATAATTATAATGATAATATCTTCATTACAATCAATTAAACATGACATGCCACAAGCAATGTTATCACTTTAGTAACATCAATTGCGAATATATGTTACGTGTAAAAATCGCACCACAGATCATTTGTCCACGAACAGCCAATAATTATATTTATTTTTACAGTGAGTTTTACATGTCGCGTATTTTCTGACCACCTATGGATGAGGCGGTTAAACAACTTAGTCCCGCTCGATTTGTCCACGTTAGGTGGTGCTGACTGTTTCCTTCCGAACACCGCAAAATTTATTAGCATTGTTGCCAAGCGTGCCTTATTCCGTGGCTCTTTTGGCTTCACATATTCTGTCGATTTACTTATTTCTTGTTTGGCAGGCGTAAGTAAGAGTTGTTGGAACTTATTGGAGGAGGTCTAGACGCGTGTATCATTTCATTGATTGCATATTAGGACACTTACAGACGATATATGTGCATCATGTAAGATGTGCAGTCTATACGTTAAGACCATGTAAGACAAACAGATTGAAGAACGCGGCAACACAGTACGCTGTCGTGTATTTTGAGAGAGAAGGCATGGCCAAGTTCAATAGGAGCATTTCACCTTCATATGGGGGAGTGTCGCAGGGTTCCATACTCGGTCAACTAATGTTTAATATATTTATTGACCCAGTTAAACATGTTTTACATGTTCCTTTTTTAATGTATGCCGATGATATTAAGATTTTTGGAAATATTTCGAGTGCTGATGACTGTTTGCAGCTTCAGAACTGTCTTCAGTTGCTTGATGAGTGGTGCTGTCAGAGTGGTCTTTCTATGAATGTTTCGAAGTGTTGTGTGATGTCCTTTACTCGAAATAAGCACTCAATTACTTTCACATACAATATAAGAGGGCTTTCGCTTGATCGCCCCAGGACAGTTAGGGACCTTGGAATTGTTTTTGATGGTACTCTATCTTTTAAACCACACTATGAGTAGACTGTCAGTTCTGCTTACAAAACTCTTAGGTTTCTGATAAGAAATAGCAAAAATTTCTCACTGACTGACACCCTCTCCCTGCTCTTTCGTTGTCTGGTTAGGTCCCGACTTGAATATGGCTCAGTTGTGTGGGCTCCTACTTATGAGATACATGTGGCAAGTCTAGACTATGTGCAAAGGAAATTTCTAAAATTTCTTAGCTTTCGTGAGAATGGTCAATATCCTTCTATTGGTTTTCCTCAGGAAAGTTTACTTCTTCGCTTTAGTCTGCAGAGTCTGTCGATGCGCAGGCAGTGCAGTTTAGTTGTATTTTCATACAAACTGGTTAATTCTGTGTTCGATTGCCCTAGTCTGCTTCAGCAACTTAATTTCAATGTGCCTCGTGTTGCAGCATGTTTTCCATGCACATTCTATCTCCCGACTACTCGTACGTGATTGCTGCGATCGTCTACAATTTTCCAGATGTGCAATGATTACTGCAGACAGCCTAGATATCTTCTCATGTAATATATCAGAGATAAAAACGTTTTTCAAAGCGATGTAATTTGTGACTGTCTTTTGTGTAATTTGTTTGATTATTGTTTGTTATTATATTTTGTGTATCCGCCCATCCTTAATTTGGCTTTTAAGCTGTTGGATAGTGTATGTATAAATAAATAAATAAATAAATATATGAGAATTTAACAGGTGTGCCAGAGAGAAACATACATCGGGCGGAGGTCAATTTCGCAATTTTGTTCCGAAGTGTCGATATTAACAGAAAAAGCGATTATTTAAGAAGCGGGTTAACTGCAGAGAGTCGAGAAAAGAAGGTCAAAAGGTGTCGGCAAGTTTGGTGAATACTTAGTGCATGAAATATAGAATTGTGTGCATATATCGTGTGTTATATACGTAAGCAGGCACCCTGCTTACATTTAGGTAATTGACTTTTTGTATCTAAATATATTTTCGACCACAGCTACTTTGGAAATCAAAATAGCGTTATATACAAGTACAAATTCAGCTTTTTTTTGTATAACGTTACACATTGTACAATAATACAATCTGATAAACTATACATAAATAAATAAGTAATTGGCGTATAATTTTTTGACATACCTTGACAGGATACAAGCCATATCCCAATGATTTATCTTCGGGAATGGTGTAAGCTACACGACCAGTTTTATCAGTAACCTCAGTAGCTATTTGTGTCCATTCACCCACTGGAGCATCTTTCATTATATGTATGTCGACCTTCTCTCCGGTCAGTGTTATCATATCCAGGGGGCCATACATAAAACGAGCTGATAAAGCTTGCAAAGCACCTTCTCTCACTATCACATCGTTTGCTCGATGGTTTGATGCTACGTTCTGAAAGTAAAATATTGAGTCAAATACAAGAATGCACAAAGGTTAGTGATGATTGATCATTTTTGGCATTAAAACTCTATTGTTGTATTTGTGACACTGTTCCACGCCTACCTGTTGGACTTCTGTAACTCACTTGTTACAAGGAATAAATAAAGGTTTATCTATCTATATAAACCAACCAAAGGTTTATAGGGGAAAACTAAGCAGATCAGGCCTCAGGTGGGGCCTTGAAGTCATTTCTTTAGATACACCTAACTAGGGTATCTATCTTGTCGTTACCTATCAAGAACGCAGAGCGTTCGCGATCGATTCTCTGAAAAATTCTACATCCGTTACTCTATTTCTTAATCGAACATTATCAACAGAAAAGTTTTTACCAACGATCAAAATTGAAGCTTCGTTTCGTTAGCTATTTATAGACGCCCGTTTGAGTACCCAGTGAACAAAGCATTTAGTCGTCTAGGCGTAGCAAGCTTGCCTGGCGGCATGGGTCCTATTTGTACCGCTCGCGTTTCATTTAATAATACAAACCAGTAATAAAAAGAGTTTGGCGTTTTTTTCAATAAAAGTTTGGGAATTTGAAGATCGCGATGCATGCTGCTTTACTGTTTTTCTTCCAAAATTATAAATAAAATCATCTTAGCAAAAATGTTCACAAAGGATTTTCGAAGTTTTGAATGAATGGCTGGAAACCTTGACGTTTCATCACAACTAACCACATTTTTAAGGTAGCTCTGTCAGTAGGAAAGCTTAAATTGCCGTAAAATATTATTTCGACATCACCAGACTATAACTAGGCGAACATACCTATGAAATGAGATACGATTCAGTTTATCAAAGCGATTTGTGCACCTGTAGGCAGAACAAGACATTACCATTTTGATTGTGCGGAAAACTCGAGATAAAGTCACTATAAACACTAACTCAGCTAAACTACACTACACTAAGGGAGATATAAGACACGAAGCACATGGTCCAACCTCATTGCGTAACCAAGTATTATGTTGTCACGGCAGCTCCAAATAACACAAAATGTTAAAAAATAGAGACTGTATACAACCAACTAACAATTTAGTAAATTGTCAGCCCTCGCCTATTTCTACCCCAATATAGGGACAAATTATGTAAGGCTAGATGCATTCTCACCACAATTAGAACCGTAGACCGGTTTCGCAGTACGGCATACTAATTGCAGCGAAAATACACCTATAAAGTAACATGGCTATGGTAGCCAGCCCTCCAACATAAAGTGAGATGTAAGGCACGAAGCATGTGCCGCAAACTCGTTGCGCAGCAGCTAACGAGATAAAAACCTTCAGAAAATATTAAATAACTTTTTATTTGATTATCGCTGTACATATCACTCTACAACAGATATGGCCCCTTCACTACCATTCTTAGGTCATAAATTATGTAACAGATTTGATTTATTTTTACCTAGCAAAGTTTCTAAAAATAACAAAGGTGTTACACAATTTGATAGAGAGAATTTAAAGAGGAGGGTACAGGCTAGAATGAATTCACAAACAAAATACTATAAAGGAAAAAGACATATTTTTAATAATAGAGGGGATATTGTCTTGCTTAAAGATTATAGAAATGTAAAAACAAATTGGATAAAGGGGAAAGTAACAGAAAAGTTTGGCCCAAGATCATATTTAGTTTTTATTCCTGAATTAAAGAAAACTTGGCACCGTCAACTGGTTCAAATTCACACTTATAGTAGTTTAGATGTTGAGGGTCAAACCAGTGATCTAACAGCGTTAAATTGTGACAATGATTTTCATCATGATCAAGATACAGGACAAAGTGATGAAATAGTTAGAGGCTTTGCCAACGCTAGTGAAAAGTGAAATTGAGAATGTAAAAGAATCAGATAAGGCCTCTTCTGCGGTGACTGAGGATGAACCGGTTGTACCTTCACATATTAAGAGAGAGTGAAAAGCTGTAGAAAGGTCTTGCTTTTGAAATTCATCTTCAGATTCCTCAAGGGGGGGGGGGGTAATATATTGAAATAGTAATAATATATATATATATATATATATATATATATATATATATATATATATATATATATATATATATATATATATATATATATATATATATATATATATAAAGCTCCAACGGCAGCAAACCTTTCTGGACTCTTGCTAAATCTATTGGGAATAATTTCTGCAAGAGCACGTTCCCACCTCTTGTTTTAGGGGATGAAATTGTTTCTACCGCCCTGGCAAAGGCTGAACTTTTTGCCTCGTTGTTCGCCGGCAATTCTACTCTCAACCAACCTCCAAATGTTCAACCACCAACAGTCCCCAATGTCGCACATAAAATGACGGATATCATTTTCAAAACTAAAAAGGTATGAAAGATACTCTGTTCTTTTAATACCCGGAAAGCCTCTGGCCTTGACGAGATCCCAGCAACTGTTGTCAAAAAATGTGAACCAGAACTTGCTCCTGTCCTGACTCGTCTGTTTCAGACATCTTACAATAGAGGCATATTCCCTAGTAACTCGAAAACTGCTCGAGTACAACCCGCCCCCAAGAAAGGATTCAAAGCGCTTCCTAGCAACTACAGCCCAATTTCTCTCCTTTCAGTCATCTCCAAAGTGATGGAAAAGTATATAAACACCGAATTACTAAAATTTCTTGAAAAACACTTTCTAATCCACGACAGGCAGTATGGATTCCGTCAGCGCAGATCAACTGCCGACCTCCTTTCCTTTGTCACCCATTCTTGGAACAAGTCTATGGAACTACACAGTGAATCCCAGATTGTCTCCCTAGACATATCCAAAGCATTCGACCAGGTCTGGCACACAGCGCTGCTTAATAAACTTCCGGCCTATGGCCTGCCACCAAAACTCTGTACCTGGACAGCAAATTTCCTCTCCAACCGGAGTATTTCTGTGGTCGTGGATGGCCATTTCTCCAAACTGTATCCAATTAATGCAGGAGTCCCTCAAGGTTCAGCTTTAGCCCCTACTTTGTTTCTTCTCTACATCAATGACCTCCTCTCTAGCACATCCAACCCAGTTCACAATTACGTGGACGACAGCACCCTCCACTCAAATATACAATATTCTAAACCTGTCTCTTTAGCCCAATTAGATGAGGATCGCAGACTCGTGCAGGGTTCTGTCTGTGGATCTCCAAAAAATATTAGACTGGGGAAGTAGAAATCTTGTACAATTTAACCCCACCAAATCACTTTTTTCTTTCTCATAAGAGATACACCAGCCCTAGACACATCACAATGAATAACCAAGTTATTCAAAGTAATGAGTCCTTTTCACTTGTTGGCATTTCCGTGGATCGAAATCTCAATTGGCACCAACATGTCACGTGAATTGCAGAAGCGGCTGTTAAGAAATTAGGTTTCCTCTTCCGGGCTCGCAAATATTTTTCACCAGCTAATCTCTATGACTTATATACTTCACAAATAACGCCAAACCTCGCATACTGCTCCCACATCTGGGGTGCCGCTGCCGCTTCTACACTCGCTATCCTGGACTCCATTCAGGGAGAGAGATTTACATCTCATCGGTGACCTTACCCTCACCCAAAGGCTGCCATCCCTTGCCCACCGACGTGCCGTTGGTGACCCCTCTCTCTTTTATAGATATCTGCACGGGCACTGCTCAGAGGAGCTCTCTTCCATAGTTCCTCCACCTGCTGCCCCCAACAGATCTACCAGGAAAACAGAGCGAATGCACCCTTTTACTGTCCAGGTCACCAGCCATAGAACATCTTGTTATGCCCGCTCTTTTGTCCCGACCACTTCCAAGTTGTGGAATTCCTTGCCGGCACATGTTTTGCCTTCCTCTCCGAACCTCCAAACCTTCAAGTCCAGAATTAACAAGTTGCCTCTTTCCTCCTTGTCGACACCCATGGTATGATAGTATTTAGGTTATAAGCCCTCGTGGTATGGTGTTGAAATATAATATATATATATATATATATATATATATATATATATATATATATATATATATATATATATATATATATATATATATATATATATATATATATATATATATATATATATAGGCTGACGCATTTCTACGCAAACATCAATGTAACTTGGCTCTTCAAAAAAAATGTTATTTTGGCAAAAATATGGAATAGGAAAGAAAGTTGCTTGTTCTGAAGTATTGTTATATGGAAAGGAATACGAGGCAGTAAAGGTTTTGTGTGAAATTTTAGATGGAGAAAGAAAGAGGCAGATCTAAATTTGAAAATTGGTATGTCAAAATTTGAAGTATGTTATTCAGAGGATAGCTGTCAAACATTTTTGGAATGACGTTTGGTAAAATTATGTCGAAATACTGCACAAGTCAGCGACTTATATGTATTGACATGCTGTATAATTATGAGCAATAAAGATTATTATTATTATTATTATTATTATTATATATATATATATATATATATATATATATATATATATATATATATATATATATATATATATATATATATATATATATATATATATAGGGTAGTTTTATTCAAGGCTGTAAGTATATCGTGTATGTTTTTATAGAGTGATAAGAAATGTGTTATCACTGCCAACAAAAATATTCACAGTCCTACAGGTACGCTTGTGAATTGTAGTAGCAGTAAATTTACTAAAAGCGATTTGTATTATGTCAATGTACGTGTTATAATAACGCTTATTTGGGGTTGCAAGGTATTTAATTCACTTGTAAAAAGCCACCACAGAACGTTACACATATAAAAACAACTTAATGTCATATATTTTGGTATTTCAAGAAGCAAGTTATTTAGTAATACAATTTTCCAAAAATGAAAAGTGAAAACCATGAAAAGTGAATTGGTTCAGTCAAAGAAGGTACTAAAGCATTACACGAGTATATTTGTATTGGTCATGTAAAGCGATATATGCTCCAAAACGTGTAAAAGTGAGTACTTTTCTTATCAAAAAATCAAAATAACTCCAGAAGTTGCTTCTGCACTAATATTTGTTGTGATTTTCGCCATCTACACCCTAAAACACGTCTATATACAAAATTTGATAAAAATAGAACACATGTGGGGACAGTAAACCTTTACCAAGTTTCCTTTAAAGAAACCTACAGTACCTAGATTCACCAAATTTAAATGTTCTAGCGCCACAGAAAATTGAGTTTTGGGCATTCATTTTATTTTAAATATCTCATTCATTATCTCAAAATTCTCATATCACGAGCTAAAAATTACTGAAAAAGGTTATATGTCTAAATTGTAGGTTTAATTGTTAAGTGAACAATATCCCATATTTTCGTTTTGTTTTTTGCTTATTACTGCAATAACTAAAAGTAATTTTAATATAAGACTAACCTTTAATTTAACTGAGGTCCTTTTTCTGATCCATTTCTCCCTAGGTTGGCCAGGTTTAAAGCAGATTTCTCTGTTTTCATTATCAGATAAAGGAGCGATTTCTATACCACCCACTTGCCTCAAAATGAAAGCGATAACATCACAGCTTTCCCAATAGCTTGCATGAAACAAATGAGGTAAAGCATTTGTGGGAAAGTTCGAGAGTCCCTCAGGGCAATACAGAGCATAGTCCATCCTTTTACCTCCCCACCATTTTTGCTGTACTGTAAAAACAGACATATTGTTAACTATTTTGTGTTTCATGATTACAGTATTTCTAAAAGCAGAAGCAGAACAGAAGTATAATTGCTAAAATCAAAATTACTCCTCAGAACACTTCGTGTTTTGAAAACGAAAAAATATTGGCTTATGTCCCATACAGGACAGTTGTTGTTGATATGCAACATAACTAGTTACTATGAATTTAAAACACTTACTTAGCGCTACACTTAAAAACAACCTCTCCCTAATTTCCTTTAGTTTTAAGTCTTTATTTCACGTATATCTTTTCTGTCTTTTCATAGGGTATAATAACACTTTAACTGTTTATTTGCACTTTTTCTAGATGGCCTTGGCTTCATATTGATACCAAAAACTCTTAAAATAACTTAAATATAGATACTAATATTCATATTTTAATCTAAAATTATCATCTTTTTTTTTTAATTGCCATAACACACCATGAGGGATCACAGCCTCAATACTATTGTACCGTGGGTGTCGACAAGGAGGAAAGAGGTAACTTGTTAATTCTGGATTGGAAGGTTTGGAGGACAAGGAAAAACATGTGCTGGCAAGGAATTCCACAACTTGGAAGTCCTAGGGACAAAAGAGCGGCCATAACAAGATGTTCTATGTCTGGTGACCGGGACAGTAAAAGGGTGCATTCGCTACGTTCCCTTGGTAGATGTGTTGGGGACAGCAGGTGGAGGAACTATGGAAGAAAGCTCCTCCGAGCAGTGCCCATGCAGATATCTGTAAAACAGAGAGAGGTCACCAACGGCATGTCGGTGGGCAAGGGATGGCAGCCTTTGGATGAGGGTGGGGTCACCAATGAGACGTATGCTCTCTTCTGAATGGAGTCCAGGATAGCGACCATAGAAGCGGCAGTGGCACCCTAGATGTGGAAGCAGTATTCGAGGTTTGGCCTTATTTGTGAGGTATCTAAGGTATAGAGATTTGCTGGTGAAAAGTATTTGCGAGCCCGGAAGAGGAAACCTAATTTCTTAGCAGCCGCTTCTGCAATTGATGTGACATGTTGGTGCCAATTGAGATTTCAGTCCACAGAAATGCCAACAAGTGAAAAGGACTCAATACTTTGAATAACTTGGTTGTTCGTTGTGATGGTTCTAGGGCTAGTCTATCTCTTATGAGATAGAAGGCAAGACTGAGATTTGTTGGAGTTGAACTGTACAAGATTTCTACTTCCCCAGTCCAATATTTTCTGGAGATCCACAGAGACAGAACCCTTCATGAGTCTGTGATCCTCATCTAATTGGGCAAAAGAGACAGGCTGAGATAATTGTATATTTGAGTGGAGGGTGCTGTCGTCCATGTAACTGTGAACTGGGTTGGATGTGCTAGAGAAGAGGTCATTGATGTGGAGAAGAAAGAAAGTAGGGGCTAAAGCTGAACCTTGAGGGACTCCTGCATTAATTGGATACAGTTTAGAGGAATGGCCATCCACGACAACAGAAATGCTCCGGTTGGAGAGGAAATTTGCTGTCCAGGTACAGAATTTTGGTGGTAGGCCATAGGCTGGAAGTTTATTAAACTGCGCAGCGTGCCAGACCTGGTCGAGTGCTTTGGATATGTCTAGAGCGACAATCTGGGATTCACCGAGTAGTTCCATAGACTTGTTCCAAGAATGGGTGACAAAGGAAAGGAGGTCGGCAGTTGATCTGCGCTGACAGAATCCATACTGCTTGTCGTGAATTAGACTGTGTTTTTCAAGAAATTTTAGTAATTCGGTGTTTATATACTTTTCCATCACTTTAGAGACGACTGAAAAGAGAGAAATAGGCCTGTATTTGCTAGAAAGCGCTTTGGATCCTTTCTTGGGGACGGGTTGTACTCAAGCAGTTTTCCAGTTACTAGGGAATATGCTTTATTGTAAGATGTCTGAAACAGACGAGTCAGTACAGGAGCAAGTTCTGGTGCGCATTTTTTGGGAACAATTGCTGGGATCTCATCAAGGCCAGAGGCTTTCCTGGTTTTAAGAGAAGAGAGCATCTTTCGTACCTTTTTAGTTTTGAAAAGGATATCCATCATTTTATGCGCGACACTGGGGACTGTTGGTGGTTGAACATTTGGAGGTGAGTTGAGAGTAGAATTGCCGGCGAACAACGAGGCAAAAAGTTCAGCCTTGCCCAGGGCGGTAGAAACAATTTCATCCCCTGAAACAAGAGGTGGGAACGTGCTCTTGCAGAAATTATTCCCAATAGATTTAGCAAGAGCCCAGAAGGGTTTGCTGCCGTTGGAGCTTGAGAGGACTTTGTTTTTGATGTGGTTATTATACGAGTTTTTTGCCTCAGAAAGAATGTGGACATAGTGGTTTCTTGTATCGTTAAATGCTTGACGATTTTCTTGACTGGGATTGAGTAGAAGCGTTTTGTGAGCTTTGACCTTTTCAAGTCTGGCCTTGTCACAGGATTTAGAGAACTAGGGTTTTTGAGTGGTTGAAGAGGTTTTCTGTGTACGTGGAATAAATAATTCCATGCCAGCTTGGATAATTTCGGTGACGTTTTGTGAGGTATCAGAGGGGTCAGGTCAAGTCAGGTCAGGTCTTGTATGATTTTTACCAATAAATACATAAATAATAAAAATAAATAAACAGTCTTATTTAGTAATATGGTCTACCATCAACTAGCTGGTAAATTGATAACTGCAGATAGCCAAATAAAGAAAGTAACTAAAAAAAGCAAGCGTCTATGAACCTACTACAATGAAATTAGTGAATATGAAATGACTATAGAAAAGTTTTGGTAAAACTTTACTTTTTAGTTACCAGATTGTACTTGATTAAATTTTGCATTCACATTTCCTCATGGTCAATAGATTCAAGCGATGGGCAAGTATAAACGTGCAGTACTTTGTATTGCTTACTTTTAGAAGAAAAAGCCTGGACGCAGCAAGTGTGTTATGTTAACAAATTTTCGTACAAATCTGTCAAACCAAAAAAATTCTAAAATTTTTAAAAAGATTGTATATCCTAAAATAAAAAAGTTGGTTTGCGAAATTTGGTGCACAAGTTCCCCTTATGAAGATTTTGTCACAAACCAAAATTGAATATACTGGATTGAGAGAAAATTAAGTTATTAAAATTTGACGAAAAATTTATATGAAAATATGCTACCATAACGCACTTTCTGCGTCCAAACTTTTACCGCTGGTTGTTTATAATTAGTACGTTTATCAATTTACTGACTGAAGAAAGGAATTTTTCAGATTTAGTTTGTTAAATCACAAAAGCAGAGAATCAAAAATGGAGACAGTTTACAACTGGACGTCCACAGGAAGGAAACCGCTAGTCTGAGCTACATTTCGTATGACTCAGTTGGTAACAGCATTTTAATTAGAGACCAAAAAAAAGTTCATTCGTATATGTTGTGTTCTAATATTGTCGAATCCTCGCTCTTAATCTTCCTGAGTCCAACTCTGTCCATTCTTACTCTACAAAGCTCCCTTGACGCCTACAACAGTCGTTAGGGGCGCAAGTACCGACTGTGGCGCCATGGGACAAGTGTCATCAAGTGGCAACAACACTCAGAAGCAGCTACAAGATTGAATGAAAGAACTCTGTCCCTTCCTCATCATCTAGTGTTCCTGTAAGGGTTGTAGTACGATCAACTAGCCCGTGAGCGTTAATCATACACAGCATAATAGTTTATTATATATAGGTATCATTATGTCTGTATATAGGTACAATAGGTATCATTATGTCTGGTATACTGGCTGTTCTTCTGACCTGTTTCATGCTTCTTCTGGTGTCCCACAAGGATCTGTACTTGGTCCCCTTCTCTTCAACGTTTTTATTAATGATTTGGATTCTGTGTTTTCTATTCCTCATTTATTGTATGCTGATGACCTAAAAATTTTTCTAAATATCAATTCTCTTGTCAACTGTCAGGCCATGCAGCACAACCTTGATAGGATTTCGGAATAGTGTGACATAAATAAGTTACCTCTAAATCTTCCAAAATGTGGTGTTTTGTCTTTTTCCAATAAACATCACTTGCAGGTTTTCACTTGTAAGGTGAATGGTGAAAATATTATAGGTGTGTCTAATATTACTGACTTGGGTTTGATCATGGATCCACACTTGAAGTTTAATTTACATCTGAACAGTATCCTTAGAACTTCTATGAAAAGCCTAGGATTTGTTGTTAGAAGCGCTGGGAATTTTTCATCTACTGAAACTCTTATCTGTCTATATAATGCTTTTGTCCGTTCTCACGTTGAATATGCCAGCTTGTGCTGGAAGCTCCTCTACTCCTGCCACCTTACGCAGTCCAGCGTAGGTTTCTGAAGTATTTGTCTTATTTTGTTGACAACGTTTATCCTCAAAGAGGCATATCTTACAATTTGTTACTCACTAGATTTGGTTTTATGTCGCTTGCTAACAGGAGAACTCTTTCAGGTCAGTTGTTTTTATTTAAGCTTATTCACGGAATTATTGATGCACCTGGACTTCTCTCCCCGCTGCCTTTTCGCTCTCCTTTCCACGGCCGTCAGACTCGTTCTACTAATACTTTTTTACAGATTCTACGGCATGTCCACAGGGACAGTTTAGCCTTGCGGATTACATTCTCTAACTGTACGTCCCAGTTAAGCTTCTTATCTAGGGTAACCCCCAAATATTTTGCTTCTTCCGTAAATGGAATCGTTTCTACCATAAGAATAGGTGGTTTTAATCTGTCCAACCTTCTTCTTCTGGTAAATGGAACAATGATCGTTTTGCGGGGGTTCACAGACATCTCGTCCCTCCGACACCAATCATTCACTACATTTAGTGCCTCTTGAAGAGTACTTGCAAGTTCCTCCTCAGATTTGCCTTTAACCATTATGACAAGATCATCAGCATACGCCTGGACCTCCCCCCCTGCAACGAGGTGAAGCATGCTTCCGATCCAGCCACAAATGGTAGGTTCAACTCCTGTAGCGATAGTGGCTTCGTAGAGGGAGATAGGTAATGCATTATTAAATGCTCCTTCAATGTCGAGAAATGCAGCCACCGCCACCTCCCCGTTATCCAGGGAGTGTGTGATTTTCTCGACGAAGTTATTGAGTGCTAACTCAGTAGATTTGCCAATTTGGTAGGCATACTGGTTGGTATTAAGGGGGTTGTTGTTTCCTCTAATGTGTCCATCCAGTATTTTTTCCAATCCCTTCAGGAGGAATGAGGTTACACTGAGAGGTCTAAGTGATTTGGGTAGGAGGTCATTACGTCCCAGTTTGGGAATGTATACCCCCCTAATCACCGTCCAGCTGGATGGAATATAGTTCCAAGCCAGACTGGCTCTATACAGCCTGATTAGGAATGGGAGGAGAATCTCCAGTCCTTTGTAGTAGGACCGGAATCACCCCATCCTCCCCTGGCGCCTAGAATGGCTGGAAATGTTTCACAGCACACTCCACTACCGAGGCTGTAACTATTCTCCGAGCAACCTGCCAGTCTTGTCTTCCCTTTGAGGGCGTTTAAATCGACCCCCGGTTAGCAGGACATCTTCATTGCTCAGGATCCAACAATCTGGGAAGTGTGTGTGTGCTAAGAGCTCTAACGTTTCTTTCCGTGATACCTGGACTTTGGCAAAGCTCTTGATAAGGTGCCGCATAACCTATTGTTGCTGAAGGTGGAACACATTCGTACAGGGTATGTTTTTGGGACGGCCATTACTCTGCCGGTAGGAGGAGTAGGTAGCCGAATTACGGAGCATTAATCTCGCCATTCAATGCCATTTCAGTAGTTATGGAGCAGTGGACGGTTGAACATCGCATGTTTGCGTATGACGCATTAGTGCAGAATGGCGGGTCTGTTATTACCATGCAGCAACTTTTTCGTGTGAGTTTCAACTGTGGGCGTCGTGGTAACGTTCCCAGCCGCAACACGATTCAGTTAGGTTAATAATCCACAGACGACAGGATCTATTGTGAAAAAGAAGCCACCAGGTCCGACTGGGACAGCTAGAACACCTGACAACATCGAGCGTGTGAGAGCCGCGCTGACTCGTAGCCCTGGGCGTTCTGCACGTACACACACGCGCGAACTAAGAATGAGCCGAACAATTTTACAGAAAGACCTAAAATTTCACCCTTACAAAATGTGTGTTGCTCAGAAACTTGAGGAAAGAGATTATGCTCAGCAGCAGGAGTTTTCTTTTCGAATGCAAGTGCTTTTGGAGAGCAATGAGAATGCAGTCTTTATCATAAGTGACAGAGGCATATTTCCATTTGGATGGGGATGTTAATAGACATAATTTACACTACTGGTCCTCTGAAAACCCCCGGATCATTCACGAGAAACCTCTACACTCAGAGCGTGTAACGGTTTGGTGCGCAACTAGTCCATTCGGCATCATTGGTCCCTATTTTTTCGAGGACGAGAATGGTGCAACTGTTACAGTGAATGCCGAACATTACTGCCAGATGTTGAACACTTTCTTGCGTCCCGAACTGCGCCAGACTGCAACTGGATTTGGAAAATGTTTTTTTCTAACAGGATGGTGCCACCACACATACTGCTCATGTTTCCATGCAAGTGCTTCGAGACATGTTCCCCGAAAGGTTAAATTCACGTTTTGGCGACATCCCATGGCCCTCGAGTTCACCTGACTTGAGCACTTGTGACTTTTTTATGGGGGTATCTGAAATCACGTGTACACTCTCACAGGCCCCGCACATTGGCAGAACTAAAGGAGGCAATCAGGGAAGTAGTGGCTACAATTTATGGTGAACTGATGACTCGTGTGATGGCAGATTTTCTGCGAAGGCTGGAAAACTGCATTCAGGAGGATGAACACCACTTATCCGACGTAATTTTTCACAAGTGATATTCAACTTCAAATGGCATGTAATGACAAACAATTTTATGTATTGAAATCTAATTTTTCGTAAAAACTAACTGTGTACTGTTCATTTCAAAAACACCAGATTCCCGTCGGGGAAAACTGTTGTTGTGGATCCAGAGCTTTCTGACTGGCAGAAGTTTCTCAATATGAGTCGGTTCATCATTCTCATGGTCAACTCCTGTTAGTGGAATTGTGTCCCAGGGATCTGTCTTGGTCTCGTCCTGTCCCTGGTCTATACAGCAGATCTATTTATTATGTTGTCTCACTTCTCCCCGTAATGCGGATGACTGCAAAATATGAGGATGCCCTCTATTGACTAACAGCCTTCAGACGGATCTAAACACGGTAGTATCTTGGTGTTGGGTGTACCACTTAACTATGATAAATGTACTGTTGTTCACCTTGGTTACAATAGTGCTCGTCAAGTTTGTTTTTTCTAAAATAAGCAGGATGCATCTGTAGGGTGTCAGGCTGACATTGGAGTCATTGTAACACCAGATATATCCTGGTCAGCCCAAGCTGTGTCGGCGGCCAAGAAAGCCAACAGGATAATGTATTTGTTGAACAGAACCTTTCAAAGATCTACTCCTGCTCTAGCCAGAAAACTCTATACAGCATACAGTCGACCACATTTGAAGTATGGAATCCCCGCGTGGTCACCTGTACCTGTCAAAGACTGCAAACTACTGGAGAGAACCCAACGTGCAGCGTCCAGATGGCCTCTGCAGCTTCGGCACCAAACCCATGAAGAACGCCTTAAGTGCCTCTTACAACCCTGCAGGAGAGGCGATCGAGATGTGACCTGATTTATTTGTACAAAGTGACTCATGGTCTGTATCTACCTCCGTGTGAAACCCTGGTGGTTCTTAGTGATCACTCTAGACTGCGGGGACATTCTTTCAAGTTGAAGAAGGAACCTTTCCGCACCACAAACAGACTCAGTTTCTTTTCAAACTGAAAATATCGTCGCTTCCTCAAATATCCGTATATTCAAGAGAAGATCAGAGCTCAACTCAACGATTGAATTTGCCATTTATTATACACGTTCTGGATATTGAGTGTTGCACTTTTTGTTTTACAATATAGGCTATACTCTTTGTATTATCCTAATAAATAAATAAATAAATAAATAAATAAATAAATAAATAAGTAAATAAATAAATAAATAAATAAATAAATAAATAAAATATTCTTTCCAGAAAATCTACATATCACTAATGATTACTAAGTACCGAATACTGGATCTTTAGTAGCAATTAAATGAGTATTGAAAAGTAACGATGATTCCACCATTTTTAATACATTATAAAAATTTAATCAAAATCAACATAGTGTCTCAGAAGTAAAGTTTTACAGAAATTTCAAAATAAAAGTGACAGACAAACAAAACATCTAACTTACTGATGGTGATGGTGGTACTTACAAGCATTAATAGCTTGGAGAGGAATGTTATCTATCAATCCAGAAACAGTGCTTTGAATAGAAACCTCAGATAAACGTCTAGGTTGTGAGGTATCGCTAAACATCTGAGGGTTAGTTTGTAGAATTTCAACTAGAATACCATGTTAAAAATAAATTAGTGCTAATAGCGAAAAAACAGACTTAAATATATCTTACTGGATGAGTATCTTCCAAAATGATAAAACACATGCTCAAATATGTGTTCAACTTACGCAAATGATATGGTTGGCCGTTTCCTAACGGATACTTGGCATATCTGGCAATGTTGACTGGGGGTAATATTGAGAATCTCGCTGATAATAAAGGTTCCAATCTTGCTGCCACTGGATCCGTGGGATGAAACAAATTATATACTTGTAGGCAACTTGGACGGGTTATGCTACCTAGAACATTCAAAACAAACAAAACACATGAATCTATTTATAGATTATCAGATGCTTTATACTTTGTTCATATTTTTAACAAATTGTGAACTAATTTTACTTATGTTAAATCACTTTATTATTATTATTTATTTTTCATCAATCCTGGCGTGCCCCAGGGTTTGGTTCTTGGGCCCGACTTGTTCAACATTTTTATTAATCACATTATGCAGTTGCCTGATGTCACATGTCTTCTCTACGCTGATAACGTGAAGATTTACTCATCCATTGATTCTATAGACAACTGTATCTGCTTCCAAAGAAATTTGGTGGGGATTGGTGTTCTTATAATTATTTATGCCTCAATGTAGATAAGTGCTGTGTTGTTGCTTACAGCCGTCGTTACTTATGTTACATCACTTTATTATTATTTATTTTTCATCAATCCTGGCATGCCCCAGGGTTTGGTTCTTGGGCCCGTCTTGTTCAACATTTTTTTTAATCACATTGTGCAGTCGCCTGATGTCACATGTATTCTCTACGCTGATAACGTGAAGATTTACTCATCCATTGATTCTATAGACAACTGTATCTGCTTCCAAAGAAATCTGGTGGGGATTGGTGTTCTTATAATTATTTATGCCTCAATGTAGATAAGTGATATGTTGTTTCTTACAGCCGTCGTTACTTATGTTAAATCACTTTATTATTATTATTATATATTTTTCATCAATCCTGGCGTGCCCCAGGGTTTAGTTCTTGGGCCCGTCTTGTTCAACATTTTTATTAATCACATTGTGCAGTTGCCTGATGTCACATGTCTTCTCTACGCTGATAACGTGAAGATTTACTCATCCATTGATTCTATAGACAACTGTATCTGCTTCCAAAGAAATCTGGTGGGGATTGGTGTTCTTATAATTATTTATGCCTCAATGTAGATAAGTGATGTGTTGTTTCTTACAGCCGTCGTTACTTATGTTAAATCACTTTATTATTATTATTATTATATATTTTTTATTTTATTTTATTTTATTTTATTTATTTATTCAACGGATTAACCATTTACAATAATAATAAGAACATCTAAAACTACATTAGTCTTAAATAATCACAATATGAGAACATAAAAAAAAAAAAAAAAGCAAAACATAACCTGTATACCATATGTATGACAACTCAATCAATAACACCTCTCAAAATTCCTCTAATTACACGGTCAGAATCATTAAACATGTCCAAGAGCTCCGAATACTCATTTGCCGTTCTCGCCATTCTCGACATCGGACTGAAAAAGCCATAATTGGTTCGATGGAAGGGAACCACAAAAACCTCCCTCGCTCTCGTGCAGTTCGGAATCCTTAGAGAGACTAACTCAAGCAACGAAGGACTATCAATTTTATTCACTAATAATTTGTGCAAAAAACAAACATCACTGACAATCCTTCTACCTCTCAGTGACTGCAAGTGCAGCCGGTTCCGCAAATAAGAAAGGTTAAGATCATTTCTCTGCAAGCCCATTCTGTAAGCACAAATTCTTAAGAATCTATTTTGTACGGCCTCAATCTGATTGATATAAATATTGTAATTCGGGCTCCAGACTACAGAAGAACACTCCAACAAAGAGCGAACCAGAGCACAATACAGCCTTCTAAAGCTATTGCATGAAAAATCCAGAGTTGATCTATGAATAAATCCTAACATTTTATATGCCTTAGATACTATGCACTCCATGTGATCCCTAAAAGATAATTCCCTATCCAATACAATGCCCAAGTCTTTAATCATTTCCTTCCTCTGTAAATCACCAGAGCCCATGGAGTACACAAAGTCAATGGGAAACTGAGCTCTAGTGAATGTAATGCAGAAACACTTATCAACATTCAGAGTCAGAAGATTGTCACCACACCACCGAGCAAAACGATTTAAGTCTTCCTGTAAAAGTAAAGCGTCCTGTCTGGAACGAACAATCTTGAAAATTTTGATATCATCAGCAAACATCAAAATCTGACTATGCTTAAGTGAATGTATGACATCATTGATAAAAAGATTAAAGAGGACTGGTCCACAATGTGAACCCTGAGGAACTCCTGAAGAAACAGTATTTTTCATCAATCCTGGCGTGCCCCAGGGTTTAGTTCTTGGGCCCGCCTTGTTCAACATTTTTATTAATCACATTCTGCAGTTGCCTGATGTCACATGTCTTCTCTACGCTGATAACGTAAAGATTTACTCATCCATTGATTCTATAGACAACTGTATCTGCTTCCAAAGAAATCTGGTGGGGATTGGTGTTCTTATAATTATTTATGCCTCAATGTAGATAAGTGCTGTGTTGTTTCTTACAGCCGTCGTTACTTATGTTAAATCACTTTATTATTATTATTTATTTTTTATTAACCCTGGCTTGCCCCAGGGTTTGGTTCTTGGGCCCGACTTGTTCAACATTTTTATTAATCACATTCTGCAGTTGCCTGATGTCACATGTCTTCTCTACGCTGATAACGTGAAGATTTACTCATCCATTGATTCTATAGACAACTGTATCTGCTTCCAAAGAAATCTGGTGGGGATTGGTGTTCTTATAATTATTTATGCCTCAATGTAGATAAGTGCTGTGTTGTTTCTTACAGCCGTCGTTACTTATGTTAAATCACTTTATTATTATTATTTATTTTTTATTAATCCTGGCGTGCCCCAGGGTTTGGTTCTTGGGCCCGACTTGTTCAACATTTTTATTAATCACATTGTGCAGTTGCCTGATGTCACATGTCTTCTCTACGCTGATAACGTGAAGATTTACTCATCCATTGATTCTATAGACAACTGTATCTGCTTCCAAAGAAATCTGGTGGGGATTGGTGTTCTTATAATTATTTATGCCTCAATGTAGATAAGTGCTGTGTGGTTTCTTACAGCCGTCGTAACTTATGTTAAATCACTTTATTATTATTATTTATTTTTTATCAATCCTGGCATGCGCCAGGGTTTGGTTCTTGGGCCTGTCTTGTTCAACATTTTTATTAATCACATCGTGCAGTTGGCTCATGTCACATGTCTTCTCTACGCTGATAACGTGAAGATTTACTCATCCATTGATTCTATAGACAACTGTATCTGCTTCCAAAGAAATCTGGTGGTGATTGGTGTTCTTATAATTATTTATGTCTCATGTGGATAAGTGCTGTGTGGTTTCTTACAGCCGTCGTAACTTATGTTAAATCACTTTATTATTATTATTTATTTTTCATCAATCCTGGCATGCGCCAGGGTTTGGTTCTTGGGCCTGTCTTATTCAACATTTTTATTAATCACATCGTGCAGTTGGCTCATGTCACATGTCTTCTCTACGCTGATAACGTGAAGATTTACTCATCCATTGATTCTATAGACAACTGTATCTGCTTCCAAATAAATCTGGTGGTGATTGGTGTTCTTATAATTATTTATGCCTCAATGTAGATAGGTGCTGTGTTGTTTCTTACAGCCGTCGGCATTCTATTGTTGAGTTTGATTATTCTCTACAAGATACCCCTTTGAAAAGGAAACCTGTCTTCAGAGATCTCGGTAGCAGCATCACTCCGAATTTTAGAATTTGCAATAAGATCTACCAGAGATTTTGTTGACCCATAAGCGCTAGAGGTACTTTTTGATTCTCTGGCCAGAAGTAGACTCGAGTACGCATCAACTGTGTGGTCGCCCAACTATTGCATGCATGTCTTAAACCTTGTTAGCCCTTAGGTTGAGTAGCCGTGGGGTTGGCTTGTTTGGATGGCTCGACCTCACACTAATTTGCTGCAGTTTTCTCTAGCTATATAATGTTACGACCCAGATGTCATAACTTGTTTTTATTGTTAATATGTCATCATTTTAAAAGGTTTGTTTCTATTTAGTGTGATCTCACGTAAGTGAGTTATTTAGGTTGACACAGACCGTGTCTGTGTTCGTCTGTAATCCTCGAACAGGTGATACCTTCAGTACTCCTGCTCGTATAATTTTATTAAGTCTATGGTAAATATACAGTGGCATTGGGGGTCATATGCTGTCTCTTTATTTCTGTGCAACCGGTAGTGATATTCTATGGTTACTAGCGGAGAGACGATCCGATGTCTATGGGTTGGTATGATTGAATTTGTAGCGCATGTGTACAGGGAGAGGACGGCTGTCATGTCTCCGTCTCAGTAGATTTCTCTTCTGTTCCTGGTGTTGAAGTCGGTAGGTACTATAGTATTCGCGGCCATTTGTGTGCGCTATATTTTATCTGTCAGTTAAATTTGCGTGACCTATAGCGACTGCTAACGCCATCATCAGCTATGACCTACGATAAAGTCGGTGGACCTGGTGAACGTCACCATAGTGTAATCAATTTAAGTGAATATATTGAGTTTCACTTGTTGCTAGAAATAGAACCCCATTATTAGTTATTTATTGTTCACGATTAGTGACGTATAGGGTCGTCTAGCTGTTATTATTTGGCCATAAGGTCATAAAACCCACGAGGAGGCTTCACCCCCACCTTACGTAAACCTCAACCAACCAGCGAAGTTTATTATTGTTTACCTTGTGAGGGGCGCTTCACGTTTCTAGGAATTTAATTCTGGAGGTTTGGTTTACTTGTTACGTAGGTAACAATACCTTCAAGCATTAATTTAATTGTTCAGGCCCCCCAGGCAAACCATTTTTGAACCTGATTAAGTTGTTATACTGTATGTACACGGTTAGTGAGCTCACGGACCAGTAATTTAACAGCTCACGTTAATTAATAGCTGATGTTATTAACCACCATTGGTTACCCATATATTAGATAGACCTAACTGTGTTTATATAGGTCCCTACTACTATACAGCACATTGTTTTTATCGTAGCATAATATTTATGCTACCGCTATTAATGGATTTGTGAATATATGGGTTAATATTATATCTGGCATTATTATTTGCTGACCATACCATGGATTCTTAGGCTATAAAACTACTAGACAAGTAATGTGTTGCTTGAGCTCACGTTTTGCTGCTTATAGAAGCAGTATAGTGCTGATAACCCATCTGGTTATGCGGTACCGTGTTTGATAGATTAATTATTGATCTGGTACCTTGTGCGTCGTGATAGAGATCCTAAGTCACCGAGCCATCATAGTTCCCCTCTTAAGTACTAATGACATCCTAAACCTTGCCACAGATTACGGAATAGTGGCTGGCGCCTACTAAATTAGGTCTCTAAGACTTGTATAATACTCAGAGTGTTAATCCAACACCCGAACCCGTCTGAGATGTCTCTATGCTCAAGCTTTGCTTACGCCTCAGCTACTTATTGAGGGAATTGTGGTGATTCTCACCCGTCTGATACTTAGTAGCCAGTAGTCGTAACAATAATCTATCGAGTATTCATGTGGATATATTTTCGTGTACCTTTACAGACTTTAAAACAGTGTGTCACTAGCATTTGATGTCTGCCTAACAAGTTTATTCTTTTTTTGTTTCTTGATTATATATTGTATGATATGTTTGAGGTAGGTGAGGATAATAATCAACTCGTAGGTTCCACGAATAATAATGTATTAACAACTTACTAACATAACACTTATGGTTAACTTATGATCTAATTATTACGACGATGTGACAAAGTGTTGACTGTTCAACGGCCTCCGGAAGAGAGCCTTGAGCTGCATGCTCTGTTCTGGTAAGGTAGTCATGTGCGCATGCTCACTCTCACTGATATTGGTTATTTGATCTACTCAAATACATAGACATATACATCATTGTAATTTTTGTTTTGTGCCCCATCCTGTCAATGGATTTTCTGTAGGATGTCAATAAATAAATAAATTATAATTATCCGAAAATGTGATGAGAGAGTTAACATTTGCCAACCAAGTCTTAAGTGGGCATTTATTAAATATTGTGTTCTGTACATGTCCACCATATCCATATTCTATATTAAAATAGAAACATTCTCAAAATTCTAATGAAATAATATCAGTTTATTAAAAAAATAAAATGAAAGCCGGTTTTGGGACACTTTGTAAAATTATTATTTGAAAAAAGAGAAAATAAAACGAAAGTCTTGTGGTGTAGATTATTGACATAATTAGTTAGTAAAGTGAACAGTTACATGCAATTTTATTTTATTATATAATTCATACTTACTTGTTTTGTCTTCTGAAGAGGATATTTTCCTGTATGCCAACACTAAAGCCAGTGGACTTCCAAACATGAAAAAATCTTGAATATCGAATTCGAATTTTATCTGACCCGACTGGTCACTTGTCGATGAAGATCTTCTGCGAGATGAAGGAGCTGTTAAGTGACCAGACTCGTTTATCTGGATTTCATCTACAAAATCTATTCACATTTTTCATCAAATATAGGTGAAGCATAGAAAAAATTTACTATTAAAAAAGTTCAAATGAAATGAACAGGCTTTTGATTTAGTATACAGGTGTCCCATCGGTGTGAGGACGAAAGATAGCTCCCCACTCAGGCCTTATTTTAAAATGCGGTTATCTCGTGGTTATCTGTTTTCTTTGACTTGGCCAGTAAGTGATTGATGAAGACATAAATGATAGGGATGAAATTTGTGTTTTTTAATTATCCTATTCATTGAGGATTTGCTTATACCCAGAATACATTCAATTGGGCTGTACATATCTACGGACTCTCTTCAATCGCTAAAAAAAAAACCTGGATTTCATCTTCATTCGTTGTATCACGGTTTTCATAAGATTTTGCTGTGTTTTGGGCTAAAATTTCCCTCAAAGTGTAATCTTATGTTCTCAAACACCTCTGGTTTTGGATGTTGGGCTAAAGAATATTTTTCGTGTAAATTCTGGACGCTAGTAGACAGTTTCTATCAGCCTCTCCTAAAGCGTACACTATTTTTACTAACTCTTCAACAGTAAAATTATGTTTAGAACACAACGTTAAGCAAATAAATAGAGAATAATAAACAACGAACGATAAAAAAACTAATAATAAACAAAAAACGATAAACTATTAACGATAAACACCAAAATAATAAAAAAATTAGCTAATAAAAGTATTATTTGCCAAACCTCAACCGCACGATGTGTTAAATATCTATCTATTTTATTCTGTTGTCTGGGTTTCAACTTCTCGCCAGGGCTACAGTGATTTCGGTAATAATGTGTAATGATAACACATTCCAATAAAAATTAAAACTTTCAACAGCTGTACCTCCTTTCGTATTGAATTTAGCTTATACAAATATGGTATCATAAGAAAACTTATGAAATTCTGCATTCACCAAAGTCAAAATAAATAGGGTGTGCTGTTTAAAAAAAAGTTTGGTGCAATACTCTGTATATTAAAACCCTGTATAAACGGAAATAATTTTTAAATGTGCACTCGTGGAACATCTATCGCCACGAAAAAACCGCATTTTCAATTATAGCCTGAGTGAGGGGCTATCTTCTGTCCTTGATTGGGACACCCTGTATAATAAAAACCTGACTAAGAATTTATTCTTATTTCCAAGAGAATATAAGGATATAAATATAACATACCTTTATGAAAATCTGTATCCAAGATACTGTTCTCGCTACCATGACGGGACTGATATTTTGTTGATCTACACAACGAATCGTAAGCTAGTATCGAACCTATCGAATCCGCTACTATACAGACTTGGCCTACAAAACCTAATCCTTCTTCAGCTTTTAGGAAATCTGAAGAAAAAACATTTATTTATTATGTTGCTTGTAAGTATGTAATTAGAAATATAATCTAACAAAAATGTAAAATAAAAAATTATGCTCTTAACGAAGCATTCTGTACGTAACTCACACAATATTCTGACTTTTCATTAAACGCTAAACACTATGTATCTCTTTTAATTTTGAATTAGGTAAGTTTGGTTGAATTGTAATATTTTGATGTCAAGATTTACTGCTTCACGGTTGAGTTGTTAAAGAACAGGTAAAATTGCTGAACAAGTTTGAACAGTTCGGTTCTTACCCGAGAACATGTTCCGTAAACCTTGCTGCCACTTCTACACTCGCTATCCTGGACTCCATTCAGAAGAGAGCTATATGTCTCATCGGTGACCCTACCCTACTCAAAGGCTGCCATCCCTTGCCCACCGACGTGCCGTTGGTGACCTCTTTCTCTCTCTCTTTTATAGATATCTGCACGGGCACTGCTCAGAGGAGCTTTCTTCCATAGTTCCTCCACCTGTTGCCCCCAACAGATCTACCAGGGGAACAGAACGAATGCACCCTTTTACTGTCCAGGTTACCAGACATAGAACA
Source organism: Tillus elongatus (assembly GCA_964006375.1). Taxonomy (NCBI): domain Eukaryota; kingdom Metazoa; phylum Arthropoda; class Insecta; order Coleoptera; family Cleridae; genus Tillus; species Tillus elongatus. Next base: position 245,383,204 of record OZ023263.1, on the reverse strand, counting down.
TTATGTTATGCCCGCTCTTTTGATCCGAGGACTTCCAAATTGTGGAATTCCTTTCCGGCACATGTTTTTCCTTCTCCTCTGAACCCCCAAACCTTCAAGTCCAGATTTAACAAGTTGCCTCTTTCCTCCTTGTCGACGCCCACGGTATGATAGTATTTATGCTGTGAGCCCTCATGATGTGTTAAAATTTTAAAAAGAGAAGATTTAAAAAAACATTAGACACGGTTAATCATAGCATTCTATTAAACAAACTGTATAAGATGGGAATACGTGGCATTGCTCATAAACTTATATATAGTTATCTATTTGGCAGAAGGCAAACAACTGTTGTGAATAGTAAAGAAGCACCTCAAAAATTGTAAAAACAGGTGTTCCACAGGGATCTGTACTTGGACCAATTTTGTATTTGTTGTATGTACAGAATCTATCATTAGCAAAATTAAAGGCTACATACATAACTTTCGCAGATGACACAGTGCTATTGTATTCGCATGACTTGCAGAATTCATTGGAAAAAGTTATCAATGATGACTTGGTTACATATTACAGGGGGTTATTAAGTAATAATTTGAAAACAAACTTAGATAGAGCAGTGTACATAATGTTTGCACAAAAAGGTAAATACATAAAAGATATGAATATTAATATAAACAATCAAAAAATTAAACAAGTAAATAAATATAACTACATTGGATTAACAATAGACAATAAGTTAAACTTTGGCAAACACTTAAATAATGTAAGGAAAAATATCTAGTCTGACAGGAGCCTTTAGAAGGTGTGAATATTATTTAACAGAGAGATTGAAGAGACTAATATATAATTCATTAATAGAACCATAAATGAGATATATGATGGTTGTTTGGGCTTCAGCGCCAAAGGTGAAATTACATCAATTGCGGAAAACACAAAACTGGGTACTAAAAGTATTATATGGACTAAAGTGGTTTTATCCCACTTAATGTTTGTATAAATCATTAAACTTCTTACAAGTTCATAACCTTAAGCTGGAAGAAGGTAAATTAATGTATAAAATATGGAATAATAAAATAAAAACGAACATTAAAGTGGTAAGGAGTGGGTAAAGTGCCACGTATTCAACAACGCAACGGGCAGACCCACATGTACTAGCATCAAGACGAAATATAAAATTCAACAGTGTGATTACGAGGAGCGTAAGATCACTTAAGACTATTCCAGAAGGACCCAGAAACATACACCAGATGCAAAGATTCACAATGTAATGTTACGACCCAGATGTCTTAACTTGTTTTTTTGGTTAATATGTCATCATTTTATAAGGTTTTGTTTCTATTTAATGTGATCTCACGCGAGTGAGTTATTTAGGATGACACAGACCGTATCTGTGTTCGTCCATAATCCTTGAACAGATGATACCTTCAGTACTCAAGCTCGTATAATTTTATTACGTCTATGGTAAACATACAGCGGTGCTGGGGTCATCTGCTGTATTTCTTTGTTCTGTGAATGACTGGTTACTTTCTATGGATATTACCAGAAAGGCGATCCAATGTCCATGGGTTGGCATGACTGAATGGTAGCACATTGTTAGGGGGCAGTGGACTTTTCCTTTACGTGATAGTAAAGGATTTTTTCACGCCCGAGGAGGTACCACCCCTTACATCAAGGGGCCGGTGAAGTCCTAACGGACGTTTCCGGTTCTGGTGTATGAGTCGGTTTCCCTTATAAACAAAAATGATGGTGGCTCCATGTACAAAAGATTCCGGAGATAAAATACCCCTCCATTCGGATCTCCGGGAGAGGGGTGTGCAGGGGGCGCCGGCATTAAGATTTAACATATCCTTCTCGAATATATGTGGCCTAAATTCTAACCTGAACTCCGTCTACCATTTCCTCCAGGCTAATAGGCCCCAACTCCTTTTTCTCACCGAAACCCAAATCAGTGCCAAAACAGCCACTATTCACCTTAATTTCCCGGGGTATGAGCTCCTTACTTCCTTAAGACTGCATGGAGGTGTGTGCGCATAGGTCCGTAGCAATCTACCCTGCACCAGACTCCCAAATTTGGAAGCTGGAAGAAAAGACATACTTTGGATAAAACTCTCTCTCAGGGCTGCAACTAAATTCATCTGTTGCATTTACCGGTCACCTTCTGACAACAACTTAGTCCAGCTTTTCGACTACATTTCTGAAAAAACTGATTTCTGAATATCCTTCCTCCGAGGTCACTATTCTTGGTGACTTCAATGTCCATTGCAAGGAATGACTAGGATCTTCAAAAACTGATCCACAAATTCAGAAGAGAGCTATACATCTCATCGGTGACCCTACCCTTACCCAAAGACTGCCATCCCTTGCCCACCGACGTGTCGTTGGTGACCTCTCTTTTTTATAGATATCTGCACGGGCACTGCTCAGAGGAGTTTTCTTCCATAGTTCCTCCACCTGCTGCCCCCAACAGATCTACCAGGGGAACAGAGCGAATGCACCCTTTTACTATCCAGGTCACCAGATATAGAACATCTTGTTATGCCCGCTCTTTTGTCCCGAGGACTTCCAAGTTGTGGAATTCCTTGCCGGCACATGTTTTTCCTTCTCCTCCGAACCTCCAAACCTTCAAGTCCAGAATTAACAAGTTGCCTCTTTCCTCCTTGTCGACACCCATGGTACGATAGTATTTAGGCTGTGAGCCCTCATGGTGTGTTGTTGAAATAAAACAAAATTTAAAAAAATCTGTACGGAGAGACGCCGGCTGTGCTCTCCATGGAGCTTGCTCTTCTGGTTTTTGCTGTTACAGTGGCAGGTACTATGGTAGCTGTGGCCATTTTGTAGATTGGTGTCACCACATTGAGCCTATAAAATAAAGTCGTCCCTCAGAGGCAAGCTGGTGCTTACAGCCAGTATAGTACTGTTCATGTTTTAGGGTCACTGCCATTCCAGTATAGTTGAGACTAAAGAACGTCCATGGTCGTTATAGTGGGTAACCCGCTGCTTGGATGGTAACGACCGTGCCTTGATGCTCCTGGTTGTGTAAGCTGGCCTAGTGTGAGCTGGTGAAGCTGCTCTCCTGTCTCACAGATGAGTATTAACAACAACCACCTCATCGAGGCATTTTAGTTTAGTTGTGTGTTTTCACATTTTGCCATTGCCTACGATAAGATATCCTTTTTTTTTTGTGCGCTATATTTTAAATGTCAGTTAAATTTATGTGAGATATAGCGACTGTTTACGTCATTGCCCTGCCGATACAGTCGGTGGATCTGGTGATCGTCACCATACCGTAATCATTGAGTGAATATACTGTGTACCACTTGTTACCAGTAATATAACCTTATTATTTGTTATTATTATTTATGATTACTAACCTATAGGGTCGTTTCACTGTGATTGTTGGTCATAAGGACATAAACTCCACGAAAAGGCTTCACCTCCAAGTGTTTAATTAAGTCAACCTCACCCAGCCAGTGAAGTTTATTATTGTTTACTTTGTGAGAGGCGCTTCACGCTTCTAACAATTTTATTCTGGAGGGATGGCTGATCTGTTACGTAGGCAACACTAATTTGGAGCGTTAATTTCATTGTTCAGGCCCCTCAGGCAGGCCAGTTGAACCTGATTCGGTTATTATACCATATGTAAAGGGTCAGTGAGCTCACGGACCAGTGATTGAACAGCTGATGTTAATTAATGGCTAGTAATATTAACTACCAGTGGTTACCCATATAGTAGATGGACCTAACTGTATTAATATCGGACCCTATTACCTTACAGCATATTGTTTTATCGTGGCGTAATTCTTATACTACCACTGTCTATGAATTTGTGAATATATGGGTCAATACTATATCTGGCATTATTATTTGCTGACCATACCATTGCTTGTGTTTGTGTCGTTCGAGCTCACGTTTTGTTGATTACAGAAGTAAGCTCTCTGGTTACATAGTACATTGTTTGATTATTGATTTCACACCTGGTGTGTTGTGATATTGATTCTAAGTCACCGAGCCATCATAGTTCTCCCCTTAAGTACTAATGACATCCTGAACCTTGCCACAGGTTGCGAAAAAGTGTTTGGCGCCTATCAAATTAAGTCTCTAAGACTTTATTAAACTCAGAGTGTTAATCTAACATCCGAACCCCTCTGAGATGTCTCTATTCTCAAGCTTTGCTTACACCTCCGCTACTTATTGAGGGAATTGTGGTGTTTTTCACCTTTCTGGTACTTAGTAGCAAGTAGTCATAGCAGTACATAAAAAGACATTTATTAAATGGACAAAATAGTTTCCAGTTATAGAGTATATAGTTTCTAAAGTGACTTGACATTGATATAGTTTTAGTTTAGTTAAGTTAACCTCAAAATCATATGTAATTTTATGTTATTAATTGTAGAACTTGTTACCAGCGCAAATGTACTGTTTTAAGTTCGTAAATAAAGAATATTGAAAAAAATCATTGGTTTTTGTCTAATTAAAGTTTTCTCGATATTTTTGACAGATGAAGTGTAAATAAACTGAATTTAGGACTTACCTTGGTACACAGCATTTGCTGCATTGATTGTCCTTGACACAGCTTCACTATAATCAGGAGTGGAAGTGGCCAATATTGGAATAGCACCAATCGGAATAGAATCGTGTGTTATTTGTGGAACATCAATACACGAAGGTGATACATCAAAACTATATGGACTAAGACTGAAATTAAATTACATCAATTATAACAAAATTATAACCTAACATTATGGGATTTAATAAACATCTTATTACTACAGTAGAAAGTATTGTACTCACCTAGACAATATTCCTAAACCTTCGGTACATATAGACGGGCAAGAAACTAACCTAATGGCAATATGCCCTACAAGACTTGGGTAATGTTGCCGCATGACTGACTCAAATGCTCCCCGGAATGTAGTTACATCTGATTTCTTAGCAGTCATATCAACATTAGCGTCTAAAAAATAAAATAAACCACTAAAATAAATCAGAAACATAACCAGAAACACGAAGAGATACCTAAAACACTTCCCGCATGGAAAGCAAGTATTAATACTGTCGTTTTACATGGAAGATTCGCCGGAGATGCACTGGGTGATTCAGGACAGGACGCATCCAGAGAATTCACTTTGCCTCTTTGCATCAGCTTTCTGTTGCCGCGCTCACTGGCGACTCTTTGAAGGAATGTAGGTGAAAATATACTGTCATCTGAAAACATCCAATTAATTATTTCACTACTTATTCTCTACATATAATTCGTTAATTAAAAACACGCTAAAAAAGAGATAGTGAGTATGGATTTCAACCATGTAATCTTAAGTTCTATAAAATCCAACTGCTTTGTATATTTGTTAGGGATTAAGAAACGAATGAATCACTTTTTATAGAAAGTTAAGGTACTCATTTAGGAGACCAGAAATCCGGCCTCCAAAATGAGAGTTTGAATTCAATATATGACGGCGGGTCAATAAGTCCGTGACTTTTTGAATGAAACACAGGTTTTTTGACAAACAATCATTTTATTTCTCAACATGGTCTCCTTTGAGCTCTATATACTTCGTCCAACGTTTCTCCAATTTTTTTATCCCTTTCAAAAAATAAGATTTGTCGAGGTCCTCAAAATAGGTATTTGTTTGTAAGATGATTTCATCATTGGAGTCAAATCTCTTTCCGCCGAGCCATTTATTTAAGTTTGGAAACAAGAAATAGTCACTCGGGGCTAAATCCGGAGAATAGGGCGGATGAGTGAGCAATTCGTAGCAATTTCGCCATGGAGACTACACATGTGTGCACCCTTGCATTGTCTTGGTGGAAAATAACTTTTTTCTTGGCCAAATGCGGTCGTTTTTTCTTCAAATCGTCATTGAATCAGTCCAATAAGTTGGTATAATAATCGCCATTGACTATTCTTCCCTTTTGAAGGTAATCAATGTGGATAATACCGTGTGCATCCCAAAAAAATGTTTGCCATGACTTTATTGGCTCACAAACCCACCTTGGCCTTCTTCGGCGCCGATTCGCACAGAGAAACCCACTGTTTTGACTGCTTCTTGGTCTCTGGTGTGTTGTGGTGAATCCATGTTTTGTCAATGGTTACAAAACGGCGCAAAAACTCGTCCCTTTTGCGGTTGAACAACGCCAAACACTCCTTCGAAGTTGTCACACGATTGCGTTTGTGGTCGATTTTAGCAAACGCGACACCCATCTTGCGGATAGCTTTCTCATACCCAATTGATCATGCAAAATCGAAACCACTGAGCCATGTGATATGCCTATGGCTTCCACAATCTCCCACACTTTCATCCTCCAATCAGCTAACACCATATTGTGAATTTATTCAATTGTTTCGGGTGTAGCAACATCAACTGGGCGTCCAGAACGTTCGGCGTCATTTGTGCTTGTAGGGACGCAACGAAATTCAGTAAACCACTTTTTTACCATGGAAATTGATGGTGCAGAGTCCCCATAGTATTTATCAAGCTTAGCATAGGTTTTAGTGGTGGTTTTTGCCGCAAAAAATAATGTTTGATGAGCACATGAAATTAACTTTTTTCCATTTTCGTTATAACCCAAGAGGTTGTCTGTTTTCAATGGCTATCTAACACAAACTAAATAACGCAGCTTGTTCAAAATTTGACAGGGGTCAACTTACAGATGCTTGTTGACAGGAGCAGTGTTGCCTTTCCTGTGAAGAGGCGGGAAATTAAAAAAGTCACAGACTTATTGACCCGTCATCGTAGCCCAACGGAGCTCTATAAATTTGAACATCACAAAGGCATACAGATAAAAACTATAAAGATAAAATACATAATAAGAAGCTTTAGTGAACATAAGAATACCATTAAGTATATAATGTAAATAATATAATCGAGATGGTATCCTACCATGTCTTTCTACTACAACTGTGGGGGATGTTGTGTCAAGATCCTCTTCCGTTAGAAGATCTAAAGAACTCCATTTTGCAAGAGACAAAGCGTTTCCTCCAATGTCTAAAAAGATTAACATAAATTATTTATTACCCTAAATCAATTTGACCTGTTATGCAAGAAAAGAACCAACCCCAAAAGTACAGATGTGAGAAAATTGCTGTAAAATTCTGTTGTCTATATTTTTTCCATGGAAAAAGTCCATATATTAGGCTTTAGAAGACAGTTTAAACTAGATGGGCTATTAGTATGACGAAAAAATATGATTTGATGTTTTTTTCCAGAAAAATGTTAATTGGTTCTTTTCTTTTCAACAAACGACTTTTTTTAAATTGATTATTGACAAATTATTTTGTTTTGACAAAAATAAATGATTCATCATTAAATTCAGGTCGCACCTTGAATTCAACTCAACTCGGCTGTCTGAAACCAAAGACATGTAGAACAGTTTGGCATCTACACCAACCAGATGCATCATTTCTTGTAAGTTCTGCAACTTTGTAGCATGGTTTTCAGTGGGCCCATAAGAGCTCAAGAAGTTGGTGAATTTTCTCTTTGGTTCCTGTTATCTTCCAGTACCTATTTCAATACTTAGAATTGTGACATCATCAGCTTGGAAAGTATTTTCATTATATGTGCCTCATTTTTGTTGATAGAAAATCTCTCTCGTCTTCGGCCAGTTAATATTTTTACCAGTTGTACTTTTTTTCTATTAAGTAACCTTCTCTTTTATTTGATACTGATAAAGTCCTCTCCTTTTTGTTCTGTTAAGGGTTCGATTAATTAACATCAACAACAGTAGCTTTAGTATAATATATGGTCGACCGCCATACGGGTACATAAAATGATGATAATAATAACAGTTCCCTCCAGCGTTGCCAACCTTGGGAAAGTAGACAACAGTCAATATAAGTACTGACAGAAGATACCCCTCTTTAAGCTTAATTTAAACATTCCTTTAAATTTAGAATTTTCTTTAGAATACTCTTTCGGAAAGAACGCTCGAGAACTAGGTAGGGAAAAACTGTGGAAATCACTTGTCATAGCGCTTAATTTTTGAGGTGAATTATTAGGTAAACAATCACCCATGGATTGATTCGCCTGTAACAGATTATCGCGATTATTAACGACGCTCGCTTCCTGAGCCACTTCACTCTTGGATCTATTAAAAGTTTCTGATTGTCCGGGCAACGGTGGAAAGCCGCCCGGACTAGAAAGAGGAGCGCTCGGTTGTCGGAGCCATGCCAGCTGAGATTTCACTACTTTCAACGCCGTTCGCAGATACAGTACATGAGCTGCCGAGAGTTCCGCCGTGCTAATTGCCGTATGTTGATCGTGTTCTTATTAGATACCGAGATTGAATCAAGGTAGAGTCCGGCCGAACGGGAGTTGAAGCATAACGGATGGTGCACCAGGTCCGGAGTGGCAGCCGTAATCTTGGCCAAGTTGCTTTGTTTTGGTTTCATTAGACCTAGGTATCCGACGTATGTGCATTCCGGTGTTCCGATTCCCCCGGGATCGCGGAGTTAAGTGGCCGCGCGGGGAGGGTTGTGAGTCGGGGTCGTTGTAGCGAATGCGCTATCGGCTGCAGTCATAAACAGTCCTCCGTGTGGTCGCCGCCGCGCTCCTGGGAAGGGGTTGTAACGGGGATATTCCTCGGCTGTAGTATATGCGTGTTGTAGCGATTGTGCTATCCCGGATCGAAGCAGCCAGGCAGCACCTGGCCTCCTGGGATGTCCGTGGCCCTGTCTGAGGGGGGAGTTACGAAAAAGGAGGTGGATGTCTTCCACACCGAGTAAGTGCCGCTTCAACCACCCTCTGCGTAATTCGCGAGTAGCTTTGATAATAAAACCAAATAACGACCTCTGCCTCTGGTTCCCATAACTGCCTTGTATATAATTTCTGGTAGAAGGACCCCTTTGTTTTCTTTTGTAAATAGGTTGTAAATAGATTTTCTTTTAATTTACTTGGCATTTCATTCAATCACTCCAGAATATCCACCCAAACAAGCTCTAACAATAAAGCTCTAATAAAGACCATAACCAGTCGTCTTAATTTAGGAGGACCCTGTCTCCACTGGAGTCTACCCCGGGCTTGAGTGGTGGTGGACAATGACTTGGGAAGGAGGTGAGAATCCCGAGAGAGCGCGCCGAATCTCTGAAGAAAAAAATTCTATCGGCGCTGGCATCCGAACATGATCCCGCAGGGAAGTCGTGTCCCGAAAGTTGTCCCGGAAATTTCCCACATTAGGGAAGACTAGTATTAACCCCCCAGCTACAAGTGGCCGTTATAATATATTTGATGTTATGTTTATCTGGATAATAAAAACTTTTATGTGATTATTGTTATTATTACTGTTATCAATATTTTTTTACTGAATCATCGGGTCATTTGAGGAATGATTCATAACAATAAAAAGAAATGTATCAAAAGAATTTGTACAGGCATATTTGCATTGAATGCCTATGGTTGCAAATTTGCTCCATACTGCTGCTGGTTGTATAATTATTAGCGTTGGCGCTGGCGCGTTAAATACAAGACTGAGAGAATAAATGTTACCTTCGCAGTCGAAAAATTCTTCATCCGATTCTGTTTCGGAATCTCTACCAAGACTTTCTATTCTCCAGTTTGCAACTTGTAAATCAAAACTCTTTATCGAAGAAGAACTCGGAGAATGCAGACCTCTTGGTTGCTGCCATTTTTCATCTCTCCTGTAAGATAATATTAAAGAGTCATTATGTGAACTTGGAACCTATGATAATTAATATTATTATTATAAAATTATTTTCGAAAATCCAGTTCACTATAGTAACATTTTTCAACATAACAATTATTGTTAAATTTAACATCTGGTGAAGCCAGATTTGTTGATCGAACAGGGTACCCAGCAGAAATCAAAAATCGAATTCTCTGACATTTCCAGGCCCCTCGAGTACATTTTTTTATGAACAAAATAAATAAAAATTACGAACAAAAACTTACATAATTAAAAACATAAGTATGCTTAACCCTGAGTTTATAATATGTGGCATCTTCGAGAAGAAAATTTGCAATTTTTTCACGGAAAACCCTGACTTTCATAACTGGCCGACGAACTTAGGCTCCGGAAAGAATTTTCCAGTGTGATGAAAAAATCCGAAGTCTCTAGGTGGCGCAGAACTTTCAACATGGTCATAAAGGTTAAAATAGAATAAACACATTCACAGCACAGCTCTACCGGTCAATACCTATAACGGATTTTGCATTTTATGCATTCAGGGAAGAACATTCCAAATGAGATGTACATATGACATGTTTGAGATAGATGAAGAAGGCTTTATTTATATTGGCGCATAATGTGGCATACACTGCGTTCATTGGGGGATTTAATTGATATTTGTACCAAAGTTATGCCTCATTGTTATCAGATATATTTTCCTAGGTATGAGAAAACTATTTACGTGAGAAAATTCATATAATATATATGAAATCAAAATAAAAATGCATCTGCTAGTGACGAAACTTTACAAACATATAATTTCCAGATCTACTGAATGATATCCATGACATTTGAGTAAAATCACAAATTTCCCTGACATTTCCCAGACATTTTAGGGGGTATTTTACATTCCCTGATTTTTTAGGTTTTCCCGGTTTTCCAGGTAACTGGGTACCCTGTGAAAGCATCAGCAGGTGTTAGAATTGCATTTTGGTGAATGAAGTTCTATAAAGTGTAGTAACTAAGTATTGTTTTGTAAACAAAGTTGTCTTTATCTGAGGATAAATTATTTCAGCCACCAGTGAAGCCAAATCTGTTAGCGAAACAATCGCTTCGTTCAAAATAATGTCCCACTAAAAAATCAATTTATTACTAAATTGGTTAAGCAAATTAGTAAAGAAACAAAAACCCTTACATGTTATCTTAAATTAGACTTTCTAAACAGAACGAGATCCAAGTAATAAAAATAAATGCGTCAAATATTTTTACCATGAAATATTTTGAAGCAGTTGATTTTTTGGTAAACGACTATCTTAGAGGTATTTTGTGTCTTATTTCAGGCTCGATAAGACCGATAAAAATCCAATCGACGCAGTGTTTTTTACGTGCTCTCCTAACTATATAAAAGGCAAGACCTACAAAGTAGAGGCAGTAGCAGATCTCTTCAAGCAAGGCATCGACAGTGAACCATCACCAGTCCTTTCATGTCCATTAGTTTGAAGTGCAACACCAAGAGAACCCCACACCGATTCCGTCAGACTGTTCAAGATTTGTGTTGTTTTCTTGAACATAATCATTTTTCATAGGTGAGAAATCGTTTACCTCAATTAATATTTTTGTGGCGAATAGACAATTTGTGTGGATGTTCAATTACATGAATTTAACATTTACCTAATAGTTTTTCATACACAGAACATTATTATATGCATAAAAATACCCAAAACACATACGTAGTGGACAGAAAAAGACTTGTAAAATAAACAAATTTCGAATTATTATCATGTCACCGTGAAGGTGGTAGTGGACTTGCTAGGTGGTAGTGGAATTTTCCTTCACATGATAGTAAAGGATTTTTTTCACGCCAGAGGAGGTACCACCCCATACATCAAGGGGCCGGTGAAGTCCCAACGGACATTTCCGGTTCTGGTGTATGAGTCGGTTTCCCTTATAAACAAAAATGATGATGGCTCCCCCTTGTAAAAAAAAAGATTCCGGAGATAAAATACCCTCCATTCGGATATCCGGGAGAGGGGTGTGCAGGGGGCGCCGGCATCAAGATTTAACATATCCTTCTCGAATATATGTGGCCTAAATTTTAACCTGAACTCCGTCCACCATTTCCTCCAGGCTAATAGGCCCCAACTCTTCTTCCTCACGGAAACTCAAATCAATGCCAAAACAGCCACTAATCACCTTAATTTCCTGGAGTGTGAGCTCCTTACTTCCTTTAGATTGCATGGAGGTGTGTGCGCATATGTCCGTAGCAATATACCCTGCACCAGACTCCCCAATTTGGAAGCTGGAAGAAAAGACATACTTTGGATGAAACTCTCTCTGAGGGCTGCAACTAAATTCATCTGTTGCATTTACCGGTCACCTTCTGACAACAACTTTGTACAGCTCTTCGACTACCTTTCTGAGAAAACCGACCATCTGATTTCTGAATATCGTTCCTCAGAGGTCACTATTCTTGGTGACTTCAATGTCCATAATAAGGAATGGCTAGGATCTTCAAAAACTGATTCACAAGAGAAAGCAGTGGAGGCCTTCAGCAATTCTTTAGCCAATATGGTTCAGCAACCTACTTACTTTCCTCGCATCCCAACACACAGCTCAAATCCCTTGGATCTCCTTCTTACTACAAAACCTGAATGCTATAAGACATCAGTCACCGCCCCCCTTGGTAGCTCATACCATGACATGGTCACTGCTTCCTGCGCAATGATACCAGAGGTCACACAGTCATCACACCCCGTATCGTTTGGCACTACAACTCCGCGAACGGGGGGAAATACGGGATTACTTTTTCTCATTTCCATGGCCGCCTCTCTGCTTCTTTCATCCTGACCTCTCTGATATCTCACAAAACTTCACCGAAATCATCCAATCTGGCATGGAATTATTTATTCCACGTACACAGAAAACCTCTTCAGCCACTCAAAAGCCCTGATTCTCTAAATTCTGTGACAAGGCCAGACTTGAAAAGGTCAAAACTCACAAAACGCTTCTACACAATCTCAGTCAAGAAAACCGTCAAACATTTAACGACGCAAGAAACCACTATGTCCGAATTCTTTCTGAGGCAAAAAACTCGTTTAATAACCACATCAAAAACAAAGTCCTCTCAAGCTCCAACGGCAGCAAACCCTTCTGGACTCTTGCTAAATCTATTGAGAATAATTTCTGCAAGAGCACGTTCCCACCTCTTGTTTCAGGGGATGAAATTGTTTCAGTGTTGTGCCACCTACCGCCGTACCTTTATATGGTCCTATATGTTACGTTATCTTGTATTATTTTTGTGTGGACGCTGAGGAGTCACAGGTCAATGAAATCAACGAGATATTTCCATTTTGGCTTGATCGTGATAGCGACGCCGAGTAGTCACAGCCTATCTAGTTCACTCGAGGAAATACGACCATTCCCAGACAACGCCTTAAAAGCTTGTCCAGATTCGAGCTTTCTGCCCCATACTGTTGGAACTCTTAGGTTATTTTTGGGAGGACGCGCAGCTCACTAAAGTAATCGTAATGTTCGCGTCTTGATGTGACCCTGGCAGGGATGCAGAGTAGTCACAGTCCGCATAGATCGTCCAGGAACTCAATTTTCGCCTCTTCTGTTTTAAACGTTCCATCCCTTGTGTCCATTGCATTGACTAAGACTCATGTTAACGCTTTGCATTTGCTTTTACGGTGTGTTTGTTGCCTGCTGCATCTTTGCCAATATAAAATGCCACTCCGCCGCAACCACATTTGTCACTCGATAAACTGTCGCCCACACATAACCGATGCCTTTATGCTTCAGCAAACGCTTGCTCTAACTCATATATATATATATATATATATATATATATATATATATATATATATATATATATATATATATATATATATATATATATATATATATATCCGAGGATTACTTAATGATATTAACAACCCACATTATTTATATAGTTTATAAATATTTTTTTGTATATATTTTGTTAATAGTTATTGATATTGCGTTGGGAAAATAATAATAGTAATTAACTCATCTCTAACCTCGACCTCTACCTGTAAAATCTGCTACACCTTATAAGAAAAAGAAGTGGGCGAGTCACACCAAGTCAGCGATTAAACACCGCTTACTCGGGGGTCACTAATCTAGCCGGTATCACCTAAAGGCTACCGAACCCTTCTTCACAGAGTTACCCAGGTACTTTGACCGTTACATTGGTCAGAAATTAGTGAAGAGGTCAAAGCTATTTTCAGCAAGGAGTAAAACAATCCGGTGCCCGAGATCCTCTGATTAAAACCGTTCATCTGTTTCACTGAAAAACGATCTGCAAGCAAAGACCTCGTCACAATTTCTATTTTAAAAACTTGTTATAAAGAGGATACTTATATTTCTTGAACACCCCTATCTAATAGGAAAATCTAAACAAGTTTTAATGTAATCATACTTGTGTGGTGCTTCCCTGGAGTCATCCTCTGGTGAGAGATCACCATCTGAACTGCCTGCCGTTTGGATGGTTGGAATGTTTGTATTCTTCGTCAGTAACGGGCTGTCTTCTGATACTTCTATACTGCCTAACGTGGCAGCTAAGGCTTTACCAGGATCTTCTTTCATTGTACTGTTGTTCAGATTATCATCTTCATCTAAAGAAAGCAAAAAAACAAACAAACTTAAATAAGACTGTTTAAACATATTTAGTACCAAACCTACCAATTTCATCAGCATCTATTTGCCCCATTTTTCTTTTTAATGCCTGTTGTGTTTGCCTTTCTATTTCTCTGATGTTTTCCATTGTTAAACCGTGCCATTCGTCCTGCCAAGCCCACGCCTGCCTATGTGCCCTCAGCATAGTTTTTCGTAAGGCTGAAACAATTGTGTAATTGATAACTAGCTTTTATATATAATCAATACGAATACTCAATTTTATATCTAATCAACACGAATACTCAATACAGAATTTTAATATAATTATGAACATCCTGCATAACAAATAAAGCATAAGACAGAACAAAGGAACGTTTCACTAAGTGAATATTGGAACCTGTGATGATCACTGATAAGTATACTTGGAGAACCCAAATCACCACAACATATCTTTTTAAAGACCTGGCGATCGTTTCACTAACCAAGTTAGCGTCACCAGAGGATGAAAAATTCTAACTACTTTACTACTAACATCACCGTCTATACTGAATCTTAAGTAAAGAACGATACCGAGAGGGAGACTAAATGGCAAGCAAATTTTTCAGTTTATTGTATTTTAATTGCCGGATGAGGTTTTTATACTTCCTTTATCACTTTACCTGACAGGTTTCGGAATGTTTATCTGCATTAAAGACAGAGCGCAAACAGAGAACTACAAACCATTTGCGGGACTCGGTTAATGGAACCTTTGTTTATTATTGCCCTAGAAATATAAATACTTTCGTACGCATCCAGCTCCGCTGGCTGTCTACCTTTTTGGATAAGTTTCAGATTTTCCTTACCAATGTGGTGGTTATTATTCCAAATATGTTGTGCCGCACATGACTTGTCTACACTACCGTATCTCAGCTGTGCCAGATGTTCAGGATTCAAGTCTTAATGGTCTTTTTCTTCTCACTCAGGGCTCGTCCGCGTTTTTGCCGCCCCGATAGCACCGCAGCCTTTGACTTATTGTACATGCCCTTTGCCTTTTCTACTCCACCCATTCCAAAATCACTGTGCCTTGAACTAGTCTGCACAGCAATTGGTAGGGTGATGTTTTATATTGCTTTGCCTCTGGTCTAGGCTGTCCGTAGATCAGTTGTCTCTTTTGCGGTCCAGAGCTTTACACTCACACAAGATGTGCTGGACTGATTCCTCCCCCTCGCCGCAGAGTCTGCATGCGAGGTTCCCCTCGAACTGCCTCATTTTATGCAGGTGTTTCTTGACGGCCATGTGTCCGGTCAAGAGTCCTGTTATGTTCTGCTGTCCTCTGCTAAGATTTTGCAGCTCCACAGCTCTCTTTGAACTGGGTTCCTCAATTACTGACTTCCCATGTCTGAGCCCTGGACAGTCGGTCCAGTACACCTTGTGTTCGTTTCTGACCCAGGACTTAATGGCTCCCCTGGCAGTGCTCTTTGTCACATCCAGAACCAGGTTTTGGTCACATAAATGGTTCTGCTGACCCTTTCTTCGCGAAACTGTCAGCTTCTTCATTGCCTTTGACCGCCGAGTGACCCGGCACCCAGATGAGGGTGACCTCATTCTGCACAGCCAGGTCGCTTGTCTCGTCTCAGCATTCACTTACCAGCCAGGAATTTACCCGGCGGCTACTGAAGGCCTTAAGGGCTGTCTGTGGCTATGATGATCTGCTTACTGGTTTAGCCCCTCCTCTTATTCTCCCGCGCACAGTGCAGGATGGCGTACATTTCGGCCTGAAAAGACCGTTGCATGGGCTCCAAGGGAAATACTATGACTTACCCTCGGTCCTTCCGAATAATGAAATCAATAGTCTTAGTCTGCCCAAAGTATTTAAGTTTACAATCTTTACAATCTATCTCACAGATACCCGACATTTCAGTGGCTTTATGTTTATTTTTCGTTTAACCTAACAAGTTTCTTAATTTATTTTTGGTCGAGAAAGTTAGCTATAAATCGGCTTTCTTAAAAATGTTCCCGAGACTCGTTGTAATGCGCGATTCAAAAGGTAGGCAAATAAATTTTCTCTCTATTTTATCTTTCCTGAATGTCGTGCGTTCCGCTACGATTTTCTTTATTCTGTGTCTATTAATTAATTTTTCCACTAATCAATCCGAATATCTGTTACATTTAGCGACGTTTTTAATGTACTCTAATTCTATACTATATCTACTTTTACTTAAGGGAAATTTTATTAATCTATTTACGAAGAAATTTTCACGGGCTGTTTGTTGTGCGAACGTATGATGTGAGTCATTTGGAATGTAACTTATAGTGGTAGTTTCTTTCCTGTGGACATCAAATTCAAGAGTCATTATTTTTAATAACTAGTACATCTGTCATTTCATACTAAGTAACTTTATATCACATTTATGTTGATATCTGTATTTTTGTATTTATATTTTATATGTATAACTTAGTGTATTTTTTATAATAGGAAAATAAAATTGTTTAAAAAGTTAATCGTCTTAACCCGAAGGCTAACTTGTGTATCCTTGGACTATAAATCCTGCCCCGTTTAATGTAGTCATAAGTTTATCAACAGCGCGGGACCACAGCAGGGGTGATAGCACTCCTCCCTGAGTACAACCCTTTGCCATCGTCACTGTTGCGTTGGTGGCATTTGTGATAGCTGTGAATACACTGTCTTTTAAGCATTGACTCAATCCATCTTATAATGGGGAATTCCCCTTCCCTTTGTAACGATTGCGTTTCGTTACTACTTTAAATATTCAAAATGAATCCGTAAGAGACTTAATTAATAGCCGACAATCCAATATCTGTAAGGCAATTCATGTTTTGATTCCAAAATTTTTCATTGAAAATTCGGTAAAAAAATTTACATCGTAACACCCGTACTGAATGCCCTATAATATACGTCGAAATCCAAATATTGAAAGACGTTGCACTTTTTGTTGGGAAAAATGAATATCTCTATTGTCCTGGAATTCAAGGCAAATAACAGAAGCTGACGTAATTATGATAAAATCTAGAAAAACTGTTAGAAAACGGTGGATCAAGTCCATTATTGTTTTAAGGTGTGTATAGAAGACGGCGTGGTTTTGCCACCGATTAGAGGTCTCGTTTTATCTCATTCGAAGAGAGGAAGCTATAAAGAGCTCGCGCACAGCCACTAACAGGTCACGGTAAGAATTTTGCATGCAGCTCTGGCAAGAGGAAGGAGTTGAACCTCGACGGACAAAGCGTTAGCTCGAGAGAGTTAGCTGGGCGGTTAACAAGTTGACACCGTTCTAATTAGCGTGGCTCACAATTATCTTAAAATAGGTGATAAAATTCCTTTCCGTTGTCGATACTATCTAACAACAGTTGTCAGTGATTGTTTAATATCATTTAATCGGTTTTTGAATTAGAATTAACAACGTGTTTGACAGAAAAACGCGAATTAAGCAGTGATCCTTTGTTCACCGACCTGGTGAATTCCTCAAGTTAATCACACAAAGTTTCCAATTATTACGAGCTCTGAATCAGTTGGCATGATAAATTTCACTTGAGCCAATTTACATTTTAATTGCTATAGAGAGAGATTTTAGTCAAATTAATTCCGAACATCGACGTAAGACGGTTGTTCATTTGATGTTAGGGGCCAAATTGCCTCACCCAGTATTGGAACAACAACATCCACCTGCCCAATAAACGTTTATGGAAAGTACCACTTATTCTCTCCAACCTCCCCTCTCGTATTGGAATTGGTAAGCCTATGTTAGGCCCTGATGGTTGACTCTGCTTGGAGAGCATCTTCAAAGGTTCAACAGGTAACTCCAGGTCTCAGGACTTGGTGAGTCGATTAAACTTTATTTGTATGGGACAATCAAAATCTTTCATGCAGCAGTCTATTATTTGAACCTTTACAATTTGAATTTTCAAAGCAACATGATCAAATTTGAACTTCAATAGTGTCAGTGAGGTGTCTGTAAGGGCAACTGTAAATTTCCTGTTTATTCTTTAGAAGTCTGTCAATATTGTGAATTAAATACATAGTACTTGAAATTGTAATTAGCAGATTTTGCTTGTAAAATATTTAACCTGTACATTTTAAATATTTTTCATTGACAATCATTAAAGTAAAAATTTCACCTAGTTATATTTTTCTTAAATGGAGCCTCACTCAAAGGACTGGCCAGTTAATTCATTGAAAAATCAACCGAACTAATTGACGAACGTCAAGCAATTTAGATAATAATTTGTATTTGCTTTTGAGCTGTAAAATACACCATTTGATCCTTAATATACCGCAAATATGTAATCTTAATATTTGTGCAAACTAGAACCATTTTATTTTATTATTTTGTCATATGCTATATGAAATGATAATTTCTTTTTCTTGAAAATCTTGCTGTTTATTTGATATTTATTTGTGTATGAGTTAATGTTTATTTAAAATTTATCAACCATGTCAATCTAATTTTGTTTACTATCCCAAATTTATTTATATGAATAAATTTAATATTATTGTTGCATTAACATATCTGTTTAATTGAAGGGAAATTCCTCCCTAATATCTCCCCTGTTTGGCAGCAACACAATTAATAAATTCTAATTATCGTTTATCTAGATTCCTTAAATTTTATATAACCAGGCCTTAGCTTGGGGCGCTCACAAATATAAGACTTCAGGCAGAGCAACACAGAAACGAGCGCGAGTATCAAACCATATCAAGATCTGCCAACCTCCTAAAGTGTTTTTAGTCTTAATAATAACAATAATCTGATAGATAGATGCTTTTAGGGTAGGGCTAATAGGCAAAAGTGACCTCACTATCAAGCAGATTCAAATCCACTTGAGGTCAATTACCATATACCACGTCACAAGTTTTGTTTAAGGACGGTTACACCTTTCTTGTAGGGCCCGTTTGATAGATTGATATGAAGTGCTGTCAAAGACTCCCTCTATGTCAATGAATGCACTGAGGGCTACTTATTTGCCCACAAAAGTTTTTTCTAAACCACACTACATTTTTTCTATACCCCTCACTAAACAGCGTAGGGCATCTAATCTGGATATATTTTCTTACATAACTAAAAAGAGATATAGTATTAAAGTAAAGCTAGCACTTATTCTTACCTACATCATGGATGAATCTTTCTATTTTAGTCTGCATACCCCAGTACCTAAATTCTACTCTGCATAACTTATAAGCGCACATCAACGCTTTACCATTAGGCAATGGTTGTGGTTTTCCCTGTACCTAAGATAAAACATAATTATTTAACTATTTACATGCTTACGATGTATTAAATTATAAATAAAAGATCGGACAAAACTTTTAAAGCGACTGTGAACACACACAGTAGTTTTATTTGGAGTAAAATTGTGTACAGGGTGTCTTATTTTCGTTGTAAATGTGGATTATCTCAGTTATTATTGAAGATAGAGACAAACAGTTTTTGCAATACTGTGCTCGATTTTCATGAGACGAAAAATGGCAGTGACAGAAAAATCGCCGCCTTCTTAGTTTCGTAAATACAGGGCACTTTTGAAAAGTATGCAATTTGAGACCCCACTTGTACTTTCTTTATACAACAAAATAGCGAAAAGGTGAAAACGGATTCTGGCAGAACTTTTGTTGTAGAATAAAGTGGTATTTTCAGATGTTATCAACAAATTTTAATTTTCGAGAAAAATGTCAAAGTTGTGTTTTTTTAAATGGGACCCTATATATTATTAGCTATTTTAATAGCTCTAATTAAGGAGATTCTAACGATTTATGGTTTGACATATTTATCTTTTACTACTTTTCGAAAAATTAATTAGAAACTGTTATTTTCCATAACGTCCAATGTTACCAAGACAAATTAACGAATAATGCAATACAACATCGCTTCTTATGGAAAGAAAAGGGTTACTTATTGTTTTAAATGGAACACACCGTGTATTAGTGAATTTTCTTAAAAAAAATTCACTAATGAGGAGATCCCGACTTTTGAATTTTGAAAAAATTTCTTCAAATGAGCGCTAATTAGGCCCCCCAGAACACATATCCGGGGTTGGTTTAAATTTTTATATGTTTATATATATATATATATATATATATATATATATATATATATATATATATATATATATATATATATATATATATATATATATATATATATATATATATATATATATATATATATATATATATATATATATATATATATATATATGTATCACACCGATAACTCAAAAAATAATGGGCCGATTTTGATTAAATTTGGTGAATAAATTCCTTTTGCAAATGGCTTGGATAAGTTCGTTAGCCAGGAAAATCGGTCCAGGTTTTCCCGGAAAATTTTGTGTTTTCTTTCGAAAAAAATTTATATCTCCAGAATTAACAAAGTAAGGGCAACCAAATTTCATATGCGGATTTATTTCATTATAGGCAAGTTACCTACCAAAATTTAGCTCCGTAGCTTAAAGGATAAAAAAGTTACAGGCATTCAAAGAAAAATAAATTTGGATTTTCCTCAAAACGTCAAAATTGCGATTTTAAACGTCAAAATTGGTGAGTACATTCCTTTCGCAAGTCGCTTGGATAATTTTGTTAGCCAGGAAAATCCGCCGAGGTTTTCCCGGAAAAATTTGTGTTTTCTTTCGCAAAATATTTATATCTCCAAAATTAACAAAGTAAGGGCAACCAAATTTGGTGAGCTGGTTTATATCGTTATAGGTGTGCCACCTACCAAAATTTAGCTCTGTAGGTCAAAAGGCAAAAAAGTTATGGGCATTTAAAGAAAAATAAATTGGGGGTTTCCTCAAAACGTCAAAGTGACAATTGAAAACGTCAAAATTCGCAACATTTAGGCAAATAACTTGAATCTAATACGATCTATGGAAAGAAAATGTCTCAAGAAGAATGTTTTACATACACCGAACTCTTAGTTTCAACCGTCATTGTCCTTCATTTTACTAAAATATTTCCAGAAAATTCATTTCTAACAGACCCTTTCTCTGATGCTTGGCAGTAGCCTTAGCTATAGAGTTTATTGTTTAATGGTATATAATTTTTGTCGAATTTTCGTAAAAAATCAATAAAGCTCAATGTATTCGTTATTATACAAGATATGAAAAAATATTGTATACATTAATTATACGGTGTTTTGAGCTACATCTTAAAAAATTATTGCGACAATCACAGGGTGGCCCATAAGTCGTTGGTGATACAAATAATATTTTTTTTTGTCGAAAACGCCTTATTTTTTGCATTTTCCATCGAAATATAATGCATGTTTGTAAGTTAAGAAATTCTGGAGGCAGCAAGTGCGTTGTGGTTGCGAATTTTGATTAAATGCTTCATATTTGAAAAGCTCAATTTGCTATTAACCTATAAGGTTGACCAGGAAACGTATTTTTTCAGTAACACTTTTGGTTTACTTTTGGAAATTTCTGTACGTTTTCAAACAATCAAGTTATTTTGAT
Source organism: Tillus elongatus (assembly GCA_964006375.1). NCBI lineage: Eukaryota > Metazoa > Arthropoda > Insecta > Coleoptera > Cleridae > Tillus > Tillus elongatus. The sequence goes on along the minus strand of OZ023263.1, from coordinate 245,361,529 downwards.
GAAACATGGCACATTGTTTTTACTATATATGTTATACTGGTAATCAAATTTGATGCCTGCTTTTTCTATATAGGTTATACTGGTAACCAAAATTGATGTCTGCTTTCTTAAAAAGAAAACACACATATTTGCAATAAAAACATTTTTATGAAAATTCACTACCATAACGCACTTGCTGCGTCCCGAGATTTTTTTTACTTGAACTTGAAATTCTACAAAACATTGCTAATTTAACCGTCTCCCTATCTCTAATAAAACTCTGGACTCAGCAAGTGCGTTATCGTAGTGAATTTTCATAAAACTATTTTTTAATAGCAATAATGTGTTTTTTTAAGAAAGCAGGCATCAAATTTGGTTACCAGTATAACCTATATAGTAAAAACAATGTGCCATGTATTATCAAAATAACTTTATTGTTTGAAAATGTACAAACATTTCCGAAAGTAAACTTAAAGTGTTCCCGAAAAAACTCGTTTCTTGGTCAACCTTATAGGTTAATAGCAAATTGAGCTATACAAATTTGAAGCACTTAATAAAAATTAGCTACCATAACGCACTTACTGTGTCCAGAATTTTTTTTCTTACAAACATGCATTATATTTCGATGGAAAATGCAAAAATGCAATAACATAAGGCGTGTTTGATTAAAAAAAAAAGAAAATTTGTATCACCAACGACTTATGGACCACCTGTGATTGTAGAAATAATTTTTTAAGATGTAGCTCAAGACACCCTATAATTAATATATACAATTTTTTTTTCATGTTGTATAATAACAGATATATCGAGCTTTATTGACATACAAAAATTATATACCATTAACGATATACTCTATAGCTAAGACTACTGCCAAGCATCAGAGAAAGGGTCTATTTGAAATGAATTTTCTGGAAACATTTTATTAAAATGAAGGGCAATGACGGTTGAAACTAAGACTTTAGGATTTGTAAAACATTCTTCTTGAGACATTTTATTTCCATAGCTCGTATTAGATTCAAGTTCTTTTCCTAAATGTTGTCAATTTTGACGTTTAAATCGCAACTTTGACGTTTTGTGAAAAAAAAAACAATTTATTTTTGTTTAAATGCCTATAACTTGTCTTTTGACCTACAGAGCTAAATTTTGGTAGGTAACTTGCCTATAATGATATAAACCTGCGTATAAAATTTGGTTGCCTTTACTTTGTTAATTTTGGAGATATAAATTTTTTTCGAAAGAAAACACAAAATTTTCCGGGAAAACCTCGGCGGATTTTCCTGGCTAACGAACTTATCAAAGGCACTTGCGAAAGGAAGGTACTCACCAATTTTGACGTTTAAAATCGCGATTTTGACGTTTTGAGGAGAACCCAAATTTATTTTTCTTTGAATGCCTGTAACTTTTTTGTCCCTTAACCTAAGGAGCTAAATTTTGGTAGGTAACTTGCCTATAATGATATAAACCCGCGTATGAAATTTGGTTGCCCTTACTTTGTTAATTTTGGAGATATATATTTTTTTCGAAAGGAAACACAAAATTGTCCGGGAAAACCTCGGCGGCTTTTCCTGGTTAACGAACTTATCCAAGCCACTTGCGAAAGGAAGGTACCCACCAAGTTTTATCAAAATCGGTCCATTATTTTTTAAGTTATAGGTGTGACACATAAATATATATATATATATATAAAGTCTGAAACTGACCTCGGATTTGGGTTCCGAGGGTTCTAATTAGCGCTCATTTGAAGAAATTTTTTCAAAATTCAAAAGTCGACATCTCATTAGTGATTTTTAAAAAAAAGAAAATTCACTAATAACGGAGATAGCAATACATTCTCATCCAGTTTGGGACACAGTGTATATTTAGTTTGGTTACCGTTGATGTATGGTTTATACCTGTTGTATTAATTAATCTACGTGTGCCAGTTAACTACTTTGTCTGTCAGGTATTAAACTTTAACGACTAAGTTGTCTCAACGCATGTCTTTGGGATTTTATTTTTAATTTGGAAAAAACTCTCAATATTGTGTACCAAATTACTTAAAATTAACAGCATAGGTTTATTTGCACTAAATCTAGCCACATGTAAAGTCTTATTCCAGTTACTGTGATAATTTAAAAAAAATCGGGACGCAGCAAGTGCGTTATAGTAGTGAATTTCTATTAAATGTTTCAAACTTGGATAACTCAATTTTTGATAAACTTAGAAAGTTGAATTTCGGTATGTAGTAAGGTCTTTCCCAAAGCAACATATCCGCCAAATGTCATTAAAATAGATTTGTAATTTTCGGAGAAAAAAATGTTTTTCGAAATAAAACTCAAAATTTGAAAAACTCAATTTTCTATAAACTTAGCAAGTTGAATTTTGTTACATAGTAAGGCATTTCTCAGGGAAACGTATACACCAAATTTAATTAAAATAGCTTTGTAATTTTCGGAGAAAATTTTTTTTTCGAAATAAAACTCAAAATTTTCCCTGAAAACCTTGTCCGATTTTCCTGGCTAAAGAACTCATCTAAGCCATTAATAAAAGAAAAGCACCGGCTGAGTTTCATCGAAATCGGTTAATTATTTTTTGAGTTATCGGTTGGATACATACATACATACATACATACATAGATATATATATATATATATATATATATATATATATATATATATATATATATATATATATATATATATATATATATATATATATATATATATATATATATATATATATATATATATATATATATATATATATATATATATATATATTGAAACTGACTCCGGATATGGGTTGTAGGGGTCCTAGTTCGCGCTCATTTCAAAAAATGTTTGCAAAGTTTCACCATCGATACCTCTCTATATATAGCCTTTTCAAAAAGTTTTTCCCGATTTTTCCTCCGGAAAAACTTGAGCGTAAAGGCTGATTAACGAACTCCACCTCGGTTTTCGCCCAAACAAGATTTTTGCCAAGTTTGATTGAAATCAGTTTAGTATTTTTTGAGTTATCGCTTATAAACATATAAAAATTTTAAGGGACCTTGGTTTTGGGTTCTAGGGACCCAAATTCGCGCTCACCTCAAGACATTTTTTCAAAAGCTTTTCATCGCGACTTCTCTATTAGCGAATTTTTCTTAATGAAAATTCGCTAAAAGCTTGAAAGACACGTCAACATTTAACTGCAAATTACTCGAAAACGGACAACTTTAAAACATTTTAACAAGAATATCTTTTTTATGTAAAATAAATGAAGTTTTGGGATTTTCGCAAGAAGTATTAGATAAAAAAGTTCGGGACGCAGTAAGAGCGTTATGGTAGTGAATTTTTATTAAATGCTTCAAATTTGAATAACTCAACTTTCTATAAACTTAGAAAGTTGAATTTTGGTATATAATAAGACCTTTCCCAAGGAAACATACAAACCTACTTACCAAATTTCATTAAAATAACTTTGTAATTTTCGGAGAAAAAATTATTTTTGAAGAAAAAAAAAACCACAAAATTTGAATAATTCAATTTTCTATAAACCTAGGAAGTTTAATGTTGGCATGTAGTAAGGCCTTACCCAAGACAACATATGCACAAAATTTCATTAAAATATCTTTGTAATTTTTGCAGAAAAAATTTTTTTTCGAAAGAAAACTCAAAATTTTCCGAGAAAAACTTGTCCGATTTTCCTGGCTAACGAACTCATCCAAGCCATTAATAAAAGAAAGGCACTTGTCAAGTTTCATCGAAATCGGTTAACTATTTTTTGAGTTATCCGTTGGATACATATATATATATATATATATATATATATATATATATATATATATATATATATATATATATATATATATATATATATATATATATAAACATATAAAAATTAAAACTGACCCCGGATATAGATTCTAGGGGTCCTAGTTCGCGCTTATTTGAAAAAAAATTTGCAGTCTCAGCATCGATACCTCTCTATTAGTGATTTTTTTAAAATAAAAATTCACTAAAAACCACGCACAAAAAAGATATGGAAATTGAACCATTCCAGGTCCCTTGTAAGTTGAACTTCTGAGTGAACTATGATGATTCTAACAAATTAGTAATATGTCTCATAAAAAACTATGCACCTGTGTCAAATTTCATTAAATTGCCTGCAGTAGTTTTGAAGAAAATGCCAAAAAAACATTTTTTAGAGTCTCTTTTTCTAGGGGCTGTAGCTCCTTAGTGCATTTTAGAAAATAGTTTTATGGAATAAACTACACTTATTTTTGGTGTACTATACGTCCTAGAAATTTTGTCACGCATTTTTAAAACACCCTGTATACTATTGCTATTAATTGTTTTTATTATTTGTTATTCTCAGCCAAATTATTGTGCGAAAATTAAAGGTTAATCATTAATTTCATGGAACAAAAAATTAAAATACAAACTATTAATTTTTAAAAAATTGGGTCTATAGATTGTATATTATACAAACCTCTTTCCAATATTCCTCTAACCAGTTCTCTGAAAGTGGTCCTCTACCAGACTTTTCCGATATATAATAATACGGATCCTCTTCTTTTATATAATCAGCACCATACAATTGATCCTTAACAACATCTATCACATCTAAAATAATTCATAGCTTTATTGTTTTCTTTTCTAATATTTCACTTGGTTTAATATTACCAACTATCCTATTCCTAAGATCACTGCCAGTTAAATTAAAAACATTTTCTTGGTGACCGTTGTCAGCATAATAATAGGTCTCTATTTCTAAAGAGAATTTTTCTACAAAGGGACAGGTGTATCTCGTTTTCGTGTAAGGATATGCGTTCCATGCCTCTTCCTCAACCATTAATGCAGTTTTCGGCAAAATACCCTTCAGCCACCCTATAGAAAAGGCTCATATATTAGAAAAATGAAACTGCCTATTAAATTTACAATTTACATAATATATGTTTGTCTTCCCTTGCAACCAACACTATCTTACCATACAAAACAGTAGGCGTTATCTGAGGAAAGAGAAGAATAGGAAAAGGGCTTTAGGCAAAAGTAAATATGAACTATTCGAGTTAATGGAAATTTTAAATGTTTTATACTATGATAATTTTTATTACATTGAAGATAATAGTGTTTATTACATTGGCGCCCAACGTGGGATGAAACCGTGTATGACCACTTTTTAAAACATTAGTTGCCTTGGAAGATAGTTCTTTCGAGTCTCGTTACCGTATGATTTTCATTGCGTTTATAGTATCTAATATGGAATGTACCTATGTATTTGCTGAAATAAACAAATTTGATATGGAGTTCATTATATCATCGTTCAAATGTTATGGAAGCAATTTAAGCAATGCTTTATTTATACCGATTTACTTTTGTTCCGTATTATCATTGGTTCCCGACTCAAAGTTACCTCCAGTCCCGCTTGGCTTGAAAGAACGAGACTCTGCTGTAATGTTAATTTTTGTTATTTAGTACATATAATCCGTATTATATGTACTAAAATATTTTCGAAAGATAATTTTTATTGACGTCCAACGTGGGATATGACTATGTTTGGGGTTGTCTCCGTTGAGATATGTATAAATAAGTAAATAAATATTTCAATGGAATGTCAAAGTTTTTGTGCTGGAGAATTTTGTAGTTTTTGAAGAGATTTAGTTAAAATTAATGTTAATGTTTAAATAGAAGTGAATATTAATCTTCATGGCTACTGCAGAAGCGTTGGTGGGAGTATAAATAGCAGAAGAAGCGAAATTAAAAAGTGACATTCATTAAAATCATTTGGACAGAAGAAATTTTAAAAGAGGATGTTTAACAAAATTGTATCATCGCAAGCACAAGCAGAGCTTATTTGTGAGATGCATTGTATAACTTTATAATAAATAAATAAAAAAAAAAAAAAATAAAATGATTTAAATGAACAGCAGAATATATTCACAAAACCAGAAATTAGAAACTAGCGGTAACATGGGCGCTGAGATTATTTTAAAAATGTGTCACTGTTCGAGTAAGTCTTTTTGTCTAAAACATCGTTTGCATCATACAAATAAAACTTTTGACCCAAAAAAGAGAGTCTTGCAACCAGTATAATATAATATAACATTGCAACTTTGCAAATACATTTTTTCTTTTAATTTTAATTAAACTGTTGAAATTTAAAAATCATTGGTTAGTTGTACACAGTCTCCATATCATGTTGCTTTGAACGTGATTTGATTGACATTAACATATCACACTGACGAGCCCCCAACAAGAGCGAAACCGGTATGTGTTTCTGATAATACATTATTCCCTGTACTAAGAAAGAAAGTAACGGGGCTGACGATTTGAAAAACGTTGGTAAATTGTACGCAATATATATGTTCAACACTTTGCGTTTATTAAAATTATTGTTAAGACAACATAGTTCCTAATACTAACTTTCTCACGTATTTACTTCTGTAAATTATACGTAAGACGTACAGATAAAGAAAATCGTACGCCCCTGACGTTATAGAACGTACCAACTACCCCAATACGTTTGTCGTAGCGAAAAAAAGATATAACATGCATAATATTAAACGTAAAATTATTTTTATATAATTCTATTACCATTAAGACATTGCAATACTGTTAATCCGTAATTATATTCTTTAAGATAGATTATACACTTTTAGCAACACAAAAATGTATTATTCTGGCGCCTGACGTGGGGCCTAACCCACTGCGCTGTCATATTGTTTCGTTAGTCTTAAAATTTCTTTATATAGTGACATTATCTAGTTTACCTGGTAAATGGCTTCCTACATGATATATTTTCCTCGTATACTGTCCTTGTCCGCCAGGCCCATCTTTGTAAGGTTCGTTTACTATTATTTCAACCCCACTACCAGCACCACTGCTCTCTTCACGACTTTTTTTCTGGAAAAATAAATAATTTAGCAATAATTTGTTAGCTATTTTTCATTTTTTAAAATCGTTTATAGAGAAGTAATTTTCAATTTTTTTTTCAAACGAGCGCGAATTTGAGACTTTTAAACCCATTTCAGAGGTTCATTTCATCTTGTTTATATAAATATTACAGACAAATATTATCTTTCTTGGTGCATATAGAACTTTCGTAAAAAAAGGGAGTTCGGGACGCAGCAAGTGCGTTATGGTAGTGACTTCACTAAATGCTTCGAATTTGAATAACTCAATTTTCTTTACACCTAGAAAGTTGAATTTTGGTACGTAGTAAGCTCTTTCTCAAGGCAACATATCCACCAAATTTCATCATAATAGCTTTGTAATTTTCAGAGATAAAAATATTTTTTTCGAAAGAAAACTCAAAATTGTCCCGGAAAAGCCTGATTTTCTTGGCTAACGAACTCATCCAAACTATTAACAAAAGAAAGGTACTTGCCGAGTTTATATACAAATACCTGGCATATAAAAAACGAACAACCAAATCTCTGCAACATAATATCCTTAATTATCTCACGTGATGTGAGTACCCATTTCATTATCCGCCTTTGAAAAATCTTTGGCGCACCCACAGTTTTAAGGTCCATCGGTAACATATTCAGAAACCGGCTTCCAAAATACAACTGACTGCACTGTCCAACCCTTCTCTGCGGCCTGTTCCATAATATGTCCGGTAGGCATGTATAATAGGTTTGCAATATTCATCAAGCTTTTTATAACATATACAGGCGCCTTCATACAAATCATCTGGCTGATATCCATAAAACCATTTTCTTGAAAAACTAAGTCCGAAGGATAACTACGTTTTCTACCGAACAGTATCTTTATAAACCATTTCTGCAGTATAGATACTCCCCTCAAATAAAAGTCAGCTGCACCACCCCCACGATACCAAACCACATCTTAAATGACTTGCCACAAGAGAATTATACACAGGCTTCATTTGGTCCACGGTCAGATACTTCCTGAGGTACCTGAATCTGCAAATAAGACCCCGCAGTCTTTGCCTCACAGACTCAGTGTGCCTATCCCATCTTAAGTGGCAATCCAGAATGACTCTCCAATATTTAACGGATTCGATTGGTTGGAGCAGAAGCTCTGGTACTCCCTTCACTTTTAATGATTGAAAATTAGGTAGGTTGCTCTGGTTTATCGCAAATGCCATATATTTCGTTTTTGTTACATTAATTGTGGGGAGATTATTGCCAAACCATAATTTAATAATTCCAAAGTCTTCTTCCACCTGAGCTTTCAATATTTCCCAAGATTCATTTTCATAGAACAAAACCGTAAAAGTTATTATCCTACCAGACATCTAAACTCGAAACAAAGTCAATATAGACAATAAAAAGTAAAGGGCCCTGAACACTGCCCTAAGGGACACCGTGAGTCACTCTCCTGAAATCACTGTGCTCGCCACCCACAGACACCAACTGAAAACGGTCAGTCAGATAGTCCTCAATCAGCCTGTAACATGTTCCCCTTATGCCATAAGTGTACAGCTTCTTCAACAAAATCGTATGACATACAGTGTCAAAGGCCTTCTCTAAATCCACGAACACAGCAAGAGAACGCTTCTTACTATCCAGTGCATTGCAGATCAGACCCGTTAGCTCCGCAACAACGCCCTCAGTACACCTTCCCCTCCTAAATCCGTACTGCTTGTCTGACAGCGTACTAAATCCTTCAAAAAGTCCTCCATTCTACTCTGAATTGCCTTTTCAAAAATGGGGACGGTAATTTTTCAATTGTGTGCACCGACAGCTGGTTTAAAAACCCCATCGAAGCTATGGGGTAGGCTAATCGCGTCAGTTTGACAACGTCGGCGTGGACATGTTGGAGACTTTCGCCCGGTTTCTGACAACGATTTTTCAACTGCAATCGATACAACTGTTGTAAATGGTGGTCGCCAAACCTCATCTCTAGTTGATGTCTGATGCTGTCAAAACTCAGTGGTTCTTCCCTGGGAATACCTTGAAGCACGTCTAGGGCATCTCTTCTGAGAGCTACAATTAGCGAAGTCGCTTTCTCTCTGTCGCCCCAACCATTTGCTGTAGCAGCGGCTTCAAATTGGCGTAGATAAATACCCGACGGGACTGAGCCATCAAATGTGGGAACCTTAATTCTTACGACAGGAGGGCTATCTTCGAGTATGATGTTTCCCTTGGCTAGGGCATCATACATATTTTCTAGTGATTGCATTTTCTGCTGAACTTCTTGTATACTCATCAGTTTGTCATGTACATCGTCGCTGATACCCCTTACTCGGTTTAATACTTGCTGGAAGATGTCGTATTTTACCTGCTTCATACGTTCGTCCACACATAAAGTAATATTCTCAATTCTGCTTGCTTGTTCTTGCAGAATTTTTTTTGCTTCTTCATCCCTTTTTCTCAGTTCCTCTTTCGTCTCTTTTTCTCATTTCTTCTTTGGCTTCTTCGTCTCTTTTTCTGACTTCTTCATCTCTCTTTCTTATTTCTTCTTTGGCTTCTTCGTCCCTTTTTCTCAGTTCCTCTCTTGCCTCTTCGTCTCTTTTTCTCATCCCTTCTTTCGCTTCTTCGTCTCTTTTGCTGGCTTCTTCATCCCCTTTTCTTATCTCTTCTTTGGCTTCTTCGTCTCTTTTTTTCTGCCTTCTTATTATCTTTTTCTGGCTTTTTCACCTCTTTTCCCATTTCTTCTTTGGCTTCTTCTTTCATTTCTTTAATCAATTCCAATAGCTGGGTGTCCATATTGACTGTTGCCCTACGTGTCTTAGGCATAGACGTACTTAAAGCCGGTACAAAGTTTATTCTGTTTCGAACACCCAGTTATGAATTACTGCCGAAGCTGATCTTTCAGACATTCTAGACATTTCCACGTTGTTTAACGAATATTCTGGAAAATATTTCTGCTAGCAGCTTGAAAATCCCACCACTGACACCAGTTGTTACGTTCTACGGGGTTCTGGATTTGTTGACTAACAAAACGCAGCTTTTTAAACTACTAATTTATTATAAGCAACTATTTTCCAACACCAGTATTAACTAAAATATTTCTTTCTATTATTAAATGTCCATAGAACTATATTCCAGTATTCGCCTTCTATGATCGCTTCTTTTACACCAACACTTACTGCTGACTCGCTTAATACTCTATGATCACTTCTTCTATACCACACTAACTCACTACTGAACTAACTTACTCTGTGTACCTCTCGCATATTTATACTGTCCATAGAGATTCTAGACCTTTTACACTGTTCTACACCTCACCTCTCACTTCTGGTCCCTTCTAGAACTTTCATTCCAGAGTGTTCGCTGTTACCAACACACTACAACTGACCATAGAAGTAACAAAGTCTATAAACTTAATTCTCATAGACAAAGGTGACAATATATATATATATATATATATATATATATATATATATATATATATATATATATATATATATATATATATATATATATATATATATATATATATAAATTGAAACTGACCCCGAATATGGGTTCCACGGCTCTTTTTTAAAAAAATTTACAAAGTCTCACCATCAATACCTCTCTATTAGTGATTTTTTTAAAATAAAAATTCACTAAAACGTAAATCGTTTCTATGAAAATTCGCTACCATAACGCACTTGCTGCCTGGACATGGAATAAATTATTAAGACAGCCATATAATTTTTCAGTTACAGTTTGAATAGGCTCGGTGATCGATGCATTTTGCAAAAAGCCAACTGATTTTGGTTTGTAAGATTGTGTTTATTAGCGAATTTTTTTTTTAATTCGCTTATGGGGAGATCTGTGTTTATATATATATATATATATATATATATATATATATATATATATATATATATATATATATATATATATACATACATACATATATATATATATATATATATATATATATATATATATATATATATATATATATATATATATATATATATATATATATACATACATACATATATATATATATATATATATATATATATATATATATATATATATATATATATATATATATATATATATATATATATATATATATATATATATATATCCGACCGATAACTCAAAAAATAATGGACCGATCTTGATAAAATTTGCAGAGTACCTTGCTTTTGCAAGTGGCTTGGATAAGTTCGTTATTCAGGAAAATCGGCCCAGGTTTTCCCGGAAAATTTTGTGTTTTATTTATAAAAAAAAAACATATCTCCGGAAATAACAAAGTAAGGGCAACCAAATTTGGTACGCGTGTTTGTATTATAAAGAGTGAACTCTGTACCAAAATTTAGGTCCATGGCTTTAAAGACAAAGAAGTTATGGGCAGTTAAAGCAACAAATTTTGGAGTTTTCCTCAAAACGTCAAACTCGCAATTTTAAACGTCAAAATGTGCAATGTTTAGGCAAAGAATGTGAAACAAATACCGTTTGTGAAAAGAAAATGTTGCAAGAAGAGTGTTCTGCGAACCCTTAAGTTTCATATTCAACCGTCATTGTCCTTCATTTTACTCAAATATTTACAGAATATCCATTTCAAATAGGCCCTTTCTCTGATGCTTTGGCTGTCAGTTTAGTTAAGTTTGGTGGCTTTTTGGATATTTATTTGTAGGTTTAGTGAAGTTTATGGTTTAACGGATTATAATTTTTTTAGCTAATTATCGTAGAACAAATTTGTTAATGCATTTTTTTCTCAAAATATGATGCGTTTATAAGAAAAAAATCTGGACGCAGTAAGTGCGTTTTGGTAGCGAATTTTCGGTAAATTTTCAGATTAGCTCCCGAACGCTTTTCAAAACACTGTTTTCAGAAACCTGCCTAGGCCCGCCCCTGAATCCACAAAAGCCAAGAAAAATTTCTTGTTCACACCTCCGAAGGAAGTTACGGGACCAGGAGTGAATAGGGGTGCTGGGCGGGGTGGGTAGTAAAAAGGAAATATGAGCAGAAAATGCGAATAAAATGGGCTTGAAAGTTGTCTTCTTCACATCTTGAAGCCATATCCCCCTTAAAACCTGCCTACCCTGCACAGCACCCCTATTCCCCCAAAATATTTCTTGTTTACACTCCCCAAGGAAGTTACGGGACCAGGAGTGAGTAGGGGTGTATACATTTTTTTAGCTAATTTTCGTAGAACAAATTCGTTAATGCATTTTTGAAATTGTTATCGAAATATGATGCGTTTGTAAGAAAAAGACCTAGACGCAGTAAGTGCGTTTTGGTAGCGAATTTTCGGTAAATTTGCAGTTTAGCTCCCGAACGCTTTTCAAAACCCTGTTTTCAGAAACCTGCCTAGAACCCCCCTGAATCCACAAACCCTAAGAAAAACTTCTTGTTCACACCCCCCAAGGAAGTTACGGGACCAGGAGTGAGTAGGGGTGCATAATTTTTTTTAGCTGAATTTCATAGAACAAATTCGTTAATGCATTTTTTGCATTTTTTGTCGAAATATGATGCGTTTGTAAGGAAAAAATCTAGACGCAGTAAGTGCGTTTTGGTAGCGAATTTTCGGTAAATTTGCATTTTAGCTCTCGAACGCTCTTCAAAAAACTGTTTTCAGAAACCTGCGTAGGCCCCCACCCCTTTGGATCCACAAACCCCAAGGAAAATTTCTTGTTAATAATATCCAAGGAAGTTACAGGACCAGGAGTGAGTAGGGCTGTATAATTTTTTTAGCTAATTTTCGTAGAACAAATTCGTTAATGCATTTTTGCATTTTTTATAGAAATATGATGCGTTTGTAAGAAAAAAATCTGGACGCAGTAAGTGCGTTTTGGTAGCGAATTTTCGGTAAATTTGCAGTTTAGTTCCCAAACGTTTTTCAAAAAACTGTTTTCAGAAATTGCTGCATCTAGACTTTTGAAAAATGTTTATATATTTTCAAACAATAAATTTATTTCAATGAAATATGGTACATTGTTTCCACTATATATATAGGCAACCAAGTTTGATGCCTGCTTTCATCAAAGAAAGACATTTGATATTAAAAATATTTTAAAGAAAATTCGCTACCATAACGCACTTGCTGCGTCCAGAGATTTTTAAAAACTCAATTACTTTTGCTTTGACGCATTTTTCAGTAATTATACTAGTTAAAGCATCGGCTCTGTAATAATTATTTATATTCGCCCTGTTACCATCCTTATACAGTGGAATTATGGTGGAAAATAGACCCCAGTAACATTGGGTACTAAATTTTCTCTTAACGTTCATCAAAGTTATTATTCGTTTAAAATTTACGAAGAACGATACGCTTGTAACATTTTGCTCAACAAGATAACACTAAAAATAAACTAGAAGTAATTACATGCTACAAATATGAGGTGCTTGAATGATACTTCTAGTTTGACAGTTGCATATTTATCATCTAATGAAAGTTTTGGCTGGATTCCAAAACTATGTCAGGCAAAGAGAAGATGTAACTTCTTACAAATAAATAATGGCATAGCTCGTCATTCTCTGAACTGGATGGTATATTCTAGTATCGATTATACTGGAACTATTAATCCGTCTACAGTGAAATTAAGATGTAATATAAATATTTACATCTAACATTTTTAACACAGTGTTAAACAAAATTTAGCACACAAATGCAGTAAAAGCAAAGCACATGTTGTAAACAAATGTAAAAAATTGCAAGAACTTGCAGTATTTGCAGTAGGTTATAAATATAGTACTATTTGTAAGGAATGTATTTTCTCACCCTGCTCATAAGGCTATTTTATTATAAAAATTCTCTGTAGGTATTAAATAGACACAGCAATATGTAAACAAGTTTCACGTTAAGTTTTACATATGTGGTCCCATTAAAACTAAAGTGTTAGTTGAGCCAGACGCCCTTAAAAATTGTTTACGGAACGAAACACATGCTGTGGGGTTGCAATGTAGTTCAGATAGCGTCTTAATAATATATCTCTTAGATTCAAGGGCCTCGTCCTATTCATGCTGCAATTATCTGTACACTTGAGAAATAGTTCGAAGAAACATTCTGGGGGACGTTTTTGTCATCCATCTAGTTTAACATTTGTACGTTAGCCATGACCAGGTCTGCATTAAAATATGCTCGATATTAGTGAAGTTTGCAGTTTACAGTGCACGTTATATATACATTTATTCAGGTGAGTTATTGCTCATTGAACATGACTTGTTGTTTGTTTATTGTACCTGTTCTTATTTGTTTAAGTTATAGATTGAGAAGTAATTATCATATTCAAATAAAGAAGCTTTATGAAATAATTTGAGAAATAGCTAAGTTAGATTACGTTTATTATTTATACGAAGATAAGTTATAAATTGAAAAGTAATTATCTTATTCAAATAAAGGGGCTTTATGAAATAATTTGATAATTAGCTAAGTTGAAATTGAGTTTGTTATTTATACGAGGTTAGGCCAATATTAATAAATTAATATATTGTTGAGTATGTCAGTTTGCAGTAAGCAAATAAAGTAAACTCTGGTTGTAAGTAAAGTGATGATAGTTTGAAAGGTGTGCGGGACACTTTCGCTGTTTGTTCACCCAGTAGGGTATCATGCTGGTGGGCGTTGGGCTTAGACCCAGGTTACGTAACAGCACCACGGTTGTTGCATTGATAGCCGAAATGGTAGCTAGACTGAGGTCGTTTCCTCATTGCACAGTCAGGACCAGTGTAGGCGTTGTATTTGCCGAAATGGTAGCTAGGCTGAGGTCGTTGCCTCATTGCACAGCCAGGACCAGTGTAGGCGTGGATATTGGAGAGGGATATAGCGTAGCTTCAACGTTGTGTCCTTTGCAGTTCTCAGTATTCACGGAGGCAACTCAGTGGTGGCGTTTGAGAGCCGATCTGGTGGCTAGACCGAGGCATCGTTGTCTCATTGCACAGTCAGGACCAGTGTAGGAGTGGATATTGGGGAGGGGCACATTGTTTGGCCGGGCCCTTTGTGTCCATTGCACCTCTCAGTATTTGACTCTGGCTGTAGGCGAGCACTCTAGGTGAGGCAATTGTTGCCTCATTGCACTCCTGGAAGCCGGCGCGGACCCAGTGCCGGGTACAGCACCCAACTAAACACACAGGTTGAACTATTGTCTAATTATTATCTTAGTAACTATTGTCTAATTATTATCTTAGTAACTATTGTCTAAATATTATCTGAGTAACTATTGTTTATATTACTGTCTGACTGACTATTGTTTAGATAACTGTCTGAGTAATTATTATTTGAGTAACTATCGTGTGAGTAACTACTTGAGTAATTATTGTTTGAGAAGCTATGATTTGAGCACATAGAGACATTGTTGAGAAGCAGTTCTGAGGCACTGATGTGCGTTCTTAAGAGTTTATAATGTTGCTCAGTGGAGCATTGAGTAGGAACTGCTGTTTATGTTGAAGTTGCTCAGTGGAGCGTTACGTCAAAACTGCTCTTAAAGTTAGCTTGCTCAAAGGGCTTTGAGTATAAATAGTCATTGATGTTGAGTCGCTCAGCGGAGCGTGTAATTGGTAATTGATTAATGAACTAATAATTGAATGCCCCTCGTATATATGTTAGGTTGTACTTTAGATGAACAATGGTCTGTTCAGGTATATTTTTAATTACAGGTTAGTGATGTTGTTACTGGACACATTTGGCACCCGCTCGCCCGACTCATTACGCCCGTACATTAAGACTTTGCCATCATTCTGACAAGTAATAAACCTTTTGCCTTTTGCATGATTACTCTTAAGTAGATAACACAACTGCTAAGTAATATCGATATATTACGCAACCCTTCGATGACACAAGGTTACAACCCTCTCTCACCAGTATCGACTGGTGATAGATTGTTGAGCTATGTAATTATATTATGTGACCGTTAGTCGATTGTTATTATTATAATAGGTTATTTCTATTGTTTACTAAGATATAATAACAATCGACTAACGGTCACATAATATAATTACATAGCTCAACAATCTATCACCAGTCGATACTGGTGATAGATTGTTGAGCTATGTAATTATATTATGTGACCGTTAGTCGATTGTTATTATTATAATAGGTTACTTCTATTGTTTACTAAGAGGGTTGTAACCTTGTGTCATCGAAGGGTTGCGTTCACTATTATTCAATATATATATATATATATATATATATATATATATATATATATATATATATATATATATATATATATATATATATATATATATGAAAAAAAAAGGTGACCCTTACATATTATATCGATGGGTGTTTGGCAAAACATCGTAAGCGACAAAACGAACAAAAGTCGATTTTTAGGAAAAAACAATCATGTAGTATGAGACTTATTAGTTCTGTAACGTAAATTTAAACATAATCTTTAGTAGAAACTGTACCATCTAATATTTTTTATGATACTTAACGACACTGCGAACGAAGGGGAACTCAAGAGTTTTGAGGTTCCAGCAACTACCTTATCTTTATGCATAGATAACATAAAGAAACTGAAACGTTTAATGCATCTGAAACTAGAGATGTTTCACCCATTTACTAGTTGAAACAGTCAGTTAGGAAGGGCTTGTTCCTAGTGTATTTTATAGTAAAGATTAATTATAGTTAATACAGTGCATATTAGTTTATGTGATAACTGAATTTTGCAGTTCAGGTGAGCACCTACTCGCTAAGTGTCTTGGTTCATTATAGTTAATAATATAATAATTTATAACTCTGAAATACTTGGAAGTGGTTATACCATTTTCAGGTCGGACAGGAAATTTGAGCAAACTGGTCTTGGCCGGGGTGGGGGTATCCTACTGGCCGTCAATTCGCTCTATAACGCAAATTTTGTGGACATCTCTAGTGCGGATCTTATCAGTCTATCACTGATAGATATTATTTGCGTCAAGATATATATAAAACCGATTCTCCACTGTTCGTTATTCTGACCTATTTGGTGCCTAACACCACTGCTTTTGCTTTCAATGTGTTTCTTGATGCTTTGTGTGCCTGCGAATTTCTTTTGAACTCCATGTTATTAATCTTGGGCGACTTCAATGTTCCGGAATATGCTGCCTATATAGATGGAGCTTCAGTTACTAATAAATTGCGCACCATTCTTTCATTGCAAGACATTTTTCGGTTGGAACAACTGAATGCAATCAGAAATACCAACGGCAGACTTCTTGACCTTGTTTTCACTAATGCGAGATGTTGTGTGCATGGTGCTTCTGACATATTGGTGGACGAGGATGGTCATCATCCCGCGCTTGAGATAACACTTACAATTGAACGTCCGATGAACAAACACGCTGTGAACATACCTACATCCTTCCGATACTCCTTTCGCAAAGCCAATTTTCCTGGTTTATATAACCATCTCTCTTCAGTTGACTGGACTTCACTTGCCCAGTTCTCAAATGTGGACGAAGCCTGCCACATGTTATATGCTTTGTTATACTCAATCATTGACCTCTACGTGCCCATGACACGTTCAGGAGTGCGCCGCCACTATCCACCCTGGTTTGACTCTGAACTCATCAGTTATACAAGAAGAAAATTTCAGGCCTGGAAATGCTTTAAGCGTTCAAATGATTTTGCGGACTATGAGATATTCAGGGGACTTTGAAGGCGTGTCAGGGTCTTGTCTGCAACCAAACAGTCGCTTTATAAGGAGATGGTGGAGAGAAATATCCGCATTGATCCGGCTAGCTTCTGGAGGTATGCCAACCTCAAAAAAGGTCAATCTGGTCAGTCTACACTCTCATATGGGGGGGGAGGTTGTTGCGAGCGATGCAGATGCAGTGAATGCCTTTGCTGAGTTTTTTCAGAGCTCATGCTCGGATGCGTCTGGCGGCGTTTTAGTGGGCTGTGCTCCTTGTTACAGTGGTGGGACTGCCTTGGATATCAAACGGGTTTCGGAAGAACAGGTCTTAACCGCGTTGCTTAAGATCAAACCGAAGCACACATCGGTCTCTGACCAAATTCCAGCTTTTCTGGTCAGGGATTGTGCTCACATACTTGTTCAACCCTTGACTATACTGTTCAATATATCCCTAAGGTCTTCTGTATTTCTTAGCACCTGGAAAAAGGCGAAGTCAATACCTGTTCCAAAGGGAGGTGATTCTACGTTGATTGAGAACCACAGACAAATTGCTATAATGGACAACTTTGCGAAAGTGTTCGAGATTGTCCTGCATGAGATAATTTCGTTTGCGGTAAAAAATGTGATTAGCAGCGCTCAGCATGGCTTCGTGAGGGGCCGCTCCACGACCACTAACTTAATCAGCATAACTGAATATATATCTGCTGCCATGGACAAGGGGTCGCAGACGGATGTTATCTACCCGGACCTCTCCAGAGCCTTTGATAGATTAAATCACGATATTCTTTTGAGGAAACTGGATAACATGGATTTCTCACCGAACTTGCTGAAGTTTATGGAATCATATCTTCGTGATCGAGTTAGTGTTGTCCACTATCATGGGTGTCAGTCCGTGGAGGTCTTGGCTGAATCAGGTGTTCCTCAGGAATCTGTTCTGGGACCCTTGCTGTTCAATCTGTTCATCAATGATACTTCGGATGTTATCGACTTACCCCATCTTCTGTATGCGGATGATGTAAAAATCTTCTCATCCGTTGCTGGTCTCTGCGATTGTTGGGTGCTTGAGAGATGTTTGCGTACAGTTCAACACTGGTGCTCCATTAACAACCTCCCACTGAATATTAAAAAATGTGTTGTAAAGTCTTATACGCACAACCGCCGTGTAATCGAGTTCCCATACTCCATAGATGGACAGCCTCTTCTATAACCTGTAACCTTTAAAGACCTGGGTGTCATCTTTGACTCGAAACTCTCATTTGTAAAGAACTGTGAACATGCTATTGTTAGGGCATCGAAGACACTGGGATTTCTTATTCACAATTCCGGTTCGTTTCATAATGAAGACACTTTGAGGCTCCTGTTCGGTGCCTATGTGCGGCCGCATCTGGAATATGCCTGTGTGGTCTGGTCTCCTCTGTATGACGTCCATATAGGGGCTCTTGAGGGTGTCCAACGGAGATTTGTAAAGTTCCTTGCATACAGAGCGGATCGGGTGTATCCCGCTACTGGTACACCACAGACCGATTTACTGTCGAGGTTCTCATTGGAATCTCTGCAGGCTAGGCGTATTTACTCTGCTCTCTCCCTGATATATAATTTACTGCAGAATAGGATCGTCTGTCCTGAACCTGTTGCGCACTCTGCCTTTTCACACGCCTAGAGTCAACTCTAGAAGACACGACTTCTTTTATTTACCGCCAGCTAGGACCAATGTTAGGCTTAACTCACCGATTTACAGATCGTGCTCCATGCATAATAGCGTGCATCAGTCAATAGACATATTGTGTTGTGGTGAGTCTGAGATGAGACACGTTGCATCGCTGCTTGATAATTAGTAGAACTTTTACTATGTTAATTTTTCTAGTGTATGATATCTATTTTATATTGTATTCATACTCTTAATTTGGGATAATTCCCGTTGAGTATTTGTAGTAAATAAATAAATAATTCAGATAGCAGTAATTATTAGAAAAATATACCTGGGTTGGTTATTATACAGGGAGATTAAATATTTACTGACAATTGCTGGATATTTAGAAAATATATTAAGAGTGACGTGTGCTGTAGTTATATGATTACTAATTAGACTGTCTCACGTAGTTATAGTGATCGGGTCTCGGATCTGCTTTGTTTGGCCGGCAGAGGTCAAGTGGAGGATCCCCGGGCGGGGCACATAAATGTAAGACCTGGATTGGTATGTAAGGTGCCATAACCTCTGGGTATGTAAAGTTGCGGGTACGTTTGGACAGCGTGCCTGGTCTGCTGTACCCAGGCCGCGCTACCTTAGGCCCAAGGTAATGGCGGGGGCAAAGCAGGGCCCTTTTGTATTAATACTGACATGATATGCTTTATTAATGAGTTTTTGCAATTATAGACATATAAAGACAGTTGTTTTAGTGCCATATTTAAGTGGTATTTAGGATACTGAACATGTCTTGACTTAAATGGGGGATTTAGGCTAGACAAGGTTGAGCTGGACACTTACAGTGGTTTATCTTTTATTGCACAGGTTTAGAAACTACAAGCTCGTCCTTCTCTTCTGTCAACTAAAGCGGTGAGTGTTGATTAATATGTGTTTGTTTACTTAAAAAAAAACATAATATCCTGACGGCCCTCTATCTGTGACTTGTGGTGTGTTACAGTTACAAATACGACTTAGGTTACAATTTATCCCATGTTTCAAATAATGACAAAATAAAATTATCGAATGCGCCACCGAAGTCATTTATTTCCTTGCAAAACCATTAATTCCGTTCCGGCAAAACATGGTAAGCGATTATAACATACGTCTCTTGCGATAGTCTGTTGGTCTGCATTAGCAATTTCAAGTGGAGAATGTAAGCACCAGCCAGGCAGTAATTTGCAGGTTCCAGTTTTCACATAGTAATTTGCAGTTCTGTTCAAGGTTTTTACATTAAAAAAACATGTTGAAGCTTTACAGTGTGTTCCAAACTAGATGGGAATGTATTGCTGTCTCCGTTATTATTAGAGATAGGGAGACGGTTAAATTAGCAATCTTTTGTAGAATTTCATGCGTGCCAAATATGACTTGTATTTTGCCCTGCCTCTTTTTGTTTTCGAATTATTTTGAAAAAAACAAAATTTGTCTATTTCTCTTTTCTTCAATATCTAAGTAGGCGTTGATCTCACATGTCTAGGACTTGGACATTGTCAGGACACTTTTTACAGTGTAATCTTTTTGTGTTATTCTCAACTTTGGATTGTCATTTGTTTTTGAGCTACAGGTATCAACGTTTGTTTTTATTATGGCAGCTATATTGGATTTTTTGCTCATGTGATAGCGTGTGAAAAGAGTTTTCCAATGATATACAACATGCTTGAGAAATCTTGTAATTGCACTGACAATTTTGAGAAAAACCGTTTTGAGGATAGTAGGCTATGAAATCCAATACTAGAAAACAAATGACAAAAAAAGTCTTCAAAAAGCAGTAGGCCATGAAGTCTAACAATAGACTTCTAATTTTAACATAATTTTTCGTAATGATTCACGATAAAAAAATAGGAACTTTGAGCACACCAATGAATCGGCGTATTTATACAAATGATATTTTACATAACATTATCCTTAAAAAAAATTATAATTTAATTAAATAGGTAAACCTAGTAAATAACTAAATTTACTAACAGAACTCAATAAAAAGCAGAGTAATGATTTACGAAGACGCTTTTAAAAATTGTTTGATTTTTAAACGTAAGTCAACTGAAAAACAACAGAAGATAGGTTGCTATGGATATAACACTATCGCGACAATTAAGAATACTGTCATTCTTAATTATCTGAACAATTTGAGGTGTATTTAACACGTTCCTTAAAATTTTTTACTAAATAGTTTGTTTCCTGTTTATTTTAAATATTATTCAACAACATGTTGAGTAATGAAGAATATTTTGTTGGAATGTTAGTTCTAACCGATAATGAGGCAACCGGAAATTCATATCAAAACAACTACCCAGAAAGACGACAACCAAACACCAAAATATTTCGCAGGATAGTGACCAAACTATTGAACGACGGTAGCTTCCACGCAAAGAAACTACCAATGCCTAGAAATGAAGAAATAAATAATGCCGTCTTACAGGTTTCAAACGAAAACCCTTCGCAATCTGTTCGGTTTTATGGTGAACAAATTGACATTCCAAAAAGTGCGGCCCACCGTGTATTAAAACAAAGTCATTACCATCCATACAAACCTACCAGGCTTAAATGTTGACGATCATCCTAAGCGACTTCAATTCTGTATACGTAACAATTAATCACAGAATTAGTAGAATTACGATTGAAACACATCCCACGACTATTTCGGTCTTATGTTACGTCTTATCTTTAAGTCTAAAGATAAAATAAACTATTTTATAATCATTTATATAGAGACTTGGCTTGATTTCGTTTACATTTCTACTATATTATGCAACAGCATAATATATCTATGCTGCGCTACAACTGTATTTGAGACCGTTCATAAAGCTACAAATATAGTGTCTTTTAATCATTGATTGAATCCCTCATTTAAATAACAATCACTTGGCAAATTTTTAATTTCATGTCGTCTGTCATTTTTCCATAATTGCGGCCGAGATTTCACGATTGTTGGTTCGGGTAGTATGTTTTATGCCTGGTATATATTTAGTTTGATTACCGTTGATGTATGGTTTATACCTGTTGTATCAATCTACGCTTGGCAGTTAACTACTCTGTCTGTCAGGTATTGGACTTTAACCACTAAGTCGTCTTAAGGCATGTGTTTGGGATTTTATATTTAGTTTGCGAAAAACTCTTAATATTGTGTACCAAATTACTTCAAATTCACAACATAGGTTTATTTGCACTATTTCTAGCCAAATGTAAAGTCTCATTCCAGTTACTCTGATACTTACAAAAATATAGCGTTTTCAAAAAGATTTCCCCGATGTTCCATCGGAAAAACTTGAGCATAAAAGCTGATTAATGAACTCGACCTCGGTTTTCGCCCAAACAAGATTTTTGCCAAGTTTGATTGAAATCAGTATAGTATTTTTTGAGTTATCGCTCGGATACCTATATATATATATATATATATATATATATATATATATATATATATATATATATATATATATATATATATATATATATATATATATATATATATATAACATATAAAAGTTTTAACGGACCATGGTTTTGGGTTCTTGGAACCCAAATTCGCGCAAACCTGAACAAATTTTTTTAAGCTTTTCATCGTGACCTCTCTATTAGCGAATTTTTCTTAATGAAAATTCGCTAATACTACACCAAGCGGAGAAGCAAGAATATTTTTTGAATATATTTAATTTAAAAAACTCTGGACGCAGCAAGTGCGTTATGGTAGTGAATTTTCATAAAACTATTTTTTAATAGCAATAATGTGTGTTTTTTTAAGAAAGCAGGCATCAAATTTGGTTACCAGTATAATCTATATAGTAAAAACAATGTGCCATGTTTCATCAAAATAACTTTATTGTTTGAAAATGTACAAAAATTCCCGAAAGTAAACTTAAAGTGTTCCCGAAAAAATTCGTTTCTTGGTCAACCTTATAGGTTAATAGCAAATTGAGCTATTCAAATATTAAGCATTTGATCAAAATTCGCTACCATAACGCACTTACTGCGTCCAGAATTTTTTTTCTTACAAACATGCATTATATTTCGATGGAAAATGCAAAAATGCAATAACATAAGGCGTGTTTGATTTAAAAAAGCCTGGACGCAGCAAGTGCGTTATGGTAGTGAATTTTCATAGAAATGATCTGGCACAAAATATTTTATTATAACTTTTTTTTCTTGCAACATAGAAATCTAAATTTTGGTGTATAGTTTAATTTTTATATCGTAAACCTACCTACCAAATTTGGTTATCATAGATTTTTATTTTTTAAGATAAAAAATTTTTTAAAATGAAAACTCAAAATTTTTTCGGAAAACCTCGTCCGATTTTTCTGATTAACGAACTTATCAAAGCCATTTACAAAAGGAAGGTACATGCCAATTTATATCAAAATCTGCCTATTATTCATTGAGATAAAAAAAAAATTCGATTGAAAACTCAAAATTTTCCCGGAAAACCTCGTCTGATTTTTTTGACTAACAAACTTGTCAAAGCCATTTACAAAAGGAAGGTACATGCCAAATTTTATTTAAATCGGCTTATTACTTTTTGAGATAAGAATTTTTTTCGAATGAAAACTCAAAATTTTTCCGGAAAACCTCATCCGATTTTCTTGACTAACGAACTTGTCAAAGCCATTTACAAAAGGAAGGTACATGCCAAATTTTATTTAAATCGGCATATTACTTTTTGAGATAAGAATTTTTTTCGAATGAAAACTCAAAATTTTCCCGGAAAACCTCATCCTATTTTCCTGACTAACGAACTTATCCAAGCCATTTACAAAAGAAAGGTACATGCCAAATTTTATCAAAATCGGCCTATTATTTTTTGAATTATCGGTGTGATACATATATATATATATATATATATATATATATATATATATATATATATATATATATATATATATATATGTTTATATATATATGTTTATATATATATATATATATATATATATATATATATATATATATATATATATATATATATATAAACATATAAAAATTGAAACTGACCCCGGATATGGGTTCTAGGGATCCTAGATCGCGCTCATTTGCAAAAATTTTTTCAAAATTCAAAAGTCGGGATCTCCCCATTAGTGAATTTTTTCTACGAAAATTCACTAAAAAAAGAAAATTTGTATCACCAACGACTTATGGGCCATCCTGTGATTGTAGAAATAATTTTTTAAGATGTAGCTCAAGACACCCTATAATTAATATATACAATTTTTTTTCATATGTTGTATAATAACAGATATATTGAACTTTATTGATTTTTTTACGAAAATTCTACAACAATTATATACTATTAAACGATAAACTCTATAGCTAAGGCTACTGCCAAGCGTCAGAGAAAAGGTCTATTTGAAATTAATTTTCTGGAAACATTTTATTAAAATGAAGGACAATGACTGTTGAAACTAAGACTTCAGGGTTTGTAAAACATTCTTGTTGAGACACTTTATTTCCATAGCCCGTATTAGATTCAAGTTCTTTTCCTAAATGTTGCCAATTTTGACGTTTAAATCGCAACTTTGACGTTTTGTGAAAAACCTCAATTTATGTTTATTTAAATGCCTATAACTTTTTTGTCTTTTGACATACAGAGCTAAATTTTGGTATGTAGCTTATCTATAAGGATTTAAACCTGCGTACCAAATTTGGTTGCCCTTACTTTGTTAATTCCGGAGATATAAATTTTTTTTGAAAGAAAACCCAAAATTTTCCGGGAAAATCTGGACCGATTTTCCTGACTAACGAACTTATCCAAGCCATTTGCAAAAGGAAGGTATTCACCAAATTTGATCAAAATCGGCCCATTATTTTTTGAGTTATCGGTGTGATACATACATACATATATATATATATATATATATATATATATATATATATATATATATATATATATATATATATATATATATATATATATATATATATAAACATATAAAAATTTTAACTGACCCCGGAAATGTGTTCTGGGGGGCCTAATTAGCGCTCATTTGAAGAAATTTTTTCAAAATTCAAAAGTCGGGATCTCCTCATTAGTGAATTTTTTTTAAGAAAATTCACTAAAAATGTAAAATCATTTATTCTTATTTTATTGGTTGCCTCATTAAATAACTGCAGTCACATCGAATTTCGAGCTGATCCGGCTAAGCTATTTTTGGATAAACTGTACACATAAAGTATTGGAATGAAGTTCATTTTCAAGGCCACCGAAAGATGCTATTTATACTCTGTTCTCATCTATAATAGTATGGAAGATAATTTTTATATGCAATTTCAACTTTGTTGTAAAAGTAAGGAATTTTTTTAAATTACTCTGAAAATTGTTTTAACCCCAATAGTATATATAGCTGTACAAATAATTTAGTTAACTTAAGACTTAACCACAAAAGGTGACTAAAACAATAGATTGATACAAAATCCACATGCTCTCTATAAACATTACATTCGTTCAGTAAGTAAATATTGGAACCTGTGGTGAGCACTGATAAGTACACTTGAAGAACCCAAATCACCACACAAAAAATCTGACGGTCGTTTCACTAATCAAGTTAGCGTCATCAGAGGATGAATAATTCTAAGTATGTTACAACTACAGCTCTGCTTATACTCTTGCGCAGGCAGTATGTCCATAATGATAGAGGCTGGTCCAACAACACAAAAATTTACATATTTCGTTTGGCGGAAATGTCCTAATTATTTTATTATCTATCGGACGTGCTTCTGTCGGTCTTTCTTGTGAAGTGATCTATCAACCGACCTACCATACGCGGCGGTGCGAACTTCGTATACTTTTTATTTTTTCCCTTAGGGCTCGTCTGCATTTTTGCCGCCCCGATAGCACCGCAGCCTTTGGCTTATTGTGCATGCCCTTTGTATTTTCTACTCCACCTATTCCAAAATCACTGCGTCTTGAACTAGTCTGCACAGCGATTTGTAGGGTGAAGTTTCATATTGCTCTGTCTCCGGTCTAGACTGACCGTAGATCAGTTGCCTTTTGCGGTCCAGAGCTTTACACTCGCAGAAGATGTGCTGGGCTGATTCCTCCCCCTCGTCGCAGAGTCTGCATGCCAGGTCCCCCTCGAACCGTCCCATTTTATGCAGATGTTTCTTGACGGCCATGTGTCCCGTCAAGAGACCTGTTATGTTCCTGAGCTGTCCTCAGCTTCCTTTGAACTGGGTTCCTCAATTACTGACTTCCCATGTCTGAACCCTGGACGGTTTGCCCAGTACACCTTGTGTTCGTTTCTGACCCAGGACTTAATGGATCCTGGCAGTGCTCTTGGTCACGCCTCTGCTAAGATTTACCAGCTCCACAGCTCTTTTTGAACTGGGTCCGTCAATTATTGACTTCCCATGTCTGAGCCCTGGACAGTCCGCCCAGTACACCTTGTGTTGGTTTCTGACCCAGGACTTAATGGCTCCCCTGGCAGTTCTCTTTGTCACGCCCAGAGCCGGTTCTGGTCCCATAAATGGTTCTGCTGACCCTCTCTTCGCGAGCCTGTCAGCTTCTTCATTGCCTTTGACCCCCGAATGACCCGGCACCCAGATGAGGGTGACCTCATTCTGCCCAGCCAGGTCGCTCGTCTCGTCTCGGTATTCACTTACCAGCCTGGAATTTACCGGTGGGATACTTAGGGCCTTAAGGGCTGCCTGGCTGTCTGTGGCTATGAGGCTCCGCTTGTTGGTGTAGCCCCTCCTCTTGTTCTCTCGCACGCAATGCAGGAGGGCGTACATTTCGGCCTGAAAGACCGTTGCATGAGCTCCGAGTGAAATACTGTGACTTACCCTCGGTTCTTCCGAATGAACGCCTGCCCCCGTCCCAAGCTCCCCGCCGGACCCGTCCGTGAACCAGACGAGCGCGTTTATTATTACTATATTTAGCAATATATATATATATATATATATATATATATATATATATATATATATATATATATATATATATATATATATATCTATATCTATATATATATATATATATATATATATATATATATATATATATATATATATATATATATATATAACGTATTCCAATCATATTGGAATCTTTTAAAAAAGGTTTTATTTAAGATATAAACAGACAGGCAAACTACATTGAATAACTAATTACTTATAATAATATAAATGCTCTGAATTTTACAAGTGTTATATAAAATACAGGAGCGATGAAGATTACAGTGACCACGACTAGTATTTCCGTAATAATGATTATAACGTCTCTCGCAAGATCACACACTCCGTGCTGTGTAAGAACACTATCACATGCGAAGTAACTTGATATGTTGATTAAGCTATTCCTTGCACTTTCCGTCTAACGTCTGTTTGTGGTCGACTAGGCCAAAGGGTTTCGTTCTAACTTAACTATGTATACTTTAGAAAGCACTTAGCTGTCCCGGTACGTGGTGATTATTATTCCACATATGCCGGACAATGGAAGATTTATCTATAGCACTGTATCTTAATTATCTTAATTGTGCTATGTTCATTAAATCTAATTTCAATAGATCTTTTTGTTTGTCCGACGTATTTAAGATCACAGTCTTTGCAACTTATTTCATAAAGTCCTGACATTTTAGCGGTACTATTCTTGTCTTTTGGGTTACCTAACAGTTTTTTAAGGTATTTTTTGTTGAAAACCTTAAAAGCAGATTGGCTTTTAAAAAAATGGATTTATGAATTAAATAATTTTTTCGCCATTCTCTCTTAAATTAATCCAACCGGAGCACTTATGTTGTCATGGATAGCCATTCCTCTAAACTGTATCCAACTAATGCAGGAGCCCCCCCACGGTTCAGCTTTAGCCCCTACTTTGTTTCTTCTCCAGATCAATGACCTCCTCTCTAGCACATCGAACCCAGTTCACATTTACGCGGACGACAGCACCATACACTCAAATATACAATATTCTAAGCCTGTCTCTTTAGCCCAATTAGACGAGGATCGCAGACTCATAGAGGGTCCTGTCTCCGTGGATCTCCAAAAAATATTAGACTGGGGAAGTAGAAATATTGTACAATTCAACCCCACCAAATCTCAGTCTTGCTTTCTATCTCATAAGAAATACACCAGCCCTAGACCCATCACAATGAACAACCAAGTTATTCAAAGTAATGAGTCCTTCTCACTTCTTCGCATTTCTGTGGATCGAAATCTCAATTGGCACCAACCTGTCACATAAATTGCAGAAGCTGCTGCTAAGAAATTAAGTTTTGTCTTCTGGGCTCGCGAATACATTTCACCAGCTAATCTCTATACCTTACATACTTCACAAATAAGGCCAAACCTCGAATGCTGATCCCACATCTGCGGTGCCACTGCCGCTTCTACACTAGCTATCCTGGATCTATTCAGAAGAGAGCTATACGTCTCATCGGTGACCCTACCCTCACCCAAAGGCTGCCATCCCTTGCCTACCGCCGTACCGTTGGTGACCTCTCTCTCTCTTTAAAGATATCTGCACGGGCACTGCTCAGAGGAGCTTTCTTCCATAGTTCCTCCACCTGCTGCCCCCAACAGATCTACCAGGGGAACAGAGCGAACCCACCTTTTTACTGTCCAGGTCACCAGACATAGAACATCTTGTTATGCCCGTTCTTTTGTCCCGAGGACTTCCAAGTTGTGGAATTCCTTGTCGGCACATGTTTTTCCTACTCCGCCGAACCTGCAAACTTTCAAGTCCAGAATTAACAAGTTGCCTCTTTCCTCCTTGTCGACACCCACGGTACGATAGTATTTAGGCTGTGAGCCCTCGTGGTATATTGTTGAAATAAAAAAGTGACATCCAATTACTTAACAGAGTAGACTTTAATTTTTGACGAAGGGTGCAGTTGTGTGTGAGAGAAAATGGAAGTCATTTTGAACAATCTCTTTAGTGTTTTTTTTATGGTTTTTTTTCTTAGTCTTAGCCTTTGTTAAATTTCAGATATGTTAGTGTTTAATAAAGTCTTCAAGGGCCTTATTTTTGTTTTGATCACAACTCAAAAAATCTAACTTGTCTCAAAAACGGGTGGTGGTTGAAAAATTGACAAGAGGAGAAAAAGGTACAAAATTTAATTTTCTATAAAATGATGTACTTTAACTTTTAATTAGGTTAGGGTTAAAAAAATCAAATCATTAAAAAACGGCGACCCACCCCTAATTTACCTCTTTTTAAGTTTATGTACCCTTCAAATTTTTGTCCAATAAGGATATTGATAAAAGACAACCATCTACCAAATTTGGTTGTCCTATGTTAGAGCACTGTTGCTAATAAATTTAAGTAATGTCAGATTTGACAACTGTAACCTAGCAACAGATGACTTACAGAGCGCCCAAGGCATCCCCTATGAGACTTTAATGTTTACTAAAATCTTCAAGGGACATAATTTTCTTTTGAGCCGAACTCTAAAAATCTCAATCGTGTCAAAAACGGGTGGTTTGTCGAAAAGTGACGAGAGAAGAAAAAGATAGAAAATTTAATTTGCTATAAAATTGATGGACTTTAACTTTTAATTAGGTTAGGGTTTAAAGAAATCAAATCATTAAGAGGGTGACCCAGCCCTAATTCATCCCCTTTTGAGTTTATCTCTACTTCAAATAACGATGTTGTTAAAAGAAAACCATCCACCAAATTTGGTTGTTCTATGTAAGGGCATTGCTGCAATACAGCTGTTCCTTGTAATTATTAAATAATCTTCCGAGGTCAATATCTCACCAACGATGGGCGTCAAAGAAAAATTGTATATAAAAAATCGGCTTGTTTTGGGGTCTTCTACACGCACACATTCTGTGTTCATTGCGTTGCGAATCACCCTATATATATATATATATATATATATATATATATATATATATATATATATATATATATATATATATATATATATAAATATGGCGCCGGGTGTGGTAGCTTTGTCTGACGCTGCTCCTAAATTTGCGAATAAATGTCGGAAGTGCAAAAAGAAAATTGTCAAAGGTGTGATATGTGAGTCATGTGATAGTTTGATACATTTTAAGTGTGCAAACGTGTCGGAAGAAAGTGAGGAAAGTGCGAAATTTAGGTGTTCAGACTGTGCAAGTAATAATGTAAACAATATGGATGACTCTCAGGAATCGTTTGAAACAATAATTGGCAATGACGATCGTGACTCACAGTCCGTAAGTTATCTTCATGAAATGTATAACAACATATTGACAAAGAATAAACTTCTCAAAAAGATTATACAAGAGAAGGAAGAGAAAGAAAAGTTATTATATTTTAAAATTTCAACACTGGAAAATGAAACAACCATTAACGACATCTCTCGTAAAGAACATTCAGCTGACAGCATGGGCAAGACAAAATATGATATTTCAACTTCAGTCCGAAATATTGATACCAGAGTCAATGATTCACCAAAAGAAACCTATCAGGAGCCGACAAATCGTGGGTATTTAATATCCAGAGTACATTCACCTTTTGATAAAGAAGATGATATGGGACTACCAAAAAGCAGCTATTCAGAGATAACAGGGACACAGTCAGCTGAGATAACAAATAAAACATCAGACATAAACAATGGACAGGGGCGTAGACTGTCTTCTTCTGTGTATAATAGATATAAAAGAAAACCAGTTATTGGGACTAACAAAACCTATAAAAGCATTAAAACATTACCTCAAATGGGTCACATTCATGTTTCTCGCTTGAGCCACGAAACACAGTCGGAGGACATATTGGCGCACCTTGCACAAACGGCACCAGGAATCTCAGTTAGTTGCGAAGAAGTCACAAGAAATAATCACTCTGTCTCATTCAGAGTTACTTATCCTATAGAGTTAACCAGTGAAATATACGAACCTGAGATCTGGCCAGAAGGCGCTGCCATCAGAAGGTATTATTTCAAAAATAGTTCAAATTTTTACCAGGAGGCCCCATCACGCAATCTGGTTCCAAAGTGAAGCTTGGCAAAACAATAAAAGCTTTGCATTACAATATTCAAAACTTGACGAGCAAAGTCAACGCTTTGGAGTTATTTATCAGTAAAGTTGCTGCCACGTTTCTGTGTTTCACGGAGCATTGGTGCTTGTCGTCTATGGATGGTGCTTGTATAGATGGCTACACCAGTGTCTCCAGTTATTGCCGTCAGAGACATATCCATGGTGGTTCCAGTATTTTCGTTAAAGACGATATTATACAATATTGTAAGTCTTTTAGTTATGTTCGTGTACTTTCTGCAGATTTTGTATTTGAGTGTTCCGGTATCAGTTTCAATAATTGTACGGGAATACAATATTGTAAGTCTTTTAGTTATGTTCGTGTACTTTCTGCAGATTTTGTATTTGAGTGTTCCGGTATCAGTTTCAATAATTGTACGGGAATATTTGTAATCTATAGGTCAGGTAACAGTGACTATCAGCTATTTAATGACAAACTAGATAAGCTACTGAGGTTTGCTAATAGCAAGTTTACGAATATAGTAATATGTGGCGATTTTAATTTAGACTACAGTAAAAACGAAAGGAACAATAAACTATTTAATGACTTAATTTTCTCAAACCAGCTAGTAAACTTGGTAGTTGAACCTACACGAATATTTAAAAGCAAGTCGGGTGTTAGCTGCAGCATGATTGATTATGTAATAACTAACATAAAAAAAGATGTAAAGTGTAAAGTTATTGATCCGGGTCTGTCAGATCATACGGCACAGGTCATGCAGTGGTCTGAACAAATAAAAAATCCCAGCGAGTCAGATTTTCTAACAAGATTATGCCGTCGGTTTACTTATGATGCTTTTACAGAATTTAAAACTATTTTTGGAGCTCAATACATATCCTTCGAGGATACCGACTGTCAAAATATTGATGACTTGTTCGATGTATTTTTCGAGCATTTTTCCTATTGTTACAATGTTGCGTTTCCTGAAAAGTCCCAGAAAATTTATAGTGGAGCAAAAAAATATGACTTTAGGGCACCAAATGAGTTGAAAATTGCGTTTAAGAACTTAAAATTCTTTAACTATTATAGAAGATTATATCCGTGACGATAATAATAATAAGTACAAGGTAATGAAAAAACAACTTGACCTTAAACTTAAACAAGAAAAACATAATTATTATGCTGGTATCATTTCACAGTCGGATAACAAAAATAAGACACTCTGGCAACTTGTAAATACACGTTTAAATAGAATACCTAAAGCCAAAACAGAGATTAAACTAAAAATAAATAACGAAATAATTACTGACAAGCGTTTAATATCAAATTCATTTGCAAAGTACTTTGCCTGTGGAGTAGAAGAAAAATTGACTGCTCATTTTGGTGTTCTTAACTATAAAGAGTGTACAACCTCCATAATGGTGCGCGATAGTTTTTATTTTTATCCAGTGACGGACACTGAAATAACAAACGTTATTCATAGACTTAAAACTAAATGATCCACTGGCTTAGATGATATTGCAGTCACTGTTATTAAACAACTTTCCGAATTGATATCGCCTTATCTAACGGTAATCATGAATACCTCGCTTAAGTTAGGCCAGTTTCCCTCGAAATTGAAAAATGCGAAAGGGGTACCAGTATATAAAAAAGACGATCCGTTCTCGGTGGAAAACTACCGATCTGTAATGGTACTGAGTCCGTTTTCCAAAATCATGGAAAGAATTATGCATAACAGGATAACGGACTTCCTAAGTAAAAATAACGTGTTGTCTCCTAGTCAGTATGGTTTCCGCGAGGGATATTCCACCGAACAGGCCTGCGCGGATATGGTGCAGCATATTGCGGATTGTATTGATAGAAAGCATCACACCGTGGGCATATTTTTTGACATGTCTCGCGCTTTTGATACAATTAATTGTACTTTCCTCGAAAGAAAATTAAATGCGGTCGGACTTAGGGGACCTGTTAGTGATTGGCTTGTGTCGTTTGTAAGAGACAGGCGATTAGTAGTCTCAGTGGACGGTGTTAGATCTGATGAGTATGAAGTAAAGCTGGGCGCTCCGCAGGGAAGCGTCCTGGGGCCGCTTATGTTTATGTTGTACGTAAATGATCTTCCCAACTATCTGACAGGTGGGAGGTTGTTTATGTACGCTGATGACATAGCAATCGTAGTTTCGGATCCGGTATTGTCCGATGCTATGCGTAAGGTTAATAGTATTTTGTCGCACTTCGGTCAGTGGTGCTGCAGCAATCACCTGATTGTAAATAGTTCTAAGACAGTTTGTGTAGAGTTTATGGGAAGATGTCGAGAGCCTTCTATTGATAATAATTTTCATTTTAATTATAACTATATTGCCTTAAGTACCTCCACCAACTTTTTAGGTTGCATTTTAGATAATAGGCTCTCATGGGAGACCCAGATAGAAGGAATATCAAACAAATTGGGTAAGGCCTATTTTTGCATCATGAAACTGAAGAACACCTTAAATACAATTTCTCTAATTAATGTGTATTTTGCTTTAGTTTATAGTGTGCTGGCATACAACATAATAGTGTGGCGTCATGCAAATGATATACACAGGGTTTTCGTATGCCAGAAACGAGTAATCCGCCTGATTTTTGGACTACAACAAAAAGAATCATGCAGGAGTACTTTTAAAACAAAAAAACTGTTGACTGTCACGGGGGTGTATTTGTATAAACTCCTGAGTTTCACATATGCACGTAGGAACAGGTTTACTAAAAATAGTGCAGTTCACAGCTACACTACCCGGGCAAGAAATGACATCCACTTGCCAAATTACCAGTATATGGCATACAAGAAATCACCTGTGTATGCTGGCTGTTTTTAGTGAATTTTCTTAGAAAAAATTCACTAATGAGGAGATCTCGACTTTTGAATTTTGAAAAAATTTCTTCAAATGAGCGCGATCTAGGACCCCTAGAACCCATATCCGGGGTCAGTTTCAATTTTTATATGTTTATATATATATATATATATATATATATATATATATATATATATATATATATATATATATATATATATATATATATATATATATATATATATATATTATATATATATATATATATATATATATATATATATATATATATATATATATATATATATATATATATATATATATATATATATATATATATATATATATATATATATGTATCACACCGATAACTCAAAAAATAATGGGCCGATTTTGATAAAATTTGGCATGTACTTTTCTTTTGTAAATAGCTTGGATAAGTTCGTTAGTCAGGAAAATCGGACGAGGTTTTCCGGGAAAATTTTGAGTTTTCTTTCGAAAAAAATTATTATCTCAAAAAGTAATTAGCCAATTTTAATAAAATTTGGCATGTACCTTTCTTTTGTAAATAGCTTTGACAAGTTTGTTAGTCAGGAAAATCTGACGAGGTTTTCCGGGAAAATTTTGAGTTTTCATTCGAAAAAATTTTTTATCTCAAAGAATAATACGCCGATTTTGATAACATTTGGCACGTACCTTCGTTTTGTAAAAGGCTTTGACAAGTTCGTTAATCAAAATAATCGGACGAAGTTTTCCGGGAAAATTTTGAGTTTTTATTTGAAAAAAATGTTTATCTTAAAAAATAAAATATCCATGATAACCAAATTTGGTAGGTAGGTTTACGATATAAAAAGCAAACTATATACCAAAATTTAGATTTCTATGTTACAAGAAAAAAAAGTTATAAAATATTTTGTGCCAGATCATTTCTATGAAAATTCACTACCATAACGCACTTGCTGCGTCCAGGCTTTTATTTTAATATGCTTCCTCAGGAGATTAAGGCTGCGGATACACTTAGCTGCTTTAAACATAGATTGAAATTATTTTTGGTTGAAAATTCTTTTTATCATGTCAGTGAATTTACTGAAAGGTGTACAGGCCCTGAGCAACGGAGAGAATGACCGTTGTAACTGTAAATTTAGGTTTAATGTAAAATGATTGTATATTTTTGTAGTTGGTTCTGTATGTAAAGTGCTGTTGTTATTTTTTGACTTCTGTTTTTGTAATTATTAAAGACTGACATTTTAGGTTTTCCTAATTCTTTGACGTGCCTGTAGTATGTATGTACTTGATCAAAGGCTAATAAAGTTATCTATCTATCTATCTATATAGATATATATATATATATATATATATATATATATATATATATATATATATATATATATATATATAATTTTAAAATTTTAACTGACCCTAAATATCGGTTCCAGCGCTTTTAATTCGCGCTTATTTGAAGGTTTTTTCGAAAGCCTCACCACCGTGACCTCTCTATTAGTGAATTTTTTTAATGAAAAAAAAAGAATATTTTTTTAAAACTTGAACACCCTTTAGTTCAAAAGTAGGACATACATTTACCTGAGGTTTTTTTATTAAACTTAACCTCAGCTATCACTCCCTGAATTTTTTTCGCATTGTTTTAGAGACACTCTGTATAATATAATGTACTTACGGCGATCATATAGAGCTGGGCTATTCTGTATTCTTCCACCGTGAGAGGCAGAGGAATACGATATTCCTTGATGAGCATGGCTGACGAGGACCAGGCCCCAGCCCTATATTATCCGCAACAACTTTAAACTCATCACTTCCCGCATTGCTGGTGCTGCAACAAACAAAATATTATGAGTAAACATTTCTTATATACTGTGAAACATACAAAATATTAACGTAAAACTGTCTATATCAGAACATTGTGAGATTTATTTTTATTTTCAACAACACACCACGAGGGCTTACAGCCTAAGAACTATTGTACCGTGGGTGTTGACACGGAGGAAAGAGGCAACTTGTTAATTCTGGACTTAAAGGTTTGTAGGTTCGGAGGACAAGGAAAAACATGTGCCGGCAAGGAATTCCACAACTTGGAAGTCCTCGGGACAAAAGAGAGGGCATAACAAGATGTTCTATGTCTGGTGACCTGGACAGTAAAAGGGTGCATTCGCTCTGTTCCCCTGGTAGATCTGCTGGGGACAGCAGGTGGGGGAACTATGGAGGAAAGTTCCTCTGAGCAGTGCCCGTGCATATATCTATAATAGAGAGAGAGAGAGAGAGAGAGAGAGAGAGGTCACCAACGGCACGTCGGTGGGCAAGGGATGGCAGCCTTTGGGTGAGGGTAGGGTCACCGATGAGACGTATAGCTCTCTTTTGAATGGAGTCCAGGATAGCGAGTGTAGAAGCGGCAGCTGCACCCCAGATGTGGGAGCAGTATTCGAGGTTTGGCCTTATTTGTGAAGTATATAAGGTCTAGAGATTAGCTGGTGAAAAGTATTTGCGAGCCCGGAAGAGGAAACCTAATTTCTTAGCAGCCGCTTCTGCAATTGACGTGACATGTTGGTGCCAATTGAGATTTTGATCCACAAAAATGCCAACAAGTGAAAAGGACTCATTACTTGAAATACCTTGGTTGTTCATTGTGATGGGTCTAGGGCTGGTGTATCTCTTATGAGAAAGAAAGCAAGACTGAGATTTGGTGGAGTTGAATTGTACCAGATTTCTACTTCCCCAGTCTAATATTAGATTATTTGTGAAGTATATAAGGTCTAGAGATTAGCTGGTGAAAAGTATTTGCGAGCCCGGAAGAGGAAACCTAATTTCTTAGCAGCCGCTTCTGCAATTGATGTGACATGTTGGTGCAAATTGAGATTTCGATCCACAGAAATTGCAACAAGTGAAAATGACTCATTACTTTGAATAACTTGGCTGTTCATTGCGATGGGTCTAGAGCTGGTGTATCTCTTATGCGAAAGAAAGCAAGACTGAGAATTGGTGGGGTTGAATTGTACACGATTTCTACTTCCCCAGTCTAATATTTTTTTGAGATCCACAGAGACAGGACCCTCCATGAGTCTGCGATCGTCATCTAATTGGGCTAAAAAGACATGCTTTGAATATTGTATATTTGAGTGGAGGGTGCTGTCGTCCGCGTAACTGTGAACTGGGTTGGATTTGCTAAAGAGGAGGTCATTGATGTGGAGAAGAAACAATGTAGGGGCTAAAGCTGCACCTTGAGGAACTCCTGCATCAATTGGACAACAAAAATGCTCCGGTTGGAGAGAAAATTTGCTGTCCAGGTACAGAGTTTTGGTGGTAGGCCATAGGCCGGAAGTTTATTAAGCAGCGCTGCATGCCAGACCTGGTCGAATGCTTTGGATATGTCTAGAGCGACAATCTGGGATTCACCGTGTAGTTCCATATACTTGTTCCAAGAATAGGTGCCAAAGGAAAGGAGGTCGGCAGTTGATCTGCGCTGACGGAATCCATACTGCCTGTCGTGGATTAGACTGTGCTTTTCAAAAAAAATTTGTAATTCGGTGTTTAAATACTTTTCCATCACTTTAGAGACGACTGAAAGGAGAGAAATATGCCTGTAGTTGCTAGGAAGCGCTATCGATCCTTTCTTGGGGACGGGTTGTACTCGAGCAGTTTTCCAATTACTAGGGAAGATGTCTGAAACAGACGAGTCAGGACAGGAGCAAGTTCTGGTGCACATTTTTTGAGAACAATTGCTGGGATCTCGTCAAGGCCAGAGGCTTTCCTGGTATTAAGAGAAGAGCGCATCTTTCGTACCTTTTTGAACTTTACTTACCGTCCATCGATTAACTCTTTTGGTACACACAGAATCTTTAGCAAGTTTTGTCTTTTTAGTTAAAGTATTACTGGCATATTGAATGCTTTTCGAAATTTGAAACCCCACTTTGAATCCCGATAACTCCTCAGGGGTGCAAATCGGTATAGGGATAAGTTGCGTTAAATCACCATATTTTAGGTTCCTCTACATGCCCCTATTCAGTGTCGGTTCTTATGCGAAACACCCTGTATATAAATTATTCACAACCTAGTGCTCAATAATAGACAATTTGAATGGATTTTCAATTACATGAATTTAACATTTACCTAATAGTTGTTCATACATAGAACATTATTACATGCATAAAAATACCCAAAAACACATGCAGTGGACAGAGAAAGACTTTTAAAATAAAAAAATGTTGAATTATTATCATGTGACCGTGTACGTTCTGTTTTTGGTCGTGACGTACTTGGACAGTGAATAAATGACGTGTTTACATTTGCCCTATGGTATGATAAGTACGGTCGCTTGTTTCTCAATATCGTGGTGATGTAAACACAGAGAAGCAAGCTCATTGTCATTGTGACATTACCGTCCAGTGACGTCACAGATTATGCCGACGAAATGGTGGTGTTTGAAATCAATTATGAAATTCGTATTTTCAAATATTTTTTCGTGTCGTTATTTTTGTAGTATGTGAAATGAAAAAAATATTAAAAATCATCTTTGTGGGATGTCTATCAGATGTGATAAGAAAAAAAAACATGCAAATTGTCAATTACCAACGAGGCAACTCTGTTCTAGTAATATGCTCTATTTATGAAATCGCATTCTATATTAATCGATTAACGTTAAGTGAACGAGATCTTGGCCTGTTACATGCTATTGTTTTTTGAATTACCGATACTTATAAAATTGTTATTAAATTTAGAATCTTATGGCATATTCAACTGGTCATTTAAAGGCTCGTAAATATTTAAGTACTTTATGGCTTAAAATTATTACATTTTACTTTGTTTTTACTCTGAACATAAAATGTACTACATACCAGGGTATATTCATATCCAGTTAGCCTTGAAACTTTTCGGTAAGCAAAATTGAATTTAATTTTATAGTAACAACACATAGTGAGATGTAAGACAGGAGTCGCCATCTCGTTGCGGAACCAAGTAGTATGTTGTCACGACAGCTCAAAATAACACAAAATGTTATAAAATAGCGGCTTTTTTATTTATTTTTATTTCAGCAACACACCACGAGGGCTCGCAGCCAAAATAATATCGTACCGTGGGTATCGACAAGGAGGAAAGAGGCAACTTGCTAATTCTGGACTTGAAGGTTTGGAGGTTCAGAGAAGAAGGAAAAACATGTCCTGGCAAGAAATTCCACAACTTGGAAATTCTCGGGACAAAAGAACGGACATAAGATATTCTATGCCTGGTGACCTGGACAGTAAAAGGGTGCATTCGCTCTGTTCCCCTGGTAGATCTGTTGGGGACAGCAGATGGAGGAACTATGGAAGAAGGCTCCTCTGAGCGGTGCCCAGCTCTATTCTGAATGGAGTCCAGGATAGCGAGTGTAGAAGCGGCAGCGGCACCCTAGATGTGGGAGCAGTATTCGAAGTTTGGCCTTATTTGTGAAGTATATAAGGTATAGAGATTAGCTGGTGAAAAGTATTTGCGAGCCCGGAAGAGGAAACCTAATTTCTTAGCAGCCGCTTCTGCAAATGACGTGACATGTTGGTGCCAATTGAGATTTCGATCCACAGAAATGCCAACAAGTGAGAAGGACTCATTGCTTTGGATAAATTGGTTGTTTATTGTGATGGGTCTAGGGCTGGTGTATCTTTTATGAGATATAAAGAAAGACTGAGATTTGGTGGAGTTGAATTGTACAAGATTTCTACTTCCCCAGTCTAATATTCTTTGAAGCTTCACAGAGACAGAGAGCTCCATGAGTTTGCGATCCTCATCTAATTGGGTTAAAGAGACAGGCTTAGAATATTGTATATTTGAGTGGAGGGTGCTGTCGTCCGCGTAACTGTGAACTGGCTAGAGAAGACGTCACTGATGTGGAGAAGAAACAAAGTGGGAGCTAAAGCTGAACCTTGACGAACTCCTGCAATAATTGGATAAAGTTTAGAGGAATGGCCATCCACGGCAACAGAAATGCTCCGGTTGGAGAGGAAATGTGCTGTCCAGGTACAGAGTTTTGGTGGTAGGCCATAGGCCGGAAGTTTATTAAGCAGCGGTGCGTGCCAGACCTGGTTGAATGCGTTGATATGTCTAGAGCATAAATCTGGGATTCACCGTGTAGTTCCATAGACTTGTTCCAAGAATGGGCTACAAAGGAAAGGAGGTCGGCAGTTGATCTGCGCTGGCGGAATCCATACTACCTGTCGTGTATTAGACTGTCTTTTTTAAGAAATTTTAGTAATTCGGTGTTTATATACTTTTCCATCACTTTAGAGATGACTGAAAGAAGATAAATAGGCCTGTTGTTGCTAGGAAGCGCTTTGGATCCTTTCTTGGGAACAGGTTGTACTCGAGCAGTTTTCCAGTTACTAGGGAATATGCCTCTATTGTAAGATGTCTGAAACAGACGAGTCAGGACATGAGCAAGTTCTGGTGCGCATTTTTTGAGAACAATTGCTGGGATCTCGTCAAGGCCAGAGGCTTTTCTGGTATTAAGAGAAGAGAGCATCTTTCGTACCTTTTTAGTTTTGAAAATGATATTCGTCATTTTATGCGCGACA
This sequence comes from Tillus elongatus, assembly GCA_964006375.1. NCBI lineage: Eukaryota > Metazoa > Arthropoda > Insecta > Coleoptera > Cleridae > Tillus > Tillus elongatus. The sequence goes on along the minus strand of OZ023263.1, from coordinate 245,321,173 downwards.
TTGGGGACTGTTGGTGGTTGAACATTTGGAGGTGGGTTGAGAGTAGAATTGCCGATGAACAACGAGCCAAAATGTTCAGCCTTTCCCAGGGCGGTAGAAACAATTTCATCCCCTGAAACAAGAGGTGGGAACGTGCTCTTGCAGAAATTATTCCCAATAGATTTAGCAAGAGTCCAGAAGGGTTTGCTGTCGTTGGAGCTTGAGAGAACTTTGTTTTTGATGTGGTTATTAAACGAGTTTTGTGCCTCAGAAAGAATGCGGACATAGCGGTTTCTTGCGTCGTTAAATGCTTGACGGTTTTCTTGACTGGGATTGTACAGAAGCGTTTTGTGAGCTTTGACTTTTTCAAGTGTGGCCTTGTCACAGGATTTAGAGAACCAGGGCTTTTGAGTGGCTGAAGAGGTTTTCTGTGTACCTGGGATAAATAATTCCATGCCAGCTTGGATAGTTTCGGTGACGTTTTGTGAGATATCAGAGGGTTCAGGGTGATAGAAGAAGATTGACACCTATTGAAATGAGGAAACGTAATCCCGCATTTTGTTCCAGTTCGCAGAGTTGTGGTGCCAAACGATACGTGGGTGTGATGACTGTGTGACCTCGGGTTGCATTGCGCAGGAAGCAGTGACCATGCCGTGGTCTGAGCGACCAAGTGGGCGGTGACTGATATGTTATAGCATTCAGGTTTTGTAGTAAGAAGGAGATCCAAGGGATTTGAACTGTGTGTTGGGATGCGAGGAAAGTAAGTAGGTTGCTGAACCATATTGGCTAAAGGATTGCTGACTGCAAAGGCCTTGGCTGCTTTCCCTTGTGGATCGGTTTTTGAAGATCCTAGCCATTCCTTATTATGTACCGGGTGGCCAATTAAGCGATGTAAGCGGCTATATCTCGGAAACCGTTTACCATAGAGCTTTGCAGAAAAAATATATTTAGTAAATGTGGCCAAGAGAAATCGTTGGAAACCAAGAGGAAATGGAAAAGATAGGATATCTCAGTAATATGTCCAAATAGACTGTATTTAAAATACCTGAAAATAAATTTCGTGTGTATCACCAACAATTTCTGTTTTAACTATTTTTCTCTAACTCTTCAGATAAAGTGGTGGGGGTAAGGCAAACATTGATTAGGAAAAAATGCAATATCTCGGGATCGCCTCATTGGAAAATATTGAACTTAGTGTCATTTAAAAGGGTATTTCTTGCCCTATCAACTGCATTGCAAGCCATGTCTTTGTTATTGTTACTGTAATCACTAGATGTCGCTTTTTAAAAATTTAACACATTTTATGATTTTTCTCAAGAAACCTAAATACATTGATATAAATATTACTACATAGATAGAAAGGGGACTAAAGGCCAAAGCAAGTGGTGAAAATCCCAAGTCTCTATCTTTTGTTTAGCCGGAGATATTAATGAAAAACTGATAAAACTGGAATTTAAACAAAACACTTTCAGCATTGGCTAATTTAAAGATTGAAAACGGAAATTTTTTAATTTGCAAATATAGTTTTATAGTTTTTTGTTAAAAATAAGACTTATTTACGCATTCCTAACGCAATTATAACTTATTCGTTCGGTCCAATAATTATACTCTAAAACTGAAATAGGTAGGCTTTGGAAAAAAGACAAAACTTTAAAGAAATGTCAAATTAGTTACTCTGAGTTCTTTCGTGTATAATTTAAATATAAAAATTGTTGTTTACAAATGATGAAGCCGTTGATATGATTGTTGTTTACTCTGAGTGCTTTCAAAATGCGGCAGTTACTGAAAGAGTGTATGCAATGCGGTATCCGAATCGCCACCATTACAACAGAAGAGTTTTTCCTCGTTTGGTGCAAAACTAACGTGAAACTGGAAGCTTAAGCGGACCGGTGCTGCGGAGACGCCGTTTTGCCAGAACTGAAGAAAATATTATCAATGTTTTCGCATATATAGAATTTAATCCTCATGTTAGCACAAGAACATTGCATCTTGACTTGGGAATATCACGGACCACTATCCAAACTATTTTGAAAGAGTATAGGTAAGCTTATTATATCGTGAAATTCAAAATAGTTATTGTTATTTATCTCACAGGGATCATAATGACGGTTGTGAAAATGATCAGACGACAGTCGTAAAAATTATGATATGGTAACACGACATGTTACCATAATGATCGTTTATGATCCGAGTAAGATACAAAACTTTATCTGCTGGCATTCATTAAAATTTAAGACCCTTAAAAGATTTGGATTTTATTTGCAATACGATGAAACCGACATTTTTTACTTAATTTCATTGATGTGAATGTAGCGTTTGTTTGTCTTTATTATTGAAGTAGTTAGCCAAAGATTCGTGTTTTGTTTCTCGTTGTAGTAGCAGTAGTGCTATAGTGAATCTCATTATCGCACTATGGGCTGTTTACCCAAGCTAGACAGTTACATTATCAACCACCAAAATCTTCGTATATCAATAACAAGTACGTTTTCTCGAATTTAGTTGATTTTTTGTATATGAATACGATTTTACTCAAAGTCTCTTGACAACATTGAAATTACCGCAACTGTTCAACTTTCAACGTAGTAACAGTTAAGCTTTATGAATTGTTGATGACGTAACTGTCTAGCTTGAATGAACACCCCTTGTGGTATAAGGAACAGCTTTATGTTACTTAAATCCATACCATAATGCGTCTATTATGCCAGCAGATAAACATTTTTATTACAATGTCCTTTTAAATATATAATGACAATTATTTTGATTTTTAGACTACACCCTTATCATATTGTTTTGAATCAAGCGCTGAATGAGCAGGATTATGATCGGAGGCTGGATCATTGCCATTGGCTTTTAGACATGATCAATGAAAATCCTAATTTTTTAACGCAAGTTCTTTGGATGGACGAGGCTACTTTTCATAGCGACGATAATGTGAATTTTCATAATATGCATTATTGGTCTACTGAGAACCCCCCACTGGATGCGAGAAGTTCAACATCAAGGACGTTGGAGTCTTAATGTATGGTGTGGCGTAATAGGAGGTACAATTATTGGACCCTATTTCTTTGACCAGTCTCTTACTGGTAACCTCTTCTTGGAGTTTCTAAGTAATGATTTGCCAGTTTTATTGGAAGATGTGCCCCTTGAAACCAGGCAAAATGTGTTTCTGCAGCTCAATGGTTGTCCAGCACATTTTTCAATTAATGTGAGAGAACATGTCGATGAGACGTATCCAGGCCGATGGATAGGAAGAGGAAGCATATTTCACTGGCCAGCGAGGTCACCTGACTTAACATGCTTAGACTTTTATTTGTGGGGACGAATAAAAGACCTTGTCTTCCAAACAAAGCCTACGAGCAAGGAAGATATGAAGCATAGAGTTCGAAATGCAATTCGTAGTCTGTCAACAGCGAAAGTGGAAGCTGCCGTTTTTTCTAACCGAAATAGGCTCGAGCAGTGTGTATAACGTGACAGCAGACACCTTGAGCATTTAAGGAGACACTAAAGTGCTTATCGTTTAGAATTACATACAGAGAGAATGAAATATTTTGTTTTAGGTTTCAGTATCAGTTTTTCATTAATATCTCCGGTTAAACAAAAGATAGAGACTTGGGATTTTCACCGCTTGCTTTCGCCTCTAGTCCTCTTTCTATCTATGTAGTAATATTTATATCAATGTATTTAGGTTTCTTGAGAAAAATCATAAAATGTGTTAAATTTTTAAAAAGCGCCATCTAGTGATTACAGTAACAATAACAAAGACATGGCTTGCAATGCAGTTGATAGAGCAAGAAATACTCTTTTAAGTAACACTAAGTTTAATATTTTCCAATGAGGCGATCCAGAGATATTGCATTTTTTCCTAATCAATGTTTGCCTTACCTCCACCACTTTATCTGAAGAGTTAGAGAAAAATAGTTAAAACAGAAATTGTTGGTGATACACACGAAATTTATTTTCAGGTATTTTAAATACAGTCTATTTGGACATATTACTGAGATATCCTATTTTTTTCCATTTCCTCTTGGTGTTACGCCCCCTAGCGGGTGTCTGAAGAACTTGAAAATAATTTCCAACGATTTTTCTTGGCCACATTTACTAAAGAATTATTTTTTTTCCAAAAGCTCTATGGTGAACAGTTTCCGAGATACAGCCGCTTACCTCGCTTAATTGGCCAGCCTGTACATTGAAGTCACCAAGAATAGTGACATCGGGGGAAGGATATTCAGAAATCAGATGGTCGGTTTTTTCAGAAAGGTAGTCGAAGAGCTGGACAAAGTTGTTGTCAGAAGGTGACCGGTAAATGCAACAGATAAATTTAGTTGCAGCACTGAGAGAGAGTTTCATCCAAATTATGTATTTTCTTCCAGCTTCTAAATTGGGGAATCTGGTGCAGAGTAGATTGCTACGGACGTATGCGTACACGCCTCCATGCAATCTAACGGAAGAAAGGAGCTCAAACCCCGGGAAGTTAAGGTGATTAGTGGCTGTTTTGGCACTGATTTGGGTTTCGGTGAGGAAGAGGAGTTGGGGCCTATTAGCCTGGAGGAAATGATGGACGGAGTTCAGGTTAGAATTTAGGCCACATATATTCGAGAAGGATATGTTAAATCTTAATGCCGGCGCCCCCTGTACACCCCTCTCCCGGAGATCCGAACGGAGGGGTATTTTATCTCCGGAATGTTTTGTACATGGAGGAGCCATCGTCATTTTTGTTTATAAGGGAAACCGACTCATACATCAGAACTGGAAACGTCCGTTGGGACGTCACCGGCCTCTTGATGTAAGGAGTGGTACCTCCTCGGGCGTGAAAAAATCCTTTACTATCACGTAAAAGAAAAGTCCACTACCACCTGCTTGACTCCGATTAGTCGCCTGATACGACAGGCAGGGGTTACAATGGGCCTATTCTTTTAGTTAGTCCCCGGACCCACAGGGGCTTTATAGCAAATTGAGTTATTCAAATTTGAAGTATTAAATGAAAATTCGCTACCATGACATGATGACATCTCAGAGACACCATACTGACCCTATGATGATAAAAGTATTGTTAAATAATGTTATGGTAAGTAAAAGAAACAACAAAACAAAACAAAAATCTTTTTCGACACCATCTGCTCAAAATGGCAGAACTTTTGTGAGTGTGTTACGCACGCTACATAAATTAAATCCGTAATTAACCTTCTGGAATAGTTTTTAATGTATTTCATAGAAATATAAGTAGGTAATAATAACTATCTAGATTTAAATGAGTCACGGCAACCGGTGGGTGTGTATCACGCACCAAATCCAGTCAGGGGCTTCTATTAATTTAATTAGCGAGAGGCTTATGCATAATTCAGTTTCATTTAGGCTCATTGGCTTCCAGGATTTAGCTGTAATTCAAACCACATATCAGGATAAAGATGATTTACAATCAGGTTAATTAAAAACAATATTAGATAACAGGCTTTCTTGTGGTTTGTGGGAATCGCCACGCCCAGTGGTTTATTTCACAGTAACGTTCAAGAACTACATATAGTATAAAGAATATGTAATTAAACAGGTGTTAACAGTAAGGAAAACAATTATATGTTCTTTAGATCTTAAGGAAGCAGAAACATTCAAAAATATCCACTTGATGTGTTGTGCAACGAGTTTTTGATGAAAAGTGGATTTCCTCTTGGATTATTTCTCATCATCATTGCAATCTAAAGACCATGTCGTCCTTTTTTATTTATTTCAACAACACACCACGAGGGCTCACAACCTAAATACTATCGTGTCGTGGGTGTCGACAAGGAGGAAAGAGGCAACTTGTTAATTCTGGACTTGAAGGTTTGGAGGTTCGTTCGGAGACGGAAAAATATATGCCGGCAAGGAATTCCACAACTTGGAAGTCCTCGGGACAGGTCACCAACGGCACTTCGGTGGGCAAGGGATGGCAGTATTTGGGTGAAGGTAGCGTCACCGATAAGACGTATAGCTCTCTTCTGAATGGAGTCCCGGATAGCAAGTGTAGAAGCGGCAGCGGCACCCTAGATGTGGGAGCAGTATTCGAGGTTTGGTCTTAATTGTGATGTATATAAGGTATAGAGATTAGCTGGTGAAAAGTATTTGCGAGCCCGGAAGAGGAAACCTAATTTATTAGCAGCCGCTTCTGCAATTGATGTGACATGTTGGTGCCAATTGAGATTTCGATCCACAGAAATGTCAACAAGTGAAAAGGACTCATTACTTTGAATAGATTGGTTGTTCATTGTGATGGGTCTAGGGCTGGTGTATCGCTTATCAGATAGAAAGCAAGACTGATGGAGTTGAATTGTACAATATTTCTACCTCCCCAGTCTAATATTTTTTGGAGATCCACAGAGACAGAACCCTCCATGAGTCGGCGATCCTCATCTAATTGGGCTAAAGAGACAGGCTTAGAATATTGTATATTTGAGTGGAGGGTGCTGTCATGCGAGTAACTGTGAACTGGGTTGGATGTGCTAGAGAGGAGGTCATTGATGTGGAAAAGAAACAAAGTAGGGGCTAAAGCTGAACCTTGAGCGACTCCTGCATTAATTGGATACAGTTTAGAGGAATGGCCATCCACGACAACAGAAATGATCCGGTTGGAGAGGAAATTTGCTATCCAGGTACAGAGTTTTGGTGGTAGGCCATAGGCCGGAAGTTTACTAATGAGCGCTGCGTGCCAGACCTAGTCGAATGCTTTGGATATGTCTAGAGCGACAATCTGGGATTCACCGTGTAGTTCCATAGACTTGTATCAAGAATGGGTGACAAAGGAAAGGAGGTCGGCAGTTGATCTGCGCTGACGGAATCCATACTGCCTGTCGTGGATTAGACTGTGTTTCTCAATAAATTTTCGTAATTCGGTGTTTATATACTTTTCCATCACTTTAGAGAAGACTGAAAGGAGATAAATAAGCATGTAGTCGCTAGGAAGCGCTTTGGATCCTTTCTTGGGGACGGGTTGTACTCGAGCAGTTTCCAGTTACTAGGGAATATGCCTCTATTAGATGTTTGAAACAGACGAGTCGGGACAGGAGCAAGTTATGGTGCGCATTTTTTAAGAATTGCTGGGATCTCGTCAAGGCCAGAGGCTTTCCTGGTATTAAGAGAAGAGACCATCTTTCGTACCTTTTTAGTTTTGAAAATGATATCCGTCATTTTATACGCGACATTGGGGACTGTTGGTGGTTGAACATTTGGAGGTGAGTTGAGAGTAAAGTTGCCGGCGAACAACGAGGCAAAAAGGTCAGCCTTGCCCAGGGCGGTAAAAACAATTTCATCCCCTAAAACAAGAGGTGGGAACGTGCTTTTGCAGAAATGATTCCCAATAGATTTATCAAGAGTCCAGAAGGGTTTGCTGCCGTTGGAGCTTGAGAGAACTTTGTTTTTGCTGTAGTTATTAAACGAGTTTTTTGCCTCAGAAAGAATGCGGACATCGGTTTCTTGTGTCGTTAAATGCTTGACGGTTTTCTGGACTGGGATTGTGTAGAAGCGTTTTGTGAGCTTTGACGTTTTCAAGTCTGGCCTTGTCACAGGATTTAGAGAACCAAGATTTTTGAATGGCTGAAGAGGTTTTCTGTGTACGTGGAATAAATACTTCCATGCGAGCTTGGATAATTTCGGTGACGTTTTGTGAGATATCAGAGGGGTCAGGATGAGAGAAGCAGACAGACGCCCATGGAAATGAGGAAAAGTAATCCCGCATTTCGTCCCAGTTCTCGGAGTTGTAGTGCCAAACGATACGTGGGTATGATGACTCTGTGACGTCGGGTTGCACTGCGCAGGAAGCAGTGACAATGCCGTGGTCTGAGCGACCAAGGGGGGCGGTGACTGATGTCGTATAGCATTCAAGTTTTGTAGTAAGTAGGAGATCCAAGGGATTTGAGTTGTGTGTTGGAATGCGAGGAAAGTAAGTAGGTTGCTGAACCATATTGGCTAAAGAATTGCTGACTGCCTCCGCTGCTCTCTCTTGTGGATCGGGTTTTGAAGATCCTAGGCATTCCATATTATGGATATTGAAGTCACCAAGAATAGTGACCTCGGAGGAAGGATATTCAGAAATCAGATGGTCATTTTTTTTCAGAAAGGTAGCCGAAGAGCTGGACATAGTTGTTGTCAGAAGATGACCAGTAAATGAAACAGATGAATTTAGTTGCAGCTCTGAGAGAGAGTTTCATCCAAAGTATGTCTTTCCTTCCAGCTTCTAAATTGGGGAGTCTGGTGCAGGGTAGGTTGCTACGGACGTATGCACACACGCCTCCATGCAATATAAAGGAAGTAAGGAGCTCATACCCTGGGAAATTAAGGTGATTAGTGGCTGTTTTGGCACTGATTTGGGTTTCGATGAGGAAGAGGAGTTGGGGCCTACTAGCCTGGAGGAAATGGTGGACGGAGTTCAGGTTAGAATTTAGGCCACATATATTCGAGATGGATATGTTAAATCTTGTTGACGGCGCCCCCTGCACACCCCTCTCCAGGAGATCCGAATGGAGGGGTATTTTATCTTGGTTTTTGTTTTGTTTTTTATTTATAAGGGAGACCGACTCATACACCAGAATTGGAAACGTCCGTTGGGACTTCACCGGCCACTTGATGTAAGTGGTGGTACCTCCTTGGGCGTGAAAAAATCCTTCACTATCACGTAAGGGAAAAGTCCACTACCACCTGCCAAATTATAGACATATAAAGACAGTTGTTTTAGTACCATATTTAAGGGATATTTAGGATATTGAACATGTCTTGATTTAAATGGGGGGTTTATCTTTTTTGCACAGGTTTAGAAACTACAAGCACGCCCTGCTCTGCTGTCAACTAAAGCGGTGAGTGTCGATTAATATGTGTTTGTTTACTTAAAAGATAAATAATATCCTGATGGCCCTCTATCTGTGACTTGTCATGTGTTACAGTTGCCATAAAGACAAAACCGAGTACTATAGAACATTTCATTGTAATTGGTCGACTCCTACTGGGTGTTCCCATTTTTTGGAAAGTCAGTATATTTAATATACTTATAACTGTATTGTACTTAATAAAGGCCCATCGAAACAAGTTAAGTTTTTTTTTTTTGAGTGAGACTAAATATTCAAATGATTTAAACTAGTAGGTATGTATGTCTAATATTTAGTTAGTAAAATCCGCATTTATTAAGCAATTGTTTATTACATTGTATACCCCTACGAAAATTTATGTAGTTTTTTAATACTTCTCTGAACTCTTAAAATAGAACATATTTACTTAGATATCAAATTTACGACCTAAATATTCATATAAAATGAGTACTGCAGAGAAATATGTATATCTCTGTTTCAATTACGAATCTAGAAAATTGTTGGTGAAAACCCAACATTGTAATACAAAATTAAAATAATATTCACTTAAAAATGAAACAACGAAAATATTTCTCTTGCTAATTTATGTATATACAGGTGGTCCAAAAGTACACAGAGAAGCATCAGAAAAAATTCACTACCGAGGAGATCGGGGCATTTAAATTTTGCAAAAATTATTCAAATGAGGGCTAACTAGCCCCCCTAGAAGCACCCATATTCGGGATTAGTTTCAATTTTTATATATTGTCACATTTGTCTATGAGAATTAAGTTTATAGACTTTGTAACTTCTATGGTCAATTGTAATATGTTGGTAACAGCGAACACTCTGAAATCATATTTCTAGAAGGGGCCAGAAGTGACCGGTGTAGAACAGTGTAGAAGGTCTAGAATCTCTATGGACAGTATAAATAGGCGAGCGGTCACAGAGTAACTTAGTTCAGTATTGAGTCAGTTAGTGTGGTGCAGAATAAGTGACCATAGAGTATTAAGCGAGTCAGCCGTAAGTGTTGGTGTATAAGAAGCGATCATAGAAGGCGAATAGTAGAATATAGTTCTATGGACATTTAGTAATAGAGAGAAATATTTTAGTTGATACTGGTGTTGGAAAATAGTTGGTTATAATAAATTAGTAGTTTCAAAAGCTGTGTTTTTTTATTCAACAAATCCAGAACCCCGTGGAACGTAACAACTGGTGTCAGAACTGGGATTTTCAAGCTGCCAGAAGAAATATTTTCCAGAATATTCTTTGAACAGCGTGAAAATTTCTAAAATCTCTGGAAGATCAGTGTCAGCAGTAAGTCATAACTGGGTGTGTTTTTGAAACAGAATAACCTGTGTACCAGCTTTAACTACGTCTATGCCTAAGACGCGTAGCGCAACAGCCAATATGGATGCCCAGCTATTGGAACTGATTAAAGAAATGAAAGAAGAAGACAGAAAAGAGATGAAAAGGCTAAATAAGAGCTGAGAAAAAGAGATAAAGCAGCGAAAGAAGAAATGATAAAAAGAGATGAAGAGGCCAGAAGAGACGAAGAAGTCAAAGAAAAAAACGAGAAAAAGAGATGAAGAGGCCAGAAGAAGAGACGCAGAAACCAAAGAAGAAATGAGAAAAAGAGATGAAGAGGCCAAAAGAAGGGACGAAAAAGCTAAAGAAGAAGCCAGAAAAAGAGATGAAGGAGCTAGAAAAATAGACCAAGAAGCGAATGAAGGAGCTGAGGAAAAAAAAGACGAAGCAGCCAAAGAAGAAATGAGAAAAAGAGATGAAGAGGTCAGAAAAACAGACGAAGAAGCCAAAGAAGAAAGGAGAAAAAGAGATGAAGAGGCCTGAAAAAGAGACGAAGAAACAAAGAATATTCTGCAAGAACAGCAGAATTGAGAATATTACCTTATGTGTGGACGATCGTATGAAGCAGGTAGAAAGCGGAGTAAGGGGTATCAGCGACGATGTACATGACAAACTGACGAGTATACAAGAAGAAGTTGAGTAGAAACTGCAAGGTCCCCACATTTGATGGCACAGTCCCGTGGGGTATTTATCTACGCTAGTTCGAAGCCGCTGCTACAGCAAATGGTTTGGGCGTGAGAGAGAAAGCGACCTCGTTGATAGTAGCTCTCAGAGGAGATGCCCTAGATGTGCTTCAAGGTATTTCCAGGGAAGACAAGCATTTACAACAGTTGTATCGATTGCAGTTGAAAAATCTTTGTCAGAAATCGGGCGAAAGTCTCCAACATCTCCACGCCGACGTTGTCAGTCTGACGCGATTAGCCTACATCATAGCTCCGATCGAGTTTTTAAACCAGTTGTCGCTGCAAACCTTCATTAACGGCATCAGAGATACCGACACGCAACAGGCGCTGAGGATGGCGAGACACAAAAACTTGAACGATGCTTTGGCACATTCCTTGCAGTTTGAAGCGGTAAAGCAAACGTCAGAAAGTCATGTGAAAGTTCGCAGTCTCCAAGTCCAAGAAGAAAAAAAACAGAATCATTCAAGATCATGCAGCTACTAGAGAAAATAGCAGAACAAGTAATGCCTACGTCTCATGGACACCCAATAAGAGCTCACCGTGCAAATGCATTGCGCTGCTGGAACTGCGGCAAGGTGGGACATATAAGGGGCGAATGTTTGGCTGTAAGATCACGCGTAAGGGAGAAAGTGAAGCTCAGGACGGTAACCATTTCTCAGGTTAGCGATTCTGGCAGCGCTCTCGTCGTAGATGGATACGTAAGCGGTTAAGACCCAGATGGTCGTCGACACAGGCGCACCTAGGACGATTATTCGCCGCGACATGGTTCCAAGATGGCGAGTAAGCGAGCCAGACAGAGCAAATGCAGCCGGTGGTGATCGGATCCAGGTATTTGGCGAAACTGACGTCGAGCTGCAACTTGGGACATGGGAGGCAAGGCAGTCGTCGCCATATCAGACCCGATTATAATTGGCTTTGACATACTTCAAGGTCAGTGCGCTAAACTTGAACTTGGCACTAACATCCTGACGATCAGTGGTGAAAAAATAATAATGTCGCCTGGCAGTAACCTGGTTGTGCGAAAAATCACCATAGAGGAAAATAGCAACGTCTGCTGTGAAAATGCCATTCCTGTGCAGAAAGCTGTGAGAGGAACAGACGACCCAGTTACTCAGCCAGCAGCAAGCGGGGAAGAAATTATGAGAGAAGTACAAGATGAAGGGTGTAAAGACCATGTAAATGTGAAGCCAACCCAGAAAAAGGTCAGTGAACACATTTGTTGGAACAGAGTCGATGTCGATAAGATGAATAGGGCCCGTCGAGATATTTGTGCAAGTAGAAACACCAGAACAAGCGCAACTACACGAAAGAACCAGTACCACGTAAGAACTTCGCTTGAAGAAAGCTCCGACATATTGACGAAAAGGAAAACCATCCACTCGGCTGTCGGAATGCATATACGAATGGAAAGCGACCGAATGAAGGCCCGTTATGACGTGCGGGCTAATTCAGCTGGTTTTAAAGAAGGAAATCGTGTGTGGTTCTACAATCCAGTACGATGCGAGGGACGGTCACCGAAACTACAGAAATTATGGGAAGGTCCTTATAAGGTGGTTAAAAGGATAAATGACGTTGTCTATCGCATTCAGAGGAGCCCGAAGATGAAGGTGGTCCATATGCACTTACGCCATTCCTAGAAATGTCAGAATTCGATCGGGACGATCGAATATAGGAGGAGGCAGTGTCACATTTGTCTATGAGAATTAAGTTTAGACTTTGTAACTTCTATGGTCAGTTTCAACAATGTCAATTAGTAGAGGGTAAACGATATCTTCTAGTAACTCCAAATACATTTCGCTACTCAAATGCCATCAAGAAAAATGGTCCGATTAAACGGTCTCCAAAAATGCCAGTCCAGACATTCAATTTCTGTGGAGTTTGAGTGTGGACTTCGTGAAAATTTCTTGGATTATTATCCCCCCCAGTAACGACAATTATGATGATTGACTGTAGAGTTTAATAAAACGTACACTCGTCGGAAAAACAGATATTGAACAGAAAGTTCCCGTTATCAGCTATTCGTGCAGTCATAACTTCACAAAACTCCAACCGCCGATCAAAATCATCTTCATTCAATTGTTGTACAAGATGAATTTTATACGGGTAAAATTTATGATGCTTCAATATTCGCTGAAGAGTTCTTCTTTTGATGTTTGAAACAGTGGCCAATTTTCTCGTGCTGGGTCTGCAGCAATTTGTCCTAAAACTTCAATCTCAGTAGTCTCATTTCTAAACGGAAACGTTCAGGATCCCGTTTTTTGTTGGCTACTGAACCACTTTGTCGAAACTTTGCAACTAACTCCAAAATGTATTTTCTGTTAACATGTCTGTTCGGATGTCGTTCATTAAACAAATTTGCGGTACGGTTGGCACAGTCATCGTTTTTAAAAAAAGAGTAAATATTTCATGTCTTTCTTCTATAGAATACACCATTGTGAAATTAATTTTCGGTATTACTATCAAGTATCAAACCGACCGATAAACTGAAAAAATAAACCGCATTTCTCTCATTCCGATAAGAAATGTTCTGATAGTCAATTTTTTGTTTACAAACCAACAAAACATTGACTATTAGCACATTTCTTATCGGGATGAGTGAAATGCGTTTTTGCATCTTCAACTGTGAATAAACGAGTTGATAAAACTTCCAAAAAATTAGTGTGCTGAATTCAGAAAAGAAAGAGCTTTCAAATGATGTAACACTCGACCCATGTTCCCTATTTTAAATATAAGGGTTGTTATCACCACCCTTAAGGGGTTGATGTGACAAAGTTGAGTTTTATGTCAAAACATGTCCCCCTCAATATTAAAATTGACGTGTTTCAGCGTTTCTTAAAAAAAATTCTCTGGACGCAAATCGATCTGTTTCGTTTTCAATCCGCCACCCTATATATATATATATATATATATATATATATATATATATATATATATATATATATATATATATATATATATATATAGTGAGAAAGTGTTTATATTCTAAACTAAGAAGAATTAATTATAGAGAAAGTAAATAGCTAAAGATGCTAAAATACTGTGGTGCATACCTTGCCTGCTTTCTTACGACCACCTATTCGCACTAAAATGAAATGAGCTTATACAATTTGTACAGCATTTAAACTTTTTTAGCAATATATTTATCTACATAGAGCTAAAATTATCACACGTAACGTATCAAAACGTTTTATTGTCTGTTAAAATAATAGCATTATGATTCACAAAGATTGGTGTTAATTAAATATATGAACTTGAGTAAAAATGGTAATGCAAAATTGTAGGATTTAGTTAAAAATATTTACAAAAGACAAGATAAATATTTAGTATTGAGACTGCGAAGTAAGTAGGTGTGTCACATCTAGCTCAAACACCTGTAAATTCAAAAACTACAAGGAACTATTTCAAGTTTTTTCGCAGGAAAACTAAATAACGGTTAAGGACTTACATTCTGTAATTAGTTATACACCTTCAACACAAAATAATGCCATTTTCAACACATAATAATGAACTGCATCCACGGAAACTCCACACCAAATCAACAAAAAATTAAAAAAATACAACACTGTATTGAAGTGATTTGATAAGTAAAAGTCTCACAAACACAGCCACACAGATGATGTCTAATTATGTTATATTGTCTGGTTTTATGTAAGATTATTTAAAATTCATTTTACCGCCCGTTTGAGGAAGGCGGGCACCAGATTCACCAGATGACCGACGGTTCTGTGGATTCAGACTTCGAATAAGAGCGCACATCGACGAAGTAGGAGCATCCAGGTTGCCAGATTGCAAGAGGACAGTGAAAAACAAGAACCAGATGACAGTTTTAAAAAGTTACTAATTTTCATTGGTTCAATATGCATTATTACCATAAATATTCCATCATTTAAAGTCTTTTGAAAACTTTGACACTCCTGTTTCCAGAAAAAATGGTGGGATATATAGGTGGTCTACAGTAGTAGTACATAGTGTAGCAGTAGATAATTGAGATCAAAATATTATGATTTGGCCGAACTTACCTCAGTACGAAAGTTAAAATTATAAGACATACAGGGTGTTTAAGTGAGTAGTTGAATTTCCATTTTCTTTGAAATCTAAAAAAGTATCTGGGTATTGTCTTAAAAATTGGTACAGATGAGTTTTCCATAGTGACAAAAATAAGTTAGCTACCATAGCCGTATTACTTTATAGGAGTGTTTTCGCAGCGATTAGTATGCCGTACTGAGGAGCTCTAATTAGAGCGAAACAGGTCTACGGTTCTAATTGTTGTGAGAATGCATCTAGCCTTACATACTTTGTCCCTATATTAGGGTAGAAATTGGCCAGGGCTGACAATTTACTAAAATTGTTAGTTGGTTGTATACAGTCTCTATTTTTTTAACACTTTGTGTTATTTGGAGCTGGCGTGACAACATACTACTTGGTTCCGCAACTAGGTGGCGACACGTTCTCCACTGATTTAGACTTAGTGTTGGAAGGCTGGCTACTATAGCCGTATTACTTTATAGGTGTATTTTCGCAGCAATTAGTATGCCGTACTGACGAGCTCGAATTAGAGCGAAACCGGTCTGCGGTTCTAATTGTTTTGAGAATGCATCTAGCCTTAGTGACCACAACCCAATAAAAATTAAGAAAGAAATTGACCATAAAAAAGAAATGAACTTTACACCGAAATGGAAATTAATATCTGCAAATTGGACTCGTTTTGCACGATCCACGATAAACTAAATGACACTCATTACGATCCTAACGACATTGATAAAACAGTAGATGAATTTACCTCACTTATCACTTCAATGGCTGACAAGGTAATACAAAAAACCTCGGCGCCCGTAGGTCATTCGTTTGTTCCCCGGTGAAAAAGCTATCAGAAATAGTAAAACAGCTTTCAATAGTTTAAAAGTCTGGACGCAGCAAGTGCGTTATGGTAGTGAATTTTCATTAAAATGTTTTTAATAGCAAATATGTGTTTTTTTTAAGAAAGCAGGCATCAAATTTGGTAAAAAAAAAAAGAAAATTTGTATCACCAACGACGTATCGGCCATCGTGTGATTGTAGAAATAATTTTTTAAGATGTAGCTCAAGACACCCTATAATTAATGTATACATTTTTTTTCATATCTTGTATAATAACGGATATATTGAGCTTTATTGATTTTTTACGAAAATTCGACAAAAATGTTATACCATTAAACGATAAACTCTATAGCTAAGGCTACTGCCAAGCATCAGAGAAAGGATCTATTTGAAATGCATTTTCTGGAAACATTTTAGTAAAATGAAGGACAATGACGGTTGAAACTAAGACTTCAGGGTTTGTAAAACATTCTTCTTGAGACATTTTCTTTCCATAGCCCGTATTAGATTTAAGTTCATTGCCTAAGTGTTGCCAATTTTGACGTTTTAAAGTGCGACTTTGACGATTTGAGGAAACCCCCAATTTATTTTTCTTTAAATGCCCATAACTTTTTTGTCTTTTGAACTACAGAGCTAAATTTAAATTCTCACCAGAATTGGAACCCTAGACCGGTTTGGCTCTAATTAGAGCTCGTCAGTACGGCATACTAATGGGCCAGGGCTGACAATTTACTAAATTGTTAGTTGGTTGTATACAGTCTCTATTTTTTAACACTGTGTTATTTGGAGCTGGCGTGACAACATACTACTTAGTTCCGCAACTAAATGGCGGTCCGTTGCTTCGTGCCTTACCACTCACTTAGTGTTGGAAGGCTGGCTACTATAGCCGTATTATTTTATAGGTGTATTT
This sequence comes from Tillus elongatus, assembly GCA_964006375.1. Lineage (NCBI taxonomy): Eukaryota > Metazoa > Arthropoda > Insecta > Coleoptera > Cleridae > Tillus > Tillus elongatus. The sequence continues at coordinate 245,304,569 of OZ023263.1, read as the reverse complement.
TCGCCACAATTAGTATTCTGTACTGACGAGCTCTAATTAGAGCGAAATCGGTCTGCGGTTCTAATTGTGGTCGGAATGCATCTAGCCTTATCATGGGTTAACTACGTATCAACAATAAAGAACGCAAAACCTCTTAGTCAGGTATGGAAGAAAATAAGAAGCTCCTCTCAGACTTATAGTCTTGCTCCAATAGAGTATCAGGGGCGATATATATATATATATATATATATATATATATATATATATATATATATATATATATATATATATATATATATATATATATATATATATATATACAACAGTTAGAAGATAAAATCAACACCATCATAAAAGAAACAGGCCCAAACATCAAATGGATAAGATACGTCGATGATATATTAATATTATATGACAATCAAAAAACTAACATGGACAATATCCTCAAAAAAATAAACCAAATCAACAAAAAAAAAATTAAAATCGGAACGCAGCAAGTGCGTTATGGTAGTGAATTTTCATTAAAATGTTTTAATAGCAAATATGTGTTTTTTCCCAGAAAGCAGGCATCAAATTTGATTACCAGTATAACATATATAGTAAATAAAAACAATGTGCCATGTTTCATCAAAATAACTTTATTGTTTGAAAACGTACAAAAATTTCCGAAAGTAAACTTAAAGTGTAACCGAAAAAATCCGTTTCTTATTGAACCTTATAGGTTAATAGCAAATTGAGCTTTTCAAATATGAAGCCTTTAATCAAAATTCGCTACCATAACGCACTTACTGCGTCCAGAATTTCTTTACTTACAAACATGCATTATATTTCGATGGAAAATGCAAAAACATAAGGCGTTTTCGACTAAAAAAAATTATTTATATCACCAACGACTTATGGGCCAGCCTGTGATTGTAGAAATATTTTTTAAAGATGTAGCTCAAGACACCCTATAATTAATGTATACTTTTTTTTCATATCTTGTAGAATAACGGATATATTGAGCTTTATTGATTTTTTACGAAAATTCGACAAAAGTTATATACCATTAAACGATCAACTCTATAGCTAAGACTACTGCCAAGCATCAGAGAAAGGGTCTATTTGAAATGAATTTTCTGGAAATATTTTAGTTAAATGAAGGACAATGACGGTTGAAACTAAGACTTCAGGGTTTGTAAAACATCCCTCTTGACACATTTTCTTTCCATAGCCTGTATTAGATTCAAGTTCTTTGCCTAAATGTTGCGAATTTTGACGTTTTAAATTGTTACTTTGAGGTTTTGAGGAAAACCCCAATCTATTTTTCTTTAAATGCCCATAACTTTTTTGTCTGTTGACCTACAGCGCTAAATTTTGGTAGGTAATTTACCTATAGCGATATAAAACGATGTACTAAATTTGGTGGCCCTTTCTTTGTTATTTCCGAAGATTTTTTTTTCTAAAAAAAAAACACAAAAATTTTCGGGAAAGCCTCGGCCGGTTTTTCTGGCTATCGTTGTGATATAGATATATATATATATATATATATATATATATATATATATATATATATATATATATATATATATATATATATATATATATATATATATATATATATATATATATATATATATATATATATATATATATATAAAGATATAAAAATCGAAACTGACCCCGGATATATGTTCTAGGGGGCCTAATTAGCGCTCATTTGAAGAAATTTTTTCAAAATTCAAAAGTCGGGATCTCCTCATTAGTGAATTTTTTTAAAGAAAATTCACTAACATAAAATTTACAATAGAGAAAGAATCAAACAACATCGTAAACTTCCTAGACTTAACATTAACCAGAAAAGAAAACCAGCTTAAATACAAAAAAAATTCGGGACGCAACAAGTGCGTTATGGTAGCGAATTTTCATAAGAATTGTACACTCTGATTATACGGCATATTAGTAAAGTTAATATCTTAGACCTACACAGCCCTTGCGGATCGATTTTAGTGGTCCTAGTATGCGCACATTTGAAAAATTCTTTCAAAAGTGTTACCATCGATTTCTCTATTATCAAAAAAAAATCTTGTGTTTTGGTTTTGAGAAAAATGCCCAAAACTCAATTTTCTATGAAACTAAAGAATTAAATTTTGCTATATCTATAGACAGTGTAAGTCTTTTTAAAAGAAAGTCGTATTACAAATGTCATTCAAGTTATACAAAAGATTTCTAGAAGGAAACTTAATTCATATTTAGAAAAGTAAAATATCTGTCAAATTATAAACATAGCAGTCATTTTTCTTTATTAATCGTCAGAATTATTTCGTTTTAGTCAACTTAAGCAAAAAGGTTCTTTCAATATCATTAATAACAGAATGTCTGCTGAAAATTATAATTTCAGACTCACAGGTGACAAAGTTATTCAGGCGTTTTGAATGAAATCTTGTTCAAAACGTATGAAATCTGTGCACTATTGTTTCTTCAAGTGTCAAAATAAAACAAAAATAAGGAATCTAAAGAGTGAAGAGCTTGTGACGGCCTGTCACAAGATGAAATTTCGGAACGCAGCAATTGCGTTATGATAGCGAATTTTCATTAAATTCAATTCCCAGGGTTTCCCTTTCACTTTTCAGTACAAACTGTAATAAATTAACACCAACCGAGATTCTGGCATTGTATTTGAGCAAGTTGAATGTCTGTACGTTCCGTCCTTCGGAGGGGGCGTAAGGTCCCGTGTCCACGGGATGTTGGGCACGTTAAAGATCGCTACTCTCCTTATAGAAAGGCAGGGGTGCGGCAAAATTTCCAGGATAGTGAGGTGAAGCTGCACCCTGTCGTCGATGATTGGCCATAGTCGCGGAAATACGCCTCCGTTACAGTAAAAGAAAGAAAAAAATCTTCTCTATCAATGCTTCCTGAAATCATTAACAGTGTACCTAAGTTAAATAGTTTGTTGTGAATACCTAGATGTCGAACTAATACCGTTATCCAGAAAAAGTGCCTAAATTTTGCACTAAATGCCTAATAAATGTGAGCTTTTAGTCAAAACGAGCCTAAGAAGGGTAAGTATGTATCCATTGTAATTAAACGTTTTAAATATTTAAACTTGGTCAACACTTGGTAGGTAAATTCAGAAACAAAATCAAAGTAAATAACACCAGGAAAAATCTCTACAAAACTTCTTTATTTCTTTATTTCAACAACACACCACGAGGGCTTACAGCCTAAATACTATCGTACCGTGGGTGTCGACAAGGAGGAAATAGGCAACTTGTTAGTTTCTGGACTTCAAGGTTTGGAGGTTCGGGGGAGAAGAAAAAACATGTACCGGCCAGGAATTCCACAACTTGGAAGTCCTCGGGACAAAAGAGCGGACACAACAAGATTTTCTATGTCTGGTGACCTGGACAGTAAAAGGGTGCATTCGCTCTGTTCCCCTGGTAGATCTGTTGGAGGCAGCAGGTGGAGGAACTATGGAAGAAAGCTCCTCTGAGCAGTGCCCGTGCAGAGATCTATAAAAGAGACAAAGGTCACCAACGGCACATCGGTGCGCAAGGGATGGCAGCCTTTGGGTGAGGGTATGGCGACCGATGAGACGTATAGCTCTCTTCTGAATGGAGTCCAGGATAGCGAGTGTAGAAGACGCAGCGGCACCCGAGATGTGGGAGCAGTATTCGAGGTTTGGTCTTATTTGTGAAGTATATAAAGTATAGAGATTAGCTGGTGAAAAGTATTTGCGAGCCCGGAAGAGGAAACCTAATTTCTTAGCAGTCGCTTCTGCAATTGATGTGACATGTTGGTGCCAATTGAGATTTCGATCCACAGAAATGCCAACAAGTGGAAATGAGTCATTACTTTGAATAAATCGGTTGTTTATTGTGATGGGTCTAGGGCTGGTGTATCTCTTATGAGAAAGAAAGCAAGACTGTGATTTGGTGGGGTTGAATTGTACAAGATTTCTACTTCCCCAGTCTAATATTTTTTGGAGATCCACGAAGACAGGACCCCCCATGAGTTTGCGATCCTCATCTTATTGGGCTAAAGAGGCAGGCTTAGAATATTATTTGAGTGGAGTGTGCTGTCGTTCGCGTAACTGTGAACTGGGTTGGATGTGCAAGAGAGGAGGTTATTGACGTGGAGAAGAAACAAAGTAGGGGCTAAAGCTGAACCTTGAGGAACTCCTGCACTAATTGGATACAGTTTAGAGGAATGGCCATCCACGACAACAGAAATGCTCCGCTTGGAGAGGAAATTTGCTGTCCACGTACAGAGTTTTGGTGGTAGGCCATAGGCGGGTAGTTTATTAAGCAGCGCTGCGTGCCAGACCTGGTCGAATGCTTTGGATATGTCTAGAGCGACAATCTGGGATTCACCGTGTAGTTCCATAGACTTGTTCCAAGAATGGGTGACAAAGGAAAGGAGGTCGGCAGTTGATCTGCGCTGACGGAATCCATACTGCTTGTCGTGGATTAGACTGTGTTTTTCAAGAAATTTTAGTAATTCGTTGTGTATATACTTTTCCATTACTTTAGAGACGACTGAAAGGATATAAATAGGCCTGTAGTTGCTAGGAAGCGCTTTGGATCCTTTCTTGGGGACGGGTTGTACTCGAGCAGTTTTCCAGTTACTAAAGAATATGCCTCTACTGTAAGATGTCTGAAACAGACGAGTCAGGGCAGGAGCATGTTCTGGTGCGCATTTTTTTTAGAACAATTGCTGGGATCTCGTCAAGATCAGAGGCTTTCCTGGTATTAAGAGAAGAGAGCATCTTTCGTACCTTTTTAGTTTTGAAAGTGATATCCGTCATTTTATGCGCGACATTGGGGACTGTTGGTGGTTGAACATTTGGAGGTGGGTTGAGAGTAGAGTTGCCGACGAACGAGGCAAAATGTTCAGCCTTGTCCAAGGCGGTAGAAACAATTTCATCCCCTGAGACAAGAAGTGGGAACGTGCTCTTGCAGAAATTATTCCCAATAGTTTAACATTATTCAATTTTAACATGCACATTAAATTATCAGATAAACTATTGAGTAAGTTTTTCTTTGAGAAATGAATCTTGATATTACTTTAGAAGGGGGTACGGGGCAGACTATTTCTTTATTAGAAGCGCGAAATTTTTTGCAAAAGAGACAATGGCCTAGTTAACACTTACAGTAAATAAATGTTTTTTTCAAAATATTTATATCGGTTTCGCTAGTTTTGGAGACGAATCAGGAGATGTGGCAACAGGCGCACGAGCACCCCGACGAGAGCCTATTGATCGTTGGAGATGCGAGCAGGAGGTCTGAGGAGCAGATCCTGCTGTAGTACCAGGACTGTCAGATTATAACTATCTACTCTTGCTACAAGAAAACTGTTATTACATGATCTCCAATCTCCAGTTATGTGCTCCTGCTGAGAGGGTTTGGCTCTGGGGTATTGGAGGGGACGCTGCCTCCACGCAATACTCTTTTTATGGAAATGGCAAATACATGTACATACAAAGTCCGATCCTGAAGATTTGTTAATTATGAGAAAACAAATGTTAACAAAAAAAAGTAAAATAATCGACCTGTAATTCAAACATATTTTTAGGCGTTTTTCAGGTACCTACATTATTTTACATACCAAATTATTTTCAATCATCATCAATACAGTCTAAAGTTGATGTCGCTTTGTCTTCGTACCCTAAATTATTTGTCTCCAGTAGTTATTTCACTTGCACATCGTCTTAAATGTGTGGAAGTATGGTAAGGTAACGGGAACGTAAAATCGAAAGGCTTTGCTTAGCTCAAACGTCGCAAGAAGGCTGAAAACATACAAAAAAGGCCTGGACGCAGCAAGTGCCCTATGGTAGTGAATTGTCATAGAAATGATCTACGCAATTGTATTACGAAAACTATAATATGCGCCAAGAAATAATATAATTTGTCTGTAATATTTAACATATTTTGCTTACCACAAAATAGTTTGGTCTTGTGCAGTACTCTGACCTGCTGCGGCAAGAGATCTAAATTTTGGCAGATAAAATACTTTTTAGCGGATTTTCATTAAGAAAAATTCGAGAGGTCTTGTTATTTTTGGAAAACGAATTGCAGAATGTGCTAGATGAACTGCCATTAGCAATGTACACAAAATTGCAATATTTTCAACATGACGGGGCACCTCCTCACAATTCAAGTGCGGTGAGTAAATTCGTTAATCGATGCTTTCCCAATTGGATTGGAAATACAGGACCAATATTGTGACCAGCACGCTCGCCAGATTTAACACCACCCGACGTTTTCCTTTGGGGTACAATTTAAGACAAAATCTATGAATCAAATCCTAATAATGTAGAAGATTTGATTGACTAAATAAATGTAGCAGTTAGAGGTATTCGACCTCAAACATTGACAAAATTATCACGAGAGATAATTAGAAGATGCCAACAAATATTGAAGTACATGGTGGTCACTTTGAACAACTTCTTTAAAAATTGTTTCACGCTGTTTTTTCTTATCCTATAACAGCAAAAGTAACTATTGACACTGGCAAAGAAAGACAAAAAATGATCCAAATAAATTAAATTTTCTAATAAATCCAGCAGATGTAAATAGCTTTGAACAATGGATCACCACTAAGTTAGCCAATGCTGAAATAGAACACGCCATTGGTAACGACATCAACAAACTGAATAATATCATCACAACCACAATAACTGAGGCCCAAAGTCAACACTGCTCAACAAATCAAAGGAAAGAAAAACTAAGCAAGGAGACCAAACTGCTCATAGAAAAAAAGGGATATGAGGTCCAAAAACTATACATCTGAAGAAGAATTAAGAGAAATAAATAAACAAGTTTCAAAAGGCATCCGACGCGACGTAAGAGCTTTTAAACACAACCAAATCAAAGATACCATAGAGAACAACAAAGGTATGAGAGTTCTACGTAGAAAGCTTGACAATGGAAAGAGACAAATAATAAAACTTAAAAATGCACAAGGGCACACGTCGACGAATAGGAAAGATATTCTAAATATAGTGGAAGAGTTTTATGGAATGCTATATAAAAGCCAAAGTGATATAAATCTACATCCAGAATCTGACATACTAACCCGTAAAAAAGGCGTGGTTAACTAAGGCTCGGAAATACTGATGAAAATATCACTAGATGAGATTAAACTAGCCCTAAAAAAGATGAAAAATCAAAAATCGCCCGGAGAAGACTGCGTGGTTTCCGATGCGATAAAGATTGGTGGTCCTTGCTTGCTCCAAAAAATCAAATCTCTTTTCAACCTTTGTCTCTTCAATAGTACGATACCAGAAAAGTGGCACAACACCATCGTAATACTGATCCACAAAAAAGGAGACATCTCGAACCTAGAAAATTACAGGCCAATAAGTCTACTTAGCCACCTCTACAAATTATTTACTAGAATAATTACCACACGACTTGAAAAGAAGTTAGACTTTATCCAACCAGTAGAACAGGCCGGTTTTAGAAGTGGGTTTGGAACCAATGATTATTTTCAAAGCGTTAAAACAGTGATTGAAAAGACCATCGAATATGACTTGTCCTTGCTTTTGTGGACTTCCATAAGGCTTTCGACACCGTGGAGCTGGACGCAGTGTTGCAGTCCCTGGAAGCATGCCGTTTTGACTATCGCTACACCAAACTAATCTACAATATATATAAAAATGCTACCCTTGTGGTAAAACTACATGAAAACACGAATCCTATAAAAATTGGGACAGGAGTACGCCAGGGAGATACGATGTCTCCAAAACTGTTTATCACCGTCCTGGAGTATGTGTTCAAGAAGCTAGATTGGGACCAAAAAGGTCTAAGAATAGACGGCCAAAGTCTGTCAAACTTACGGTTTGCAGACGACATTGTCTTACTAGCTGATAACTTGGAAGATATTAGAGTGATGCTACAGGAACTTCAGGAGGTCTGTGCAACAGTAGGTCTAAAAATGAACATCGGAAAAACAAAATTTATGACAAACCTCGTCCCTAGTAACAACCTAATTATTGAAAACTCTGAGGTGGAATGGGTAGACAAATACACATATTTGGGCCACGAGATAAGCATATCCAAAACCAACCAAACATGCGAGATAAACAGAAGAGTTATACTCTCCTGGGCGGCTTACGGCAGACTTAGAGACGTTTTCAGAAGCGACCTTCCGATATGATTGAAAAGAAAAGTTTTTAACCAATGTGTTCTACCGGTTATGACCTACGGCGCCGAAACACTAACCCTTACCAACGCTTCTGCTAAGAAACTGAAAGTAACACAGCGCAAAATGGAGAGGTCGATGCTTGGCGTTTCGTTACGTGACCACATTAGAAATGAAGAATTACGCAGAAGAACAGGAGTGACTGATGTGGTCGTACATGTGGCAAAACTCAAGTGGAAATGGACGGGACATGTGGCTCGCATGCAAGATGACAGGTGGACAAAACGATTACTTGAATGGAGACCCAGATCCGATAAAAGAAGCAGAGGAAGACCACCAACTCGCGGTACAGACGACATTACAAAAATTACAAAAAACTGGATTCGTAGCGCTCAAGACAGAAAATAATGGACTCAACTAGGGGAGGCCTATGTCCAGCAGTGGACGCAGAGGGCTAAGTGATGATGATGATGATGATGATAACAGTAATACAATTTATTCCAACGCCTGCTACCTCTTATTTGTAATTTCTACTAAATTTTTCAGGTTTGTGGGCGTTTTGACTAAGTTAAAAAATATAAGAATATAAATGCTTATATCGTTGAAATCAGAAAAAAATAAGCTATTTTTTTAAATCACAGCCAACTATGGTTTACATTTAAGAACTGTAAGTTTGTGTCATTATTCATAAATCATGACAGCCATGAGAATTTTTATGATCTAGTTAAATTCTACATCAAAATATCTAACAATGATAAATGTATACTTTTTTTTAATCTACGATAGTTTTCGAGTTATTTAAGTTTCAAAACTTGGACGATTTTCAGTGTTTTCAGGATATTTCAGGAACCAAAAAAGGTGCATCAAATCTGAACGCGGGAATGAGTTTCTTGTAAGAGTCTGTCCAATTTTGCCTATTTAAGATTTTTCTATCTCTTTTAATAAAAACAGGTTCGTGACGCAGCAAGTGCGTTATAATGGTGAATTTTCATAAGAATTGTACACTATTAGTAAGATATACTATTAAAACTAATTATTTAGATTTAAATAGACGTTGTAGATCGGATTTAGTGTCCCAGTTAGCGATTATTTAAAAACAATTATATTTTATATGGAGCTGAAAAATTAAAATTTGGTCTTAGATATAATATGTAAGTACCGCAGGTGCCTTTAAAAAAAATTGTGTTACAAATTTGATTAAAGTTACAAACGTTTTTCAGAAAAAAAAATTATTTACAAAGGAATGTACCTGTCAAATTATAAATATGGCAGGTTTTTTCCTTATTGATTGCTTGGATGGTTTTGTTCTAGTCAACCCATCCAGTTTTTGCAAACAATAAACAACAAAAAAGGTTTTTTATGTTATGGTAGAAAATTTTCGTAAAAATATTTCAAATCCGATAGCTCAATAAATTTCCCATTAAGCCAGCATCTTCAATCTTGAACCATAGTGACACCTATGTAAACGCACGTGGGTAATAAATTAAAGAAAAATAACATAATGAGCTTCGCTGATAACTACAAATTTGTTTTAAAAAACCTTTTTTGTTGTTTATTGTTTGCAAAAACTGAATGGGTTGACTAAAACAAAACAATCCAAGCAATTCATAAGGAAAAATACCTGCCATATTTATCATTTGACAGGTCCCTCTTTAATAATTCATTTTTTTCTGAAAAACTTTTGTAACTTTAATGACATTTGTAACACAATTTTTTAAAGACACACAGAGTTTACATATTATATCTAAGACCACATTTTAATTTAGTAGCTCCATATAAAATATAAATTTATTAAAATAATCGCTAACTAAGACCCTAAAACCGATCTCAAAGGTCCATTTAAATTTAAAGAATTAGTTTTAATAGTATATCTTACTAATAGTGTACAATTCTTACGAAAATTCACTACCATAACGCACTTGCTGCGTCTCGAATATTTTTTGTTGCTAAACGTTTGCAAAAAGTGGATGGGTCGACTAAAACAAAACGATCTAAGCAATTAATAACGAAAAATACCTGCCATATTTATAATTCAACAGGTAAATATTTTTTTTCTGAAAAACTTTTGTAACTAATGAAATTTGTAACACAATTTTTTTAAAGGCACTTGCAGTATTTACATATTATATATAAGACCAAATTTTAATTTTTTAGCTCCCTATAAAATATAATTTTCTTCAAATAATCGCTAACTGGGACTCTAAAACCGATCTTCAAGGTCCATTTAAATTTAAAGAATTAGTTTAAATAATATATCTTACTAATAGTGAACAACTCTTATGAAAATTCACTACTATAACGCACTTGCTGGGTCCCCAAATTTGTTATTTATAGTATACATTCGCATGTTAAAATTTATCGCTTTTAGGTGCAAACTTTGTCCCAGTATAAAGAATGAACTGGTCCAAGGCTGACAGTTTACACAATTATTGTCAGTTGATTGTACTTAATTGTACACAGCTCTATCTATAAAATTTATAAAAACTAAAAACTAGAGCTATCGTACTACCGGGTCATGCACCGAGGTGACGTCCCTGTCGTATCTTTCAGAACGTTCTCCCGGCTGACATCTTCCGACAACTTCCATTGTTTAGATTTTTATCTACAATTTATTTAAATAGTATAGCAATACAGATAACATCATCTGTCTTTGTCCAACATTGTAAATATTACATTACAGAATCTGAAGTGATGTCGAGGATTATTTTATTATTAATTTAGAATAACTTTATTGTCCTTTGATCAATCGACTTGAAAATTGGTACACAACCATGTCTATCTATGTTCTTTTAAGTTGTAAATATTCCTTTTAACCACTTAGACAATTTGGAATTAGGAATACCACGGCTTTGCGGGGGAGGTTTTTCAGGGCTACGTTGGAGATTCCATCGTATCCCGGAGCTTTCCTATTTTTTAATGCTTTGATTATTTGGGAAACTTCTTTCAAAGTTGTGGGCTCGATAGTTGCGTCTGGGGTGGCGCGAAGCGCACTCCTGACGTAGCGGTGCGTTCTTGCTACGTGCGACAGATCAACGTTGTTATAATTCGGGCTGAATTGCAACTCCAGATGATCTGCGAATGCAGTAGCTTTCTCCGCATCCGTGTATACGACACCGTTACGGCCGTGAAGCGGGGATATCGGAATGTCGATTGTTTGTCACTAAATTTGCTATAAAGATTGTTATTGCTATTATTCTAAGTGAGTGGTAGACGCAAAGCAACGTGCCGCCACCTAGTTGCGGAGCCAAGTAGTATGTTGTCACGCCAGCTCCAAATAACACAAAGTGTTAAAAAATAGAGACTGTATACAACCAACTAACAATTTAGGAAATTGTCAGCCCTGGCCCATTTTTACCCTAATATAGGGACAAAGTATGTAAGGCTAGATGTATTCTCGCCACAATTAGAACCATAGACCGGTTTTGCTTTAATTATAGCTCTTCAGTACATACATACACTAAGTGAGTGTTGAGACACGAAGCGGCACGTTGCTTTGTGTCTACCACTCACTTAGTGTTGGAAGGCTGGCTACCATAGTCGTTTTACTTTATAGGTATATTTTCGCTACAATTAGTATGTCGTACTGAAGAGCTCTAATTAGAGCGAAACTGGTCTTCGGTTCTAATTGTGGCGAGAATGCATCTAGCCTTATATTGCTATTATTATTAAATGAACTGTTGAGCACAGAGAATCAATACTGCTGCGTCGAAAAAGGGACAACCATAGGAAGACGATCAGCAACTAAAGATAAAAATATAAGAAAACTTTACAATTCACACTACTTGGAAAAAATAAAACTTGATAACGGCAGACAAAGGAAATGCGTTCAGATATTTGATTACCCAGTTGGGCATCAAGAATTTTTTTGGTAGTACAAGAATTATTTACTTGGTGTCATAATAAAGAACTGTGCATTTTCGGATATATGATGGCAAATAAATACAATATTTTAGTGAATTGATTTTGCACTGGTACTACAATTTCAATTTTTCATATGCCCGGAAATATCAACAGGGCAATTACATTTTGTCGATCGGAAATTTGGTTCGTTGGACATAAATTGAGTTTAGCATTTTCAGGACATTATCGACGGAAAGTTGAAAGGCTTTAATCTCTTTCCAGTTTGTGGTAACGAAACTTCGATAATATCTATAGTCCGTGACTTCCTGTTGACAAACAGTCGTAAATTAAGAGTTTTTCTATGATCCGATTAAACTACCAACTCGAATCGAACATATTCATAATATAAACGAGTTTAACTGCAAGTTGAAGTAAATTTTAGGAAAGTTAACTTGAATTACCATACTTATTCAAAAGTCTGGACGCAGCAAGTGCGTCATGGTAGTGAATTTTCATAGAACTGATCTGGCACCAAATATTTTATTATAACTTTTTTTTGTAACATATAAATCTAAATGTTGGTGCATAATTTACCTTTTATATCTTAAACCTACCTACCAAATTTGGTTACCATCGCTTTATTATTCTTTTGGATAAAAAAATTGTTCGAAAGGAAACTCAAAATTTTCCCGGAAAATCTGGTCCGATTTTTCTGGCTAACGAACTTATCCAAGCCACTTACTTACCAAACGAAGGTCGATTTTGATCAAATTGGGCATGTACCTTCCTTTGGTAAGTAAGTGCTTACCAAAGGAAGGTACATGCCCAATTTGATCAAAATCGACCCATTATTTTTTGAGTTATCGGTGTGATATATATATATATATATATATATATATATATATATATATATATATATATATATATATATATATATATATATACAGTGTGTCCCAAACTGGATGTGAATGTATTGCTATCTCCGTTATTATTAGATAGGGAGACGGTTAAATTTGCATTGTTTTGTAGAATTTCATGCTCGTTTAAAATATGACTTGCATTTTGCCTTGCCTCTTTTCGTTTTCGAGTTATTTTGAAAAAAAAAAATTGTCGATTTCTTTTTTCTTCAATATCTAAGTAGGCGTTGATCTGACATGTGTTAGACTTGCACATTAGCAGGACACTTTTTACAGAGTAATCTTTTTGTGCTATTCTCAACTTTGGATTGTCATTTGTTTTTGAGCTACAGGCATCAACGTTCGTTTTTATTATTAATTTATTGAACTATCGGATTTAAAATATTTTTACGAAAATTTTCTACCACAACATAAAAAAACCTTTTTTAGTGAATTGTCTGAAATAAAATGCATTAATGAGGAGACTGAACTACCTAGTTCTGAATTTTGAAAAAAATTCTTCAAATGAGCGTTACTTAGGCCCCCTCGAACACATAGCCGAGGCCAGTTTCAATTTTTATATGTTATATATATATATATATATATATATATATATATATATATATATATATATATATATATATATATATATATATATATATATGTATCAGACCGATAACTCAAAAAATAAAAGGCCGATTTTGATTAAATTTGGTGAATACCTTCCTTTTGCAAGTGGCTTAAATAAGATCGTTAGCCAGGAAAATAGGCACAGGTTTTCCTGAAAAATTGTATGTTTTCTTTCGAAAAAAATTTATATCTCCGGAAATAACAAAGTAAGGGCAGCCAAATTTGGTCAGCAGATTTATATCATTATAGGTAAATTACCTACCAAAATTTAACTCTGTAGGTTGAAAGACAAAAAGTTATGGGAATTGGGGTTTTCCTAAAAATGTCAAAGTCGCGATTTAAAACGTCAATTTACGATTTACGCATAAGGTTCACTATTCCTTATTGGTCAAGCTCTTGCTACTAAGGATATTGAATAACTCCAGAAGATAACGTTGTTTGATAGTTCTGAGCCATGCTAATAATTTTAAAATAAGTAATGATACAGGAGCCTCACACACGGAAATTTCTATAACTACCACTTTGAATCCTGCTCTTAATTAAAAGTCAGTAGTAAAATATTAAACGTTGTAAACGTCTCCATCTATAACATTTTGTGTTAACTAGAGCAGTCGTGACAACATACTACCTGGTTCCGCACCGAGATGGGGCCCCCGTCATAAATCTCAATTTTCTACACGCGGACATGTTCCAATAATGTAACTTCCATTGTTTTCTATCCACGATTTATTTAAATAGCATAGCAGTACAGGTAACGTCATCTATCTTTGTCTAACATTGTAGATATTGCATTACAGAATCTGAAGTGATGTCGAGGATTATTTTAATATTAATTTAGACTAACTTTATTTTCCTTTGATCAAAGGACATGAAAATTGGTATACAGCCACGCCTGTCTATGTTCTTTTAAGTTGTAAATTTTCGTTTCAATCACCTAAACAATTTGAGAGAAATTGCGTTAAAAAATATTTTTTAATTTTTTGTTAAGAAAAATTTGGCGTCAAGATCTGATGAACGAACTCATCCAAGCCATTAACAAAATAAAGGTAATTCCAAAATTTGGTCCAAATCAGTGGAATATTTTTTGAGTTATCGATTGGATACATATACATATACATATACATATACATATATATATATATATATATATATATATATATATATATATATATATATATATATATATATATATATATATATATATATATATAAACATTTTAACTGACCTTGGAAGTGGGTTCTAGGGGCCCTAATTCGTGCTCATTTGAAGAAAATTTCCGAAAATCTCACCGTCGATACCTCTCTATTAGTGAATTTTCTTAATGAAAATTCCCTAATAAATGAACTAATATATATTTGCTAGTCACGTGATATACGTTTATATTCGTTATGTCTCACATTTTTCTACGAGTGCGTTACACATAAACTTTACGATAGGGACATCATACTTTCGATGACCTAATTTCCGGGAAGTATTTTACGTATGTAAGGAAACGCCAAGAGCAAAGCAATGAAAATAATATGTCAAATATTCCTTTTGATCAAAGTAAATATTTTGCTTGAAATTTTAGCACTTCGTGTAGATCAGAAAAATAAAACTCGATTAAGATATTATTTTCATATTAGGTGCAATTTCTTTGAAGCTCCATCTGTCTCCTTGAAAGTTAATTTAAGCCTGTATTAAATAGAAACTAGTGCTTCAAATTAAGTCATTACTTCCACATTGCTGTGATAATCTAGTCTCGTCAGAAAGACTTTTTCATGAAATGAGTTTGGGTTCGATGAATTGATTCTAAAGAAAATTTATATTTAACCCCTCCATAATCACCCCAAATTTGATTTTCTTCAGAAAATGGCAGACGTTTAATAATATTTATCTTATAAGTATCCTTGGAGAAACCCAAATCACCACAACACATCTTTCTAAAGACCTAACGATCGTTTCGCTAACAACGTTAGCTTCATCAGAGGATGAATATTCTAATTAGAATATTCATCCTCTGATGACGCTAAAAGCTGTGTTGTGCTGATTTGGGTTTCTCAAAGTGTACTTATCAGTGCTCATCACCGGTTCCAGTCTTCACTTAGTGAATATTATTTTCCTTGTACCCATAAATTTTAGAAACGATATATTAGTGGATTTTTAATGAAAAAGCGTCAATTTTCCCTAATGAACCGCCTATCCCAGTCTCGGTGGTTCAGTGGTAAGGACGTGTACCTTTGAAACGAAGGGGTACCAGGTTCGATTCCCGGGGTTTTCCTTTCCCTTCTGGCATTGTATTTGAGCAAGTTAAATGTCTGCACGTTCCGCTCTTCGGTGGGGGCGTAAGGCAGGGGTTCGGCAAAATTCCAGGGCTGTGAGGTTAAACTCATCCCTCGCGTCAGTGATTCGCCATAGTCGCGGAAATAGACCGACGTTAAAACAATAATCCCTTTCTTTTGAAGCTTTGTAAATATCTTGTACTTTATAATGATAACATTTTTTTAATGCACATTGTTTTGGGAAAAGGTGGTCTTTCCAGTATGCTAAGGAAGCTATACACGCCATCTATTATAGGAAGATACTTGCTAAATTTCACTGATATCGATGCAGTATTTTTTGATTTATTGATGGGATGAAAATTCGCAAGGACCTTGCATATGGGTTTTAGAAATCCTTGTTCGCGCTTATTTAAAGACAATTTTCGAAAGTTTTTATTGGTGAATTGTCTTAGTGAAAATTCGGTAAAAAATAATAAAAAATCTCGACGCAGCAAGTACGTTATGGTAGTGAATTTTCATAGAAGTGATCTGGCACCAAACATTTTTTGAATACTTTCATACATAGTTTACTTTTTATAATGTTAACCTACGTACCAAATTTGGTTACCAGAGCTTTGCTTTTCGAAGATAATATTTTTTTTTCGAAAAAAAAAACCAAAATTTTCCAGGAAAACCTGGTCTGATTTTCTTTGCTAACGAACTTATGCAAGCCACTCGGAAAGGGAATGTACCTGCAAAATTTCATCCAAATCGGTGCATTATTTTACTTCCACATCGTCACAACGTCTGGAAGTATCCTATCGACGACAATAAAAGTATCAAAACATACAGAAAACATGATTTGGGAACGAATTTTTTTTTGTCTGTCGGTCTGTATGTCTGTAGCCACGATAACTTTAGAACGAATTGGGATATCGTCGTCAAATTCTGTATACAGTTAGCACCCGACAAACGAACGGGTCGGATTGTTTTTGGGTAATATCGCTCCAGAGGGTAGGGGATGAATGGGGGGTGATTTGGTGAAAATTGTCGTTTTTTCGTTAAAACTCGGGCAATATAACGTTTTAGGGTTTATTTTCTAGAAAACTTTTAATTTCATCAAACATCTGGTATTCTGTGCTGAAATTAAATCAGTGCTTGAATGTGTGGGGATGGAATATTGGTGACGAAAATTTCCCCAAAACGGCGTAAAAAGTCTCAAAACATATAGAAAACTTGATTCTGAAACGAAACTATTTTTGTCCGTCGGTCAATCGGTCTGTCGGCATGTACGTCTGTCTGTAATAGGCGCAATAAGTTTTGAACGTAGTGAGATATCATCTTCAAATTTGGTATCCAGTTAGCACCCGACAAAGTAACGCTTTAAATTGTTTTTGGGTAAGGTCGCTTCAGGGGGTAGGGGATAAATAAGGGGTGAGTTGGTAAGAATTGTCTTTTTTTTTTGACAAAAAAACTTGAGTAATATAACGTTTCAAAAGTTTATGGGTACAGGAATACAAATATTTTCTTTGTGGTGAAGTCATGGGTCCTAAACTAATTCCATGAGAATGTCTTTCTCACGAAAATAAATTATCACAGTTATGTGGAAGTTATTATCCAATTGGCAGCACTATTTTGAGTTATCGTTGAGATCATATAAATATGTGTCCTGAAGAGTCTGGTTTTCAAGATACAGGGTGTCAAAGTTTAAAAAAAAATTGGTTTTTTATTAATATCTTAATGATCCTTTTGCCCATTTTGTTGAAATCTGGCAGGGTTAGTCATTGTAATAAGACGCTAAGTTGGCACTAACTAAAAGATAATTATAAGTTCCAGTGGCGTCTCGAGGGGCAGTCTCACGAATAGTATTGACTAAAAAATGTACGCTACTGAGTTATTTTAATTTTTTTCAGATTAAGCACCTAGAAATACAACTTTTTTGACTCCTAATATATTTTCGTATATTACTTCATTTTCGAGGAAAAAAATAAAAACGACTTCATTGCATGTCGAAAAATTGTTAAAATAAAATCAAGTTAATTGTGATCGTTCAGGATACTTATTTCTAAGCCATTTTTTAAAATGTAACAAATGAAAAGTAACAACTATTTACAAAAAATGTTAGAAATGACTACCTCCCGCTTCTATGCGGGCTTGTGTTCTCCTTCTCATCGAGCGACGAACTCTTTCGAAAATTCCATTAGTGTGACGTATGGTTTCACATCCGTCAACAATTCTATTCCTTAGTTGTTCTTCTGTCTCGATTGGTGTAACATAAACTAATGCTTTTAGGTGCCCCCACAAATAAAAATCTAGGTTGTTTAAATCAGGCGATCTAGGGGGCCAGAATTGTGGTCCTCCACGACCTATCCAACGATTCTGGTAAGCTCCATTCAAATACTCACGAGCCAATATGCTAAAGTGGGCAGAAGCACCATCATGCATGAACCAATGTTGTTGACGTAAATATAAAGGAACATATTCAAGAAGCAGAGGCAAATCAGTTTGTAGAAAATGACTGTAAGATTGTCCGTTAAGACGTCGTGGTAAAAAAAAAGGTCCAATCAAATAGTCATCTATGATACCCATCCAAACGTTGACAGAAAATTCCTGAAAATGTGTCTCTGTAATAGCATGATGATTTTCTTCCAGTTCTTCCAGTTATGATTATTTCGTAAATTAATTATTGCATTTCTGGAAAAATGGGCTTCGTCCGTAAACATAATGATGGAATCAAAGTGAGGATTTTGTGCAAGTCTTTGATGATACCATCTACAAAATTGCGTACGCGGTTCAAAATCTCTTGGCAGAAGTGCCTGAACTCTTTGTATGTGATAAGGATACAACAGGGAATCTCTTAAAATTTCCCATACCGTTTTATAGCAAATATTTAATTCCCTACCTATTTTTCGGGTACTAGTTGCAGGATTCTCTTCGCCCGCATGTAAGACAGCCTCCACAACTGCTGAAGTTCGAATTGTACGAGGTCTTCCGTCAGAGGTATTATGTTTAAAACTGCCAGATTCAGTCAAACGACGATGAATGTTTATGAATATTTGTCTACCTAGAAGGACACGATCAGGATACCTTTCTTGATAGAGCCGCCGGGCCTCCGCCGAATTACCATTGGCAAGACCATAAAGGAAATCCGTTTGTGTCATCTCCAAATTAGAATAGTTATTTACCATTTTTTAATAGCACACTTAACCTTTTGACCAGAGGGAAAATAATAACAAACTGTCACAGAAAGTCAAAAACATTATATTCATAATGACAAAACAACGTTTCCTAGCAACGATCAGAATGAACTTGATTTTATTTTAACAATTATTCGACATGCAATGAAGTCGTTTTCACTTTTTTCCTCGAAAAGGAAGTAATATACAAAAAGATATTAAGAGGCAAAAAAGTTATATTTTTACGTGCTTAATCTGAAAAAAATTAAAAAAAAAAAAAAATTAGTAGCGTACATTTTTTTAGTCAATATTATTCGTGAGACTGCCCCTCGAGACGCCACTGGAACTTATAATTATCTTTTAGTTAGTGCCAACTAAGCGCCTTATTACAGTGAATAACCCTGCCAGATTTCAACAAAATGGGCAAAATAATCATTAAGATATTAATAAAAATATATATATTTTTTTAACTTTGACACCTTGTATCTTGAAAACCAGACTCTTCAGGGCACATATTTATATGAACTTTTTTACTTGAATTTGGTTCAGGAACGCGCCCTTGAAATTACGACCTATCATTAAGTAACACCCTGTATATATATATATATATATATATATATATATATATATATATATATATATATATATATATATATATATATATATATATATATATATATAGGTATACAATGTGTCCAATATAAAGAGGGTCACTATGGGGATATGGCGATCTCTCAAACGGTAGCAGATAGCGACTTGGTTAAATGGGAGAAAAGTTGCGCACTCAAAAGCCCTGTATGTTTGTAGCCATGATAACTTTAGAACGAATTGAGATATCGTCTTGAAATTTGGTGTACAGTTAGCACCAGACAAACGAACGGTGCGGATTGTTTTTGGGTAAAATCGCTTAGTGGGTATGGGATGAAAGGGGGGTGATTTGGTGAAAATTCTTTTTTTTTCGTTAAACCTCTAGTTTTAGGGTTTATTTATTATAAAACTTTTAATTTCATCAAACATCTGTGCTGAAATTAAATTAAGGTTGAATGTGTGAGGGTGGAATATAGTTGATAAAAATTTCGAATTTTTTTTTTTGCTAAAAAGGTGTAAAAAGTCTCAAAACATGTAGATAAGATTCTGGAACGAACCTTTTGTTGTCTGGCGGTCTGTCGGCATGGCATATATGTATGTTAATAGGTGCAATAACTTTCGAACGAATTGAGATATCATCTTCAAATTTGTATCCAATTAGCACCCGACAAAGGAACGCTTCTAATTATTTTTGGGTAAGATCGCTTCAGAGGGTAGCGGATAAATAAGGGGTGATTTGTTTAATAATTGACATTTTTTTCAATAAAACTCGAGTAATATAACGTTTCAAAAGCTTATGCGTATAGGAATACCAATATTTTCTTTGTGGTCAAGTCATGTGCCCTAAATTCATTCCATGAGATCGCCTTTCTGAAGAGAATACATTATCAAAGCTATGTGAAAGTTATGAACCAATTAGCAGCAATATTTCTCTGGTGAATCTGTAAAGTTTGATCGCTGCTACATTTAGCGAGCAGAAGCAATTTTCCGGTGCTTACTGCAGCACGAAACGCGATTATAATTTAATTCTCCCTGTCCTTTTACTCACCGATTTACACACCGCGCTCTATCGAAAATGTCATAGTTTATGACACTATCGATTACTAATTATTACTCGAAAATGGCCGTCTCTGCGTATAAATAATACATAGTTAAAGACTATCATTAGCAGTAATGTTATAGAGAAATATTTACCAGCAAATCTCATAAAAATTATACGATTGATTTTGTGTTAAAATCATTAGTACCGTTTGAAAGTAGGTTACATTTTTAGTAGCGAATTCTCGTTGTATGTAAATGTTGTGTGTGTGTTTTTTTTTAAATTCTTTAACGTCGGCCTATCTCCGCGACTATGGCCAATCACCGACGCCAGGTTTTATTAACTCTTTTAATTCACTGTCGCTGATTTCCTTATCAACTGACCTTATTATAACGTCTTGCCTTCAAGTAAGATATATAGGTAGGTCACTATGTGAAAACTGGAACCTGTGATGAGCACTAATAATTACACTTGGAGAACACCCAAATCACCACAACACATATTTCAGAGACCTTACGATCGTTTCGTTGACAATGTCAACATCTTCAGAGGAAGAAAATTCTAACATAAAAAACTAGATCCCGTATATTTATATCGCGTCAAGGTAAACGAACTAGTCCGAAGTAAAGTTGTCGTCACGACATTTAAGAATGATAAAATCGAGAAAAAATTTGTGTGTTTACCTTATGAACCACGAATCACAAAGGGTTTGGAAAGTATTTTTAAGAAAGCCGATTTACATTTGACGTTTTCGACGAAAAGTAATTTAAAAAATTTGTTGGGTAATACGAAAGACAAAGACAAAGTCACTAAATGTCCGGAATTTATGAGATTAGTTGCAAAGATTGTGATCTTAAAAACGTGGGCCAAACTAGGAGAAACATAGCCACCAGATTTCGTGAACATCTCGCACAGTTACGATATGGTACGGTGGACAAATCATGTGTGGCACAACATATATGGGATAATATCCACCACATTGACAAAGAAAATTTGAAACTTGTCAAAAATGTTAGACATCAAACTATGCTTGATTCATTAGAAAGTATTTTTATATTAAGGTCTATTAAGAACAAAACTTCATTAAATCGTGCGGCACCTGTAATTTCAAGCCCTTTATTTTCTCTTTGCATTTGACCGCTTAAATACTCTTAATTTGTCTGGTAGAATAATAAATTATTGTCAATAACTCGACCGGTTTATACATATATTAATCTCTATGTTTGTTCTTGACTTTAAGACCTGTTCGGTTTTTTTTTTGTATCTATGTAGTCAATATAAATACTTCCAAGTAGAATTAAAAAAGATTTAAATATAGTTTTTATGTAGTATTTTAGTTGAACTATTTATCCTTTGTTAGAGTTAACATGGTAAGACGGACATCTGGGTTTTTAGTTTTCTATTTTTAAACAAGATGAGTTGAGTTGATGTTGTTTATCTCACCAGATGTCTTTATCGGCATGAACCAATATCCACATAGTAAATTTCTAGATCGAAAGGAAACGTGCTGATTCTTTAAATAACTCTGGTCCTTTTTAAACCTATATTAGATAAGGGTCATAAATATGTCGACCAGAAGATGAAAGCAGGTCTCCGACCTGTTTCACTGCGCAATAAACAAACGATCGTTCTTGGACGACAACTTTACTTCGGACTAGTTCGTTTACCTTGACGCGATATAAATATACGGAATCTAGTTTTTTATGTTAGAATTTTCTTCCTCTGGAGATGTTGACATTGTCAACGAAACGATCGTAAGGTCTCTGAAATATGTGTTGTAGTCATTTAGGTATGCATGTGTGTGCGTTTTTTTATTTCTTTAACGTCGGCCTATTTCCGCGACTATGGCCAATCACCGACGCCGGGGAGCAGTTTCACCTTACTATCCTGGAAACCCCTGCCTTTCTGTAAGGAGGGTAGGGATCTTTAACATGCCCAACATCGCATGGACACGGGACCGACGGCTTTACGCCCCCTCCGAAGGGCGGAACGTGCAGACATTCAACTTGCTCAAATACAATGCCACAACCTCGGTTGATGTTAATTGTACAGTATGTATTGAAAAAGTGAAAGGAGTACCCTGGGATTGAACCCAGTACCCTGCGGTTCAGAGGCACACTTTCTGACCACTGAACCACCGACGCACTCATTGCCCGAAAATGATAATGCACATTGTTTAATACATTAATAAAAATTCCTCTCATATCGAGGGGGTACAGGAAACCGGAATTAAAAAATTACCCAAATCTTCAAAAAACTTTATTCGGGAAGCATGTATAAAGATCACATCTCAAAAAATAAGAAGAAAATGAGTCCACTAAAAACAAAAATTCTAATCCAAGGAAAAATTTAAGTGGTGGAAGGCGTGCCGCCTGTTGATCTTCTAATACATAAGCGTAGCGAGGAAAACAAGGAAAAAGCAAGAAAAACAACGCTTACCAGATGGCAAGACCGATGGGAGACGTCGACTAAGGGCCGATGGACAGCGATGCTGATCCCCAATATTGAAACATGGAAAAGCCGAGGACATGGGGAAACCAACTGCTTCCTGACCCAGGTGCTGACAGGCCACGGCTACTTCAGGGCATACCAACAGCGATTCAAGACCCCAGATGTCCATACTGTCTAAAATATGATGACGGGGAGCACACAATTTTCTATTGCCAGAGGTGGGGTAAAACAAGGTCAAGGTGCCAGATAGACATCGGGGAACTACTCACCACTGGTAACCTAATTGCAGTGATGCTCAGCTCAAAGCAGAACTAGGAGGAAGTAAGGACGACGGTGCGACAGATCATGGAAACGAAGAGAAGCGATGGGAGACTGCAGGACCGAGCGAACTCCCAAAACCAATGAAACGTAGGGCGAAAATACTTGAAGCGAAAGAACAGACCACCATGCCTCCTAAAGACATGCGACGACGCGGTTCCAGTGGACAAATGGAGAGAATGAGGAGTTTTAGCCGGTAGGAGTCCGGCACTACCCAGCGCAGCAGATCCAATACGTGCCTCGGTGTCTATGATGGATTTCCCCTCACACAAAAAAAAAACAATGAAAAAAATTTACCAATTGCAAAAGAAGATTGTTAAAGGTAACACGGTTGTGATCTTGGACAAAAAGGATTATAAAGTGAGTAATGCAATAGAGACAGGACCGTATAGAAAACTAAATAAAAACCCGCTACCAAAATGATACAATACACCGAAAATTTGCCTTCGATTTCATCTGCCTTTCGGTATCGGTCTTTACCTACGATTCAGTATAAAATCTGATATTTAGTTGTAAGTAGTTTAGAATTTTTTCAACCTCTGACGACGCGAACTTTGATGGCGAAACGACCGTCAGGTCTTTAAAAAGATGTGTTGTGATTTGGGTTCTCAAAGTGTACTTATCAGTGCTCATCACATGTTCCAATCTTCACTTATGCACTTTTTATATCGAGTGGCTTAATATATTCGTTATCATACAGAAGGTTCGTACTAAACCTAGAATCCTTATGAAGAATTGAAGAATGAGTCTTAATATATTATTTTGAGTCACCTGAAGCGCAGCTAATGCATTCCCATAGAAAGAACACCAAATAATACTATATTTTATAAAATACTCAACTAGAAAACTCTAAATAGTTTTAAATGCTTTGATATTGAAAATTTTCGGAAGGTATAGAATTTATAAACAATATTTTTCATCTTTGCGTTCATATATGCTGCATGTTCCTACCATCCTCACTTTCAAGAAAAGAGTTGTTAGGGGTTGAAGGTTGAAGTAGTAACATAGTCTCCTACAAGAAAAAATATTCGGGACGCAGCAAGTGAGTTATAGTAGCGAATTTTCATAAGAATTGTACACTATTATTATACGGAATATTAGTAGAGTTAATACTTTAAACTTACACAGGCCTTGAAGATCGATACGCACACATTTGAAGAATTCTTTCGAAAGTGTGGCCATCGATATCTCTGTATTATCAAAAAAATCTTGCGTTCTAAATTTTTTTGAGAAAAATGCCCAAAATTCAATTTTCTATGAAGCTAAATAACTAAATTTTGCTATATCTGTAGATAGTGCAATTCTCTTTAGAAGAATCTTGTATTATAAATTTCATTAAAGTTATACAGAAAATTTCCAGAAGGATACTTAATTCATATTTAGAAAAGTAAAGTATCTCTCAAACTATAAACCTAGCAGTTATTTCTCCTTATTAATCGTCAGTAGGATTTCGTTTTAGTCAACCTAATCAAACCGGCTTTTTCAATATCAACAATAACAAAATTATAATTTTAGGCTCAAAGGTGACAAACTTATTTAGGCGTTTTAAACAAAAATGAGATCTTGCTCAAAACGTATAAAATCTGTACACTATTGTTTCTCCAAATCTCAAAATAAAACATTAAAAAACATACATTTATCGAGCTGGATTCGATCGCGTAACCTTCTGCTTATGAGGCAAGCGCGACGCCTCTAAGCCATCTAGGTATGCGTCAACCAACGTTTTATTAGCGTGGTACTTTAGATCGGCTTCATGCCCGGGATATTATATTCAAAGTATACGTAACAATTAATTACAGAATTAGTAGAATTACCATTGAAACACATCCCACGCCTGTTTCGGTCTTATATGACGACTTATGTTTAAGTTTAAAGATAAAAGAAACTATTTTAGAATCATTTTTATAGAGACTTGGCTTGATTTTGTTTACATTTCTACTATATTATACGACATCATATTATATCTATCCTATGCTAAAACTGTATTTGAGGCCGTTCATAAAGCTACAAATATAGTGTCTTAATAATTGATTGAATCCCCCAGTTAAATAATAATCACTTGGCAAATTTTTAATTTCATGTGGTCTGTCATTTTCCATAATTG
The DNA here is from genome assembly GCA_964006375.1 of Tillus elongatus. Classification (NCBI taxonomy): domain Eukaryota; kingdom Metazoa; phylum Arthropoda; class Insecta; order Coleoptera; family Cleridae; genus Tillus; species Tillus elongatus. The sequence continues at coordinate 245,279,183 of OZ023263.1, read as the reverse complement.
CGGCCGAGATCTGACGATTGTTGGTTCGGGTAGTATGTTTTATGCCTGGTATATATTTAGTTTGGTTACCGTTGATGTTTGGTTTATATCTGTTGTATGAATCAATCTACGCGTGGCAGTTAACTAATCTGTCTGTCAGGCATTGGACTTTAACCACTAAGTCGTTTCAACGCATGTCTTTGGGATTTTATTTTTAATTTGAAAAATATTGTGTACCAAATTACTTAAAATACACAACATAAGTTTATTTGCAGTATTTCTAGCCACATCTAAAGTATCATTCCAGTTACTCTGATACTTACAAAAATATAGCGTTTGAAAAAGTTTTCCCCGATTTTCCACCGGATTAACGAACTCGACCTCGATTTTCGCTCGAACAAGATTTTTCCCAAGTTTAATTGAAATTAGTTTAGTATTTTTTGAGTTATATATATATATATATATATATATATATATATATATATATATATATATATATATATATATATATATATATATATATATATACTTTATTTGTTTGCTGTACTTTCGGTGATTTGTTATTTATTTACGTGGACTGCAGTTTCGAACAATCCTGGTTCATCATCAGCACGCTACTGACTATGATCATTCCTGTGTTCGAAACTGCAGTCCACGTAAACAAATAACAAATCACCGAAAGTACAGCAAATAAATAAGTATGACTTGTATTTTGGCCTGCCTCTTTTCGTTTTCGAGTTATTTTGAAAGAACCAAAATTTGCCGATTTCTTTTTTTTTAATATCTAAGTAGGCGTTGATCTGACATGTCTAAGACTTGCACATTATTAGGACACTTTTTACAGAGTAATCTTTTTGTGCTATTCTCAACTTTGGATTGTCATTTGTTTTTGAGCTACATGTATCAACTTTTGTTTTTATTATGGCAGCCATATTGGATTTTTTGCTCATGTGATAGCCTGTGAAAAGAGCTTTCAAATGATGTACAACCTGCTTGGAAAATTTGGAATTGCACTGACAATTTTGAGAAAAACCGTTTTGAGGATGGTAGGCTATGAAATACAATACCAGAAAACAAATGACAAAAAAAGTGTTTAAAAAGCAGTAGGTAATGGAGTCTAACAATAGACTTCCACTTTTAACATAATTTTCCGTAATGATTCACGATAAAAAAATATTGTGATTTAATTTACAATACTTAATTAGGTAATCATGCTAGGTCATATTCTGTGAAACAGTTTAATAACGAAACCCGGCAATAACAAATAGAAACTTAAACTCAACAAAAGAACACAATTAGAAACGGAACACAACAAATAATAAAATAGAAACTTAAAAATACACTAAATAGTAAATTGTTCAATATGGCCACCGTTTTGTTCAATGCACTTTATACACCTTTTTTAAACATGCCTGCAAACTCTGGTGAGGGTGTTTTGGTTAATATGATTTATGACTTCCGTGATTCTGTTCCCTAATTCATTTATATTTTGTGGTGGATCGAATTTGTACACATCATTCTTCAGAGTATCACAAAAATAAAAATCCATGGATGTTATATCAGGACTTCGAGCACACCAATGAACCGGCCCATTGTTACAAATAACACGATTATTAAAATTTTGGTACAGAAATTCTTTGACGATCCTAGCATTGTGAGCTGGACAACCGTTTTGTTGGTACCAAATCTCATGAACTCCTCTAATTGTTGGTAAGATATCATTTATCAATAGGTTAAAATACCTTTCCCCAGTTAAATTATTTGAAAAAACGGACCAACAATGAAGTTACCTGAAATTTTTTAAAATTAACTGTCTAATCTACAAATAAAAATAAGTTTTTTACCTAATAAGCCGCACCAAACCTTAATACCAAATCTGCCTTGCAATCGTTTTTCTTCCTTTAGATGGGGATTTTCATTTTCCCAATAATGCTTATTATGGCGATTATACACACCTCAATTTATAAATCTGGATTCATCAGTCTATATTATTTCCAAATGAAAATTTTCATCTTGCTGACATTGTCCTTGATACCATCTGCACAATTGAACTCGCTTAGGGTAATCGTCAACATTTAAGCCTTGTACGATTGTAGGTTTGTATGAATGGTAATGACTTTGTTTTAATACACGGTGTACCGTACTTTTTGGTACGTTAATTTGTTTACGATAAAACCGAACAGATTGCGGAGGAATTTCGTTTGAAACCTGTAAGACGGCATTATTTCTTTCTTCATTTCTAAGCATTGGTAGTTTCTGGAAGCTACCGTCGTTCAATAGATTGGTCACTATCCTGCAAAATATTTTGGTGTTTGGTTGTCGTCTTTCTGGGTAGTTGTTTTGATATTAATTTGCAGCTGCCTTAGTGTTTCGGTTGGAACGAATATAACATTCCAACATGTCAAAATATTCTTCATTACTGAACATATTGTTGATTAATATTTAAAATAAACAGGAAACAAACTATTTAGTACAAAATTTTAGGCAACATGTTAAATACGCCTCAAATTGTTCAGATAATTAAGAATGACAGTATTCTTAATTGTCGCGTTAGTGTTATATCCATAACAACCTTTCTTCTGTTGTTTTTCAGTTGACTTACGTTTGAAAATCAAACAATTTTCAAAGGCGTCTTCGTAAATCATTAATCTGCTTTTTATTGAGTTATGTTAGTAAATTTACTTATTTACTAGGTTTACCTATTTAATTAAATTATAACAATTTTTTAGGATAATGTTGTAATGTAAAATATCATTTGTAATAATGTGTCGTTTCATTGGTGTGCTCAAAGTTCCTATTTTTTATCGTGAATCTTTACGGAAAATTATGTTAAAAGTAGAAGTCTATTGTTAGACTCCATTACCTACTGCTTTTTGAACACTTTTTTTGTCATTTGTTTTCTGGTATTGGATTTCATAGCCTACCATCCTCAAAACGGAATTTCTCAAAATTCTCAGTGCAATTACAAGATTTCTCAAACATGTTGTACATCATTAGAAAGCTCCTTTCACAGGCTATCACATGAGCAAAATATCCAATATTGCTGCCATAATAAAAGCAAACGTTGATACATGTAGCTCAAAAACAAATGACAATTCAAAGTTGAGAATAGCACAAAAAGATTACTCTCTAAAAATGTCGTGATAATGTGCAAGTCTTAGACATGTCAGATCAACGCTTACTTAGATATTGAAGAAAAAAGAAATCGACAAATTTTGGTTTTTTCAAAATAACTCGAAAAAGAAAAGAGGCAGGGCAAAATACAAGTCATATTTGGAACGAGCATGAAATTCTACAAAATATTGCTAATTTAACCGTCTCCCTATCTCTAATAATAATGGAGATAGCAAATACATTCCCATACAGTTTGGGACACACTATATATATATATATATATATATATATATATATATATATATATATATATATATATATATATATATATATATATATATATATATATATATATATATATATATATATATATATATATATATATATATATATATATATATATATATATATATATATATATATGTATATATTATGGACCTTGGTTTCGGGTTCTAGGGACCCAAATACGCGCTTATATGAAGAAATTTTTTCAAAAGCTTTTCATCGTAACCTCTCTACTCGCGAATTTTCCTAATGAAAATTCGCTAAAACACGGATCTGGTCGGAACCTGATATAAGCTTACATTTAATTTTGCGAAAACATATCGAGACTTGAGCATTATGTAATACCTATACAAGTACTATGTACTTGAACATCCTAAATGTATTTCCTTTGATAGAAATAATTCCAGGACTTTATTAGAGAATGAACAACTGAAGTCCATTAGGTCATCCACATACCAAGTGTTGGCAGACAAGCTAAAGGATAGATAGATATCGTACTAAGTACACACATAAGTGTATACACATTAAACGGATAATGTACAAGCACGCTGAAGGGAGGTCCGGGTCCGGGAGGAGTGCCGGAGTCCCGGAAATGTATAGGGGATTGGGAAAAGTGGTGAGCGAGAGAGGCAGGGTCTGCTACAGCTCCAGCTCCCCGGTTCAGCTCTTTAAATGTCAAAGGTAACTGTGTCCCGTGCTCAAGCGCCTCGCAGATAGCCAGATCCAGCATACAGCGTTGTCAAACATAGCAAAATTTCATCGATCCTAGCATCTTTAAGTTTTTATTTTAAATCAATAGACAATATGCATGGGTTTTCGATTAAATGAATTTAACATTTACCTAATAGATTTTCATACATAGAACATTACTACATGCAAGAAAATACCCAAAAACATATGTAGAAAGACTTAAAAAAAAATTCAAATTATTATCATGTTACCGCGCGAACGTTCTGTTATTGGCCGTGACGTACTTGGACAGTGAATAAATGACGTGTTTACATTTGCCCTATGGTATGATAAGTACGGTCGCTTGTTTCTCAGCATCGTGGTGATGTAAACACAGAGAAGCAAGCTCATTGTCATTGTGACATTACTGTCCAGTGACGTCACAGATTATTCCAACAAAATAGTGGTGTTTGAAATCAATTATGAAATCGCATTTGCAAATATTTTTGCGTCGTTATTTTTGTAGTATGTGAAATATAAAAAAATAAAAAATCATCTTTGTGGGATGTCTGTCAGATGTGATATCAAATTGTTGACCACCAGCTTCCATACAAAAGTACAAATTTTGTTCAAAACGAGCTCTGACATTCTGGAGCATTTGTGGAGTTATTAGACGGCATTCTTCAACAATGCGTCGTCGTAATTCTTCCAGAGACTCCGGTTCTGTTGCGAAAATTCTACTCTTTAAATGGCCCCATAGAAATAAGTCTAAAGGAATTAAATCCGGTGATCTAGGGGGCCACTCAATAGCACATCTACGCCCAATCTATTGCTCTGGAAACTCTCTGTTCAAAAACTCCCTAACACGTTGTGAAAAATGCGGAGGAGCTCTATCTTGTTGAAACACTAATTGATTTTCGTGATAGCGATCACCATTTTCAACAATGTCAATTAGTAGAGGGTAAACGATATATTCTATTAACTCCAAATACGTTTCGCCACTCAAATTGCCATCAAGAAAAATGGTCCGATTAAACGGTCTTCAAAAATCCCAGCCCAGACATTCAATTTCTGTGGAGTTTGAGTGTGGACTTTGTGAAAATTTCTTGGATTATTATCTGCCCAATATCGACAATTATGACAATTGACTGTAGAGTTTAATAAAAACGTACACTCGTCTGAAAAACAGATATTCAACAGAAAGTTCCCGTTATCAGCTATTCGTGCAGTCATAACTTCACAAAACTCCAGCCGCCGATCAAGGCATCTTCATTCAGTTGTACAAGATGAATTTTATACGGGTCAAATTTATGATGCTTCAATATTTGCTGAATAGTTCTTCTTTTGATGTTTGAAACAGTGGCCAATTTTCTCGTGCTCAAAGTTGGGTCTGCAGCAATTTGTCCTAAAACTTCAATCTCAGTAGTCTCATTTCTAACCGGAAATTCACGTTCAGGATCCCGTTTTTTGTTGGCTACTGAACCACTTTGTTGAAACTTTGCAACTAACTCCAAAATGTATTTTCTGTTAACATGTCTGTTCGAATGTCGTTCATTAAACAAATTTGCGGTACGGTTGGTACAGTCATCGTTTTTGAAAAAAGGAGTAACTATTTAAACTCTTTCTTCTACAGAATACACCATTGTGAAATTAATTTTCGGTAGTACTATCAAGTATCAAACCGACCAATAAACTGAAATAATAAACCGCATTTCTCTCATTCCGATGAGAAATGTTCTGATAGTCAATTTTTTGTTTACAAACCAACAAAACATTGACTATCAGCACATTTCTTATCGGAATGAGTGAAATGCGTTTTTGCATCTTCAACTGTGAATAATTTTTAAACGAGTTGATAAAACTTCCAAAAAATTTGTGTGCTGAAATCAGAAAAGAAAGAGCTTTCAAACGGTGTAACACTCGACCCATGTTCCCTATTTAAAATATAAGGGTTGTTATTACAACCCTTAAGGGGTTGATGTGACAAAGTTGAGTTTTATGTCAAAACATGTCCCCCCAATATTAAAATTGACGTGTTTCAGCGTTTCTTAAAAAAATTTCTCTGGACGCAAATCGGTCTGTTTCGTTTTCTATGCGCCACTCTATATATATATATATATATATATATATATATATATATATATATATATATATATATATATATATATATATATATATATATATATATATATATATATATATATATATATATATATACAGGGTGTCACTATTTTTAATGTTCACTATTAGGATTATGTAAACTGTAAGCGATAGAGAGTTAAATTACAAAACAGTTTCGCAATTTAACGACCATTTTGAATATCTAAAGAAACAAAAAAAAATTGACCGTTGGAGAAATATTTTTGAAAAAGTCTGATTTTGAGAACTGTCAATCACTTTTTCTCTATTATAACAATCATTTCAAAATTTGGTAACAGTACATTCTATAACGTTTAGAATTTTTAGCTTTCAGTGAATTTTTATTGTAAGGCATGTTTGTAAGAAAAAAAACGGGACACAGCAAGTGCGTTATGGTAGAGAATTTTTATTAAAATCTGCTCATTCAAAATAGATGAAAAAAGGCTTTGTTTTAATTAGATAGTCCGATTCCCGCGGTCCGTGCCAGTTCTGAGCTGACCTTCAACGTATCGAATTTCGACCACGTAAATATAAGGCATGTGTGTAAGAAAAAAAAAACGGGACGCAGCAAGTGCGTTATTGTAGCGAATTTTTATTAAAATCTGCTCATTCAAAATAGATGAAAAAAGGCTTTCTTTTAATTAGATAGTCCGATTCCCGCGGTCCGTGCTAAATTCGGGGCGCAGCAAGTGCGTTATGGTAGCCAATTTTTAATAAATGCTTCAAATTTGAATAGCTCAATTTGCTATTAACCTATAAGGTTCGTTGGCCAGGAAACTAGTTTTTTCGGGAACATTTTAAGTTTATTTTCGAAAATTTTTTGTACATTTTCAAAATGAAGTTATTTTGATGATATATGGTACATTGTTTCTACTATATATGTTATACTGGTAACCAAATTTCATGCCTGCTTTCTTGAAAAAAAAGACATTTGTTATTAAAAACATTTTTATGAAAATTCACTACCATAACGCACGTGCTGCGTCCAGACTTTTATGATAATAAAAAGAGAGAAATTCTTCAAATGAGCTTGTACTAGGACCTGTAGACTCAATCGTCGACATCTGTTTAAATGAAAAGTAATGTCACAACGAACACTCTGAAATGACATTTCTAGAATAGACCAGAAGTGACAGGTGTAGAATAGTGTAGAATAGTTTAGAACGTCTAGAATATCTAGACTGTAAATAGACGAGCGGTGCGCAGAGTAAGTTAGTTCAGTATTGAATAAGGTGGTGTGAAAGTGATCATAGAGTATAAAGCGAGTTAACAGTAAATGTTGGTGTATAAGAGCGATCATAGAAGGCGATAGTGGATTATAGTTCTATGGACATTTAATAATAGAGAAGAGAAATATTTTAGTTGACACTGGTGTTGGAAAATAGTTGGTAATAATAAATTAGTAGTTTGAAAAGCTGTGTTTTGTTAGTAAACAAATCCAGAACCCCGTGGAACGTAACAGTATTAAGTTTAATAATATGCCATACTAATAGTGTAAAATTCCTATGAAAATTTACTATTATAATGATGACGCACTTACTGCGTCCCTAAATTTTTTATCCAACTTGGAAGTATGTCGACTCCAGATGTGGTGACCTTTAAATATTATAGATAACTTTGCCTATTTCTTGGAAAAAATTAATACACGCTGCAAATCGCACAGAAGTTTTATACTTTTCTGGTTTTCTGAGCAATCAGCAATCCATGATCAAGAACTGTGAAAACGAACGACGCCAACCACAACAAAAACAAAACGAAGTGCTTAATGTGAAAAGGGAGGAACCACTAACTACATCCTGCTGAGCTAAAAAAAACCCTAACACAAATCTAGGTTATGAAAATAACTGGGACAATAAGAAATATACTCGACTTCTACTTCATAACAGAGGATTGCATTGTTGGGCCAAAGAGGGGAGAAATGGAACTTCTAGCTTCTTGTTACATGAGAACTTGTTACTGTCGGAAAATTAATTTCAAAAGACAGTGTTGGAAAACATAGTTGAGGCTGGAAATAACTGGAACTTCACTTCCTTTGTTTACAGAGAGACACAAAGGGTCATCGAAATATAGAACGACATTCTCAGCGAATGAAAATCAAAATCTGCAAACTACCACGATAATATACAAGGAGTCTATCAATAAAAAATCTCGGGACGCAGCAAGTGCGTTATGGTAGCGAATTTTCTTTAAAATATTTTTAATAGCAAATGTCTTTCTTTGATGAAAGCAGGCATCAAACTTGGTTGCCTATATAGTAGAAACAATGTATCATATTTCATTGAAACAAATTTATTGTTTGAAAATATATAAACATTTTTCAAAAGTCTAGATGCAGCAAATATGTTATGGAAGTGATTTTCCATAAAAATGTTTTTCATAGCAAATGCGAGCAGGCATCAATCTGATTACCGGTATAGCCTATGTAGTAGAAACAATGTACTATATTTTATCAAAATTACTTATGGTTTGAAAATATACAAAAATTTTCCGAAAATAAACTTAAATGTTGGTTTTCTATCCAACAAAGCTTACGTTAATAGCAAATTGAGTTATTGAAATTTGAAGGATTTAATGAAACTTTGGTAAATTTGCAGATTAGCGCCCGAACGCTTTTCCACAAATTGTTTTCAGAGACATTACTAGGACCTCACCTGCAGGTTTCTGAACAGTTTTTTGAAAAACGTTCGGGAGCTAAACTGCAAATTTACCGAAAATTAGCTACCAAAACGCACTTACTGCGTCCAGATTTTTTTCTTACAAACGCATCATATTTCGATAAAAAATGCAAAAATGCATTAACGAATTTGTTCTACGAAAATTAGTTTAAAAAAATTATACACCCCTACTCACTCCTGGTCCCGTAACTTTCTTGGGGAGTGTGAACAAGAAATTTTTTTTGGGGTTTGTGGATCCAGAGGGGTCGGGGCCTAGGCAGGTTTCTGAAAACAGTTTTTTGAAAAGCGTTCGGGAGCTAAACTGCAAATTTATCGAAAATTCGCTACAAAAACGCACTTACTGCGTCCAGATTTTTTTCTTGCAAACGCATCATATTTCGACAAAAAATGGAAAAATGCATTAACGAATTTGTTCTACGAAAATTAGTTTAAAAAAATTATACACCCCTACTCACTCCTGGTCCCGTAACTTCCTTGGGGAGTGTGAACAAGAAATTTTTTTGGGGTTTGTGGATCCAGAGGGGTCGGGGCCTAGGCAGGTTTCTGAAAACAGTTTTTTGAAAAGCGTTCGGGAGCTAAACTGCAAATTTACCGAAAATTCGCTACCAAAACGCACTTACTGCGTCCAGATTTTTTTTCTTATAAACGCATCATATTTCGATAAAAAATGCAAAATTACATTAACGAATTTGTTCTAAAAAAATTAGCTAAAAAAATTATGCACCCCTACTCACTCCTGGTCCCGTAACTTCCTTGGGGAGTGTGAACAACAAATTTTTCTTGAGGTTTGTGGATCCAGGGGGGGCTCTAGGCAGGTTTCTGAAAACAGTGTTTTGAAAAGCGTTCGGGAGCTTAACTGCAAATTTACCGAAAATTCGCAACCAAAACGCACTTACTGCGTCCAGATTTTTTTTAAGATAAACGCATCATATGTCGATAAAAAATGCAAAAATGCATTAACAAATTTGTTCCACGATAATTAGCTAACAAAAATTATAGGCCGTTAAACCATAAATTTCACTAAACCTACAAATAAATATCCAAACAGCTACCAAACTTAACTAAACTGACAGCCAAAGCACCAGAGAAAGGGTCTATTTGAAATTGATTTCCTGTAAACGTTTTAGTAAAATGAAGGGCAATGACGGTTGAATCTGAAACTTAAGGGTTTGCAGAACACTCTTCTTGCAACATTTTCTTTTCACAAATGGTATTTGTTTTACATTCTTTGCCTAAACATTGCCAATTTTGACGTTTAATATTGCGAGTTTGACGTTTTGAGGAAAACTCCTATATTTATTGCTTTAACTGCCCATAACTTCTTTGTCTTTAAAGCTATGGACTTAAATTTTGGTACTCTTTATAATACAAACACGCGTACCAAATTTGGTTGCCCTTACTTTGTTATTTCCGGAGATATGAATTTTTTTATAAAGAAAACACAAAATTTTCCGGGAAAACCTGGTCAGATTTTCCTGGCTAACGAACTTATCCAAGCCACTTGCATAAGGAAGGTACTCTGCAAATTTTATCAAGATCGGTCCATTATTTTTTGAGTTATCGGTCGGATATATATATATATATATATATATATATATATATATATATATATATATATATATATATATATATATATATATATACACAGATCTCCCCATAAGCGAATTTTTTTAAAAAAAATTCGCTAATACACCACACTATATAACTATTTTCAGTTTGTCTATATATCTACGTTACTAATAATAAGAAATTACAGAAATAATAAGGTTATCTGAGCCTGTCGACGTTTGTGAACACAATTTATCAATTACTTATATAGTATATAGGGAGGTTAAACAAGCAAAACAACAGGCAACTTCTAGTTTTATAAATAATTAACAAAATCAAGTTAAAACCCCGTGGGGTGTCGTAATAACACCATAGGAAGAAAAAAGTAAAACTTTTGATTGGGAAAATTCGAAAGGGGGCGACCAAGATGTTGTTATTGTTTTAAATGGTTGCAACAACCATTTTACTAATATTGGCAAAACCTTAAATTTATATATTTCTTTTTATTTCTTTATTTACTTGTTACATACACCATACATTCACAAGCATATACAGAGTGTCCCAGGATCAACACATGAATAGCTGGCATGGAATTATTTATTCCACGTACAAAGAAAACCTCTTCAGCTACTCAAAAGCCCTAGTTCTCTAAATCCTATGACAAGGCCAGACTTGAAAAGGTCAAAGCTCACAAAACGCTTCTACACAATCCCAGTCAAGAAAACCGTCAAGCATTTAACGACGCAAGAAACCGCTATGTCCGCATTCTTTCTGAGGCAAAAAACTCGTTTAATAACCACATCAAAAACAAAGTCCTCTTAAGCTCCAGCGGCAGCAAACGCTTCTGGACTCTTGCTAAATCTATTGGCAATAATTTCTGCAAGAGCACGTTCCCACCCCTTGTCTCAGGGGATGAAATTGTTTCTACCGCCCTGGGCAAGGCTGAACTTTTTGCCTCGTTGTTCGTCGGCAATTCTACTCTCAACCCACCTCCAAATGTTCAACCACCAACAGTCCCCAATGTCGCGCATAAAATGACGGATATCATTTTGAAAACTAAAAAGATACGAAAGATGCTCTCTTCTCTTAATACTAGGAAAGCCTCTGGCCTTGACGAGATCCCAGCGATTGTTCCCAAAAAATGCGCACCAGAACTTGCTCCTGTCTTGACTCGTCTGTTTCAGACATCTTACAATAGAGGCATATTCCCTAGTAACTGGAAAACTGCTAGAGTACAACCCGTCCCCAAGAAAGGATCCAAAGCGCTTCCTAGCAACTACAGGCCTATTTCTCTCCTTTCAGTCGTCTCTAAAGCGATGGAAAAGTACATAAACACCGAATTACTAAAATTTCTTGAAAAACACAGTCTAATCCACGACAGGCAGTATGGATTCCGTTAGCGCAGATCAACTACCGACCTCCTTTCCTTTGTCACCCATTTTTGGAACAAGTCTATGGAACTATACTGTGAATCCCAGATTGTCGGACGACAGCACCCTCCACTCAAATATTCAATATTCTAAACCTGTCTCTTTAGCCCAATTAGATGATGATCGCAGACTCATAGAGGGTTCTGTCTCCGTGGATCTCCAAAAAGTATTAGACTGGGGAAGTATAAATCTTGTACAATTTAACCTCACCAAATCACAATATTGCTTTCTTTCTCATAAGAGATACACCAGCCTTAGACCCATCACAATGAACAACCAAGTTATGCAAAGTAATGAGTCCTTTTCATTTGTTGCCATTTTTGTGGATCGAAATTTCAATTGGCACCAACATGTCACATCAATTGCAGAAGCGGCTGCTAAGAAATTAGGTTTCCTCTTCCGGGCTCGCAAATACTTTTCACCAGCTAATCTCTATACCTTAGATACTTCGCAAATAAGGCCAAACCTCGAATACTGCTCCCACAATTGGGGTGCTGCTGCCGCTTCTACACTTGCTATCCTGGACTTCATTCAGAAGTCTATACGTCTCATTGGTGTCCCTACCCTTACCCAAAGGCTGCCATCCCTTGCCCAGCGACGTGCATTGGTGACCTCTTTCACTTTTAAAGATATCTGCACGGACACTGCTCAGAGGAGCTTCCTTCCATAGTTCCTCCACCTGCTGCCACCAACAGATCTACCAGGGCAACAAAGCGAATGCACCCTTTTACTGTCCAGGTCACCAGACATAGAACATCTTTTTATGCCCGCTCTTTTGTCCCGAGGACTTCAAAGTTGTGGAATTCCTTGCCGGCGCATGTTTTTCCTTCTCCTCCGAACCTCCAAACCTTCAAGTCCAGAATTAACAAGTTGCCTCTTTCCTCCTTGTCGACACCCACGATACGATAGTATTTAGGCTGTAAGCCCTCGTGGTGTGTTGTTGAAATAAAATTAAAAAAAACATAATATCCACATTTTCATCCCCAGCCCTTAAAAATATGTGATCGATGCAACTGGAGGTAGTGTCCGTAACTCTAATAGGTGAAGTAACACACGGAGAAAACCCAAAGGATTGTAGTATGTTTATATAGGTTGTAGAAGTGTCCCCATGTACACTGGCAACATTATCACCTATGTCAATGTTAAAGCCTCCCATATTCAAGTCTATATCACCTTTTTGATTATTCTTCAAACATGAATACAGTTCTCGTAAAAACAATTGGCAATCACTAGAAGGAAGTCTGTAAAAACCAGATAAATTTATGATGTTATCCTTGACTTGCATGGTTGTATTTCTAAAAGTTATTTCCGGTAGCTTAACATTACCCACTTCCACCATATTCACCTGATCCTTCAAATACATAACCACCCCATCATTCTGATTAAGCCCACCCTCGCTGTAATGCACCCGAAAGCCATCTATCTTATACTCAGATATGTCACGCACACTCCACGCTTCAGTCAATACTATAACATCTATGTTAGCTCCCTCCATATTATCTAAGAACAAGATTAACTCATTAAATTTTTTTCTTACGCTTCTTATATTTAAATGCATAAAGGATATACCATATAATTATCAGCCCCCAGGAGCGATAAACATTCCTTACTATTATTACATTTCGTCTCAGCCACCCGATCGATACAGTGCAGTATATTCATACTATCAAATTCTCCCATGTTTTACTGAATAAATTTTACTGATTTCTTAATATATTTAAACGGAAAATAAAAAAAGAATGCTCATACGCCTAACAGTTATCTCTCATTATTTATCTTCCCTTGATTTATGCCAAAATATTATCCCCTGTCAAATCGTAAAATCAAAAAAAAAGTCTGGACGCAGCAAGTGCGTTATGGAAGTGAATTTTCATTTAAAAAAATTTAATAGCCAATATGTCTCTCTAATGCAAGCAGGTATCAATCTGGTTACCGGTATGGCCTATATAGTAGAAACAATGTACCATATTTTATCAAAATTATTTATTGTTTGAAAATGTACAAAAATTTTCCAAAAATAAACTTAAAATGCTGGTTTACTAGCCAGCAAACCTTAGGTAAATAGCAAATTGAGTTATTGAAATTTGAGGGTTTAATGAAAATTCGCTACCAAAACGCACTTACTGCATTTCGATTTTTTTTACAAACATTATAATATCTTTATGAAAAATGCAAAAATACAATAAGGAATGTTCAAAAAAAAATTGTAGGTATCACCAACGACTTATGGACCACCCTGTGATTGTCAAAATAATTTTATAAGATGTGGCTCAAGACACCCTATAATTAACGTATACACCCTGTACATATGTAAACAGAAAGTACACCCCGATATGGATTCTAGATGGCCTAGTTTGCGCTTATTTGAAGAAATCTTTTTGGAATTCAAAAGTTGCGGTCTCCTCATTAACAAATTTTTTCTACGAAAATTAGCTAAAAATTATAAAGCGTTAAACCATAAACTTAACTAAAACAACTGCCAAGGCATCAGAGAAAGGCTCTATTTAAAATGAATTTTCTGCAAATATTTTATTAAAATGAAGGGCAATATATATATATATATATATATATATATATATATATATATATATATATATATATATATATATATATATATATATATATATATGAGACATGCTTGGTTCTCGGGTTAAACCGCGTCCAGAATTTATGGAAACTCGACGTTTCGGCTCCTGTTTTGGAGCCATTTTCAAGAGGTAAAGGGAATATGTAAGGACACTCTAAGGCCTCAATCTGCCTACTCCTTAGAGTGATGGACAAAGGTGGGTAAAGGAAAGGAAATATGTAAGGACACTCTAAGGCCTCAATCTGCCTACTCCTTAGAGTGGTGGACAAAGGTGGGTAAAGGAAATATGTCAGGACACTCTAAAGCCTCAATCTGCCTACTCCTTAGAGTGATGGACAAAGGTGGGTAAAGGAAATATGTAAGGACACTCTAAAGCCTCAATCTGCCTACTCCTTAGAGTGATGGACAAAGGTGGGTAAAGGAAATATGTAAGGACACTCTAAGGCCTCAATCTGCCTACTCCTTAGAGTGGTGGACAAAGGTGGTTAAAAGAAATATGTAAGGACACTCTAAGGCCTCAATCTGCCTACTCCTTAGAGCGGTGGATAAAGGTAGGTTGGGTTGATGTAGCTCGATTACGGGGCCTCAATCTGCCTACTCCCCAAATCTCGCCGGAGATCGTCTGTGAGGTCTCAGTGTGTTCAACCCTAGGCCTCAGAGAGATCTGGGCCTAGGGTTGAACACACTGAGACCTCACAGACGATCTCCGGCGAGATTTGGGGAGTAGGCAGATTGAGGCCCCGTAATCGAGCTACATCAACCCAACCTACCTTTATCCACCGCTCTAAGGCGTAGGCAGATTGAGGCCTTAGAGTGTCCTTACATATTTCCTTTACCTACCTTTGTCCACCACTCTAAGGAGTAGGCAGATTGAGGCCTTAGAGTGTCCTTACATATTTCCTTTACCCACCTTTGTCCATCACTCTAAGGAGTAGGCAGATTGAGGCCTTAGAGTGTCCTTACATATTTCCTTTCCTTTACCCACCTTTGTCCATCACTCTAAGGAGTAGGCAGATTGAGGCCTTAGAGTGTCCTTACATATTCCCTTTACCTCTTGAAAATGGCTCCAAAACAGGAGCCGAAACGTCGAGTTTCCATAAATTCTGGACGCGGTTTAACCCGAGAACCAAGCATGTCTCACATTAAAGACCGCGGAAATCTTTCTGAACATATATATATATATATATATATATATATATATATATATATATATATATATATATATATATATATATATATATATATATATATATACTTTATTTGTTTGCTGTACTTTATGTGTTTTTTATTGGTTTACGTGGACTGCAGTTTCGAACCGTCCTGGTTGATCATCAGCACGCTACTCTAGTGCAACATTCCAAAAGATATATATATATATATATATATATATATATATATATATATATATATATATATATATATATATATATATATATATATATATATATATACATACAATATATAAGTAATTAAGAATAATCGGTAGAGTAGGGTGTAGATAAGTGGTGTAGAAGAGACTAAGAAGTTTAGATGTTAAAATTTCCAGACAATGATTTGTTAAAATAGAATAACATGTTAGTTATAAGAATTTGTTATGATGTAAATAAAATAGTATCTATAAATAGGTAAAAGGCGGACTGTCATCGAAACGGAAAGTTATATATGTAGAAATTTTTTGAAAGGAGGTGTCCGATTAGAGATATGTTGTGAATTTGGAGAGAATTTAACTGAGAAATTGTAAGTAAAAGCCAGTTTGAAGAGAATTTAGTAAGGAGAAGACGAGCAGCGTACTTTCGAGATACAAAGTTGGTACAAAAGGAGGAAAAGAAGATGATATAAAATATAATGGGTAACGACTGCTGACGGTTTCTTCCACCAAGTTAAATTGTCATTGGACCCATTGCCACTTTGAAATAGCATCCGAACCAAAGGCGTTTGTTTGGTTTTGATAGTTTTGGAAAGACAAAAAGATACAGAACACAGTTAAAACATTATATATATATATATATATATATATATATATATATATATATATATATATATATATATATGCATAGGTGTGTATACATAAGAAATGTTGAATTGTTATGTGCTCTACTGGAGTGATTTGAATGAATAAATTATCTATCTATCTATCTATCTATCTATCTATCTATTATGAAAATGTAAACCTAGATAATCCTGTCAAAGTTAATTTAAATCTTTTCATATTTTTCGTTGAATATTCGGCAAAAGTCGCATAATCTGATGAGTTGCTAGAACTAAATAAAAAAACTGAAACTTTTGTTCATTGTTATCGAAAGATAGATAGATTCTCAGCGAATGAAAATGAAAATATGCAAACTACCACGATAATATTCAAGGAGTCTATCAATAAATATCACGCTATTTTCAGTTTGTCTATATATTTACGTTACTGTTAAACATAATCACCTGTTAGTTTCCCACGGTGTTTGATAAATTGATATTGGATGGTGTTAATGTTTTTCTTTTATGAAAGGTTTGTGAAAGGGGAAGACTACACCATGTAACAAATGTTCGTAAACCTTTTGTTTGTGTACGGGGTGGGCCCTCCGTCTCCCGGACTCAAACTCACTGTCGCAAAGAAACTTTTCCTATGTCATATCGTTTTGCCGCTAGAGGGCGTTTTTCGAATTTAGTCGATTTCTTTGATGCCCTATAATTGTTTTGTATTTAAAGATAATTGATTTATGAAAAAACTTTCTTGCAGCAGTTTTTGATGTAGAATAATCTGGCGTGTTTTGTTTTTATACAGGGTGATTGAAACAATTTCTATATTTTTTGCTTATGGGACACCCGGTATATTTTTACATTTTCTTGTAGTTACTACATACAGACTTGGAGACTACTTCTCTGGCCTCACTGTGGGTTTTACACAGATCAAAATTGAATTAGTACGAAATCATGACAACTACAAATAAAGATCTGTTGCTATGTTATGATATGATGTTTTAATCAAAAAATTTTTTATCAAATTGAAAATAAAATGAAACACAGATGACAGATGAGGCTTTCAAAATATCTATGTGATGTATGTCAATACTTAACATAAAAATAGAACTAGCCTATAATAACTATGATAACAGTTACAAGAATAAAATAACTAAACAAAAACAGTATAAAAGTAGTCTCTATACAACGAAAATATCGACATACATCAACTCATTATCTTATTACAACTTTTTTGAAAGAATAGTTAAATTTCTTTTCTTTGACTTATTTAATTAGAAAGAAGAATATCTAAGAAAGGGGAATTCATTAAATCAGTTTGCTCGTTTAAAACAAGGTAGTTATTGTCGTGTGTGTGCTTTTTGACTTCTAAAGCTTCAAAAAACTCTAGTTTACGTTTGTCATTATAAAAATGTTGTGGTTCTTTCCGATTATTTACTGTAGGTCTATGTTCGGTATCAATAATATGTTTTGCAAATGTAGATTTGTCAGTGTGGTTATTTCTAAATGCAGAAATATGTTCTTTGTTTCGGGTGTTAAAATTTCTAGAAGTTTGACCTATGTACATTGCGTTACAATGTGTACAAGCTAATTTATAAACTCCAGCTTTTGTCAGGAAACAAGATTTTTCTTTCGCGTTAAATAACAAATCACGTGTCGTGTTGTAAGATTTAATATATTACTATATCTAAATCTAGCACTTTAAGATATAGAAGGCTTTAAAATAAATTAACTCTAAAATCAAGTAGCCATTACAGACCATAGCGGTAATTCTGTAAAGGAAACAAAATTGGCGGCTGTCAAATTGGTCTGAGAGATTTTGAATTTGGCAAACCTGGGCCCATACTCAGCAAATTTGATCAAAATCGGTCCATTATATATATATATATATATATATATATATATATATATATATATATATATATATATATATTGTAAATACCACGTGTATTTATTTTATAATGAATAACAAAAAAAAACAGAACAAATAGGGCACTGACAATAAGCAAAGTTACCTACCTTTATTCTCCAATAATGCAGGAACATAAGCTTCGTTTTTCTGTATTCACACACAACACCTCTAGGGACCTCGTGTCTCCCAAAGGACTTACAAACAAAATGGATATTTAGAGACCTCGTGTCTCTTCAAGGGGTTGAAAGCAATTCGCTTTCTCGAGACCTCTTGCCTCTTCAAGGACTCAAAAACAAGTGGCAGAGGGATGCAAGCTTCTCTCCCTTCTCTCATTCTTCTTCCCCCTCTCTGGTCTTCTGGCGGAAACCATTAGTAACACTTACTCTATGTCAGTGTAGCGCGCGACATTTGAATTTAAAAGTGACAGAACAACGAGCATGAACATTCCGCCCACCAAAATAAGGATTTATTTTCACAATTATATTGTTTCTCAAATAAACAAACAAAACAAAAATTTACAATAAGCACAAAAAACAAAAAACTGAAGCTATTGGATTTATAATTAACTGTACAAAAAATTTCAAGGCAGACGTATTACTGCGATGGCAACAGACATAACTTCGTCAGAGGCCTATCAAAAGTGCCACTACTAGTGCGAACTTGAGCTACCCGAGCTATACCATCACGGCCTGGGTATAGTTGCATAATGCGTCCGAGCTTCCAAACAAGAGGTGACGAAGTCTCATCTTTAATCACAACTAAAGCTCCGATCGGGGGGGACGTTTGCACAGTATCCCACTTACCACGCTGCTGCAGTGTATGCAGGTATTCGTTCTTCCAGCGGCGCCAAAAGTCCTGGTGGATCCTTTGCACCAGCTGCCAGCGTGACAAGCGATTCATACTTAACAAAGTCAAATCAGCATCAGGAGGAGCACCTAACGGTTCCATTGTAAGAAAATGTCCTGGGGATAGGGCTAACAGATCATTTGGATCAGTACTCGCACTACACAATGGTCGAGAATTCAAAACTGATTCCACTTGAGCAAGCAACGTGGACATTTCCTCAAAGGTCAGAATCTGCAAACCGATCACCCTTCGCAAATGAGTCTTGACTGAGCGCACTCCTGCCTCCCACAGACCTCCAAAATGCGGAGCTGATGGGGGGTTGAAATGCCACTTAATGGTACAAGCATCTGCTGCCCCCTTTGCATAGTTTAAGAGCTGCTTATTTGAGCCGACGAAGTTGGTACCTCTATCGCTATACAAATTGTCACATCTTCCTCTGCGAGCCACAAACCTCCGAAGAGCTGCCAAGAAGGCTTCAGCTGAAAGATCAGACACTACTTCCAAATGGAGGGCCTTCGTTGCCATGCACACAAACAAACAAATATATGCTTTCACCTTTCGGACACCTCGATATCTGCCCTGTGTCACAAAAACTGGACCTGCAAAATCAACTCCGCTGTGTGAAAACGGCTTCAACTGAGAAACCCTGGCAACTGGCAAATCAGACATCATCGGTGCCATGGGAGTAGGATTCACTCGAAAGCAACGATAGCACCTTGACAAAACATGATGAATAGCTCTCCGAGGGGACAAAATCCAAAACTGTTGCGAAAGCAAATGAAGCAATGTGCGAGGACCAGGATGAAGATTGACATGGTGTGTGTGTGCAATGATTAACTCGGTGAGACGATGTGAGCGGGGCAACAATATAGGGTGTTTCACTTCAACTGGAACATCAGCTTGACGAAGGCGACCGCCCACCCTGAGGATACCCTCTGTATCCAGAAAGGGGGCTAACTTATTTATTGCCCTCGCACACCTCTCACCTTTAACCAAGGATGCTATTTCCCTTTGAAATACTTCACCTTGAGCACATTTGATAAGCATATGAAGCGCCTCCTGTAATTCGGTGGCTGTCAGAGATGCAGTAGTTCGGTCAGATGGAGACACCCTACAATTTCGCACAAACCGCTGACAATATACAACAACACCCTGAATTTTCCGTAGATGCGAAAAGCGATTCAAAAGTTTACTGAGCCACTCCTCATTTGCCAAAGTAACTAGTACGGGGAGAGTTCGTTGCTCCGCCAGGCACTCTTCTGGCGGCTCAAAACGCAACGACTTGGGCCAATTTTCTCTTGCCAATTTTAGCCAGGCGGGTCCCGCCCACCATAGTGGATGCTCACAAAACCCAGAAGGTAACATGCCTCTCGATGCACAATCAGCTGGGTTTTCTTGTCCACTTACGTGATGCCATGACTCTGGAGGAATCTTCTCTTGTATGCTTGCTACTCGATTCCCAATAAAGGTCTTCCACCTATTGGAAGATGATTTTATCCAGGCAAGTGCCACCATAGAGTCTGACCAAGCATACATAGAGTTAAACTCAAAACGACCTTCATACACCCGACACACAAATTCCAGAAGCTTTGCCAACAATAAACACCCACACAATTCGAGACGTGGAATCGATATTCTTTTTAAAGGTGATACCTTGGACTTGGCACACAGAAAATTGATCCAAACTTGACCCTCCTCTGATACTTGTCTTAAGTAAACAACTGCAGCATACCCTCGCTCCGATGCATCACAGAACCCATGGAGTTCTGTACTGATGATATTATCGTGTTTTACGCCTCTGGGAATTGATAAACCTGCTAGCGCACTGAGTTGTGATTTATACTGAGACCACTGACCAACAATATCCTTTGAGGGCTTATCATCCCATCCCACTTTTTGCTCCCACAAGCACTGCATAAGATATTTTGCCAACAGGGTAACAGGAGACAAAAAACCCAGGGGGTCATAAATTCTTGCCAATTCCGAAAGAAGATTTCGTTTTGTGCACGGACGATCAATAGGTTCTACATTAAAAGAGAATGTATCACCTATGGGACACCACTGCAATCCTAAAATTTTCAACACTGATGGATCATTTAAATCTAACGATCGAGGTTGCTGACTATCAGCTGATACTGTGGACAACAGTTTCGAATTATTGCTGGCCCACTTCTTCAATTCAAAACCCCCCTTAGCAAACAACCCAATCAATTGCCGTTGCAACTCAAAAGCCTCTGACAATGAGTCGACTCCACTGACTACATCATCCACATAGAGATCGGACCGAACTAGCTTTGCTGCCAATGGAAAAGATGATTCCTCATCATCACAAAGCTGCATCATTGTTCGGATTGCTATGTGTGGGCTTGAGGAGACCCCATATGTGACAGTATTAAGGCGATATTTCTGTACAGGTTCCCCCTTTGAGAACCTCCAGAGAATTCTTTGATAATCCCTATGATTATCTACAACCAAAATTTGTCGATACATTTGCCGAATGTCAGCAGTAAATGCAATTTTGTTTGAGCGAAATTTCAACAACACAGTGGCAATATCTGTCTGCAACTTCGCTCCCACTAACAACGTATCGTTCAGAGATACACCATTCGTACTTTTGGAACTAGCATCAAATACCACCCGCAGTTTGGTCGAAAGGCTGTGAGGACGCAACACACAATGATGGGGAATATAGTATGCATCAGATGGTTCCACAGCTACATCTGATACCAGAGACATATGGCCAGACTCATAATAATCCCTGATAAACTCCGAATAGGACTTGTGCAACGCTGGATCCCTACTAAGACGTGCTTCCAGGGAGTAAAACCGCCTCAATGCAACACTGAAAGATTCTCCCAAACACGGAGTACCCTCACGAAAGGGCATATTTAAAATATATCTCCCAGCACTATTTCGGTGCTGAGTCTTCTTGAAGATTTCCTCACATTTTTTATCTTCCGGAGACATAACTAAACCTTGTGGTACCTGTTCCAAGCTCCAAAACTGTTTCAAGGTATGATCCAAGTCGACCAACGTGCATAAACTATTCACAACAGAATGAGACTTTGACTGTTCTACACTGCCCATAAGCACCCAACCAAAAACAGTATTGATGGCCACTGGTGCACCTCGAGGCCCTCTCTTTATTCCAGGTCTAACCACATGAGCATAAACGTCAGTACCCAACAAAATTTCAATGTCCCCTGGTATACCAAACTCTGAATCTGCCAACTCTAAGTTCTGAATATGTTGCCAGTGGCACTGCTCAATTTTAGCAGAAGGGATCTTGGAACAAATGTTCGGAATCACAATCATGTCCAACTCTAACTTTGTTGGCTCATAAATGGACTCTACTCGACATTTGAGAGTGCCTTGGCTAGCAAGCGAGCTCATTTGGTTCAAGCCTTGAACCATCACTGAACGAGATGAGGTGTTGAGCCCCAATTTTTCAACACACTGCTGCGAAATGAAATTAGCCTCACTCGCACAATCCAGGAGAGCTCGACATCTCCTAACCTTTCCATTTTTATCTCGTACTAATAGCATTATAGTTGCCAGTAACACGGACTGTTCCCTTTTTACCACACTTGCCAACACACGCAATTGCTCTGCACCTTGTGGCTCTTCCACAGGTGGCTTGTTTGAGTCACTCTCATCTCCCGATGCCGGTGCTTTTGGGAAGTGCAATAATGTATGATGGTGTTTATTACATACACGACAACTTGATGACTTGCACTCCCTGCTGGCATGCGAGTTTGATAAACAGTTAAAACAAAGATTATTCTTTTTTGCGAACGTATACCGTTTATGAGAGGATAAAGATAGAAATCCATCACACTTGAGCATGGGGTGCTCCTCCTTACAATAAGCACATACAAGCTTTGTGCTGGTAACAAAGGACGAAGCGGGCCTAGCAGTGGTTGCTGAAACATGCTGCCTTCTATTAGTCACATAATTGGAAGTTAAGGCAGTTGTCTCCATTGCTTTACACTGCTTTTCCAAGAATCTACATAAACTACTAAAACTGGGAATGTCCGATTCGCAAAACTCAAGCTCAAATTTTTGCTTAAGACTCATATCCACCTTTTGCAGCAACATGTTGAATTTAGTGAAATCCCACATGTCATGTTCAAACTGCTTCAACGCTTCCAAATTTTCACTGAATACAGACAACAACGTTCGTAGGGAAGAAGCAGATTCACTATTTGCTTTGGGGGCCTGTACAATACCCTGCCAATAATTGGTCAACAAAACCCGGGTATTGTGATACCTTGAGACCAGAGACTTGAATGCAATCCCATAATTGCTTCCCGTTAGCGGTAAATTCTTGATTAGGCCAGCTGCATCCTTCACTAACGAAGCACTCAAATATTGGAACTTTTCAATATCTGACAATGATTCGTTCTCATGAATCATTGTTTTAAACAGATCATAAAAGGTTGGCCAGTTTTTCCAATTTCCATCGAATTTTGGCATTTCGATTTTCGGTAACCTCAAATGTCTGTTTAAATTTGAAGTTGACATAATCGCGTTTGCGTTCGTTACTTCCTTTTCACTGAGAGATCGAGCGTTCGATGATTTGACAGAACACCGCGACTTACTCGATGCTCGACTCGATTTCGAACTACCGTGAAAAACGGATCGAGCTTGATTCTCAGCGGCTTTATTTGCATAACCTCTCAGTTCTCGATAGATAGTTTTTATAGAGTATTGCAGTTCATCGAATTTGTTCTGCATTTCATGCTCGCTCTCCAACTCTGATCGATCAACTACCGACACGATGTCCAAATGCAATGAATCAAATAGATTGACCAACTCATTCAACGCCTCAAAACGAACCTCAAATCTATTCAACCTATCTAAATCCACTACTGCGTCTATTTTGACCTGTTGAGCCACGTGCAATATGGCTTCTACTCGTCTATAAACGCTTTCGCGCTTATTTTTTAGCTGAATCAACTCCATTGTTCAACGCAAAAAAATTCCTAAACGCGATTTAAACAATATGCAAACGTGATTTCAACAATATGCAATTCGAGTATGTACCTAGTTATATACAAGCAATAACGTCACCTTGAAATTAAATGACTCAACACGGCAATAAACAATTACAAATTTACTAGACTAAAGGAAACAAGTAAAATTACTTCAAAAAATGGACTGTATCAACTAATAACAAAACAAACAACTATAAAAATCCGGTCGATGGGCCAAATGTAAATACCACGTGTATTTATTTTATAATGAATAACAAAAAAAAACAGAACAAATAGGGCACTGACAATAAGCAAAGTTACCTACCTTTATTCTCCAATAATGCAGGAACATAAGCTTCGTTTTTCTGTATTCACACACAACACCTCTAGGGACCTCGTGTCTCCCAAAGGACTTACAAACAAAATGGATATTTAGAGACCTCGTGTCTCTTCAAGGGGTTGAAAGCAATTCGCTTTCTCGAGACCTCTTGCCTCTTCAAGGACTCAAAAACAAGTGGCAGAGGGATGCAAGCTTCTCTCCCTTCTCTCATTCTTCTTCCCCCTCTCTGGTCTTCTGGCGGAAACCATTAGTAACACTTACTCTATGTCAGTGTAGCGCG
Source organism: Tillus elongatus (assembly GCA_964006375.1). Taxonomy (NCBI): domain Eukaryota; kingdom Metazoa; phylum Arthropoda; class Insecta; order Coleoptera; family Cleridae; genus Tillus; species Tillus elongatus. The sequence goes on along the minus strand of OZ023263.1, from coordinate 245,254,432 downwards.
CGACATTTGAATTTAAAAGTGACAGAACAACGAGCATGAACATATATATATATATATATATATATATATATATATATATATATATATATATATATATATATATAACTTTATATATATAACTTTATATATATATATATATAACTTCCTTTTGTAAGTGGATTGTAAAGGTTCGTTAGCCAAGAAATTTGGCCCAGGTTTTCTCGGAAAATTTTGTTTTCTTTCGGGAAAAATTTACATCTCCGGAAATAACAAAGTAAGGGCAACCAAATTTCGTACGCGTGTTTTTTTAACCATGTACCAAAATTTAGGTCTTTAAGTTTAAAAAAAAGTTATAGGCATTTAAGAAAAAAGTTAGGGGTTTTCCTCCAAACGTCAATGTCGCGATTTGAAACGTCAAAATTTGCATCATTTAGGCAAAGAAGCCGAAACAAATACGGGTTATGTAAATAATATGTCGCAAGAATAGTGTTCTAGCTTCAACCGTCATTGCCCTTCATTTCACTAAAATATTTACAGAAAATTAATTTCAAATAGACCCTTTCTCTGATGCTTTGGCGGCAGTTTCAGTTAAGTTTATGGTTTAACAGTCTAGAATTTTTCGCGATAATTTTCGTAGAAAAAAGTCGTTAATGAGGAGACCGCGACTTTTGAATTTTAAAAAATTTCTTCAAATGAGTGCAAAGTAAGCCTCCGTAGAATACATATCCGGGTTTAGTTTCAGTTTTTATCTGTTTACATACATACAAGGTGACGCATTTCTACGGTAAAGCTTAATATAGTTGTTATTATACAAGATACGAAAAATTGTATACGTTAATTATAGCGTGTCTTGTGCTGCATCTTATAAAATTATTTTGACAATCACAGAGTGACTCATAAGTCGTTGGTGGTACCTGCAATCTTTTTTTGAACATTCCTTATTGCATTTTTCATCGAAATATGATGAATGTTTGTGAAAAAAAAGTCGAGACGCAGCAAGTGCGTTTCGGTAGCGAATTTTCATTAAATGCTTCAAATTTCAATAACTCAATTTGCTATTAACCCAGGAAACCAGTTTTCTCCGAAACATTTTAAGTTTATTTCCGGAAAATTTTTGTACATTTTTAAACAATAAGTTATTTTGATAAAATATGGTACATTGTTTCTACTACATAGGTTATACCGGTGACCAAATTGATGCCTGCTTGCATTAAAGAGACAGATTTGCTGTTAAAAACATTTTTATGAAAATTCACTTTTATAACGCACTTGCTACGTCCAGACTTTTCTAAATTTGAATTAAGTTTTCATTTCGAAAGCTTTTGTAACTTTAATGAAATTTGTAATACAGGTTTCTTTTAAATACTTACATTACCTCGATATACTAAATTTTAATTTTCTAGCTTCATAGAAAAGTGAGTGTTGGGCATTTGTATCCAACCGATAACTAAAAAAAATTTTTTTTTTGATTAGAGTTTTGACTTTGAGAACTGGCTCATTCAGTCACTGTCAATCTTTAAAATGAACAAGGATGCATCTGACCTTGCTTTGCATTATGGCAAAACCTGTCTTAAGAATGCTAATCTAACAAGCTCTTTAACTTTTTTCTATTATCTTCTTTTATCTCCCTATACACTTGCTGTTTACTAAAAATATATATTAATATTAAAACTTACATACCTACATATCCACTCACACACATACGCGAGCGCATATACACTCATGTATACGCACCCACGTCCAGTACTTAACACTAGGCGCAGGACAGAAAACGCACATTATCTCTTCATGTGCACGTACACACACACATACATATGAACGCACACATCTACGCTACAAGTTGTTGCAGGAGAAACACTGGGACACTTTTCACACCAATGGAGCCTGTCATGGTGACTTTTTATTAACATACTGGGGAGGCTGCGGTCAAAAGAGGTTAACACAAGGAAAGACACAAAGGAACTTACTTTTATCTCTCTGACTACACATCAACCTGCTAAGTTTATTTAGTATCCCTTAAGATTATATAGTATATTGTCACTAGTATAATATTTATTGGAACAGTCCAATTTGCAGAATATCATCGTTTTACTAAGAGCTATATAAACCCAGCTAACCTTGAGTCTTTAACAAAACACATGAAAGCTACCATGACACTTTTATTACAAACAGCTTCATACATAAGTGATGTCACATCAAGTGGAAAGGAAACATTGTATTCTATCAAATTACAAAATAATATTTTTCTTTGTTCATGATGTATAATACAGGAAAAAATCAAATGATTTAAATCAGCTGGGCTGTTATTGTCACATGAGCAAAATGGATGATCTTCAACTTTTATTTAATACAAATGAGACTTAAAAGCACCATGGAACTAAAAAAATAATTCACCGATTTCGATTAAACTCGGCAAGTTCCTTTCTTTTTTTAATGGCTTGGATGAGTTCGTTAGCCAGGAAAATCGGACAAGGTTTTACCGGAAATTTTTGAGTTTTCTTTCGAAAATAATTTTTTTCTCCAAAAATTGCAAAGCTATTTTGATGAAATTTTGTGGATATGTTGTCTTGGGTAAGGCCTTATTACGTACCAAAATTCAAGTTTCCACATTTATAGAAAATTGAGTTATTCAAATTTTGAATTAAAAATATTTTTTCCGAAAATTAGAAAGTTATTTTAATGAAATTTGGTGAATATGTTTCCTTGGAAAAGGTCTTACTAAATACCAAATTTCAACTTTCTAAGCTTATAGAAAGTTGAGTTATTCAAATTTGAAGCATTTAATAAAAATTCACTACCATAACGCACCTGCTGCGTCCCGAACTTTTTTGATAATAGAGAGATATAGATGGTAAAACTTTCGAAAAAATTCTTTAAATAAGCGTATATGAGGACTTTTACAGTTCAAGGTCGGTTTAAATTTAAAGTATTAATTTTAGTAATATAACGTATTAATATAGTGTACAATTCTCATGAAAATTCACTACGATAACGCACTTGCTGCGTCCAGAAATTTTTATGATATAATGTGACCCACTTAACCAATACTGTCGGACAGCGTGTCAAACAATGTTATTCCAGTTTATCGCATCCTGGCTTCTGTTTGGAATGAATTATTCAAACTATACAAATTCTAACTTGTTAATGTGGGTGTACTATATTTCTTCTTTGATTAATTGATCTCCGGCCATACATATTATTCAAACACATTTATTTGAACAGTCTCATATGTATATAGGTACATAGAATGTGCGTAAACAAACTCGTGAGCAAGGGGAACCGGAGAAAAATTTCATGTGGATCGATTACTTTCTGAATGACGTCATAGACCTCCCGTGACGTCATTCCTGGAAGATGTTTCCATCACTCCGTATTCATACGCGTCCATTAACTCCGGGAGAAAGATCTTTTGTTAAGGAGAATAGATTCCAAGACTATTCATGGTATCCTGACTTCGAATCTTATTTCTTGGAGGAATGTGGGGTCGGATGAAATTAATGAAGCATTTAAATAACGGGTGTTCCAAAAATGCTGGAATTGGTGTCGCCTTTTAAAAGTATCTTACTCTAATTATAAACCTGGCTACTTCCTTTAAAAGGGAAAATATACAGTACGCGCTTAAAGTATGGAATAAAAGAAGTAAAAGCGAAATAATTTTCTTGCGAAAATCCTCGAAAACGTCGATTTTATTTGATAAAAATACACATTTTTGTATAAAAGTCGATTTTCCACCATCATTTGTTTTAGAATAATGACGTCATTAACGTTTTAAGCAAATTTTCATTAAGAAAAATTCGCTAATCGAGAGCTCAAGATGAAAAGCTTTTGAAAAAATTTCTTCAGATGATCGCGAATTTGGGTCCTTAAAACCCAAAACCAAGGTTCGTTTATATTTTTATATGTATATGTATATATATATATATATATATATATATATATATATATATATATATATATATATATATATATATATATATATATATATATATATATATATATAGGGTAATTCCGGGGGAGATGCCCATAAGGTAGAGATGACCATGTCTTGTGGTTCGCGATACCGAAAACAGATGGCAATACCAGTTGTTGCGCTGTGTTTAGTTATGGTGTATTGTTAGATTTACACGTGTGATTGTAACGTTATTGTTATAAAAAGTAAGAAAGTTTGACCGTAATTATATTTGTATATGAATAAATTTGGCTCGTCATTACATATCCTAGTGCCATAAAATTATCATATGTTTTTTATTCAATATTTCTGTCGGAGCCGGTATTTAAAGTATCAACAACGCTGTCTAACCTAAAACTGTAAACTCAATACTTTAATTTGACTAAAATATTGGGTGGGCCATCTCTCCCGCTATATTGGGAAAGATGGCCATACCATAGTATGGTATGTCAATATAGGTATTATATTGATGATCTAGGTACTGTAATATTTCATAAGTAACCAGCATCTTTTATTTATTATAGATGCCTAACAAATACGTTAGAAAACCAATCGCAAGTCGCGGTAACTGGAGACAAGAAGACTTAGTGCAGGCTATGGATGCAGTTGGATCTTGAAATATATCTGTTAGACAAGCTGCTTTCGAGTTTAATATGCCAAGAAAAACTTTGGAGAGAAGGATAAAAACTAACAATAGTGAGAAAGGTCACATGGGTCCCAGTTGTCTATTTGGAAAAGCTAACGAAGAAAGATTGTCACGTCACATATTAATGATGCAGAAATGTGGTTTTCCTTTAACCAGAGACGATGTAAGGTCAATTGCCTACAAATTTGCCGTTCAACTTAACATTAAATATCGCTTTAACGAGGAAACTGAGAAAGCAGGCTATGACTGGCTTGCATTGTTCCTGTCGAGAAATCCTCCAATTAGTGTACGTAAAGCCGAAGGTGTTTCACTGGCTCGCACAAGTGCTATGAACCGCGGTGAAATTGCGGAGTATTTCAATTTACTTCAAACTGTAATGGACGAAAACCAACTCTTTGATAAATCAGCCAATATTTTCAACATGGATGAGACTGGACTACAGTTGAACAATCGCCCTAATGAAGTGTTAGCAGCAAAAGGGTCTAAAGTTGTGTCCACAGTAACATCCACTGAAAGAGGTGAAACAATCACTCTAATAGCTTGCTGCCACGCAGAAGGCAAATTTCTTCCTCCAGCTGTCATAATGATAGGCAAGAATAAAAAAAAATGAATGGGAAGACAATCTACCACCAGCATCGATGCTTTTTATATCACAAAAATCGGCATACGTTAATTCAGAAATTTTTCTTCGGTGGCTTACTGAGCACTTTCTTCCAAGAAAACCACTGGGGAAGGCGTTGTTGATTCTAGATGGACATACCTCTCATGTAAACTCTGTAGAAATGCTTGAGTTTGCTCATTCAAATGATATTATTTTGCTATCTGCCTAGCCATACGACTGGATAGGTGTTTTTTTAGATCCCTTAAAACGCATTTCTATGAAGCCTGTCGCCCTTGGTTGAAGCAACACCCTGGAAGACGACTAACAAGACTTCAGTTTGTTGAATTAGTGCAAGCAAGCTGGGGAAAATCCGCTACCACCCAAAACGCAACTTCAGGTTTCAAGTCTACAGGTATAATGCTATTTAACCCTTCAGTGATTCCAGATTATGCATTTGTACCAGTCCAAAGTAACTCAAAACCAAGTTCTACTTCGGACGAGACAATTACTTCTGAATCACGCTCTCCAATTCAACATACTTCTCAACAGAGTTCTTCTGCTGACAATGAGACACCATCAAAATTCCCCAAGGAATTGTCACATGTTTTAGAAAAAATTAACATTGTACGAAAGCGTGCCAAACAAGTTGTTACTATTTTGACGTCGCCAGAGCACCTTGACAAGTGCAAAGAAAAAGATACCAAGAAGGGTGCAGCTCAAAAGAAAAGAGAGGCGGCTGGATTGAAAAGAGCATTGAAAAACTCAACTTTAGAAAAAAAAAAAAAGAAAAAAATTGAATATTCATCCTTAAGTAGCGAAGGAGAAATTGAACTAGAAAGTGATGAATCATCAGAATGTGAAGAGTTTAATGAAAATGAATGCGTGGGGTGCGGCGAGGATTACAACCAAACAAATAAAAAAGTGGACTGGATTCGTTGCGTCAGGTGTCATTTACGGCTTCATGACTTGCACATCATATGAAAATTTTTGTCAGCCATGTGGAAACTCGAATTGGAAGGGCAAACAGAAGAAGACACATGAGGTTTTATAAGTTCTAAGTTGGCTATCTCACCCACTCTTATATGGCCATCTCACCCGAAAGCTTTGGAAAAGATGGCCAATGGTTTGGTTTTTTTTGTCCATTTTTCGGTTACTACTAAGGCGTAAATTTGAGTTTTTTTAGTTTATTGCAGTATCTATATGCCTAAGTGTGAATTAAAAAATAAACCAAAAATTTCTTTGTGTTTATACTATTTAATTATATAATAAATCAATACTAACGCCATCTCCCCCGGAATTACCATATATATATATATATATATATATATATATATATATATATATATATATATATATATATATATATATATATATATATATATATATATATATATATATATATATATATATATATATATATATATGTATGTATGTATGTATGTAAAATACTAAACTGATTTCAATCAAACTTGGCAAAAATCTTGTTGGGCGGAAAACTTTTTTAAAACGCTATATTTTTTAAATTATTGAAGTTAGTGGAATGGAATTTTTCACATTTACAGAGCATTGAAAGAGCTTCCCATATATTAATTTTAAGGCGTTTCTCTCAACACAAATTTAAGTTATCCTGAATTAAAGAAAAGTGACCCCGGATATGTGTTCTAGAGTGCCTAATTAGCACTCATTTAAAGGATTTTTTAAAATTCAAAAGTCGGGATCTCCTTATTAGTGAATTTTTTGTAAGAAAATTCACTAAAATGTTGGATCTAGTAACTTATCTATCAGTATCGTTCTCATTTTGTGAGCAGGTTTGTCGCATGCTAAAATTTAGCGCTTTTGAAAGCAAACATTGTCCCGGTATTATAAAAGAAATGGGCCAGATCCGACAATCTACAAAATTGTTAGTTGATTGTACATATGTCTCCATCTATAACATTTTGTGTTTACTAGAGGTGTTGTGAAAATATACTACCTGGTTCCGCACCGAGATGGCGCCGCTGTCTGTGTTCTGACATGTTTCAATAATACTTGTAACTTCATTGTTTAGATTTTTATCGACCATTTATTTAAATAGCATGGCAGAACAGGCAACATCATCTGTCTTTGTCCAACATTGTAGATATTGCATTAAAGAATTTGAAGTGATGTCGAGGATTATTTTAATTTTAATTTGGAATAACTTTATTTTTCTTTGATCAAGAAACTTGAAAATTGGTATAGAACCTATGTTCTTTTAAGTTGTAAATTTTCGTTTCAATCACTTAAAGAATTTGAGAGATATTGCATTTTAAAAATATTTTTTAATTTTTTGTTAAGAACAATTGGGCGTTAAGATCTGATAAACGAACTCATCCAAGCCATTAACAAAATAAGGGTAATTCCCAAATATGATCCGAATCAGTGAAGTATTTTTTGAGTTATGGGTTGGATTTATATATATATATATATATATATATATATATATATATATATATATATATATATATATATATATATATATATATATATATATATATATATATATATATATATATATATATATATATATATATATATATATATATATATATATATATATATATATCTATATATATATATATATATTAAACATGGTTAGGAATAACCCAACAAGGGTCATTTCTTGTTTACAATTGACCATAAGTCTGCTAACCTATCTCAGGTAGATAGCGTAGGAAAATTCGATATTTATTCATGGCAGTTCTTCTATAGACTCCAAATAAGCAATACGCTTGTGCTAGCATAATCACTACTCATTTCGTAGAGTTCTCATGGACTCTAAAGCATACCATAATATAAGTAATTTTGTAAAGTTACATTTGTTATTAAACGTTAAGTGTTACTAAAATCAGCGTTTAATTTAACAAAACATAATCAGGTCCTTCGAGCTAATTAAAAAGCAAAAACAAATAAAATGTGGTACATCAGTACAAAACGTAATTAAACATATATATATATATATATATATATATATATATATATATATATATATATATATATATATATATATATATATAAACATTTTTGCTGACCATGGAAATTGGATCCAGAGGCCCCAATTCGCGCTCCTTTGAAGAAAATTTCCGAAAGGCTCATCGTCGATACCTCTCTATTAGTGAATTTTCTTAATGAGAATTCACTAGAAGAAAGTACAAAGTCAAACGCAAATTAAATGCAAACCACTCATAATTTTATTATTATTAATGCAACCAAGTTACATAAAAACGAATATCCTTGGATATATTAAACCATCATAGTAGGAACATATGTAAGATTATTAGAGTTTGACGTTAGACTTTGATATTTATTTGACTTTTAAACATGTAAGCAATAACTTAATTATAGTGTTTCTTAATGCTTGCAAACGCAAGCAGAATACGCTGTAGAGAATAAACTTATATAAGCATTATCTTGTTAGCTGAATAATATAAAAGATTAATGCACTTATATCGCCTGGATATAGCAGCCAGGTCAAGGCAGGCAAATAAACACATTGTTATGTGGTTCTTTAAAAAAATTAGACCATGTAGTGAAATTAGGTTAATTGGAGCGTGGCTTTAAGCGAAATCGAATTTAATTAAACATTTCTTAAATTAACCCATTTTAGTACATTTTCATTTTCATTAAGAAAATCACTAAACAGAGGTAACGACTTCCGGAAAAAATCCAAATGAGCGCGAATTAGTACCCCTAGGAACCGTATCCAAGGTCCTTTTGAATTTTTAGACGTTTTCTTTTTATTTATTTTTATTTCAACAACACACCACGAGCGCTCAAAGCCTAAATACTATCGTACCGTGGGTGTCGACAAGAAGGAAAGAGGCAACTTGTTAATTCTGGAGTTGAAGGTTTGTGCCGGCAAGGAATTCCACAACTTGGAAGTCCTGGGACAAAAGAGCGAGCATAACAATATGTTCTATGTCTGGTGACCTGGACAGTGGAAGGGAGGAACTATGGAAGAAGGCTCCTCTGAGCAGTGCCCGTGCAGATATCTATAAGAGAGAGACAGAGAGAGAGAGAGAGAGAGAGAGAGTTCACCAACGACACGTCGGTGGGCAAGGGATGGCAGCCTTTGGGTGATGATAGGGTCACCGATGAGACGCATAGCTCTATTTTCAAATATTTTTTGCATCGTTACTTTTGTCGCATGTGAAATGAAAAACATATTAAAAATCATCTTTTTTTTAAATTTCAACAACACACCACGAGGGCTCATAGCCTAAATACTGTCGTACCATGGGTGTCGGCAAGGAGGAAAGAGGCAACTTGTTAATTCTGGACTTGAAGGTTTGAAAGTCCTCGGGACAAAAGAGCGGCCATAACAAGATGTCCTGTCTGGTGACCTGGACAGTAAAAGGGTGCATTCGCTCTGTTCCCCTGGTAGATCTATTGGGGGCAGCAGGTGGAGGTACTATGGAAGAAAGCTCATCTGAGCACTGCCTCTGAGCAGAGAGAGGGAAAGAGAGAGAGAGAGAGAGAGAGGTAGGTCACCAACGAAACGTCGGTGGGCAAGGGATGGCAGGCTTTGGATGAGGGTAGGGTCACCGATGAGACGCATAGCTCTCTTCTGAATGGAGTCCAGGATAGCGACTGTAGAAGCGGCAGCGGCACCCCAGATGTGGGAGCAGTATTCGTGGTTTGGCCTTATTTGTGAAATATATATGGTATGGAGATTAGCTGGTGAAAAGTATTTGCGAGCCCGGAAGAGGAAACCTAAATTCTTAGCAGCCGCTTCGGCAATTGATGTGACATGTTGGTTCCAATTGAGATTTCGATCCACAGAAATGCCAACAAGTGAAAAGGACTCATTACTTTGAATAACTTGGTTGTTCATTGTGATGGGTCCACGGCTGGTGTATCTCTTATGACATAGAAAGCAAGACTGAGATTTGGTGGAGTTGAATTGTACAAGATTTCTACTTTTTTTATTTACTTTTTACTTTTAGTGAATTTTTATTAAAAAAATTCACTAATAGAGAGGTATCGATGGTGAGACTTTGCAAAAATTCTTTCAAATGAGCGCGAATTATTATTATTGTTAATCATTGGAAGCATTTACGATTATATATAACCCTATTGTAATTTATTATCATTTATCACCTCTGTAGTATAATTATTTTTTTCCTTACAACTCGAAGCGTTTTTAGTCAATTGTTGTTATTAATAGTCAATAGTTTCTTTCCGAATACACACAGCTTCCATTGTCTTCTGCTTCTGCCGCTGTTACAGTCCTTTTATTTACAGGTAGAGTTGTAACCACTCATACAGCCAGTGTTTTTTAACCACGTGGCTGGGGGACTGGCCGAATTCATTCCCAGTTGCTGTTGATTTACTCATATTCTCTTAATATGTTTGAAGATGTGGTGTCTACTTCATTCCAAGTCACTATTAACCGACTATTTATGAAATCAAATAAGTAAATTAAATCGATTGTCATAAAATATGTAGTGTATTAAGACAAGGGAAAAAGAAATAAAACATATATAACTGTGCACATTTTGATTATATTTTAGGGTGCTTGAGAGAGGTATTGTCACAGCATAATATCTTATTAAAGTTCATTTGTAAATAGGTTTAATTTTTATATGTTTATATATATATATATATATATATATATATATATATATATATATATATATATATATATATATATATATATATATATATATATATATATATATATGATAACTCAAAAAATAGTTAACCGATTTCGATGAAACTTGGCAAGTGCCTGTCTTTTATTAATGGCTTGGATGAGTTCGTTATCCAGAAAAATCAGACGGGGTTTTCCGGAAAAATTTTGAGTTTTCTTTCGAAAAAAATATTTTTCTCCGAAAGTAACAAAGCTGTTTTAATGAAATTTACTATATATGTTGCCTCAACCTTACTACGTACCAAAATTCAACTTTCTAAGTTTAAAGAAAATTGAGTTATTCAAATTTTAAATTTTCTTTCGAAAAAAATGTTTTTCTCCAAAAATTACAAAGTTATTTTAATGAAATTTTGTGGATATCTTGCCTTAGGAAAAACCTTACTACGTATTAAAATTAAACTTCCTAACTTTATAGAAAATTGAGTTATTTAAATTTGAAGCATTGAATAAAAATTCACTACCATAACGCACTTGCTGCGTCCCGAGTTTTTTTATATATAGAAACTTTGCACACATCCTTATTTTGTCAATATCACGGACGAGTTCGTAAACCAGCTATAACGAACATTTTCCCCCCGGAAAAATACGCAAATATTTTTGAAAGCGCTATACTTTTGAAAATATTAGAGTAACTGGAATGGCACTCTTCATGTAACGGGTGGGCCATTTACGATTTGGAATTTGAATCGGCTATAAACAAAAATCTAATGAATATTTTTTCAAAGTTATGAGTTTATTAGAAAGATTGAACATTTCCATTTAGGAATGGAATACAACATCATTCAAATGACTGCCACGGTTAGCCTTACAGTACCCCATTCGATCAGTCCATTTGTTCAATACATTTTGATTGTTTGGGCCTTTATTTCGCCAATGGCAACTTCAATTTCATTTCTAAAGTCGTCAATCGTCTCTGGATGGTTTGCGTAACACTTGTCCTTAACGGCTCCCCACAAAAAAAGGTCCAACGGAGTCAAATCGTAGCTTCGAGGTGGCCAATTGACATCAGCATTTCGGCTGATTATGCGATTTTCGTAAACAATGCGCAAAAGATCGATTGTTACGTTGGCTGTTTGGCACCTTGCGCCGTCCTGTTGAAACCAAATGTCGTTTATGTTATACTCTTCAATTTTGGGAAACAAAAAATCTCTTAGCATGGCGCGGTAGCGAACGCTGTTCACCGTAACGGCGTTTCCTTGCTCATTTTCGAAGAAAAATGGCCCAATAATGCCGCCAGACCCAAATCCGCACCAGACAGTCAATCGTTGTGGATGCATTGGTTTCTCCACAATGACGTGTGGATTTTCTGAGCCCCAAATACGACAATTTTGCTTATTGACGTATCCTCCGAAATGGAAAAGAGCTTAATCTGAAAATATGCTTTTTCGGTAAAAATGCTCATCTTCGATCAAGCGGTCTTCGGCCCATTGAGCAAACCGAAAACCCATCGGATGGTCATGCGGCTTCAGCTCTTGCACTAATTGAACTTTGTACGCATTCATACCGAGATCTTTATGCAGCATTATTCTCAAAGAAGTGCGTGAAATGTTCAATTCTTGAGAACGATGATGAGTTGATGTTGATGGTTGTTCACACACACACACTGAGCAACAGCAGCGATGTTTTTGGTTGAGCACACTGGACGAGTACGTACACGGGTTGTTTTATCCAACAACGATCCAGTTTCACGAACTCGATTCACAAATTGATCCACAAACTGCGTTTTTGGCACATCCTTTTTGTGAATTTTTTTTCGTAAATTTCTTACAGTTTGAGTAGAAGACTCACCACTTTGGAAATAAGTTTTTAATATTTCCCAACTTTGTTCAAGCGAAAAGCAACCCATTTCATAAATGTCAAACATAAAGCTAACTTTCTGTCACATCAGAAATGTCATCAAACCTTTCAACCTCAAAATAACCTATAGCTCCAATTCCGAACGTTAGATGGCCCACCCGTTAGCTAAAAATGGTGTGAATAAGCCTCTGTTGTGAATTTAAAGTTCATAAACTTTGGAGTACTTTCCAAATTAAAAATAAAATCTAAGACATGAATTGAAACAACGTAAGTGGTTAAAGTCCACTGCCTGACAAAGACAGGGTAGTTATCTACCATGCGTAGATTGACTCATACTACAGGCATAAATCCTAATTCAACGATAATCAAACAATCCAAATAACACGCGTGAAACCTTCTACCCGAAATAGCGATCGACAAATCTCGCCCACTTAAATCCCGAACACCTATTATATCGTTTATCAATAATTACGGCCTTTGAATGACAGATGTGCAAATGCAACATGGCGTTATGTACATGGTGGTCCAACAATGCGTTCAAGTTCAATATATCCTTTATTATTCAGTAATAAAAAAATGGAACAAAAGTTGCAGGTAGTAACGTTAGCTACAAACTAAAACTATGTTTGCAAATACAGGGTGTTGCATAACTTAGATACAACCCAAACTTCACTTTTTTTTTAAATAGTACATTGTTTCATTTTTGAATTCCTCTTGTTTTGCCCATTTACCTTTAAATTAGATAAAAACTCATACAATTGTCAGGCAGAGGATTAAAGTAGTTTGTCAACCTCGTCCGTTCAATAGAGACAATAGACAAACGATACGCGTCTGACTACAATTTTACCTTCGGTTTCTTTCGTCTACCTATTTTTTCCCCTCAGGGCTCGTCCGCGGCTTTGCCGCCCCGATAGTACCGAAGCCTTTGGCTTATTGTGCATGCCCTTAGTCTTTTTACTCCACCCATTCCAAAATAACTGTGCCTTGAACTAGTCTGCATAGCGATTGGTAGGGTGAAGTTTTATATTGCTCTGTCTCCGGTCTAGACTGACCGTAGATCAGTTGTCTTTTGCCGTCCAGAGCTTTACACTCGCACAAGATGTGCTGAGCTGATTGCTCCCCCTCGCCGCAGAGTCTGCATGTGAGGTTCCCCTCGAACCGCCCCATCTTATGCAGGTGTTTCTTGACGGCCATGTGTCCTGTTATGTTCCTGATCTGTCCTGTGCCAACATTTAACTAAGTGTAAAGTATAAGCGGACACAATTTGAGCTTAATCTCAGACAAAAAACAATTTGGCTCAAAAAAGAGCACGACTGGAAAAATTGCGAAAAAATGAAAGTCCGCCAAATTCGATAAAACTCAAATATAATATGAAGTAACGTTAATGGATAAAAATCAAATAATCTGTAACTCGATATTTGCAATAGTTTTAGAATTGTGATAGTTTTTGTAAAAAAATTTTTTTTTTTTTTGGGACACTCTTCAAACCTCTCTACATTGAAAAATTCTTGAGTTACATTAGAACTGATTTTACTCCGACATTTAACTAAGTTTAAAGCATAAGCGGACACAATTTGAGCTTAATCTCAGACAAAAAACAATTTGGCTCAACATGAACGATAATAATATGGCAAAATTGCGAAAAAATGAAAGTCCGCCAAATTCGATAAAACTCAAATATAATATGAAGTAACGTTAATGGATGTTCATGCTCGTTGTTCTGTCACTTTTAAATTCAAATGTCGCGCGCTACACTGACATAGAGTAAGTGTTACTAATGGTTTCCGCCAGAAGACCAGAGAGGGGGAAGAAGAATGAGAGAAGGGAGAGAAGCTTGCATCCCTCTGCCACTTGTTTTTGAGTCCTTGAAGAGGCAAGAGGTCTCGAGAAAGCGAATTGCTTTCAACCCCTTGAAGAGACACGAGGTCTCTAAATATCCATTTTGTTTGTAAGTCCTTTGGGAGACACGAGGTCCCTAGAGGTGTTGTGTGTGAATACAGAAAAACGAAGCTTATGTTCCTGCATTATTGGAGAATAAAGGTAGGTAACTTTGCTTATTGTCAGTGCCCTATTTGTTCTGTTTTTTTTTGTTATTCATTATAAAATAAATACACGTGGTATTTACATTTGGTCCTTCGAGCCGGATTTTTATAGTTGTTTTGTTTTGTTATTAGTTGATACAGTCCATTTTTTGAAGTAATTTTACTTGTTTCCTTTAGTCTAGTAAATTTGTAATTGTTTATTGCCGTGTTGAGTCATTTAATTTCAAGGTGACGTTATTGCTTGTATATAACTAGGTACATACTCGAATTGCATATTGTTGAAATCACGTTTGCATATTGTATAAATCGCGTTTAGGAATTTTTTTGCGTTGAACAATGGAGTTGATTCAGCTAAAAAATAAGCGCGAAAGCGTTTATAGACGAGTAGAAGCCATATTGCACGTGGCTCAACAGGTCAAAATAGACGCAGTAGTGGATTTAGATAGGTTGAATAGATTTGAGGTTCGTTTTGAGGCGTTGAATGAGTTGGTCAATCTATTTGATTCATTGCATTTGGACATCGTGTCGGTAGTTGATCGATCAGAGTTGGAGAGCGAGCATGAAATGCAGAACAAATTCGATGAACTGCAATACTCTATAAAAACTATCTATCGAGAACTGAGAGGTTATGCAAATAAAGCCGCTGAGAATCAAGCTCGATCCGTTTTTCACGGTAGTTCGAAATCGAGTCGAGCATCGAGTAAGTCGCGGTGTTCTGTCAAATCATCGAACGCTCGATCTCTCAGTGAAAAGGAAGTAACGAACGCAAACGCGATTATGTCAACTTCAAATTTAAACAGACATTTGAGGTTACCGAAAATCGAAATGCCAAAATTCGATGGAAATTGGAAAAACTGGCCAACCTTTTATGATCTGTTTAAAACAATGATTCATGAGAACGAATCATTGTCAGATATTGAAAAGTTCCAATATTTGAGTGCTTCGTTAGTGAAGGATGCAGCTGGCCTAATCAAGAATTTACCGCTAACGGGAAGCAATTATGGGATTGCATTCAAGTCTCTGGTCTCAAGGTATCACAATACCCGGGTTTTGTTGACCAATTATTGGCAGGGTATTGTACAGGCCCCCAAAGCAAATAGTGAATCTGCTTCTTCCCTACGAACGTTGTTGTCTGTATTCAGTGAAAATTTGGAAGCGTTGAAGCAGTTTGAACATGACATGTGGGATTTCACTAAATTCAACATGTTGCTGCAAAAGGTGGATATGAGTCTTAAGCAAAAATTTGAGCTTGAGTTTTGCGAATCGGACATTCCCAGTTTTAGTAGTTTATGTAGATTCTTGGAAAAGCAGTGTAAAGCAATGGAGACAACTGCCTTAACTTCCAATTATGTGACTAATAGAAGGCAGCATGTTTCAGCAACCACTGCTAGGCCCGCTTCGTCCTTTGTTACCAGCACAAAGCTTGTATGTGCTTATTGTAAGGAGGAGCACCCCATGCTCAAGTGTGATGGATTTCTATCTTTATCCTCTCATAAACGGTATACGTTCGCAAAAAAGAATAATCTTTGTTTTAACTGTTTATCAAACTCGCATGCCAGCAGGGAGTGCAAGTCATCAAGTTGTCGTGTATGTAATAAACACCATCATACATTATTGCACTTCCCAAAAGCACCGGCATCGGGAGATGAGAGTGACTCAAACAAGCCACCTGTGGAAGAGCCACAAGGTGCAGAGCAATTGCGTGTGTTGGCAAGTGTGGTAAAAAGGGAACAGTCCGTGTTACTGGCAACTATAATGCTATTAGTACGAGATAAAAATGGAAAGGTTAGGAGATGTCGAGCTCTCCTGGATTGTGCGAGTGAGGCTAATTTCATTTCGCAGCAGTGTGTTGAAAAATTGGGGCTCAACACCTCATCTCGTTCAGTGATGGTTCAAGGCTTGAACCAAATGAGCTCGCTTGCTAGCCAAGGCACTCTCAAATGTCGAGTAGAGTCCATTTATGAGCCAACAAAGTTAGAGTTGGACATGATTGTGATTCCGAACATTTGTTCCAAGATCCCTTCTGCTAAAATTGAGCAGTGCCACTGGCAACATATTCAGAACTTAGAGTTGGCAGATTCAGAGTTTGGTATACCAGGGGACATTGAAATTTTGTTGGGTACTGACGTTTATGCTCATGTGGTTAGACCTGGAATAAAGAGAGGGCCTCGAGGTGCACCAGTGGCCATCAATACTGTTTTTGGTTGGGTGCTTATGGGCAGTGTAGAACAGTCAAAGTCTCATTCTGTTGTGAATAGTTTATGCACGTTGGTCGACTTGGATCATACCTTGAAACAGTTTTGGAGCTTGGAACAGGTACCACAAGGTTTAGTTATGTCTCCGGAAGATAAAAAATGTGAGGAAATCTTCAAGAAGACTCAGCACCGAAATAGTGCTGGGAGATATATTTTAAATATGCCCTTTCGTGAGGGTACTCCGTGTTTGGGAGAATCTTTCAGTGTTGCATTGAGGCGGTTTTACTCCCTGGAAGCACGTCTTAGTAGGGATCCAGCGTTGCACAAGTCCTATTCGGAGTTTATCAGGGATTATTATGAGTCTGGCCATATGTCTCTGGTATCAGATGTAGCTGTGGAACCATCTGATGCATACTATATTCCCCATCATTGTGTGTTGCGTCCTCACAGCCTTTCGACCAAACTGCGGGTGGTATTTGATGCTGGTTCCAAAAGTACGAATGGTGTATCTCTGAACGATACGTTGTTAGTGGGAGCGAAGTTGCAGACAGATATTGCCACTGTGTTGTTGAAATTTCGCTCAAACAAAATTGCATTTACTGCTGACATTCGGCAAATGTATCGACAAATTTTGGTTGTAGATAATCATAGGGATTATCAAAGAATTCTCTGGAGGTTCTCAAAGGGGGAACCTGTACAGAAATATCGCCTTAATACTGTCACATATGGGGTCTCCTCAAGCCCACACATGGCAATCCGAACAATGATGCAGCTTTGTGATGATGAGGAATCATCTTTTCCATTGGCAGCAAAGCTAGTTCGGTCCGATCTCTATGTGGATGATGTAGTCAGTGGAGTCGACTCATTGTCAGAGGCTTTTGAGTTGCAACGGCAATTGATTGGGTTGTTTGCTAAGGGGGGTTTTGAATTGAAGAAGTGGGCCAGCAATAATTCGAAACTGTTGTCCACAGTATCAGCTGATAGTCAGCAACCTCGATCGTTAGATTTAAATGATCCATCAGTGTTGAAAATTTTAGGATTGCAGTGGTGTCCCATAGGTGATACATTCTCTTTTAATGTTGAACCTATTGATCGTCCGTGCACAAAACGAAATCTTCTTTCGGAATTGGCAAGAATTTATGACCCCCTGGGTTTTTTGTCTCCTGTTACCCTGTTGGCAAAATATCTTATGCAGTGCTTGTGGGAGCAAAAAGTGGGATGGGATGATAAGCCCTCAAAGGATATTGTTGGTCAGTGGTCTCAGTATAAATCACAACTCAGTGCGCTAGCAGGTTTATCAATTCCCAGAGGCGTAAAACACGATAATATCATCAGTACAGAACTCCATGGGTTCTGTGATGCATCGGAGCGAGGGTATGCTGCAGTTGTTTACTTAAGACAAGTATCAGAGGAGGGTCAAGTTTGGATCAATTTTCTGTGTGCCAAGTCCAAGGTATCACCTTTAAAAAGAATATCGATTCCACGTCTCGAATTGTGTGGGTGTTTATTGTTGGCAAAGCTTCTGGAATTTGTGTGTCGGGTGTATGAAGGTCGTTTTGAGTTTAACTCTATGTATGCTTGGTCAGACTCTATGGTGGCACTTGCCTGGATAAAATCATCTTCCAATAGGTGGAAGACCTTTATTGGGAATCGAGTAGCAAGCATACAAGAGAAGATTCCTCCAGAGTCATGGCATCACGTAAGTGGACAAGAAAACCCAGCTGATTGTGCATCGAGAGGCATGTTACCTTCTGGGTTTTGTGAGCATCCACTATGGTGGGCGGGACCCGCCTGGCTAAAATTGGCAAGAGAAAATTGGCCCAAGTCGTTGCGTTTTGAGCCGCCAGAAGAGTGCCTGGCGGAGCAACGAACTCTCCCCGTACTAGTTACTTTGGCAAATGAGGAGTGGCTCAGTAAACTTTTGAATCGCTTTTCGCATCTACGGAAAATTCAGGGTGTTGTTGTATATTGTCAGCGGTTTGTGCGAAATTGTAGGGTGTCTCCATCTGACCGAACTACTGCATCTCTGACAGCCACCGAATTACAGGAGGCGCTTCATATGCTTATCAAATGTGCTCAAGGTGAAGTATTTCAAAGGGAAATAGCATCCTTGGTTAAAGGTGAGAGGTGTGCGAGGGCAATAAATAAGTTAGCCCCCTTTCTGGATACAGAGGGTATCCTCAGGGTGGGCGGTCGCCTTCGTCAAGCTGATGTTCCAGTTGAAGTGAAACACCCTATATTGTTGCCCCGCTCACATCGTCTCACCGAGTTAATCATTGCACACACACACCATGTCAATCTTCATCCTGGTCCTCGCACATTGCTTCATTTGCTTTCGCAACAGTTTTGGATTTTGTCCCCTCGGAGAGCTATTCATCATGTTTTGTCAAGGTGCTATCGTTGCTTTCGAGTGAATCCTACTCCCATGGCACCGATGATGTCTGATTTGCCAGTTGCCAGGGTTTCTCAGTTGAAGCCGTTTTCACACAGCGGAGTTGATTTTGCAGGTCCAGTTTTTGTGACACAGGGCAGATATCGAGGTGTCCGAAAGGTGAAAGCATATATTTGTTTGTTTGTGTGCATGGCAACGAAGGCCCTCCATTTGGAAGTAGTGTCTGATCTTTCAGCTGAAGCCTTCTTGGCAGCTCTTCGGAGGTTTGTGGCTCGCAGAGGAAGATGTGACAATTTGTATAGCGATAGAGGTACCAACTTCGTCGGCTCAAATAAGCAGCTCTTAAACTATGCAAAGGGGGCAGCAGATGCTTGTACCATTAAGTGGCATTTCAACCCCCCATCAGCTCCGCATTTTGGAGGTCTGTGGGAGGCAGGAGTGCGCTCAGTCAAGACTCATTTGCGAAGGGTGATCGGTTTGCAGATTCTGACCTTTGAGGAAATGTCCACGTTGCTTGCTCAAGTGGAATCAGTTTTGAATTCTCGACCATTGTGTAGTGCGAGTACTGATCCAAATGATCTGTTAGCCCTATCCCCAGGACATTTTCTTACAATGGAACCGTTAGGTGCTCCTCCTGATGCTGATTTGACTTTGTTAAGTATGAATCGCTTGTCACGCTGGCAGCTGGTGCAAAGGATCCACCAGGACTTTTGGCGCCGCTGGAAGAACGAATACCTGCATACACTGCAGCAGCGTGGTAAGTGGGATACTGTGCAAACGTCCCCCCCGATCGGAGCTTTAGTTGTGATTAAAGATGAGACTTCGTCACCTCTTGTTTGGAAGCTCGGACGCATTATGCAACTATACCCAGGCCGTGATGGTATAGCTCGGGTAGCTCAAGTTCGCACTAGTAGTGGCACTTTTGATAGGCCTCTGACGAAGTTATGTCTGTTGCCATCGCAGTAATACGTCTGCCTTGAAATTTTTTGTACAGTTAATTATAAATCCAATAGCTTCAGTTTTTTGTTTTTTGTGCTTATTGTAAATTTTTGTTTTGTTTGTTTATTTGAGAAACAATATAATTGTGAAAATAAATCCTTATTTTGGTGGGCGGAATGTTCATGCTCGTTGTTCTGTCACTTTTAAATTCAAATGTCGCGCGCTACACTGACATAGAGTAAGTGTTACTAATGGTTTCCGCCAGAAGACCAGAGAGGGGGAAGAAGAATGAGAGAAGGGAGAGAAGCTTGCATCCCTCTGCCACTTGTTTTTGAGTCCTTGAAGAGGCAAGAGGTCTCGAGAAAGCGAATTGCTTTCAACCCCTTGAAGAGACACGAGGTCTCTAAATATCCATTTTGTTTGTAAGTCCTTTGGGAGACACGAGGTCCCTAGAGGTGTTGTGTGTGAATACAGAAAAACGAAGCTTATGTTCCTGCATTATTGGAGAATAAAGGTAGGTAACTTTGCTTATTGTCAGTGCCCTATTTGTTCTGTTTTTTTTTGTTATTCATTATAAAATAAATACACGTGGTATTTACAATGGATAAAAATCAAATAATCTGTAACTCGATATTTGCAATAGTTTTAGAATTGTGGTAGTTTTTGTAGAAAATTATTTTTGTTTTTTTGGGACAGTCTACAAACCTCTCTACATTGAAAAATTCTTGAGTTACATAAGAACTGAATTTACTCCGACATTTAACTAAGTTTAAAATATAAGCGGACACAATTTGAGCTTAATCTAAGACAAAAAAAATTTCGCTCAAAAAAGAACACGACATATATAGTATGGAAAAATTGCGAAAAAATGAAAGTCCGCCAAATTCGATAAAACTCAAATATAATATGAAGTAACGTTAATGGATAAAAATCAAATAATCTGTAACTCGATATTTGCAATAGTTTTAGAATTATGATAGTTTTTGTAGAAATTATTTTTGTTTTTTGGGAACACTCTTCAAACCTCTCTACATTGAAAAATTCTTGAGTTACATAAGCTGCTAAGATTTAGCAGCTCCACATCTCTCTCTGAACTGGGGTAGTCAATTATTGACTTCCCATGTCTGAGCCCTGGACAATCTGCCCAGTACACCTTGTGTTGGTTTCTGACCCAGGAGTTAATGGCTCCCCTGGCAGTGCTCTTTGTCACGCCCAGAACCGGTTCTGGTCCCATAAATCGTTCTGCTGACCCTCTCTTCGCGAGACTGTCAGCTTCTTCATTGCCTTTGACCCCCGAGTTACCCGGCACCCAGATGACGGTGACCTCATTCTGCCCAGCCAGGTCGCTGGTATCGTCTCGGCATTCACTTACCAGCCTGTAATTTACCGGTGGGCTACTTAGAGCCTTAAGGGCTGCCTGTGGTTACGAGGATCCGCTTGTTGGTGTAGCCTCTCCTCTTGTTCTCCCGAACACAGTGCAGGATGGCGTACATTTCGGCCTGAAAGACCGTTGCATGGGCTCCGAGGGAAATACTATGACTTACCCTCGGTCCTTCAGAGTAAACACCTGCCCCCGTCCCACGCCGGATCCGTCCGTGAACATGACGAGCGCGTCCCGTGGTAAACCCGGCGTCTCCTCCCGCCTTGCCTCGCGGCCGGGGATTTCCACTGTAAAGTTGTTTTCCCTGCAGATTCGCGGGCTCGCAAAGTCTGACCTAATTTCAAGCATGGGCTCCTTTACGATCTCCTGAATTTTGCAGTGGCCCCTAAAGCCTGGGTTCATCTTCAGTCTATCATTGCAGGCTAGTCTGTATAGTCCTAGCCTGGCCTCCCCCATAATAACTAAGTGTAGGGGAGGCAGATTCAGCAACACCTCCATGGCGGATGTTGGGGTTGACCTAGCCTGGCCTCCCCCATAATAACTAAGTGTAGGGGATGCAGATTCAGCAACACCTCCATGGCAGCTATTAGGGTTGAAGACATGGCCCCTGTGATCCCCAGGCAAGCCATCCTACGGATCTCGCCTAGTTCTGTTTGGCACTGGATGACATAGACCACCAGACCAGTGCCGTGTATGTTAACGATGGTCTGACCACCCTTGTGTACAGCCAGTGGGCCATACTAGGTCTTAGTCCCTACGTTTTTCCATATAGCCGCCTAGTGACGGCTAGGGTCATGACTGCCTTACGCAGTATTTTTTCAACGTGACCATTCCAGGTTAGCTTAGAGTCCAATACGACCCCAAGATATTTTACCTCCCTGGACATTGGAATGTTCCTACCGTATAGTGGGAGTTCTGTGGCTCTCCCACTTCCTCCTCCTCGTAAACGGCATGACGGTTGCTTTCTCGGGGCTCATCCCAAGCCCTTGACCAACCGTCCACCTTTACACCACTTTCAGTGCTGTCTGCATGCGCTCCCACACTAACTGTGTAACATTTCCTCGGACTATGATGACAATGTCGTCCGCATAGCCCTGTACCTGGTATCCCCCTCCCGAGAGCCTCCCTAGGAGGCCGTCTACGACTAGGCACCAAAGCAAGGGAGGCAGATATTTAGCTTTTTTCTATGATAATTCCCTAAAAATTATATACTATTAAATCATAAACTCTAACTGCCAAAGATCAGAGAAAGAGTCTATTTGAAATAAATTTTCTGGATTTTTTTTTAATTCATTAAAGTCTGGATGCAGCAAGAGCGTTATGGTAACGAATTTTCATAGAACTGTTTTAATGTAAAATGTGTTTTTTTTTTAAAGAAAGACATGAATTTTAGAAGAACTTAGAGATCTGAATTTTGGCATGTAGGGTAAGTTTAATAGTGTACATCTAAGTACCATAGTTGGTTACCATAGCTTTGTTCTTTTCGGAGATAGACAAATGTTCCGAAAGAAAATTCAAAATTTTCCAGGAAAAACTGGTCCGATTTTTCTGGCTAACGAACTTATCCAAGCCACTTGCAAGAGGAGGGCACCTGCCAAATTTTATCAAAATCGGTCCATTATTTTTTGAGTTATCGGTACGAGATATATATATATATATATATATATATATATATATATATATATATATATATATATATATATATATATATATATATATATATATATATATCAGAACATTTCTTATCGGAATGAGAGAAATGCGGTTTATTATTTCAGTTTATCGGTCGGTTTGATACTTGATAGTACTACCGAAAATTAATTTTACAATGGTGTATTCTGTAGAAGAAAGAGTTGAAATAATTACTCTTCTTTTCAAAAACGATTACTGTGCCAACCGTACCGCAAATTTGTTTCATGAACGACATCCGAACAGACATGTTAACAGAAAATACATTTTGGAGTTAGTTGCAAAGTTTCGACAAAGTGGTTCAGTAGCCAACAAAAAACGGGATCCTGAACGTGAATTTCGGGTTAGAAATGAGACTACTGAGATTGAAGTTTCAGGACAAATTGTTGCAGACCCAACTTTGAGCACGAGAAAATTTCCCACTGTTTCAAACATCAAAAGAAGAACTACTTAGCGAATATTGAAGCATCATAAATTTCACCCGTATCAAATTCATCTTGTACAACAACTGAATGAAGATGATTTTGATCGGTGGCTCGGGGTTTGTGAAGTTATGACTGCACGAATAGCTGATAACGGGAACTTTCTGTTCAATATCTGTTTGTCAGACGAGTGTACCTTTTTTATTAACACTACAGTCAATCGTCATAATTGTCGTTATTGGGCAGATAATAATCCAAACAATTTTCACGAAGTCTACACTCAAACTCCACAGAAATTGAATGTCTGGACTGGCATTTTTGGAGACCGTTTAATCGGACCAATTTTTCTTGATGACAATTTAAGTGGCGAAACGTATTTGGAGTTACTAGAAGATATCGTTTACCCTCTACTAATTGACATTGTTGAAAATGATGATTGCTATCAAGAAAATCAATTAGTGTTTCAACAAGATGGAGCTCCTCCGCATTTTTCACAACGTGTTAGGGAGTTTTTGAACAGAGAGTTTCCAGAGCAATGGATTGGGCGTAGAGATCGTATTGAGTGGCCCCCTAGATCACCGGATTTAACTCCTTTAGAATACTTTCTATGGGGCCATTTAAAGAGTAGAATTTTTGCAACAGAACCGGAGTCTCTGGAAGAATTACGACGACGCATTGTTGAAGAATGCCGTCTAATAACTCCACAAATGCTCCAGAATGTCAGAGCTCGTTTTGAACAAAATTTGTACTTTTGTATGGAAGCTGGTGGTCAACAATTTGAACACTTACTTAACTGAATAAACATTTTTGAACGTTTGGTTTTGTTTTTTAGTTTTTTTAACAAAAAATTGACTATTTAGTGCATTTCTTATCACAATGAATGAAATACGTTCTTGCAACTCCAACTGTGAATAATTTTTAAACGAGTTGATAAAACTTCCAAAAAGTTAGTGTGCTGAATTCAGAAAACAAAGAGCTTTCAAATGATGTAACACTCGACCCATGTTCCCTATTTAAAATATAAGGGTTTTTATCACCACCCTCAAGGGGTTGATGTGACAAAGTTGAGTTTTATGTCAAAACATGTCCAACTCAATATTAAAATTGACGTGTTTCAGCGTTTCTTAAAACAAAATCTCTGGACGCAAATTGGTGTGTTTCGTTTTCAATGCGCTACCCTGTATATATATATATATATATATATATATATATATATATATATATATATATATATATATATATATATATATATATATATATATATATATATATATATATATATATCGTACCGATCTCAAAAAATAATGGACCGATTTTGATAAAATTTGGTAGGTGCCCTCCTCTTGCAAGTGGCTTGGATAAGTTCGTTAGCCAGAAAAATCGGATATATATATATATATATATATATATATATATATATATATATATATATATATATATATATATATATATATATATATATATATATATATATATATATATATATATATATATATATATATATATATATATATATATATATATATATATATATATATATACACAAGCACAGATCTCCTAATTGGTGAGTTCTTTTAAGAAAATTGAAAATTCACTAAAACGGTGCTTTTAATTCAAATCAGAAAAGGGAGCAATATTGGAAAAATGTTAAATACGAGCAATAATCCTACCCTCATGTTTAAAAAGAGTTTTAAACAGTATTTTGACAATAATTTGGGAATTAAGAACCTTATAGTTTCATTATTTAAGTAAAATCTTGACAATACTATTTTAACTAAAAGCTAAATGGCAGTTCAGAAAATAAAAAATCTCGGGACGCAGCAAGTGCGTTATGGTAGTGAATTTTCATAAAAATGTTTTTATTGCAAATATGTGTGTTTTCTTTTTAAGAAAGCAGACATCAATTTTGGTTACCAGTATAACCTATATAGAAAAAGCAGGCATCAAATTTGATTACCAGTATAACATATATAGTAAAAACAATGTGCCATATGTTTCATCAAAATAACTTAATTGTTTGAAAACGTACAGAAATTTCCAAAAGTGTTACTGAAATAATCCGTTTCTTGGTCAACCTTATAGGTTAATAGCAAATTGAGCTTTTCAAATATGAAGCATTTAATCAAAATTCGCAACCACAACGCACTTGCTGCCTCCAGAATTTCTTAACTTACAAACATGCATTATATTTCGATGGAAAATGCAAAAAAATAAGGCGCTTAAAAAATTTATTTGTATCACCAACGACTTATGGGCCACCCTGTGATTGTCGCAATAATTTTTTAAGATGTAGCTCAAAACACCGTATAATTAATGTATACAATGGGGTTAAGGAGTCGCGGGCCAAAGGACTCCAGGGGGCAAGCTGAGGAAGTGGAAATAACAACATAAACTCCCGATGAAGCTTTCCCCAAGACCGTCATGCGCGGTAAAAATCCGCATCCTGCACGAGGTGACCCTGCTAATAACTAAACATGACGGATCTAGACAAGGAGGTCGAACTAAACTCCCCCAATCTACGGTGTCACGTGACCCGTGCCTATGGATGGATGGCACCAGGGCGATGGTGTCGTGAACGGAACCTCTGGAGTACCAGGCAACCCTCCAGAGTAACCCGCCTTGCACCACACAGGGGGTTCTGATGGTGTGGACAGTATTTCCCCCATTCTCGTGGGAACAACATGAAGATTATAAATACATATAAAACCAAAACCAATGAGGCTCGAGGAGTGGCTCCGGCTACAGACTTGAGCCTTGAGTCTATCCCGGAAACGGAGACGAGGCAGGGTGCGGCAGCGGACTCTGGAGGTCCCACGACCGGCGTAGATACGGGGGATCAGGGGGTAGCTTCGGCCAGAGACCTGTCCCCGACACCCAAGCTGGAGGCTGGGTCCCACCGGAGGGCGGCGAGCTCCGCGGACTCCGGGGGCCCCTCCACCAGTGAGGACTCTACTGTTAGAGTAGAGGGACTGCCCCGGCAGTCCAAGCGTCTTTCCGGGGCGCAAAGAAAGAAGCTCCGGAGGGCGCAAAAAATGGCGGACGGGACCTGGACGGTCGAGAAACCTGTAAAGGCGCAAGAGGGGAGTGCGGGTCAGAAGAGGACGCGCTCGAACTCTAGCACGCCCACTACAGACAGACGTTCCAAAAGGGCCAGGGTGCCTGTAAAGGCGCAAGAGGAGAGTGCGAGTCGGAAGACGCCGCGCTCTGGCTCTAGCACGCCTACTACAGACAGACCTCCCAAAGGAACTAAGGCCGGAACACCGGCGCAGACTGGCTCTTACAGGGAGGCTGCGGAGGGCCTCGGGATGGCGGTGATTGACAGACGCCATCCTGAGGTCACGCTAGACCAGGGGAAGGCGGACCTGATCCAGGCTGCGGTGGTAGCTGCAGTGGACTCTCTTCAGGAAGGGGAGAGCCCGCCTCAGTTCCACCGGACGCGCCTGACGGGGGGCATCCTCTGGATAACCTGTGCCGGCCCGCAGTCGCGGGACTGGCTGCGGAAAACGATCGGGGGCCTCGGTCAGATTTGGGAGGGGGCGGACTTGACAGCCGTCGAGCCCAAGGAACTCCCAAAGAGACGCAAGGTCCTCGTACGGATCCCTGACACCGTCCCGCAGGAGACGGTGATCAGCAGACTTAAGATCCAGAACCCTGAACTGGGGACGCAACACTGGTCGGTTCTAAGCAGGAAGGCAGAGGAGAAAGGACAGACGCTCGCCTTCTCGATCGACCCGACATCTTACAGAGCCCTTGAAGGAACCTCCTTCAAGGCATTCTGGGGCATGGGAAGGGTTAGCTTCCGCCCACTGGGGAAGCAATTAAGGGTTAATGGGACTTAGGTTCCTTCAGGTCAACCTCCAACACAGTAGGGCAGCCACGGCCGGACTACTAATGGCTCTGAGGAACACGGATGTGGCCCTCATCCAGGAACCGTACTCCTACAAAGGAGAGATCAAGGGACTCGGCGGAGCTAATGGAAAGCTCATCTACAGCAGGTCCAGCGAGAATCCGAGGGCCTGCATTTTTGTCAGGGAAGGGATAGAGTTTCTCCCTCTAATGAATTTCTGTTCCAGGGACCTGGCAACGATCAAAATCCGATGTGGAGGAGCGGATGGGCTGAGGGACATTACTGTCGCGTCAGCCTATCTGCCAGGGGACAGCACGGACCCTCCTCCACCCAACGAATTGGAGCAGCTGATGGTGGGTAGCAGAGCAGGTGGATGGCAGACCATCATCGGCATGGATGCGAATGCGCACCATGAGTTGTGGGGTAGCTCGGACACAAACTCTAGGGGTGAGGCACTTTTACAATTCTTTATGAAATTTAATTTAGACATATTGAATAGAGGTAATAAACCGACATTCGTCACAACACGGCGTGAGGAAGTTTTAGACCTAACAGTTTCCACCCAGTTTCTGGGTGACTTTGTTAAAAGCTGGTCTGTGTCTGGGGAAGTGAGTAGCTCAGACCACAGATACATCCGGTTTGAAATCGCCAAAGTCGAAAGAGAAACGGTATGGTACCGGGACCCCCGCAAGGCGGACTGGGAAGCCTACAGGGCAGACCTAGCTGTGGAACTGCGGGGGGTTGAGAGGGCCATAAGGGATTCAATAGACCTCGAGATTGCAGCAGTCCAATTGCGAGACGCAATTACCTCGGCCTATAACGCCAACTGCCCCCTGAAAATGAGGGTGTCCACCAGGAACGTCCCATGGTGGAACGAGGACCTCAGGCAAAGGAGGACGCAGGTTCGTAAGCTGTTTAACGCGGCCAAAAGGTCGGGAGCATGGGATGAATATAGACAGGCCCTATCGACCTATAACAAAAGACTGAGGGACGCCAAGAAGGAGTCGTGGAGGAGGCACTGCGAAGAAGTGGAAAACACGTCCGAGAGTGCTCGACTACACAAGATCCTGTCTAAGGGCCCTCAGACTAACATAGGCTCCCTTAGAACACCCACGGGAGGCTTTACAAGCTCGGGGGAGGAAACTATGGAAATTTTACTCCAGACGCACTTCCCCGGCTGTAACATAATAAACCAATCACCTCCGGACTGGGAACACTCAGAAATAGAGGCGCCTTATAGGCGGGCATCTAGAGTAGACTGGACAGTCGCTAAAGAGGTGGTTACCTGGAGCAAAATCAGATGGGCCATTAACAGCTTTAAGCCATACAAATCGCCGGGATTTGATGGAATAATGCCCATCATGCTCCAACAGGGGATAGATATACTGGCGCCGGTGCTTACCCTCATTATGAGGGCCAGCCTGGCTCTGGGGTACATTCCGAGGGCATGGAGACTGGCCAGGGTTGTATTTATTCCTAAACCTGGGCGTCCAACAGACCAGGCAAAGTCCCTGAGGCCAATAAGTCTCATGTCCTTCTTGCTGAAAACAGTGGAAAAACTGCTCGACCGGCACATTAGGGGCGGTGTACTGGAAGCATATCCTCTACACTGCGGACAATATGCATACAGAGCAGGATTCTCAACAGAAACAGCACTGCACCAACTGGTGCTGAAACTGGAGAATACGCTGGAGAACAAGGAGGTGGCGCTGGGGGCCTTCCTAGACATAGAGGGGGCCTTTAGCAACACCTCGTTCGGATCGGTTCTGGCAGCTGCCCGGGAGCGTGGAATAGAGGAGACCTGCTGCAGGTGGATCGGTTCCATGCTCAGGGACAGGGCGGTGTTCACCACACTCGCGGGAGGGACTCTGCTGGCGGGGGTCGCGGCGGGGTGTCCGCAGGGGAGCGTTCTGTCTCCCTTGCTCTGGTGTCTAGTCGTGGACGGCCTGCTGGGGAGGCTCTCGGGAGGGGGGTATGAGGTACAGGGCTATGCGGACGACATTGTCATCATAGTCCGAGGAAAGGTCACACAGGCAGTGTGGGAGCGTATGCAGACTGCACTGAAAGTGGTGGAAGGGTGGACGGTTGATCAAGGGCTCGGGGTGAGCCCCGAGAAAGCAACCGTCGTGCCGTTTACGAGGAGGAGGAAGTGTGAAAGCCACAGAACTCTCACTCTATACGGTAGGAGCGTTCCAATGGCCAGGGAGGTAAAATATCTTGGGGTCGTATTGGACTCTAAGCTAACCTGGAATGGTCACATTGGAAAAATACTGCGTAAGGCAGTCATGACCTTAGCCGTCACTAGGCGGCTATATGGAAAAACGTGGGGACTAAGACCTAGTATGGCCCACTGGCTGTACACAAGGGTGGTCAGACCATCGTTAACATATGCGGCACTGGTCTGGTGGCCTAAGGTGACACAATCCAGTGCCAAACAAAAACTAGGCAAGATCCAAAGGATGGCTTGCCTAGGCATCACAGGGGCCATGTCTTCAACCCCAACAGCCGCCATGGAGGTGTTGCTGGATCTACCCCCCCTACACTTCGTTATTATGGGAGAGGCCAGGCTAGGACTATACAGACTAGCCTGCAATGGTAGACTGAAGATCAACCCAGGCTTCAGGGGCCACTGCAAAATTCAGGAGATCGTGAAGGAACCCATGCTTGAAATGAGGTCAGACTTCGCGAGCCCGCGAATGTGCAGGAAAAACAACTTCACAGTGGAAATCCCTGATCGCGGGGCATGGCGGGAGGAGACACCGGGCATACCACGGGACGCGCTCGTCTGGTTCACGGACGGATCTGGCGGGGAGCGTGGGACGGGGGCAGGTGTTTACTCGGAAGGACCGAGGGTAAGTCACAGTATTTCCCTCGGAGCCCATGCAACGGTGTTTCAGGCCGAGATGTACGCCATCCTGCACTGTGTGCGGGAGAACAAGAGGAGGGGCTACACCAACAAGCGGATCCTCATAGCCACAGACAGCCAGGCAGCCCTTAAGGCACTAAGTAGCCCACGGGTAAATTCCTGGCTGGTGAGCGAGTGCCGAGACGAGACGAGCGACCTGGCTGGGCAGAATGAGGTGACCCTCATCTGGATGCCGGGTCACTCGGGGGTCAAAGGCAATGAAGAAGCTGACAGTCTCGCAAAGAGGGGGTCAGCAGAACCATTTATGGGACCAGAACCGGCTCTGGGCGTGTCAAAGAGCACTGCCAGGGGAGCCATTAAGTCCTGGGTCAGAAACCAACACAAGGTGTACTGGGCGGACTGTCCAGGGCTCAGACATGGGAAGTCAATAATTGACGGACCCAGTTCAAAGAGAGCTGTGGAGCTGCTAAACCTTAGCAGAGGACAGCTCAGAAACACAACAGGTCTCTTGACGGGACACATGGCCGTCAAGAAACACCTACATAAAATGGGGCGGTTCGAAGGGGACCTCGCATGCAGACTCTGCGGCGAGGGGGAGGAATCAGCCCAGCACATCTTGTGCGAGTGTATAGCTCTGGACCGGAAAAGACAACTGATCTACGGTCACTCTAGACCGGAGACAGAGCAATATAAAACTTCACCCTACCAATCGCTGTGCAGACTAGTTCAAGGCACAGTGATTTTGGAATGGGTGGAGTAAGACTAGGGGTATGCACAATCAACCAAGGGTTGCGGTGCTATCGGGGCGGCAAGGCCGCGGACGAGCCCTGAGGGAACAAAAAAAAAAAAAAAAAAATGTATACAATATTTTTTCATATCTTGTTTAATAACGAATATATTGAGCTTTATTGATTTTTTACGAAAATTCGACAAAAATTATATACCATTAAACAATAAACTCTATAGCTAAGGCTACTGCCAAGCATCAGAGAAAGGGTCTATTAGAAATGAATTTTCTGGAAATATTTTAGTAAAATGAAGGACAATGACGGTTGAAACTAAGAGTTCGGTGTATGTAAAACATTCTTCTTGAGACATTTTCTTTCCATAGATCGTATTAGATTCAAGTTATTTGCCTAAATGTTGCGAATTTTGACGTTTTCAATTGTCACTTTGACGTTTTGTGGAAACCCCCAATTTATTTTTCTTTAAATGCCCATAACTTTTTTATCTTTTGACCTACAGAGCTAAATTTTGGTAGGTGGCACACCTATAACGATATAAACCAGCTTACCAAATTTGGTTGCCCTTACTTTGTTAGGTTTGGAGATATAAATATTTTGCGAAAGAAAACACAAATTTTTCCGGGAAAACCTCGGCGGATTTTCCTGGCTAACAAAATTATCCAAGCGACTTGCGAAAGGAATGTACTCACCAATTTTGACGTTTAAAATCGCAATTTTGACGTTTTGAGGAAAATCTAAATTTATTTTTCTTTGAATCCCTGTAACATTTTTATCCTTTAACCTACGGAGCTAAATTTTGGTAGGTAACTTGCCTATAATGACATAAATCCGCATATGAAATTTGGTTGCCCTTACTTTGTTAATTCCGGAAATATAATTTTTTTTCGAAAGAAAACACAAAATTTTCCGGGAAAACCTGGACCGATTTTCCTGGCTAACGAACTTATCCAAGCCATTTGCAAAAGGAATTTATTCACCAAATTTAATCAAAATCGACCCATTATTTTTTGAGTTATCGGTGTGATACATATATATATATATATATATATATATATATATATATATATATATATATATATATATATATATATATATATAAACATATAAAAATTTAAACCGACCCCGGATATGTGTTCTGAGGGGCCTAATTAGCGCTCATTTGAAGAAATTTTTTCAAAATTCAAAAGTCGGGATCTCCTCATTAGTGAATTTTTTTTAAGAAAATTCACTAAAACGAAATCCTTTTATGTACCTAAACAGCACCGGCTCATTTATTTTCTCAAAACGCAAAGGTTCCGCCAGATTCAAACACGCAGGTAGGTACCTTGGCTATTTAAGCCCAATTTTCACAAATAGGTAGGGGATAGCAAAAATCTAGGCACCTGAAAGATACCGCAAAAGACGAAACGTGTTATCGCGAAACTCTAACTATGAAAAAAACTTAAAATCGTGATGACATTTTTAAGGTTTACAACAAAATAAATTTGAGAGAATACAAAATAGGTAGTATATAGGCACATAAGTACATAATTTTTTTTTAATTAAAAAAAAAGTCACTGGTACCTATAAGGATTTTTTTCACTACTTGTAAAAAAGTATAAAGTTGGTCCTAAAGGAATATGTAAATAACTATTCATTATTAGTTTTAAAGAAAAACCCAAGTCAATGTTGCTGACTAAGAATATTATGTGTTTCATGTTATGCCTTATAATAAATGAAAGTCTTGATAATTTTATTTAAATTAGGCACAAGAATAATAACATTACAACCTATACTTAAATAAATTATAAAACTCCAAAGGAATATGCTTATTTTATTAACCGGCGGCAATCAATGTCTTCGAAACTAATCAAATTTGTAAACAATATTTATGTAATTGATCAATAAACCAAACGCATGATAAATTCAAAACTTACATAAACTGGTGCTCTTAGATGTGGTATTAAATCTTCTAACAACATTTACCACAAGTCATTAATAATTGTTAAACAATTTACACCGTGTATTTTTATGGAAAATTCGACCATAACAAACGATAACATCTACCTCCCCCAGCTGGAAGGAAACTGACATTCTGATTCTGATTCTGACATATGCAATATGTATATGACATTAGATTTGTATTTAAAATCGAGAGTGCCAAAATCAAAGGCAAAAATACTAGTAACATTTTGAAAGTACCTGTCACTTTGACATTGACATATGTCTCATGTGTAAGACGAATTTTAACGCAGCCAATAGAAGATGATGAAATTTTAGTAATTTCACCAAGCTTTCACGGGGGATTCGTGTTTGTAATATTGGTGATCGATAATTTGTTTGTTGTTTAATGGGTGTTGCATCTCCAAAGTAATGTGTAGCTGTCAGTTTTGACAAGATATTTTATATTATTTATACAAATTTTTAGAATGATAATCGTGGGATTATTATGAAGAGCTATGAGTAAAAAGAGGGAACCAATTTTGTGCTTTCTTTCACTATTAGTAATATTAGTCAAAGGTAAAACAACATAGAAAACATATTGTTAATCCGGTATATCATTTGCTTGAGTTTTGCGTTATCTCTACCCACTACAGATCATAGCTCATCAGTTTTGCTTGTAGTTTTGTGTATCCCAATTCTGTTTATGATGTTCTTGTTTGATTCTGTTATAAAGCATAATATACACACTGGCATTTTGTAATTCAGTGAGGTGTAATAGTTTCGAAATTCCTCATATGTTTTATTTGTGAGCGATTTTGCCTCAAGTTGATCTAATACAGACTTAAGATTCTTTGTAGCGAAACTGGTCTGACGAAATTTTGTGTTGTCTTTTAAGACTAGTAAGGTAATTATTTCTGAACGTCAATATGCCTGAGTTTCACATGATTAAAGGGAATAAATGAAAGGCTTTACTACCAGACAATCTTTTAGTAAGGTAATTCTGGAGGTTACATATCCGGTATTCTTTTATCGTTAAAATTGTTGTTTCATTTATTTGTGAAATACATTTATTTATTATTCATTCATTGTTGCCCTTACTTGGCGAGACCGTTCCATACTAAGTACAGATGTAAAGAATTCTTGTCTGGCTTCGTTTCTTTGCAACTGGTTTCACTTTTTATGGCATTGTAAAATGTGAAACTTGTTGCAGAGAAGAGAAGAAGCATTCATAAAGCCAGAGAAGTCTTCACATTTGTATGTATTATCAGTAGTATTTATTATTTATTGTTTTAGGGTCTGATATTAAACAGTATGCAGTTGATATAGGTCGTAATATAAGTTTACCATGTCCTCTGCATCACACAAGGGATGTAGTATGGATAAGGGAAGGCAGGGAGGAACAGCAAATACCACGTGTGACTATTCTGGAGAATGGTTCTTTATTTCTGGCAAAAGTTGATGTAAACGACTCAGGAATATATGCCTGCAATCGAGAAAATGTTGTTAACGTAGATGAGAAGGCTCGTATGAATCTTACTGTCAGAAGTAAGTGCCTAGATATGCATATGTATTGTTCTTGTTTTAATTTTGTTACATTATAGTGTTTCATTTGGCTTTTTCATTATTTTTTAAACATTTTTATTTACCAATGGGTTTCAGAATTGTTGATCTACATGTTTTTTATTGACTTATTAAGAAATAGAAATGTTATTTTCAATACTGGTGTTGTGCTTACAAGAATATTTATTCCTGAACGTCACATGGTCTGGGATAGACATAATTTAAATACTCAATAAAAGGCGTCCTCCAGACAGCAAAATTTATTGTTAAAGAACCCTACGCATTTCGGCTACCCAGTAGCCATCCTCAGGGGCAAATTTTCTAATTCTTGAACATTAGATTCAAAACTATACACAGGTTGACAAGGTTGGAATACAATAGATGAAAATTCCAACCTTGTCAACCTGTGTATAGTTTTGAATCAAATTTTCAAGAATTAGAAAATTTGCCCCTGAGGATGGCTACTAGGTTGCCGAAACACGTAGGGTTCTTTAACAATAAATTTTGCTGTCTGGAGGACGCCTTTTATTGAGTATTTTAATTCCAAGAATATTGTTTATATCATACTTTATGCCAAGGGTAGTATTTGTAGGTATATTTTATTTAAATATTTTACATATATACATCATACATGTAACAGGAAACATAATAATTCAATTTATATTTGTTTGAAATTTTGTCCAGTTTCTGACAAAAACGTCTAATAAAAATAGTATGAATTGCATTCAGTTTTAAAATTAATTAATGCACAGAAAAGCTGCTTAATAGCTTGTAATCAAAGTTTAAGAAACTTGATTTTTCCAAAAGCAGGTATATCTTAACAATTTCTCACAAAATTTTAGGATTTCTGTATTCTTTTTTGTTATTTTATAATAGTTACTTTACAATAATATAATAATAAAAAAGTGTTTACAACAAACACATTACAAATAGTTGGACTTAAGGAAATATATACACTCAGCAACAAGGCGAGTGTGTATTGTTCGACCGACAGCTCCTAAATGTATGCAACCCCTGTATACACGAATTCATTTAGGTGTATGTACAATAATATACTGGTCGAGTGTATTTCATCTTGCAAGTGTTAAGTTTATGCAATAGGCAATTTGCTTAACACCTTTGCGTATTGCGATAGTATACCCACGATAAAGTTAAAAGCACCATTGTTTTGGATTTATTAGACCATTTGAAAGCAAACCTAAATCGCGATAAACAGATTTTTTCTGATATTTAAAAAAAATAAAAAATAAAAGGCACTTAATAAGAGTTATCCATTTGCAATAACAAAAAAGTGTTGTCGCAGCAAGTGCGTTTTGGTTTTATATATATATATATATATATATATATATATATATATATATATATATATATATATATATGTTTGCAACAAATAAGTGTTAAAAACCTCTGGACGCAGCAAGTGCGTTATGGCAGTGAATTTTCATTAAACTGTTTTTAAATATCAAATATGTGTTTTTTTTTAAAGAAAGTAGGCATCAAATTTAGTTATCAATATAACCCATATAGTAAAAACAATGTGCCATGTTTCATCAAAACAACTTTATTGTTTGAAAATGTACAAAAATTTAAATTGTTTCCGAAAAAACTGGTTTCCTGGTCAACCTGATAGGTTAATACCAAATTGAGCTATTCAAATTTGAAGCATTTAATGAAAATTCGCTACCATAACGCACTTGCTGCGTCCCGAATTTCTTTTCTTACAAAGATCTATTATATTTCGATGGAAAATGCAAAAACATTTCTATTAAATAAGAAAAAAAGAAAATTTAAATCACCAACGACTTATGGGCCAGCCTGTAATTGTGGAAATATTTTTTAAGATGTTTTTTCGTTACTTGCATAATAATGGATATATTGAGCTTTAATGATTTTTTACGAAAATTCAACAAAAATGATATACCATTAAACTATAAACTCTATAGCCAACACTACTGTTAAAGCATCAGAGAAAGGGTCTATTTTAAATGAATTTTCTGGGAAAATTTTAGTAAAATGAAGGACAATGACGATTGAAACTAAGAGTTCAGGCTTCATAAAACATTCTTCTTGAGACATTTTCTTTCCATAGATCATATTAATTTCAGGTTCATTGCCTAAATATGACCAATTTTGACGTTTTAAATCGCGACTTTTATTTTTTGAGGAAACCC
Source organism: Tillus elongatus (assembly GCA_964006375.1). Taxonomy (NCBI): domain Eukaryota; kingdom Metazoa; phylum Arthropoda; class Insecta; order Coleoptera; family Cleridae; genus Tillus; species Tillus elongatus. Next base: position 245,217,616 of record OZ023263.1, on the reverse strand, counting down.
CTAATTTATTTTTCTTTAAATGCCTGTAACTTTTTTGTCCTTTAACCTACAGAGCTAAATTTTGGTAGGTAGCTTACCTATAATGATATAAACCCGTGTTCGATGCCCTTACTTTGTTAATTCCGGAGATATAACTTTTTTTTGAATGAAAACTCAACATTTTCCCGGAAAACCTCGTCTAATTTTCCTGACTAACGAACTTATCCAAGCTATTTACAAAAGAAAGGCACATGCCAAATTTTATCAAAATCGGCCCCTTATTTTTTGAGTTATCAGTGTGATATATATATATATATATATATATATATATATATATATATATATATATATATATATATATATATATATATATATATATATATATATATATATATATATATATATATATATATATATATATATATATATATATATATATATATATATATATAAGTATGTATGTATGTATAAACATATAAAAATTGAAGCTGACCCCGGATATGGGTTCTAGGGGTCCTAGTTCGCGCTCATTTGCAAAAAAATTTTCAAAATTCAAAAGTCAGGATCTCTCCATTAGTGAATTTTTTCTACGAAAATTCACTAAAAATAATGTAGAACAGTCTTTCCTTGTTTATTATGTGTACATTATTTTTAAAAAAGTTCGGAACGCAGCCAGTGCATTATGGTAGTGAATTTTTATTAAATACTTCAAATTTGAATAACTCAATTTTGTATAAACGTAGAAAGTTTAATTTTGGTGTGTAGTAAGGCCTCTTCCAAGGAAACATATCCACCAAATGTCATTACAAGAACGTTGTACTTTTCGGAGAAAAAAGAAAATTCAAAATTTGAATAACTCAATTTTCTATAAACTTAGAAAGTTGAATTTTGGTATGTAGTAATGTCTTTCCCATGGCAATATATCCACCAAATTTAATTAAAATAGCTTTGTTATTTTCGGAGCAAAAAAATGTTTTTGAAAGAAAACTCAAGATTTTCCCGGAAAACCTTGTCCGATTTTCCTGACTAACGAACTCATCCAAGCCATTAATAAAAGAAAGGCACCTTTCGCCCTCAATAATAAATTTTGAAAAATTTATTTGCAGTAAATAAGCATTAAAAAATATGATAAAAGACAGTTTTTGCCTTGTTTATTTTGTTCATTATTAAAAAAACAATAAATTTAACAACATAAATTTGACGCCATTAAAGGCATTAAAAAATAATGTACATAGCTTTTTTGAAAATATTTGGCAATAAAAGAAGAAAATAGAAAGTTTATGAAGATCTGGTTTTTCTTTAATCAAAGTGTTTTAATGAAAAAATTTAATGAAACCTGTATCATTCGATTTTTTGACGGCAATAACAGAACTTGCTGTCATTCTCCATACTTTCTTTGAGTGTGGACATTGTAATTCAGGCTTACTACTATTTATATCTTCTTCAAAAACAAGGATTTATCCATTAGTATATTTATTTATAGCTAACTCAACATATTTTTTTTACACAAATAACTTTAATGGCATTACCACATATTCAATTTCCCATGATTTTTTCTTCATTGCCTATATACATTTATAAAAAAGAAGTACTTAACCTTCTGTCCTCAACCATCAATTTTCAAACAATTGATGCATTATAAAATGTGAAAAAGTAGATGCCATCAAAGATAACTTTCTTAAAAATAAGATGATAGATGCTTAATAATATGTGGCTTCACTTTAAATCACATTTTGGTAATTAAAATATGGAATAAATCTTATATCAATGGATTTTTTTAATTAGAAAATGACCTTTTCATTAAGGTGAGTCAGGATTGAGTTTCATACATATTTACATATATAACAATTAATTACCCTTAAGTATGTTTATTTGTATCTAATAACTTAAACATATTTTCTACAATGTTATATTAAAACAAAAATCAAAATCAAACTAAACCTCAAAATACTGCTATGCAATTAGGTAAACCATTTTAAACATATAAAGAGTGTGTATTGCCCCGCATATAAATTGGCATTTTTATTTCAATTTCGCTTATATGTCATGTTTTGCAACTAAATACGAAGCAGAGATCAATATTAGGTTTTATCCAAGGAAACAACGATTCACCCAGTCGGCCAAACAAATACTGAAAAAACTCTGGACGCAGCAAGTACGTTATGGTAGTGAATTTTCATAATAATTGTACACTATTAGTAAGATCTAATTTTTTCAAATTATCGCTAACTAGGATTCTAAAACCGATCTCCAAGGTCCATTTAAATTTAAAGAACTAGTTTTAATAGTATATCTTACTAACAGTGTACAATTCTTATGAAAATTCACTACTATAACGCACTTGCTGCGTCCCCAACATTTTTGTGATACTGGAACCAATAAGTATAAGTTAGTATTTGTTTCACTTGCCAGGTTATTAAAAATATTGAAGAACACAAATAACAATAAGCATGTGCTACTTACATTTGATCAACAATTGTGTCAGAAACTTTAGGACCAAATCAAAAGGACACTTTTTAATAACAACTCTTAACATAATATGTAGATATATAATAATAAAGAGCTTTATCACAACAAATGTGGCTAGTCGCTAACACTTCATGTAAAAGGATGCTTTGCAAAATAAAACCATAAACAATAATAACGAATCTTCGAATGTTTTGAGGTTAGATTGACATTTAAAAGTGAATATACTTCTGGATTATGGATTATAATGCTACAGGCGCTGAAGCCGGAAATTAGTACTGAACTTATAGTTTTAAACCATTTCATTGAAGTGAAACTTCTATTTGGTATATTCTGTAATAGAACAAAACATTTCAGTTTTAATAAACGTAAAAACACGTTGAGTGTCTCGCGTTTCGGCGTCGGCAATCGGCGACTCTCGTTTCGCGATGACAGTTGGCCTACCATGCAGCGGTGTCAGATTAAGTAAATTAGAATTAATGATAACTCGAATGAGAAATTATTGGTAACTCAACATTTATTAATATTAAGCCACATTTATTGGATGGATTAATTTTTTGACGAACTTTTATTTCTCATGAATAAGTACCAATATGTGTTATTAGTATATGTTTTAGATTTTAAGATTCAAATGAAATTTTATTAAATCTGACAACCCAGCTCCTTTATATTTAATTGTCAGGTGACTGTTTCTATTTTAATTATCTACTTAAAATGACGCATTCACAGTCTAATCATCCCTATCAACATTGAAGGTGGGAAATGCTGTATCAAATTTGAACTGATATCTTAGACTGTTTATTCATTTATAATTTTAATTTTTTAATAACTCCTGTCCTCGTATGCCATTTAATTTGAAATTTGTTTAACAGCTATATTGTAACGTCTCCTGTATATGTGCAAATTTTCATTCGAAACACTTCAATATTTCAAAAAATATTGCGTTTTCAAAATGTTCTTTACATTTTTTTCTAAGAAAAATTAGACGCACGGCGCCCATCTACGAACTCATCCAAGCCATTAACAAAATCAAGTTAATTCCCAAATTTGGTCAAAATCGGTCACGTATTTTTTGAGTTAGCGGTTGGATACATATATATAAACAATATATATAAAAATTGAAACTGACCCCGGATATGGGTTCTCGGGGCCCTAATTCGCGCTTATTTGAAATTTTTTTCCAAAAGTCTAACCATCGATACCTCTCTATTTACTAAAAAGCGGTATTCTCGCTCGAATCCCCGCTCTATTGTAGTGTCGACTACACGAACTGTCGGCTGAAAGAACTGTCAGCCGAATGATATGCCACGCAACAACGCATACACCAGTACTGCCCACGAAAGTGATACACACAATATTATGTTGCTACATGGGAGGTTATCAATGTTTTAATTTGAAAGTAGGGATTACATACAAGTATTGAAAATTAACAATTCATATATTTACAATTAATAAACATTTGTATCTTTAAAAATATCAAACTGATTAATATAATTAACATTGTGTTTTTTTGTAAAAAAATATGGGTTTGGCTTTTCATGTAAAACCAGAAACATATCTGAAAATCCATTGACATTGATGTTATTAGTTAAAATTGAATGTTTTAGTTTGGACAGTTTAGCTTGCTTGCGTTAGCTATTTGTTCATTCATGTGATGCATGGACTGCATGATATTGTCATATAATCATTCCCCTGCACACACCTTTCCTCCCTAGAAGGTGTGCTTGAAAATTACCTACACAGAAACGGAGATCATTTTGCAGAAAACGTTGCATGAACAGGTAAGTACAGGTTTGTAGTATATGCTTTAAAACATTCATCAATTCAGTATTGATGTGGGTGTTTTTTGTTTACTTATTCACCAAGGTTTTATTTTGTTTTTCTTATTTAATATCAAGTACATTTTTGAAAAACACTTAATTTACCTTGTTGCATTTAATATGGTATAATTCTAAAGTAAAGTCAGTAAAAGTTAAAAATCACAGTAACTATAGATATAAAATGTCAAATGCTTAATTTGCAAATGTGTTGGTATCAAGATTTAAGTATGCAATGAATTCATTTTTTTTCTACATGCTTTATGCACATTGTCATAAAAAATATTGGTACGAGGGAAGATAAAATGAAATCTACCTAGCTAGCGCATTTTTAATGTGTACTTTCAAGTTGTATGTAAATCAATTCATTTTCATGGTGTATGTAAAGTGAGAAACATGCTAATGTGATTGGTTTATAACCAGGTCAATGAAATATGATAACGATCCTGACAAAAGAAGGCAATCAGCAATAAATTATTTTTTATTTACTTATTTATTTAATCATACACCATCCAACAGCTTAAAGCCAAACTAAGGATGGGCCGATACAGAATACAATAACAAACAATAATCAAACAAGTTACACAATAGAGAGTCACAAATTAGATCGCTTTGAAAAACATTTTTATCTCTGATATATTACATGAAAAGATATCTAGGCTGTCCTGCAATACAGAGTAATCATTCGCAGCAATCGTGTATGAGCAGTCGGGAGATAGAATGTGCCTGGAAAACAAGCTGCGATACGAGGCACATTGAAATTAAGTTGCTGAAGCAGATTAGGGCAATCGAACACAGAATTAACCAGTTTGTATAAAAATGTAAAGAAACTGCACTGCCTGCGCATTGACAGAGTCTGCAGACCAAAGCGAAGAAGTAAACCTTCCTGAGGAAAACCAATAGAAGGATATCGACCATCCTCATGAAAGCTAAGAAATTTTAGAAATTTCCTTTGCCCTGATTCTAGACTTGCCACATGTATCTCATAAGTAGGAGCCCACACAACTGAGCCATATGCAAGTCAGGACCTAACCAAACAACGAAAGAGCAGGAGGATGGTGTCAGTGTGTGAGAAATTTTTGCTGTTTCTTATCAGAAACCCAAGAGTTTTGTAAGCAGAACTGACAGTCTGCCCGTAGGGTGGTTTCAACGATAGAGTACCATCAAAAACAATTCCAAGGTTCCTAACTGTCCTGGGGCGATCAAGTGGAAGCCCTCTTATATTGTACCCGAAAGTAATTGTGTGCTTATTTCGAGTAAAGGACATCACACAACACTTGGAAACATTCGTAGAAAGACCATTCCGACAACACCATTCGTCATGGATCTCAAGACTGTTCTGAAGCTGCAAACAGTCATCTACACTGGAAATATTTGGGAAAATCTTAATATCATCTGCATACATTAAAAAAGGAACATATTTAACTGGGTCAATAAATATATTAAACAGTAGTGGACCGAGTATGGAACCCTGCGGCACTCCCGAAGCTATATGATAGGTGTCTGACTTAAAGCCCCCAACCTCAACAATACACGAATTATACGAACGAATTATACACGAACGTAAAAATTCTGATCAAAGCGGTTAAAATAAGGCGGCGAATTCATTAGAGATCACCTGAAAAGTGAGTAAATTGGTGGTCTTTTTAATAAATTTGTTCTCGCTCGAGGAAGATAAAATGTCTGTCTGGATCTTGCGCTGAGTTTTGACGTATAAAAATCACATGAGAGCAAATCAATGCAACCTATCTCATTATTTACAAAACATATTGAAGTAAGCTTTCTCCAAGTGTCAAGGCTAGGCACACCAAATCGTGCTAACAGTGCAACACCACAACAACCTCTACCTGTTTAAACACCATCAGCTTTAAAAGGCAACTAGGTGTTTGAAAAACCTATCCTCTCGAGATATTTCTTATGTGTTTCGTAGTAGCGGTAATATAACAAACATCTATAATCAGGTTGTCATCTTACTATGAGAAGAAAAACATCATAAAGTAGGTATTGCTGGAATGATTTGCAATTATACACTATAAAACTCCCCTAGCCTCCTAGTAGGCGACTGAACAACAGAATGCAACTCGTAAGTTAAATTACTGTCACAAGGAGCCAGAGGAATGGAGTTCACATTGTATGAATAGTTAGTAGTGAGCGAGCTTCTGGTAAAATTACAACTATACACTTTGATATATTTAAGTATAATTTATTTACTTCACACCAGCGTACCAGCTAGTCCGTACTGTCTTACAGTCATCAATGTACCTAGTTAAAGCATAAGCTTTAAATCATCAGTAAATATTATATATTATAAACAATAAGAAAGGGAGAGGTCCGAGATTGGAACCCAGCAGTATCCTTGAAATTGGAGAAATCAATAGATCTGTATTCGTTATACTGCACAAAATGTATCTGTTCATTAAGTTAGAAATTAAATAATTTAAGCAAGGGAGATGCAATGTCAAGAGATGTCAACTTATGATCAATGCGATCGAAAGCTCTAACGAAATATGAACATAACATCAATCTGTCTGCAAGTCTGATCAAGAATATTGGGGATAAACTATATAACTACCTGAGGCAAGCCAAGTTGGTAACTGCAGATCTTCTCTATAAAAATACTGGTGTGGCGAGATAGGATGTTTAACTACTAGATAGATAAGATATATATATATATATATATATATATATATATATATATATATATATATATATATATATATATATAGTGTACATAACATCAACCAGTGTGCAAGAGAGTTTACAAGAGAAGACTTAGAGAATGTATTAGCAAAAATGAAGAATAGAAAGGCACCTGGCCTTGACGGTATCCCAATGGAAGTCATCAAAGTGTTTGGCAAAATTAAGCCAGAGGTGATACTGGACCCACTAAACGTCCTGCTTAAAGAATAGAAAAAAGCTAAATTAATCTTGATACCGAAAGGCAAAATTGAGGAAATGAAGTTCAGGCCTATATGTTTATTGAACTCAATTAGTAAAGTTTATGAGGGCTTACTAAGAGACAGGCTCGAAAAAGATATAGAAGAAAGAGGAAGCCTCTCAGATCGCCAATTCGGATTCCGTAAAGGCAAATCAACCATCCAGGCAGTGGAGAGAGTGGTGGATATAGTTAGAGAACAGACAAACGACAAGTGGGCAGCGCTCGTAACTCTTGATATAAAAAATGCATTTAACACAGCATCATGGGACAAAATAATGCTAAACCTCGAAACAGGATGTATAGAAGATTATCTATTAGAGACCATTGACAACTACTTAGAAGATAGATCCCTGCAGATAGATAAAAGTGCCTGCCAGGAAATTACAACGGGTGTGCCACAGGGGTCAGACCTGTGGCCCAGCCTGTGGAATATATTATATGATGGAGTGCTAAACGTACTAACACCAGAAGGAGTGACCACGCTGGCCTATGCAAATGAACTGGCAATTATTATCACGGCGAAAACAAAGGAAGAGCTGTAATGGAAAGGAAATGAAGCACTACTGCAGATCCGCAAGTACCTGAACAACAACGAATTAGAGTTAGCCTCACAGAAAACAGAATCAGTTATACTTAGAGGAGGAAGAGCAAAGACTGAAGTTAGGTTTATGTGTGGGGGAGTAGAGATAGCACCCAAACAAAGTCTTGTATATTTGGGTATAACCATAGGGGAAAATCTAAACTTTGGACGGCACATAAAAACAGGAATACATAAAGAAAAGGTGGCAGCACCGATCAGAATAACACCAAATATAAAAGGCCCCGGATCTAAACAGAGGGAGATGCTATATAACGTGGTCCAATCAATTCTTTTATATGGATCACCTATCTGGTCAGAATATATAAAAAAAGATACGTTTAAGAGACAAGCTACAAAGTCCAACGTAGAATGTTGCTAAGAGTCACTAGCTCATCTCTTCTACGGCAAGCTCGATTGGTACAATTCCTGCGACCACTTGTACCGCCCTTGTCGAAACAGTGCGGTCACTGTGTCGACGGGGCGGTACAGGTGGTCGCAGGAATTGTACCAATCGAGCTTGCTGTAGAAGAGAGATCAAGGCTATATCACAGAAGAGACAGAAACACACCGAAAGCAGAGGAGAGGGCCAGCACTCTTCAAAAATGGCAGGAGATGTGGGATAACACAACCCATGTCGCTCAGTGGACCAAGCAGTTAATTCCAGATCTGAAGAAATGGGTGGAATGCAAGCACAGAAGAACAGATTATTTCCTGACGCAAATGCTCACAGGCCATGGCTCCTTCAGGGAATATCTAAGCCGGATAGGAAGAGCAGAAACCGACGCTTGCTTGTACTGTGGGATGGCAGAAAAGGTAACACACACGATATTTGACTGTGCAAGATGGGAGAACGAGCGAGAAACCCTAAGGTATGGTATGAAGACTGACCTGACCATGTACAACATCCTTGACATCATGATGGAAGATTCTGAAAAATGGGAAAAATTCCACAGCTACGTCCGAAATGTCCTAAGAACTAAAGAAGTAGAGGAGAGGCAAAGAGCGGATTGAAAAGAGACAAATTGTAGATACAGCCTACTTACTGATGATTTACGAAAAGTGGTTCCAGTAGGTATGGTGAAGAAATGAGGTGAGGTTTGGTGGGTAGGCAGAGGCTTGCACCTATAGTACTCTGAGTCCCACATTCTCTGTCGCAATGGAATCCGAGCGCAGAGGTAAGAACATGAGTTTCCTCACCTGGTAAAAAAAAAGATAAGATTATAGATAGATTATATACATAACATCAACCTATCTGTAAGTCTGATCAAGAATAGTGGGAACAAACTATATAACTATATGAGGCAAGCCAAGTTGGTAACTGCAGATCTTCCCTCCATAAAAATGCTGGTGTGGTGAGATAAGATGTTTAACTACTAGATAGATAAGATTATAGATAGATTATGTATATAACATCAACCTGCTTACAAGTCTGATCAAGAATATTGGAGATAACTGTGGTGCAAGTCAAGTTGATAACTGCAGATCTTCCCTTCATAAAAATGCTGGCATGGTGAGATAGGATGTTTAACTACTAGATAGATAAGGTTATAGATAGATTGTGTACATAACATCAACTTGTCTGTAAGTCTGATCAAGAATATTGGGGATAAACTATATGAGGCAAGTCAAGTTGGTAACTGCAGATCTTCCCTCCATAAAAATGCTGGTGTGGTTAGATAGGATGTTTAACTACTAGATAGTTAAGATTATAGATAGATTATGTACATAACATCAATCTGTCTGCAAGTCTGATCAAAAATATCGTGGATAAACTATATGAGGCAAGTCAAGTAACTGCAGATCTTCCCTCCTTAAAAATGCTGGCATGGTGAGATAGGATGTTTAACTACTAGATAGATAAGATTATAGATATATTGTGTACATAACATCAACCTGCTTACAAGTCTGATCAAGAATATTGGGGACAAACTATATAATGCAAGCCAAGTTGGTAACTGCAGATCTTTCCTCTATAAGAATGCTGGCGTGGTGAGATAGGATGTTTAACTACTAGATAGGTAACATTAGAGATAGATTATGTACATAGCATCAACTTGTGTACAGGTCTGATCAAGATTATTGGGGATAAACTATATGAGGCAAGCAAACTTGGTAACTGCAGATATTTTCTGTATAAAAATGCTGGCGTGTTGAGATAGGATGTTTAACTACTAGATAGATAAGATTATAGATAGATTGCGTAAATAACATCAACCTGTCTGCAAGTCTGATCAAGAATATTGGGGAGAAACTATACCAAGCAAGCCAGGTTGGTAACTGCAAATCTTCCCCTATAAAAATGCTGCTGTGGTGAGGTAGGATGTTTAGCTACTAGATAGATAAGGTTATAGATAGATTAAGTACATAAGATCAGCCTGTCTGCAAGTTTGATCAAAAATATTTGGGAGAAACTATACATAGCAAGCCAAGTTGGTAACTACAAATCTTCCGCCATAAAAATGCTGGTCCGATGAGATAGTATGTTTAACTACTAGATAGAACGATTATAGAGACAAATCTGAAAGAGCTTCGAAAAATTAGAAATAATAGATATAGGCCTGTAGGTGAAGATAGTACCAGCTTCGCCACGTTTAAGAACTGGACATACTCTAGCCATCTTTCACTGATTCCAGTTTTAAGAGAAATATTAAAAATCTTGCAGAATGGATGAGGAATCACCTCAAACAGTCTCGAATTAGAAAGGAATGCAACAGGTTAGGATCAGAATTAGCCTGATTCTTTAATTTTTTGAGTGCCCCTTATGGAAGAAAAATAGTCTCAACGACACCCGAAAATGTCACATCAGCAAAATCTCCCTGATTTGGTAGATAGACCCTAATGTAATGACTCGCAAAACCATCAGCAATAAGCTTCGGCTCTTGATAATTACACTACTTTTTTTAAGGAGTTACCTAAATCAGATTTTTTGGAGGGTACAGCGTTGTTGGGGAAGATTTGAACTGAGTGTGTAAATGTTAAAAGTTCGTATCTCGATGATTAAAATTTTGTTTGTTCTCTAATTCTCTTCTTTTTGGTTAGGTAGATTATACATTTTAAATCCTCGCTAGTAATTTCACACTTGTACTTGATAATTTTCTGTGAATTTCTATTCTAACTTCTTTATTTTGTCTGTAGCTCCTCCTCCAGCCTTAGTAAATGTATCAGTGCATCCGAGTACAATCTTGGCTCTAATTCTGTGGGAAGTAAAAGGTAACGGAGGTTATCCGATAGTCAACTTTACAGCTCAGTACCGTTTGGCCTACACTAACGACTCCTGGATACCTATATCACCGAACCATATCACACCAAACTCAGTAAGTATATGACGTTCTTGAGTTGAAATGATCTCTGCGGCTTTAAACTTAGAATTGGAATTAACCAAAGATATAGAGTGGATGGTATATTAGAAGTTAACTAATCAACACATTGCTCGACCAATATGTGGTTATTTTGATTAAACAGGTATGCTATATCTAGCTAAAATATTTTCTAAAATACGATGTTACCACTTCTACTATAAGTAGTAACAATTTTGATGTTTTAAATAGAACTCCACTATAGTTCGCAGCAGACCAAGAAAAAGTAAATATCTTATAATAAAGGCATATTCCCTAGTAACTGGAAAACTGCTTGAGTACAACCCATCCCCAAAAAAGAATCCAAAGCGCTTCCCAGCAACTACAGGCCTATTTCTCTCCTTTCAGTCTTCTCTAAAGTGATGGAAAAATATATAAACACTGAATTACTAAAATTTCTTGAAAAACACAGTCTAATCCACGACAGGCAGTATGGATTCCGTCAGCGCAGATCAACTGCCGACCTCCTTCCCTTTGTCACCCATTCTTGGAACAAGTCTATGGAACAACACGGTGAATCCCAGATTGTTGCTCTAGACATATCCAAAGCATTCGACCAGGTCTGGCACGCAGCGCTGCTTAATAAACTTCCGGCCTATGGCCTACCACCAAAACTATGTATGTGGACAGCAAATTTCCTCTCCAACAGGAGCATATCTGTTGTTGTGGATGGCCATTCCTCTAAACTGTATCCAATTAATGCAGGAGTTCCTTAAGGTTCAGCTTTAGCCCCTACTTTGTTTCTTCTCCACATCAATGACCTCCTCTCGAGCACATCCAACCCAGTTCACAGCTACGCAGACGACAGCACCCTCCATTCAAATATACAATATTCTAAGCCTGTCTCTTTAGCCCAATTAGATGAGGATCGCAGACTCATGGAGGGTTCTGTCTCCGTGGATCTCCAAAAAATATTAGACTGGGGAAGTAGAAATCTTGTACAATTCAACCCCACCAAAACTAAGTCTTGCTTTCTTTCTCACAAGAGATACACCAGCCCTAGACCCATCACAATGAACAACCAAGTTATTCAAAGTAATGATTGCTTTTCTCTTGTTGGAATTTCTGTGGATCGAAATCTTAATTGGCACCAACATGTCACATCAATTGCAGAAGCGGCTGCTAAGAAATTAGGTTTCCTCTTCCGGACTCGCAAATACTTTTCACCAGCTAATCTCTATACCTTATATATTTCACAAATAAGGCCAAACATCAAATACTGCTCCCACATCTGGGGTGCCGCTGCCGCTTCTACACTCGCTATCCTGGACTCCATTCAAAAGAGAGCTATACGTCTCATCGGTGACCCTACCCTCACCCAAAGGCTGCCATCCCTTGCCCACCGACGTGCCGTTGGTGACCTCTCTCTCTTTTATAGATATCTGCACGGGCACTACTCAGAGGAGCTTTCCTCCATAGTTCCCCCATCTGCTGCCCCCAACAGATCTATCAGGGGAACAGAGCGAATGCACCCTTTTACTGTCCAGGTCACCAGACATAGAACATCTTATTATGCCCGCTCTTTTGTCCCGAGGACTTCCAAGTTGTGGAATTCCTTGCCGGCACATGTTTTTCCTTCTCCTCCGAACCTCCAAACCTTCAAGTCCAGAATTAACAAGCTGCCTCTTTCCTCCTTGTCAACACCCACGGTACGATAGTATTTAGGCTGTAAGCCCTCGTGGTGTGTTGTTGAAATAAAAATAAATAAAAAAAATGAGTATCCGTTTGTTTGTGTAGCTCCCCCACTTGTTCTCTCGCACGCAGTGAGAGAAATACCGTAACTTTTTCCACAAACTTTTATCTGCCTAAAGGAACATAACCTCAGGTTTTTCATAGAGTATAACCTTTCCCACTGTTAAAAATAACTGAAATGATTTTAAAATACATAATACATTGTAAAATTTGTGACTGCTTGCAATGATGACTAAGAGGCGTAATGTTCCCGAAATACCATAACTTTTCCACAAACACTTTCTCTGCCTTATGGAACATAACCTCAGTTTTTCATGGAGTGTAACCTGTCCCGCTATTAAATATAGTCCCGCTATTAAATATAACTTTAAATTATTTCAACATAAATTGTACAATTTGTGACTGGTTTGCAATGCTAACTGAGATCATTTTAACCAAAGAATGTACCATTTATGTGTGATATTTCTATTGACCGTCTGCTGAACTGAAACGTTTTAGCGTCAGATTGATGTATATAAACTGCAACCGAATACATCATATGAGTTTAGAGTTTGGGCCACTAACCAGCTGGGTAGGGGTGAGATAAGCTACATTGTGGAAACTACCCTAGATGTCTATTCAGAAAAAGGTAAGTATATTGTTGTAGTTTTATAATTTACATGTCTATATGTTGTAAACATGTTTAGAAAAAAGAAATAGATCCTATAAATGTTAGTTGTTCCTTTAGTTGTGTTCAAATAAATAAGTAAACACATTGACAACAAGAAAACGTCTAAATCATTAATGCTTAAGAAGTTATAAACTATACAATGTGTAGTATAGGGTGTGTCGAAAAAAAAATAATTTTCGGGGCTCTTTAGTGCGGAAAAGTTTCCCATTGTAATAAGTAAAAAATGCTATAGAAAATTACAATCCGTTAACATCTTCCGTTCGCGCATCGTACTTAAAGTTAATGAAAAATGGAAAAATCGCGCATTTTATGTAAATTTTGTAAGTTAAAACTTTTAAAATAAACATGCTTTGTTTATAGCTTAAATAACCTAAATAAATTAAATTCAGATGAGTAATCTAATTTTTTTCATTCGTGCAACGTCTTGGAAAAGCAGAAATTTACCAATGTTTTGCAATCTTCACTGTGCAGCTCTCTGCTCGTTTTGCTAGCACAAGACGACTTAGAACTCGTCATGTGGAGGTGATTGCACATCGAGTTCCACCCACAACCTACCTAGGGTTAGGTTAGGTTCGGTTTAATTGAGTGGGCCATACCGGTCCCTCCACCGCGACCATAAGGTCTATTGTGGCTAACGCCTAATAGTCTATATTTCACCCAACAAAGCCAGTCTCCTGCAGAGGTCGATAATTTTTGTGGGCGAAAGTTGATCCAGATCCTCCGGAGCAAGCTTTATCTTGCCAAAGAGCAGGTATCTAGTCCTGTCCACTGCCGGACAGGAACACAGTACGTGCTCTGCTGTCTCGTCATTCTCCATACACAGCCGGAACTCGGTCTCCTAATTTCAGTCGGATTAGTGTCGGTTCAAATCTTTATGATTTACATGAGGCGGCTGGTAGCAGGTTGCGTTTAAGTACAAAATTTATTCGTCTGTTAATAACTAAAACGATAAAATAAATGAAATAAAATTTTAATTGATCCTTTTGAAAGTACAGTTAATACTGCTTAATAGCAAGCAATCATTTAATTTTTGAACGCTACCACAAGCCACCATTAAACAGTATATAATTTATAATGACGAGAACAATTATTGAAAGTAAATTCAGTGCAGCGCATACTAGTAAGCAATCACAATGAAGTTCACAAGCAATTAGAAAATAAGCGAGTATTATAAATATAACTTACCCAATTAGGCATGTTGCCTTCCCTAATTAAATTAACTATGCGATAACATGTTCTGAGGTTGACTTAATAACAGAGAATAGGATGTGTCGTGTACTCAGATCGTCTTATAAAGAGAGTTCTTATCTTGACATATCGTCGAGTTGTCAGTTTGCAGGCGCATTCTCATCGAGTTAAGATTGACCACGGACTATGTATCATCGACTCTGACGTCACTAGTGGTAGTCAGACTTTGACGTAACTAGTGAGACTGATTCAGTATTTTATAGTTCGGAGAAAGGTGGTGACACGTGGGACATGTCACACATATGTTAAATACGTGTGACATGTTACAAATTGAGATACAAATGTAAATATGGTATGTTTTGAGCAGCCCTCGCAAAGTTCTACAACTTTATTTCGGTGAGTTTTACTCTTAAGTAATTGGGTAGTCGATATTTGGAAAAAAGAACGTTCTTCTATGCTGATTTCCTATGCTTCAAAAACCATTTTATACAATGTATAATATACAGTTGTTAAATTTACACAGTATATTAATAAAAATTTGAATAAGGGTAGGTACTGATCTGTTTACAAATTAAATGTATTATGAATATTATTAAAATTTTAACATTTAGTTTTCTCTATTAGTGAAGTTGCATAGAAAACTTATGTTTCGACTTTTTTTAGAAGCAGTATTATTAATTTTTTCAGATATTAGATTACTGTATGTAATTGGACCTAACGATCTTTTTCACAACAATGTTGGCGTTGACTATAACTTAAGACTAATGGAGTTCTTTATTGAAGAAATGATCGATAGGTCAATAAGTTTGTTTTGTATGCTTCGTATTAATAAAAATAGTTGGCGACACTTTGTTTACCCAAGCCAGAAAGTTATTAGTGTGTGATCTTCATACATTACTTTTCCTCATTTCCATGGGCGTCTGCTTCTCTTATCCTTACCCCTGTGACATCACACAAAACGTCACCGAAATTATCCAAGCTGGCATGGAATTATTTATTCCACGTACACAGAAAACCTCTGCAGCCACTCAAAAGCCCTGGTTCTCTAAATCCTGTGACAAGGCCAGACTTGAAAAGGTCAAAGCTTACAAAACGCTTCTACACAATCCCAGTCAAGAAAACCGTCAATCATTTAACGACACAAGAAACCGCTATGTCCGCATTCTTTCTGAGGCTAAAACTCGTTTAATAACCACATCAAAAATAAAGTCCTCTTAAGCTCTAGCGGCAGCAAACCCTTCTGGACTCTTGTTAAATCTATTGGGAATAATTTCTGCAAGAGCATGTTCCCACCTCTTGTCTCAGGGGATGAAATTGTTTCTACCGCCCTGAGCAAGGCTGAACTTTTTGCCTCGTTGTTCGCCGACAATTCTACTCTCAACCCACCTCCAAATATTCAACCACCAATAGTCCCCAATGTCACGCATAAAATGACGGATATCATTTTCAAAACTAAAAAGGTACGAAAGATGCTCTCTTCTCTTAATACCAGGAAAAGCCTCTAGCCTTGACGAGATCCCAGCGATTGTTCTCAAAAAATGCGCACCAAAACTTGCTCCTGTCCTGACTCGTCTGTTTCAGACATCTTACAATAGAGGCATGTTCCCTAGTAACTGAAAACTGTTCGAGTACAACCCATCCCCAAGAAAGAATCCAAAGCGCTTCCTAGCAACTACAGGCCTATTTCTCTCGTTTCAGTCGTCTCTAAACTGATGGAAAAGTATATAAACACCGAATTACTAAAATTTCTTGAAAAACACAGTCTAATCCACGACAGGCAGTATGGATTCCGTCAGCGCAGATCAACTGCCGACCTCATTTCCTTTATCACCCATTCTTGGAACAAGTCTATGAAACTACACGGTGAATCCCAGATTGTCGCTATAGACATATCCAAAGCGTTCGACCAGGTCTGGCACGCAGCGCTGCTTAATAAACTCCCGGCCTATGGGCTACCACCAAAACTCTGTACCTGGACAGCAAATTTCCTCTCCAACCGAAGCATTTATGTTGTCGGGGATGGCCATTCCTCTAAACTGTATCCAATTAATGCAGGAGTCCCTCATGGTTCAGCTTTAGTCCCTACTTTGTTTCTTTTCCACATCAATGACCTCCTATCTAGCACATCCAACCCAGTTCACAGTTACGCGGACGACAGCACCCTCCACTCCAATATGCAATATTCTAAGCCTGTCTCTTTAGCCCAATTAGATGAGGATCGCAGACTCATGGAGGGTTCTGTCTTCTCCATGGATCTCCAAAAAATATTAGACTGGGGAAGTAGAAATCTTGTACAATTCAACCCCACCAAATCACAGTCTTGCTTTCTTTCTCATAAGAGATACACCAGCCCTAGACCCATCACAATGAACAACCAAGTTATTCAGAGTAATGAGTCCTTTTCACTTGTTGGCATTTCTCTGCATCGAAGTCTCAATTGGCACCAACATGTCACATCAATTGCAGAAGCGGCTGCTAAGAAATTAGGTTTCCTCTTCCGAGCTCGCAAATACTTTTCACCAGCTAACCTCTATACCTTATATACTTCACAAATAAGACCAAACCTCGAATACTGCTCCCACATCTGGGATGCTGCTGCCTCTTCTACACTCGCTATCCTGGACTCCATTCAAAAGAAAGCTATACGTCTCATCGGTGACCCTACCCTCACCCAAAGGATGCCATCCCTTGCCCACCGACGTGCCGTTGGTGACCTCTCTCTGTTTTATAGATATCTGCACGGGCACTGCTCAGAGGAGCTTTCTTCCATAGTTCCTCCACCTGCTGCCCCCAACAGATGTACCAGGGGAACAGAGCGAATGCACCCTTTTACTGTCAAGGTCACCAGACATAGAACATCTTGTTATGCCCGCTCTTTTGTCCCGAGCACTTCCAAGTTGTGGAATTCCTTGTCGGCACATGTTTTTCCTTCTCCCCCGAACCTCCAAACCTTCAAGTCCAGAATTAACAAGTTGCCTTTTTCCTCCTTGTCGACACCCACGATACGATAGTATTTAGGCTGTAAGCCCTCGTGGTGTGTTGTTGAAATTTAAAAAAAAGTACTTCAAAATGGCCGCTGTGATTGGACGAGATATTATGTAACTGACTGGAGAGGTAGTCTTATGCCACACTTAATTAATTAATATCCCTATTGTTGTTTTCTCAAATACCGTTAACAAAAAAAAACGAAAAAAGAAAAAAGTGAAACGACACGATATATATATATATATATATATATATATATATATATATATATATATATATATATATATATATATACACATAATACCAATTAAAAAAGATTAACAAACCACTAATATAGAGCACGAAACTTAAAACAAATACAGCGTGCAATTTCGCTGTTGACATTTGTATCTGTATTGAAACTGGACAATGAAAAAAGACAGAGATTTGGTTTATCTTATTTATTATAAAATAAAATATTGAAGGTTAACAATCTTAATTTACAATCAAAAATAAAATAATGTTGGTGACAAGTTTCAAGAATTACTGATTTTGAAATTGAAAAATAAGTTGAAGAAAACCACTCAAATTAAGTAAGTTTTACTTAATGTTTATTTCTGCTGTGGAGGTGATGCGGAGAAGGCTTAATTTCCAGCATCGGATAACCATTTAGAGCTGGCAAGACTTCTACTAATGTGATGTGAGCGCATCTAGGCACTAGACTCTTGTTCGTGACATGTGCTCCGCATTTAGTGGGCCCCCCTTTGACTGGATTGGCTTCTGAGGTAATGACATTAGCCCCCTTCTAAACGTATTCGCTCTCTTTGAACGTGTTGGCTCTCATTAAACGTGTTGTTGCGTTTCCTTAAATCTTAAAGTTAAGATTTTTTACCATTTTTAATTTGTATTTAAAAATGTAAGAGGATTAGAATCAATTTATGTTAGTTCGTTATCAACTATCAAACATTTTCTTTGAATTTAACAACAAAATTATTGCCACTTAAATGAGCTCCATACATGACTTAGCTGCAGTTGTCAAAAGTTGTACCGACAAGGTTTAAATCATAGCTAGTAACATCCTTCTTTTGCACTTAGAAGTAACATCCGTCTCGCATCTCTTTATTTAGATTTATAAATAACATCCTTCTCCCAGTCTTCACACGGATTTATAATTTGTTTTCATTTGTCGCAAGGTTTTTAATTAAATAAACACCAACTACTTTATGTAAACACAACTTGTTATTCTATTTGTTTGTTTTGCATGTTTAGTAAAAGAAAGTTCGGGACGCAGCAAGTGCGTTATGGTAGTGAATTTTCATTAAATGCTTCAAATTTGAATAACTCAATTTTCTATAAACTTAGCAAGTTGAATTTTGGTTTGTAGTAAGGTCTTTCCCAGAAAATTTTTTTTTTAAAGAAAACTCAAAATTTTCCTGGAAAACCTTGCCCGTAGCATTTTCATGGTAAACTTTGAGGCACAAGCCCTCAATTATCCCAACTTAAACCAACCTGCTGGTTAGGATACATTGACGACATTTTCGCTGTCTGACCACAAGAATCTCTAGACGAATTCCTTTCTTACCTAAATAACATCAACCCCCAAATCTAGCTCACCATGGAAATAGAAAATAATTTTTCGTTGCCTTTCTTAGATGTACCCATCACTAAAAACGCAATCAAAGGATTTTCTTACACTGTTTACCGAAAACCAACACACACTAATCGTTATCTTAACACCCAATCTCATCATCACCCATTGCAACTAAATTCCGTGGTTCGAACACTAGGAACACGATCCCTCAGACTAACGGAAAACAACAATAAACAGAGAGAATAAAACTTTTTAAGACAGACATTGCTAGAAAACGGATACGACAACAATCACATACTACGAAACATTAGAAAAGCACAACAACAAATGACTACGCCACAACAAGAACCGACAGAATCCACACAACAACACACACCGTTTTTACCATACATTAAAGGTGTCACCGACAAAATCAGCCGAACTTTTAGGGCCCATAATATCAAAATCATATTCACAATAGAGCAAAAACTGTCAAATCTGATAAAAACTCCCAAAGATACGATTCCAAACGAATCCCACAGAGTTTACGAAATTCCTTTTCCTGACTGTTCCCGAACTTACGTAGGACAAACAAATAGACGCATCCAGTAACTAATATATTTGATAGCAACAATAATGAAACATGAACGTTACAAGTAGCGTGTAATACTGTCTTGTGGATGTGATCAGCGCCTGAAAACTCTCGATTGAGTGAACAGAGTGTATTAGTTATCAACATCAGTGTTTTTAACTGGAAAATAAATTAAGCAAATTCATAATTTTAAATAAAAATTTGTTATTTTAACTATGATTGAGTCTTCTATTGCGATTTTTTTGTAGAATTGGCAAGACATCTATTGGCAGGAGCAGAAAAATTTGATACGAGAGTATGGGCCGTAGCAGTTGGTATAGTCATGGGCACATTAATATTACTGGGTTTAGGTACTTGTTTTCTACTTTATCAAGAATGTCGGATTCCAGACAGTAAGTATTTGTCAATATGCTGATTTGTTGTCATATTTTATGCGGATTCCAACAATATCTAAAATAAAAATGTAAAAGTAATGTGAACCTACCTAAAACACTGTATTCTTCTACCCAGAGACATTTGACTTATACAATTCCAAAAATATTAAATCTTATACCAGCTCACTTCAGAGATCTTACGTTGGAATAAAAAACATAATAAATGATTGGATTGTAGACAATTATGCCTCGTTGTTCGCCGGCAATTCTACTCTCAACCCACCTCCAAATGTTCAACCACCAACAGTCCCCAATGTCGCTCTTAAAATGACGGATATCATTTTCAAAACTAAAAAGGTACGAAAGATGCTCTCTTCTCTTAATACCAGGAAAGCCTCTGGCCTTGACGAGATCGCAGCGATTGTTCTCAAAAAATGCGCTCCAGAACTTACTCCTGTCCTGACTCGTCTGTTTCAGACATCTTACAATAGAGGCATATTCCCTAGTAACTGGAAAACTGCTCGAGTACAACCTGTCTCCAGGAAAGGATCCAAAGCGCTTCCTAGCAACTACAGGCCTATTTCTCTCCTTTCAGTCATCTCTAAAGTGATGAAAAAGTATATAAACACAGAATTACTAAAATTTCTTGAAAAACACAGTCTAATCCACGACACGCAGTATGGATTCCGTCAGCGCAGATCAACTGCCGACCTCCTTTTCTTTGTCACCCATTCTTGGAACAAGTCTATGGAACTACACGGTGAATCCCAGATTGTCACCCTAGACATATCCAAAGCCTTCGACCAGGTCTGGCACGCAGCGCTGCTAAATAAACTTCTGGCCTATGGCCTTCCACCAAAACTCTGTGCCTGGACAGCAAACTTCCTCTCCGACCGGAGCATTTCTGTTGTTGTTGATGGCCATTCCTCTAAACTATATCCAATTAATGCAGGAGTTCCTCAAGGTTCAGCTTTAGCCCCTACTTTGTTTCTTCTCCACATCAATGACCTCCTCTCTAGCACATCCAACCCAATTCACAGTTACACGGACGAGAGCACCCTCCACTCAAATATACAATATTCTAAGCATGTCTCTTTGGCCCAACTAGATGAGGATCGCAGACACAAGGAGGGTTCTGTCTCTGTGGATCTCCAAAAAATATTAGACTGGGGAAGTACAAATATTGTACAATTCAACCCCACCAAATCTCAGTCTTGCTTTCTTTCTCATAAAAGATACACCAGCCCTAGACCCATCACAATAAACAACCAAGTTTTTCAAAGTAATGAGTCCTTTTCAATTGTTGGCATTTCTGTGGATCGAAATCTCAATTGACACCAACATGTCACATTAATTGCAGAAGCGGCTGCTAAGAAAGTAGGTTTCCTCTTCCGGGCTCGCAAATACTTTTCACCAGCTAATCTCTATACCTTATATACTTCACAAATAAGGCCAAACCTCGAATACTGCTCCCAAATCTGGGGTGCTGCTGCCGCTTCTACACTCGCTATCCTGGACTCCTTTCAGAAGAGAGCTATACATCTCATTGGTGACCCTACCCTCACCCAAAGGCTGCCATCCCTTGCCCACCGACGTGCCGTTGGTGACCTCTCTCTTTTATAGATATATGCACGGACAGTGCTCAGCGGAGCTTTCTTCCATAGTTCCTTTACCTGCTACCCCCAACAGATCTACCAGGGGAACACAGCGAATGCACCCTTTTACTGTCCAGGTCACCAGACATAGAACATCTTGTTATGCCCGCTCTTTTGTCCCGAGGACTTCCAAGTTGTGGAATTTCTTGCCGGCACATGTTTTTTCCTTCTCCTCCGAACCTCCAAACCTTGAAGTCCAGAATTAACAAGTTGCCTCTTTCCTCCTTGTCGACACCCACGGTACAATAGTATTTAGGCTGTAAGCCCTCGTGGTGTGTTGTCCAAATAAAAAAATATGTATAAAAAAAAATATGTGACAAAATACCTTGGTTTAAATGATGTACATTGTTGTAAATAGCAGTTAGAACTTGTAAAACACCCCTTTTAATACATTGTTATACATTTTCTGTAAAATTTTAGGCTTAATCATAAGTATAATGTGGCAAGTGACATAATCAATCTACGATAGTATTGTGTAATGTTTTTCTTTTTAGTTTTCATTTGTTTGTGCTTTTTTAGTGTTTTAAGTTGAAACTTTGTGCACACACAAATCCAGTAGATTCATTGTGATCCTGAGCCTTATATAAAGAAATGCTTTGTAATTTGTATTGTTTAAAAATGACAAATGAATTTTATTATTGTTATTATTATTATATTACTGCATTTTTTTCTTGAATTTCTGAATCATCAATATCATCAGCTGCAACATTCTCATTGCTTCCAAGTTCCATTTCATCCAGGCTCTCATTTTCAATACACATAAATTCCTCAACTTATACAGGATTCTTAACGTGGTTTCGTTTACAGACACTTGCTTGGTGGAGGAGGCTCTTGATTCGCCCATGATTCCTGACGGTCATCATCCCCCCTTAATCATAGACTTTTCGGTCAAGGGTTCAGTGGTCTCTTCCCCTGTTGGTAACACTGGGCAGAGATCATATAATTTTCGAAAATGTGATTTTGTCGGATTGTATGCAGAGCTTGGCGGCTTCTGCTGGGATGGTATGGATGAGCTTTAGGATGTTGCTTCTATGCTTGACTTTTTCTGTTCCATAATTTACGACTTGCTTGATCTGTATGTGCCCATGATTGCTCCAGGTGCATGTAATAGGTATCCCCAGTGGTTTTCTAAAGAAATTGAGGTGACCATTAAATATAAATATTCATTGTGGTCTAAGTTTAAGAAGTCTGAAAATGTGGAGTTTCTAAATAAATTTAGGCTGAGACAAAAACTTAAGAGACATTTATCTTTCTCGAGTAAACTACTTCCAGAGTGTTGAAAGAGAGGTTAGGTCTAATCCTAAAAAAATCTGAAACTGCTCTTCTCGGCGCCGTCAAACCTTTTCTATTGGGAATTCATCTAACCAGTAACAGTCAGTTGACAGTTTGGCTTCTTATTTTGCAAGATGTTCTGGTTCCACCTCCACCTCATCACCTACAGCCGCCAGCCTGACTTTAGGTGACATCAGTGCTTTTTGTTGATGACTTTACAGACGATGAAATCATTACAGCTGCTAAGAGAACTAAGGCTAACATGTCCTGTGGACCTGATCTAGTTCCTGGCTTCGTGGTGCGCGACTGCTTATATGCTTTCTTGACTCCACTTAAGAAAATTTTTAAACTGATTCTTAGATCTGGAACATTCCACGCGATTTGGAAGCTGTCACAGTTTTCCCTGTCTTCAAGGCGGGGGATAGTGGTGATCCATCAAACTATCAACCAATAGCCATACTATGTGTCTTTGTAAGATTTTCGAGGCCTGTCTTTTTCAGCGAATACTGTTTCACATCAAAAACAGACTCTCTATTTATCAGCATGGTTTCATTCCAAGGAGATTGACTGTGACGAATTTTGTTGATGTTACACAGTTCATTGCCTCCGCTCTCGACCGCTCTTCACAGGTTAATGTTATGTATACTGATCTGTCTAAGAAGGCCTTCGATTGTCTAAATCATTCTGTTCTAATTGACAGGATGAGGGCAATCGGATTCTCCGAGGGCTTGCTTGACCTATTCAGAACTTACCTGGATGGAAGGAGGCAATTTGTTAAGGTTGGGGGCTTCAAATCTAAACCTATCACATAACTTCGGGAGTGCCGCAGGGCTCCATACTCGGTCTACTACTGTTTAATATATTTATCGACCCAGTTAAACATGTTTTTTTTTTTAATGTAGGCAGATGGTATTAAGATTTTTGCAAATATTTCGAGTGTTGCAGCTCCAGAATTTTCTTCAGATCCTTGACGAGTGGTGTTGTCGGAGTGGTCTTTCTATGAATGTTTCTAAGTTTGTGTGATGTCCTTTACTCGAAATAAGCACTCAATTACTTTCAGATACAATATAAGGGGGCTTTCACTTGATCGCCCCAGGGCAGTTAGGGTCTTTAGAATATTTTTTTTATGGTACTCTATCTTTTAAACCAGAAGATGAGCAGACTGTCAGTTCAGTTGGGTTTCTGATAAGAAACAGCAAACGTTTCTCACTGACTGACACCCTCTTCCTGCTCTTTCATTGTCTGATTAAGTCCCGACTTGAATATGGCTCAGTTGTGTGGGCTCCTACTTACGAGATACATGTGTCAAGTCTAGAATCTGTGCGAAGGAAATTTCTAAAATTTCTTAGCTTTTGCCAGGATGGTCAATATCCTTGTATTGGTTTTCCTTAGAAAAGTTTATTTCTTCGCTTTAGTCTGCAGAGTCTGTCGATGCGCAGGCAGTGCAGTTTCGTTATATTTTCATACAAACTGGTTAATTGTGTGTTTGATTGCCCTAATCTGCTTCAGCAACTTAGGTTAGGTTGTTTGTGAGTGGTCCATACCGGACCTTCCACCGCGACCAACGGTCTATTGTGGCTCACGCCTAATATTTATATTTCGCCCAACAAATCCAGCCTCCTGCAGAGGTCGATAACCTTTGTGGGCGAAAGTCGATCCAGATCCTCTGGAGCAAGCTTTACCTTGCCAAAGAGCAGGTGTCTAGTCCTATCCGCTGCCGGACAGGAACACAGCACGTGCTCTGCTGTTTCGTCATCCTCCATACACAGTCGGCACTCGGTCTCCTGACCGATTCCAATACGGTGCATGTGATGCCGCAAGCGGCAGTGTCCTGTATATAGGCCTACTAGAGTTCTCAGTTGTTGTCTGTTCAGCTCTAGTAGTTTCTTAGCCCTTGACTCAGACAGGCCATTTATGAAGGCCTTGGAGTGAGCTAATCCTGGAAGATTTTGCCAATATTGAATTGTCTTTCTGTCTGTCCAGGTTTTTAAGGTGCGTTTTGCTGTGCAAGATGTTATTCTCAGCACCGGTTCTGGTCCGATAAAGCCGCACTCGGCACCACTCCTGGCAAGCGCGTCTGCCGCAACGTTGCCATCATGATCCGAGTGACCCGGTATCCAGACCAGCGACACCTCATTACAGCTGCCCAATTCGTTAAGGGCAGATTTACAACTCCATACCGTCTTTGAATTGCACCTGTAGGAACCAAGAGCCTTTATTGCAGCTTGGCTATCTGCATATATCTTTATCGATTTGTTTGTGCATAGGTCCTTTAAACTTTCCCTTGCACACATCTCGATGGCATAAACTTCTGCCTGGTGTATGGTTGCATACTTGCCGAGACTAGTTGATAGTCTAGCATCGGTGCTGCCCCCATAGGCGCCGGCTCCTACTCCCATATTGGTTTTGGAGCCGTCCGAGTACCAGCAGAGGTCCGCTCTCAACAGGGTCGATTGGTTCCGGTCCCAGTCCTCCCTTTCCGGGAGGACGGTCTTGAAAGACAGATCTCTGCTGATTTTTGTAGGCATCAAGTCTGAGACCATTCCCAGTATCCTGTGACAATCACTGTCATCAAGGAGTCCGGACCCTCTCAGATTGACTTCCCTCGGCATGTTATCTGCCGTTTGTATTAGTCTGTACGTTGTCCACCTCGCCACCCTCTCCAACCATATGTGAAGTGGGGGAATATTGAGGAGGACCTCCAGAGCGACTGATGGTGCGGTGCTTATCGCTCCCGTTATCATCAGGCATGCTTGTCTCTGTAGATGAGCCAGTTTGGCCCTCGCGGTACCGCGAAGTACCTTAGGCCACCAAACTATGGCTCCATATGTTATCATAGGTCTGATAACCACTACATAGAGCCAGTACATCTGTTGGGGGTTTGTTCCCCAGTTGTTCCCACAGATTCTCCGGCAGGTCCACAGGGACATCTTAGCCCTGCGGATAACATTTTCTAACTGTCTGTCCCAGTTGAGCTTCTTATCTAGGATAACTCCCAGATATTTTGCTTGGTCCGAGAATGGTATGTTTTCCCCCATAAGATTCGGTGGTTTTAATTTGTCCAACCTTCTTCTTCTGGTGAACGGGACAATGATCGTTTTGCGAGGGTTCACAGACATCTGTTCCCTTCGGCACCAATCATTGACTACATTTAGTGCTTCTTGAAGAGTACTAGACAGTTCCTCCTCAGACTTGCCTCTAACCATTATGACGAGATCATCCGCATACGCCTGGACCTCCACCTCCCAGAGCTCGAGGATAGCCAGCAGGTCGTCCACAAAGAGGGACCACAGCAGGGGGGATAGAACGCCCCCCTGAGGACACCCTCTCGCAGCCCTAACGCTAACCACCTCTCCCCTTAATGAGGTAATAATGGTCCGATTGTGCAGCATGCTTCCAATCCAGCCACAGATGGTAGGTTCCACCCCCCTAGCGATAGTGGCCTCGTAGAGGGAGATCGGTAATGCATTATTAAATGCTCCTTCTATGTCGAGAAATGCCGCCACCGCAACCTCTCCATTTTCCAGAGAGTGTGTGATCTTCTCGATGAGGTTATTGAGCGCTAACTCAGTTGATTTGCCAGTTTGATAGGCATACTGGTGGGTATTTAGGGGGTTCTTGGGTAAGATGTTCCCCCTAATGTGTCCGTCCAGTATTTTTTCCAATCCCTTCAAGAGGAATGATGTGATACTGAGAGGTCTCAGTGAAGTGGGTAGGAGGTCATTACGTCCCAATTTGGGAATGTAAACCCCCCTAACCATTGTCCAGCTGGAAGGAATATAGTTCCAGGCCAGACTGGCTCTGAACAGCCTGATAAGGTAGGGTAGGAGAATTTCCAGTCCCTTTTGTAGTAGGACCGGTACCACCCCATCCTCCCCTGGCGACTTGAATGGCTGGAAGTGATTCACAGCACACTCCACTGCCGAGGCTGTAACTATTCTCCGAGCAACTAGCCAGTCCTCCCTTTGGGGACGTTTAGATCGTCCCTCAGATGGTAGGACCTCACCGTTGCTCAGGATCAGACAATCTGGGAAGTGTGTGTGTGCTAAGAGCTCTAACGTTTCTTTCCGAGATTCAGTAAAGGAACCATCTGGTCGTTTTATCGATCCCAGTTCCTGTACACGGTCGCGTGAGAGAATCCTGTGGATTCTGGCGCTGCTGGGCACACTATCAATGTCCCCGCAGAACCTCCTCCAGGACTCCCTCTTTGCGTTCCTAATCTCCTTGTTATACTGTGTTAGAGCAGTTTTATATTGTTCCCAGTTGCCTGTAATCTTAGCACGATTGAAGAGACGTCTAACTTCTCTACGTAGTTTTTCGAGGTTATTATTCCACCAAGTAGACCCTCGACTGTCTCTCTTTGACCTCAGTGGACAGTTTTCGTGATAGGCAGAGACCACAGCTTCCCTAATCTGTTCAGCCGCAATCTCTATCTCATCACGATCCCTCACTGTGGGGATAGTGGACCCAAGTCCGGCGGCGAGGGACTGCATGTACCCCTCCCAATCCGTCCTCCTCGGGTCCCGAAACTCCACCACAGGTCTAGGGCCTGTTTCAATCTCAAATAGGATATGGGCATGGTCTGAACAAGAGGGCTCAGACGACACCCTCCATTTGAGGATTTTTGAGCTCAAAAGTCTTGAACTGATCGTAAGATCTAAAACCTCTCTCCGATTAGCTGTAAGAAAGGTGGGTTCCGAGCCTATGTTGTTTACCACTAGCTCCTCCCCTAATAAGTATTCAAATAGTGACTCACCTCGCCTGTTAGTGTCCGTGCTCCCCCAAGCCAGGTGATGGGAGTTCGCATCACACCCCATAACGAGGTGATAGTTGTTCCTCTTGCAGTAGGCGATCAATTTCCGCACCTCTGCTGGAGGTGGTTGTTCTGCATCTCTGTCTCCAGGGAAATAGGCCGAGCAGGCCACTACTTCCAGCCTGGTCCCCCCGGATGTGATCATGAGATGGATGGATGCCATGTCCTTGGTGCAGTATTCTGAAAGTGTAAAATACTGCAAGTTGTTTCTGATCCAGATACAGGCTCTGGGGTTAGTGCCAGTGCCCACCTCTACTATCTTACCAGAAGTGTTACCCAGCCCTTTAGTTCGTTCCGAGTTGGCGGTCCAGGGCTCTTGGAGAAGTGCAATATCTATTTGCTCTTCCTTTAATTTCATGCTAAGGAGGTATGTCGCAGCCTTAGCATGATGCAGATTTGCTTGAATGCACCTTATATTAGTGGGCATGGGGGAAGGGATAGGTGTTCGTGAAGGATAAGGATGAAGATTAAGGAGCTCGAAGGGAAAAGGATTTAAGGTGCTGGTTCCTCCTCCTTTTTAGAAGCTCGATAACCAAGCTTCCTAGAGGAGGGTCTACCTTTGGTAGGTATCCCAGGGGTGGACTTTCCTTTCCCCTGTTGTATTCCCCTGGAGGTTCCAGTGGAAGGTTGAGTCCTGCCACCTCCTCTCTTGGGGTCAGTTTTTTTGGTGGAGCTACCACCCACCACGGTGCCACTACTCGAGGGTACTGACGGGGGGATTGATCCCCCACCACTCCCGGAAGGGCCCGCACCTGTCGCCGGTTTACAGGCGACGCTGGTAGCAGACGCTGTGGGTTTAGGCTCAGTCACAGACCCCCTAACCCTCGGCCGGAACAAGACCCGCCCGAAGCCAAAGAATGGTCTGAAGCCAATTCCCTCCAGCGTATTCATGGACATATCGTCGACCGAAAATGTCCATGTCTGTCCTGATGGTCCCGTCGCAACTCGGTGTAGTACGGTCCACTCCCGAGTGTTCAGCCCACCATTCATTCGCCTCAGTCTGGCGAGCACATCCTCGGGCGTCAGTGTTTCCACCCCGTCCGGAAGATATGCCACACAGACATGAGGCCTGGGGAGGTCCTGTCCTCTCACCAGCTTAAGACGAGCCCCCTCCCACGGCTGGAGCCCCCCAACTATTCGCTCCAGCCAGTGCGAGCTGGTCTCGTCCTCGCAATTTATAAGTAACCATCCGGGTCGATTTGCGCAGCCCCGGAACCTTATATTGGGTTCTTCCTCTGAACTGCTCTGCACAGCCTTCAGTATGGCCTCCTGCAGTAGCAGCAGTTGTTCGTTCTTCAGTGATGAGGAGGGATATTCAGAGTGGATAATGCCCACTCTCACCCCTCCAGTCACCTCACTGAATGTTTTCCTGCCAGCACCCTCACGGGGCTTTTTAGCCCTCTGCTGAGGTGTGCTGCCGTCCGACCGGAGTCGCTTCCCGCTGCCGGCCCCATCCGTGGAGGCCCCAGGCTCACCGAGACGTTTAACCGTCCCATCTAAGCCCCCAGCCCCCACCCGAGATCGGCGGGACTCCGTGAGTGCCTGACTCAAGGCGGTTGAATATGGCACCCCCGCCTTGAGTAGTCGTCTGAGCTGTCTCCTTGCGGATCCAGGCAGCCGTTGTCTTTTACCCCGTCCCTCCTTGGGTCCCACGGGAGACTTTAACAGCTCCCGCTCCTCATCGGAGGACGGAGATGCAGAGGATGGGGACAGGATTGTCCTTGCCCCCCCCTCCATTGGTTTATCGGTAAGAGAGGGGACTTCCCCCTTCTCTACCTCCATGGGTTCTCCAGTTTCCTGGAGATCGAGAGCTTTACCCATCTCGTTTGGGTTTGTATATGTCGTGTCTATGTTGTTCCCACGAGCAGCAAGGGAAAATCAGCCTCCATGGAAGAGCCCCGCATCCCATGGAGAGGCATGTTCACAGGGAGGTCGCCCGGTTTCCCTGGGGAGGGTAACGCTAGAGACAGGATTACCATCCTGCCAATGCCCGGCCACAACGGCCAGAAGCATCATCGCTTCGGCACCAACCCTCCAACGACCTTGCGATGTGGGTTTTTTATAGAGGACTCTCCTCGCAATGCCGGCCGATTAAGGCAAGCATTCCCGGCCCTCCTAAGACATGACTAGGAGGGTTACGGTCTGGTTAGTTCATTTAGTTCACGTCTAATATTAGACGCTATCCAGGGTGCACCACGTGGAGGCGAACTAACTTTACACCCCTTCAGCAACTTAGTTTCAATGTGCCTCGTGTTGCAGCACGTTTTCTAGGCACATCCTATCTCCCGACTGCTCATACGTGATTGCTGCGATTGTCTCCAATTTACCAGATGTGCAATGATTACTCTGTACTGCAAGACCGCCTAGATATCTTCTCATGTAATAAATCAGAGATAAAAAGGTTGTTCAAGGCGATGCTACTTGTGGATCTCTCTTTTGTGTAGTTTGTTTGATTTGTTTCACAGTCATTTCGATCAGGTTAACTACCGCTATCAGTGTACAGCTCTTCATCGGATTCTAAGCAAGCTAAAATATTTTCATATTCTACATACAGAATTGGAAACTACTTCTCTGGCTTCACTGTTGGTTTTCGTTTTTGTAGGTGAAGGACGTAGCCAGCACGTAAGCTAACTGTGGCCTTTATGAATTCTGGATGTTCTTCAACATTTCTGTGACTATGCTATGAATGCTGTCAAGCAGCGAAACTAGTCACAGAAACGTTAAAGAAAATCCTAGAACATCCAGAATTCACAAGGGCCACTTGCTCCAGTTACCTTACGCGCTGGCTACGTCCTTCACCTACAAAAACGAAAACCAACAGTGAAGCCAGAGAAGTAGTCTCCAAGTCTGTATGTAGTATAGACCAGTTTCACCAAGTAAGGGCAACAACAATCAATGAATTTTCATATTCATCTCTTGTCATTTCACAAAGGTTTTCACCATCATCATGGTTCGTTTTATGTCTAAAACCTCCTATAGAACTTAAAGAAGCTCCCGCACTAGAAGCCATAGCGTACACCAGTCTTACTTATACAGCCATTTAGATAGTACTACAACTACAAAGAAGCATGTTTCAACTCGATCATGAATCCAATCAGAATAACGTGATTCGTGACATCAAGCAAATTCGCCATATTTATACGGCAGATAGCCAGATGCTCCTGTCTTAGGTACTGTATTTCTTCAACATGGTGCCGACGGTTAGAACATGGAGTGACACATTTATGCGGCTGTGGTCCTACTAAAGGGTATAAATTTAATATCGTCACATATAAGACAAGGGTCTAACTAACTATACCATATAATGCTGAACAGATATACACGGCAGTGGTCCGAAGGGACCATTTAGATATTACATACGACGTTGGTAGCGAAAGGGTTAAGGTTTTTTTTTACAACAAAACACTACGAGGGCTTACACCCTAAATACTATCGTACCGTGGGTTTCGACAAGGAGGAAGGAGGCAACTTGTTAATTCTGGACTTGAAGGTTTGGAGGTTTGGAGGAGAAGGAAAAACATGTGCCGGCAAGGAATTCCACAACTTTGAAGTCTTTGGGACAAAAGAACGGGCATAACAAGATGTTCTATGTCTGGTGACCTGGACAGTAAAAGCGTGCATTCGCTCTATTCCCCTGGAAGATCTGTTGGGGGCAGCAGGTGGAGGAACTACGGAAGAAGCTCCTCTTAGCAGTGCCCGGGCAGATATCTATAAAAGAAAGAGAGGTCACCAACGGCACGTAGGTGGGCAAGGGATGGCAGCCTTTGGGTGAGGGTAGGGTCACTGATGAGACGTATAGCTCTCTTCTGAATGGAGTCCAGGATAGCGAGTGTAGAAACGGCAGCGGCACCCCAGATGTGGGAGCAGTAATCAAGGTTTGGTCTTATTTGTGAAGTATATAAGCTATAGAGATTAGCTGGTGAAAAGTATTTGCGAGCCCAGAAGAAAAAACCTAATTTCTTAGCAGCCGCTTCTGCAATTGATGTGACATGTTGGTATCAATTGAGATTTCGATCCACAGAAATGCCAACAAGTGAAAAGGACTCATTACTTTGAATACGTTGGTTGTTCATTGTGATGGGTCTAGGGTTGGTGTATATCTTATGAGATAGAAAGCAAGACTGAGATTTGAGTGCGATACTCATCCAATTGGGCTAAAGAGACAGGCTTAGAATATTGTATATTTGAGTGGAGGGTGCTATCGTCCGCGAAACTGTAAACTAGGTTGGATGTGCTAGAGAGGGGGTCATTGATGTCCAGGAAAAACAAAGTAGGGGCTAAAGCTGAACGTTGAGGGACTCCTGCATTAATTGGATACAGTTTAGAGGAATGGCCATCCACAACAACAGAAATGCTTCGGTTGGAGAGGAAATTTGCTGTCCACGTACAGAGTTTTGGTGGTAGGCCATATACCAGAAGTTTATTAAGCAGCGCTGCGTGCTAGACCTGGTCGAATGCTTTGGATATGTCTAGAGCGACAATCTGGGAGTCACCGTGTAGTTGCATAGACTTGTTCCAAGAATGGGTGGCAAAGGAAAGGAGGTCGGGAGTTGTTCTGCGCTGGCGGAATCCATACTGCCTGTCGTGGATTAGACTGTGTTCTTCAAGAAATTTTAGTAATTCGGTGTTTATATACTTTTCCATCACTTTAGAGAAGACTGAAAGGAGAGAAATAGGCCTGTAGTTGCTAAGAAGTGCTTTGGATCCTTTCTTGGGGATGAGTTGTACTCAAGCAGTTTTCCAGTTACTAGGGAATATGCCTCTATTGTAAGATGTCTGAGGCATGCACAATAGGCTAAGGACTGCAGTGCTATCGGGGCGGCAAAGCCGCGGACGAGCCCTGAGGAAGAAAAAAATATGTCTGAAACAGACGAGTCAGGACAGGAGCAAGTTCTGGTGCACATTTTTTGAGAACAATTGCTGGGATCGCGTCAAAGCCACAGGCTTTCCTGGTATTAAGAGAAGAGAGCATCTTTCGTATCTTTTTAGTTTTTAAAATGATATCTGTCATTTTATGCGCGACATTGGGGACTGTCGGTGGTTGAACATTTGGAGGTGGGTTGAGAGTAGAGTTGCCGGCA
The DNA here is from genome assembly GCA_964006375.1 of Tillus elongatus. Classification (NCBI taxonomy): domain Eukaryota; kingdom Metazoa; phylum Arthropoda; class Insecta; order Coleoptera; family Cleridae; genus Tillus; species Tillus elongatus. The sequence continues at coordinate 245,184,609 of OZ023263.1, read as the reverse complement.
AACAACGAGGCAAAAAGTTCAGTCTTGATTGACCATACTCTACTCTTCGATTGTACTCTGTGTATTATTATCTACAGTATTTATTCTTATAATATTATGCCATAAAATATAAGTTTTTCGTTGATTCTGTCATATTATTTTCAGTGTCAGAGGAGCAAGAGGTAATCGAATTGGTACCGAACATCATTCTAAATCCGGGATTCGAAGGTAATGCTCAAAACGAGCAGGCAGATGAAAATTCGAATAACGAAACTCCCGTTCGCTTGAACAACAACACAGTCATTCATCCTAGAAGTGCATAGTTCTATGTAGCGTCATTGCATTCGAGAAGTGGAGCAGAAAATTTGAGGTATTTAATGTAGGGTTAGGTCTATAAGTACTTAATCAAAATTTTATAACAATCGTAACTACATTTAAATACTTCTGTAATACTCTAGTACGTTAAGTGCTACAGTAAGCATTAAGCTAACAAAATTGCCCTGTGGAATAACAATAATGATAACTATGATAGGTAGATAATAAGACTACGATAATTTTTTGCCCCAGTTTTCTTGTATACAGGTGTTGTGTTTTCTCAAATGTGTCTTCGATAGCAACCAGACAGTTGAAATTGGAAGAAAATTGTTAATCAAAGCTATAAAAGTTGCAAGTAACAGCATCGCTTTTAGTTTGTTTTTTTTTTAAGTTTTTTCTTAAGGGGGATCAAGCTGTTTGTCAATGGGACCCGCACGGAGACGCCGCTTTTCACTTTTTTTACATTTCTCCAAAACTACATGATTAAGTTGAGTGATTCTTTTTTTATTGGATTCAGTAGATTCTTAGCTTCTATTGGATACCAATTTTATTGAGAAATTAAATTTTTGAGCTAGTGGTGGTATTTTCTTGTAAATCGTTTTTTTAATGTAAATGTTCTTTTTTTAGCAATACTGCTGTCTGGATCTCGATTTTGTTGACAGACTTTTGTTCACAGATAATACCAGAAGAATCTGAGAGAGGCAGAATTTGTAAAATATTGTATTGATAAATTCCACCGTTGAAAACAGCAAAGTTTCACAAAAGGTGGCACATTTTTTACTAATACTTTTTTTTACTATTTAAATACAATCTCAGTTTATTATTGCGCTCCATATGTTTGGGAATGTGATCTGTTACACCCCCTCCCCTTCCCAAAAAAAAAGACGATCTTAGGGTTTTTCAAAAAAGGGACATTATGTCCTAAAAATGAAAACTTTTCAGTAGGTACACCTGATTTGGTGCGAATCTTCGCCCATGTTCTTCGATTTATTTATCCCTATCGTTTTCACACTGACCATCCCGTGGGCCGCCTGTGGACCCATTCCAGTACAGTCTCATTTTCTCTTCCTTTCTCATCTACTACGATACGTGTCTAACCTGTTAGGCTGTTATAAACTTTTAGCGCATTGTCTTTTGTAAAATCACATGTTCAATAAGAGTTTAAAAAAAAGAAGAGGCTTCTGCGTCATAATGCCTCCTTCAACTACGCCTTCTTCGAGTTCACTTTCTTCAACTGTCACTTCTTCAACTACACCTTCTTTAACTCTGCTTTTTTTAACTACTGCTTCAATTAACCCTTCTTCAAGTAAGCCTTCTTTAACTACGCCTTTTTCAATGGCATTAGATATTTTTTTGGTAAAAGCCTTGCAAAATATTGACACCCTAAGAGAAAAGAAATCTGATAAGAGTGTTTATAAATGGCAAGAAAAAGCCCGGTAGAGTTAGGCAGAAGGCGAAATGAAATTCGGAGGAGTCTCATAAAGAGGAAGAAGTCGAATTTTCCTACATTTGTGGGATTTCTAGTTTCTAATTTATTTTATTTTATTAAAAACGTAATTATTTTGTGCATCATAGTTTTTTAAATACAGATGTAGAAACTACTTCTATGGCTTCAAAAGTGTTTGTTTACTTCTCTGTAACTGGTTTCACCACACATGGCATCATAAAACAGAAGAAATTTGAATTTAGTTATACCCATTCATGACAACTATAAATACAAATCCATTTCTACATTATGTGTTACCTAATTAAAAATAGCAGCAATAAACCAGGTTCTATATATTGCAAATATCAATATTTTTTTATCAAAACACCATAACAAGCTTAGCAACGGCTACAGAAGAAAACAAACACTTGTGAAGCCAGAGAAGCAGTCTCTACATTTGAATTTAGTATAGAATGGTTTCACCAGATAAAGGCAATGTTCAGAATGTAACCGTCCTTAAACAAAACTATTGAGACGTGGTATATGGTAATTGACCTCAAGTGGATTTGAATCTGCTTGATAGTGAGGTCACTTTTGCCTATTAGCCCCACCCTAAAAGCAGCTATCTATTAGATTATTATTATTATTAAGACTAGAAACACTTTACGAGGTTGGCAGATCTTGATATGGTTTTATACTGCCGCTCTTTTCTGTGTTGTTCTGCCTGAAGTCTTATATTTGTGAGCGCCCCAGGGTAGGGCCTGGTTATGTAAAATTTAAGGAATCTAGATAAACGATAATTAGAATTTATTAATTGTGTTGCTGCCAAACAGAGATATTAGGGATGAATTTCTCTTCAATTAAACAGATATGTTAATGTTAACAATAATATTAAATTTATTCATATCAATAAATTTGGGATAGCAAACAAAATTAAATTGACATGGTTGGTAAATTTCAAATAAATATTTACTCATACACAAATAAATATCAAATAAACAGCAAGAGTTTCAAGAAAAATAAATTAACATTTCATATAGCATATGACAAAATAATAAAATAAAATGGTTCTAGTTTATAAAAATATTAACATTACATATTTGAGGTATATTAAGGATCAAATACTGTATTTTACAGCTCAAAATCAAATACAAATTATTATCTAAATTGCTTGACGCTCGTCAATTAGTTCAGTTGATTTTTCAATTAATTAACTGGCCAGTCCTTTGAGTGAGGCTCCATTTAAGAAAAATATTACTATGTGAAATTTTTACTTTAATGATTGTCAATGAAAAATATTAAGGAATGTACAGGTTAAATATTTTACAAACAAAAATCTGCTAATTACAATTTCAAGTACTATGTATTTAAATTCACAATATTGACAAAATTCTAAAGAATAAAGAGGAAATTAGCAGTTGCCCTTTTTCAGACACCTCACTGACACTATTGAAGTTCAAATTTAATCATGTTACTTTGAAAATTCAAATTGTAAAGATTCAAATAATAGACTGCTGCATGATAGGTTTTGTTTGTTCCACACAAATAACGTTTAATCGACTCACCAAGTTCTGACACCTGGGGTTACCTGTTCAACCTTTGAAGATGCTCTCCAAGTAGAGTCAACCATCAGGGCCTAACATGGGCTTACCAATTCCAATACGAGAGGGGAGGTTGGAGAGAATAAGTGGTACTTTCCATAAACGTTTATTGGGCAGGTGGATCTTGTTGATCCAATACTGGGTGAGACAATTTGGCCTCTAACATCAAATGAACAACCGCCTTATGTCGATGTTCGGAATGAATTTGACTAAAATCTCTCTACAGCAATTAAAATGTAAATTGGCTCAAGTGAAATTTATAATGCCAACTGATTCAGAGCTCGGTGATAATCAGAAACTTTGTGTGATTAACTTGAGGGATTCACCAGGTCGGTGAACAAAGGATCACTGCTTAATTCGCGTTTTTCTGCCAAACACGTTAATTTAAATTCAAAAACTGATCAAATGATGTTAAACAATCACTGACAACTGTTGTTAGATAGTATCGACAACGACAAGGAAGTTTATCACCTATTTTAAGATAATTATAAGCCACGCTAATTAGAACGATGTCAACTTGTCAACCGCCTAGCTAACATTCACCCCGAGCTAACGCTTTGTCCGTTGAGGTTCAACTTCTTCCTCTTGCCAGAGCTGCACACAAAATTCTTACCGTGACCTGTTAGTGGCTGTGCGCAAGCTCTTTCTAGCTTCCTCTCTTCGAATGAGATAAAACGAGACCTCTAATCGGTGGCGAAACCACGCCGTCTTCTATACACACCTTAAAACAATAATGGACTTGGTCCACCGTTTTTTTAGATTTCATCATAATTACATCGGCTTCTGTTATTTACCTAGAATTCCAGGACAATAGAGATAATCATTTTCCCCAACAAAAATGTAACGTCTTTCAATATTTGAATTTCGACGTATATTATAGGGAATTCAGTATGGGTGTTACGATATAAAATTTCTTAGCGAATTTTCAATGAAAAAGTTTGAATTCAAAACATGAATTGCCTTACAGATATTGGATTGTCGGCTATTGATTAAGTCTCTTACGGGTTCATTTTGAATATTTAAAGTAGTAACGAAACGCAATCGTTAGAAGAATTATATTTATCATATAGGCAAGAATGTGAAAACGGCATCGCCGCATTCACCCGGCAACAACGTCAGCTCTAAAAGGAAGGGTTCTGAGCAGGCATTCAAAAAGAAGTCATCACACGTGCTGGTGCATTTACTTGTGTTTACTTTATTTCTTAGTTTAGTTTGTGTTATTAAATGTGGTTAATCTAACAGCAGTCGTCTTTTTTATTGAACCAAAATTGCGCAACGGGCAACAACAATTAAAGAATTCTAGTTTTAATTTTTCTGTAGATCAAATTGTATGTAAAAAAATTCCAAATTTCTTTAAAGAGTTTTTTGGTCCACTTAGAGTGGTATAATCTTCATAATATTGGTACCAAAGATCCAGAATTCCCTGGAATTCAATAACAGAAGAGATAAACGAAAAACTTTATTTTTCAATCAAAAACAGCTTGGCTCTCCTTAAACGATGTGGTTGTTATCGAAGAATTGCATATAGATGAAACACACTGTATATTGCCTGTGTTCAGGAGCACTTTTGTGCTCAACATGTGATTGTAGGTCGTTTTTTGCTTTGTTTTTAGATAGTCTTACTGTAATTGTGATAATTTGCATTGTTTCGTTAGATTCTCTAGTTTCTTTATGTAGTTTCTAGTTACAATTTATTTTATTTTGCTGATGCTGCATCATATCAGAGATACGTACATAGATCTTTATTTCGCCCCTTAAAAATTGTGTAATTTAATGAAAAATTATTATAGTATTAAAAAATCTTCCATGCTAAATAAAAAAAGACAAATATTACAGTTTTGTTTCACACTTGCAACATATTTTTATCGGCAACAATAATTAGGTGTTATAAATTTAATGAAGTAGATACTTCACTAACTGCACAACATATCTCGAATTAGTAATATTTTTGCAATTGAGAGAAGATGCAATAATTGATATTTTTTCAAAATTTTTGTAGTATTGTTTATATTAGTGATAAATATTATGTAACCACGTATTTAGTATTAAAACTATGATAAAAATGTGTTGCTTAATGTAGTCATGTCTTATTCATTCAGTAAAATTGAGAGAAACTATTTGGAATGTTATCAGAGATTTTCTTCAAGAATAACCTACACATTTACAATTCAATTTAAACAGAGCTTTCGTGGGCTTTTTTAGGTTATTCTAGAAACGTTTTGAATTTTTTTTCTCAGCACTACATCATGAGTAAGTATAAGATATAATAATATTTATTTCCTTTTGCTATCTATTAAGCTTCCTGTATAGGACTTTAAGCTTTAGAATATGAAAATGTCGATAAGAAAATTCTAAAAAATATATACATAAAGAACTCATTTTAAATAACAGGTAATTACCATAGGCCACATTAGTTTTTTAGACCAGCAATTTGATTTCAATTTACGTTTACTTATTTATTTACTAAAACGAGGTACTTTACTACATGCTAAGGAAATTGTCTGAAAATAATCAAGCCTTTTTTATTATGAATCGCCTTTATACCCCAGTCAAAAAACTTCAGAAAATGACCCAACCTCCTGAAAAATCCGAAAGTTTTGAAACTTCGCACACTTATTTAAAGGTACCTAAGAATGAATATACCGAAAGTCCTCATTAATATGAGGCGAGCTCTAGCGGCAATTAGCGAAAATAGGGCACTTTCTTTGGTTTTTCGTTAATATCTCGAGAAACGTTGGTTGGGGGCAAAAGTTGATTATATACATAATTAAGGCTTATCAAATTTGCTATAAAAATGATAATATACATTTTTCTCGTATTCCCAATGACTCCCGAGTTATAGACGCTAAAAGAGAGCGTTTTGTGAAAAACCACGCTAGGGCGGTACAATATGGCATTTCTAATAATATTTGACAATGGTTTACCTACATTTTTGTATACTAAGGATAATTGAGGAGATAAACTTCACAACTTTGTATAAAAAGCACATGATGTATGTTACTTATGATGTATATTGATGAGGCACATGGTGTAGGTATATTAAACAATGAAATATATAAACAAAAAAATGCTGAGGTTATTCAAAGAAAAATTTTGTACAAAAAAATCAATCTGCTCTGAATCGCTTCTTGGTAGAATGCCCTGCAATTTGATTATCTTGGCCAGCTTCTACACTTGCTGCCTGAAACAATACGAAAGTATGCATGAGATGAAGGTTAATATTGAGTCATTTTACTGCCAACCAAAGAGTATCGTATGGAGTTAACCGATCAGTTTTCTTGACTATATCTTTCAGATCCTCCACAATCACATTACTAAATCCACCTTGTGATTTTTGGTAAGTTTGTAAAGGAATCACTCTAAGTTCCCCTACTGTCATAGCAGGTGCTACCTTGGTGAGCCTCGGTATTGGTTTTTCATGTTCGCTTCCAGTTGTGCTTCCAGAAGGCACACATTTGATGACACCCATAGAATGGAATGTGTTGAGACCGTCTAGTGTTCTAACATTAAAGTCCGCGTTGTCAAAGACAAATTGTTGAAAAGGAGTATCATTATCAGGTTGAATGTGATGAATTGCTGACATTTCCAGCTTCTGTGCGCTGTGATATGAAGCACTGAAAACTGGATAAAAGGTTTACCAACTTCTTCCTTTCAAATCTTCTATACAAAGCAAGACTGTTCATTATTGCTGATATAAAAGAGGTTGGACGTATCGCAGAGATAATACTGTGAGCAATAGAAATGCATTTTCTTTTTTTTTTGCATTATCTGCTCTTTTCATTATCAATGTCTCCAGAAAAACTTGTAGAGTTGGGGGTACACAAGAAGCTGCTTCTTTTAAAAAGTTGTTGCCCCGAGGGTAGGCGCTTGTATCATACACATTTTTCTGAACATCCTGCCTTATTATTTTTGCTGCTGCTTGTGCGATTCTTAGTCACTCATTACTTTCATCAGCTTTTCTGTCATCATACCATGAGTTCAAAATTTTGAATCCAACATCATTGAAACAGATGGTTGCATCCCTCTATCCAACTCCCACAGCAATTATAATTCTCACTTCATATTTGTCTTTGAGTTTGCTTTTAATTGTATCATTTCAAGGAACATCCCCAGATACTGCATAATGTAATTATTCAAAGGAAAGTTGGCATTCCGCACTATTCTCAATGAGGGAGTAAGTCTCTCCCATATCCTTTATAATGTAATCTGCCTCGGGGCGTCCACGTTTTCTGCCCTCTTCTGGAGGCTTGTGGGACACAAATTGTTGGTAGCAGTCCAGGTGGTACACTCCATCAGCAGCGACAAGATTGCTAATGCCAGACAGACGCAGCCTAACTTCTTCTGCCTTTCCATCATTTCTCCTGTCTGCAGAATTCAATACAGTCGTAATCATTTCCTTACTTCAACAATAGAATGCATCTCTACAGGCTTTTATAGGTATCTTTATTTGTTTTTTAAAATACTCTTCATCAATAACATCTGCGCAGAAGAAACATTTTGTTTTGAATTCAAATAATGTTTTCACAGAAGACCTTGTTTGTGGCAAAGAGCTATCTTGTGTTGATGAAGAGGGTCTGCAGCAGACTGCTGTTTCAGGAAAGCCTTCATCCAGTGTGTACTGTTTTCGGCACTCAGTGTGTAATCTAATTGTCTCAATACCACGAAGCTTAGAACCCAAATCATCTTTCCTTTGCTCACTAGTGAGCCGTAACGATCTGATTCCCTTCAAACAAACTTTCGTTACACCAGAAGGTGAAACAATAATTTTGTCGCACAACAAACAGTTCTCTTTCATTTCATATGTCTATTATGTAAACACAACATACGTCTACTATGCGAAAAACTACTAAGGCACTGACCAAACGAAAATGGTAAGAACGCACGAAAATATAATAAAGAAACGAATGACCTCACATCAGAATCATGGAATGACGTGGATAGCAGGGAAACCTGATTGGAACTAACTGCCGCTTCGCGCCGGTTTAGTAGGCATTGTAAGTACTATATTTAATTAAGTAACTTATTATTGTCACATATTATTAGAAATGCCATATTGTACCGCCCTAACGTGTTTTTTTTTTTACAAAACTCTCTCCTTTAGCGCCTATAACTCGGGAACCATTGGGAATACGAGAAAAATGTATATAACCATTTTTGTAGCAAAATTGATAATACTTAATTATGTATATAATCAACTTTAGCCCCGGACCAACGGTTCTCGATATATTAACGAAAAAACAAATAAAGTGCCCTATTTTCGCCAATTGCCGCTAGAAATCGCCTCATATTCATGAGGACTTTCGGTATATTCATTCTTACGTACCTTTAAATGAGTATGTGAAGTTTCAAAACTTTCAGATTTTTCAGGAGGTTAAACATTGTTTTGACTGGACTATTATTAAATACAATAAAAAAACAAGAAATTACTACAAATGAATTAAAATACACAACTCAAGCTAATCTAAGCTATAAGCTAAGGTGGAACCCCATGGTGAAGTCTAGCCCTTGGCTAATCTACTCAACCATAAGGTTCCCTCAATAGTGCAACGTGAGCAGGTATATGATCCACTACAATACAATACCACCAACCACACTCACATCGCAAGCAGTAGCCTTTACAAATTAAGAATGTATTATTAGTACTACTAATATTGTTCGCATTATCTATACCACTAATATTGCTGGGAGAGCAAATACCTCTTAAATGTGTTCTTGAATGCCCTGTCGGTGAGACTCAAATATGCACGAGGTAACGAATTATAAAGTTCAACAGCATTATAAATAAAAGTCCTTTTGAACATAGCTGTCCGATGACGCTGAATCGTTAACCGATATGGGTACCGAATATTGACGTCATGAGCGCCACTTCTGGAGGAGAATTTTTCCTTCAGAGAAGATGGTGATGAGCAACCATTAATCACGGCCAAAACAAATTTTCCAAGATGTAGGATTCTTCTATCTGCCATTCTTAACCAACCCAACTCCCTATAAGTATGTGACACATGATCCCTACCACGCAATCCAAATATAAATCTCGAACACGAATTCTGAACTACCTGTATGCGATTCCTATCCCTCACATCAATGCAATGTCTGTAAACCAGATCACAATAATTAAAACTAGACAGCACAAGTGCCTCACAAAGGTTTTTACGTAATTGTGTGTTTAATATATGCCTGTTACTGTACAATAATTTTAATGAATTAAAGCTCCTCTGAAGCATCCTTTTTACATGCTGCCTAAACCTAAGGTCCGTATCGAGAGTAATACCCAAGTTCACGACGGACGGTAAATCAAGACTGGTACCATCAATCATAATATTCAACATGTTCGTAGAGATGCTCACATCTCTCTTGCTACCAAATATCATCACTTTCGATTTAAGAGGATTAAGTTTCAAGCCATACCCCTCCGAAAGGTCTCTCAACCACAGCAGCTAGGAGTTAATGACCTCTGACACATGAAGAGAATCTATGCTATCAAAATCAAACTGTAGCTGTGTATCGTCAGCAAAGGCTTGAACTCGACAGTGCTCAAGAGACTGCAGTATGCTAGATGTATACACCAAAAAAAGTAGAGGCCCCAAAACGGAGCCCTGTGGTACACCCGAAAGAATGGTCACCCCATCAGACCATCTGCCATGAGAAAACATTAACACCGGAAGTAATTTTCATCCAATCAACTTGCAAATTTGGTCAAACATTTGCTTTTTCTAAAAAGAATGGGGATCGTCTAGTACCAAATATTGTATGCTACTGTATACCTAAATGTTGTATTTAAGAAAATGATATATGACCATTCAAGAATTTTGGTTAGTTTCATGTTCGATTTTAAATTTTGAGGAAGCTCGAAGCTCGACTTTGAAGCATCGACATACTATTTCCGAGGTTCAAAGTTCAAATACACTATTTGATTGAGTTCGTTCATAGTTCGGTTCAAGAAAAACATGGGTTCGCACCCCTCTACTTTATAGTGAATTTGAAAGGTTACTACTACTTTATAGTAGCCACAAATAGTGAAACTTACTTCTTCAAGTACCGGCAATGTGACTACCACCAGAATATATCACCAAAAAGTTTCACAATTATTAGGTGTAATATGAAATGGCCGGCAACGTCGCGGCAACTATTAATGCTACTTGAAAGTGACTGCATCTTTGATATAGTATTTCAGTAACATAAGATAGTTTCGGCTACTGTCATTTGCTACCTTCAAGTTACCGGAACTTTTGAGTCGTTCAATGTAACGATGATGTTACTAAGGATTCATTGTGATAAGAAATGTACTAATTAGTCAATTTTTCGTTAAAAAAAACAAAAAAAAAACAAAACCAAACGTTCAAAAATGTTTATTCAGTTAAGTAAGTGTTCAAATTGTTGACCACCAGCTTCCATACAAAAGTACAATTTTTGTTTAAAACGAGCTCTGAGATTCTGGAGCATTTGTTGAGTTATTAGACGACATTCTTCAACATGTCCTCGTAATTTTTCCAGAGACTCTGTTCTGTTGCGTAAATTCTACTCATTAAATGGTCCCATAGAAAGAAGTCTAAAGGAGTTAAGTCCGGTGATCTAGGGGGCCACTCAATAGCACCTCTATGCCTAAATTCTACTCTTTAAATGGTCCCATAGAAAGAAGTCTAAAGGAGTTAAATCCGGTTATCTAGGGGGCCACACGATAGCACCTCTACGCCCAATCCATTGCTCTGGAAACTCTCTGTTCAAAAACTCCCTAACACGTTGTGAAAAATGCGGAGGAGCTCCATCTTGTTGAAACACTAAATGATTTTCTTGATAGCGATCATCATTTTCAACAATGTCAATTAGTAGAGGGTAAGCAATATCTTCTAGTAACTCCAAATACGTTTTGCCACTCAAATTGCCATCAAGAAAAATTGGTCTGATTAAACGGTCTCCAAAAATGCCAGTCCAGACATTCAATTTCTGTGGAGTTTTAGTGTGGACTTCTGAAAATTTCTTGGATTATTATCTGCCCAATAACGACAATTATGACGATTGGCTGTAGTTTCATAAAAACGTACAAGCATCTGAAAAACAGATATTGAACAGAAAGTTCCCGTTATCAGCTATTTGTGCAGTCATAACTTCACAAAACTACAGCTGCCAATCAAAATCATCTTCATTCAGTTGTTGTACAAGATGAATTTTATACGGGTGAAATTTATGATGCTTCAATATTCGCTGAATAGTTCTTCTTTTGATGTTTGAAACAGTGGCCAATTTTTTCGTACTCAAAGTTGGGTCTGCAGCAATTTGTCCTAAAACTTCAATCTCAATAGTCTCATTTCTAACCGGAAATTCACGTTCAGGATCCCGTTTTTTTGTTGGCTACTGAACCACTTTGTCGAAACTTTGCAACTAACTCCAAAATGTATTTTCTGTTAACATGTCTGTTTGGATGTCGTTCATTAAACAAATTTGCGGTACGGTTGGCACAGTCATCGTTTTTGAAAAAAAGAGTAATTATTTCAACTCTTTCTTCTACAGAATACACCATTGTGAAATTAATTTTCGGTAGTACTATCAAGTATCAAACCGACCGATAAACTGAAAAAATAAACCGCATTTCTCTCATTCCGATAAGAAATGTTCTGATAGTCAATTTTTTGTTTACAAACCAACAAAACATTGACTATCAGCACATTTCTTATCGGAATGAGTGAAATGCGTTTTTGCATCTTCAACTGTGAATAATTTTTAAACGAGTTGATAAAACTTCCAAAAAAATTAGTTTGCTGAATTCAGAAAAGAAATAGCTTTTAAATGATGTAACACTCGACCCATGTTCCCTATTTAAAATATAAGGGTTGTTATCACCACCTTTAAGGGGTTAATGTGACAAAGTTGAGTTTTATGTCAAAACATGTCCCCCTCAATATTAAAATTGACGTGTTTCAGCGTTTCTTAAAAAAAATATTCTCTGGACGCAAATCAGTCTGTTTCGTTTTCATATATCATATAAAAATTGAAACTGACCTCTGATGTGTGTTCTAGGGGGTCTAATTAGCGCTCATTTGAAGAAATTGTTTCAAAATTCAAAAGTCAGGATCTCCTCACTAGTGCATTTTTTGTAAGAAAATTCCCTAAAAACTATAATTATAACAAATAGCGCATCGACATTAAAAGCAAGGTCAGCTACGTTTCTTTCTCCAATGATGTAGCAACAAAGCCTCGGTTTTCTGTCTTCACACAATAAATTTTTAGAGGCCTCTTGTCTCCACAAGGACTTAACAAACGAAATGGATGTTTAGAGACCTCGTGTCTCTTCAACGAGTTTAAAGCAAGTGGATTTCTAGACACGTCTTGCCTCTCCAACAGCTTAAACCCAAGTGGCAGAGGAATACAATTTCTCTGTCCTCCTTCCAGTGCTTGTTCCCCCTCTATCCTCTTCTGGCAGGGACTGTTGGCAACCCCTTACCTTATGCCAGTATAGCGCGTGAAATTTAAATTTAAAATAGTGGCAAAACAAGGTATGAACGGTCACTACTAATGTGTAATATAAAGTTATTTACAGCAAACAGTCGTAGAATTAGTGAGGATTACCTAATAACTATTCAGTTCAAGTTATGATCTCAGTTGGGATCACTTTGGTGCTAGATGGGTAACTTGCCTGGTTAAAAAGAAAACTAATGTGGTCTATTGTTGATGATTACTTTCTTTTGATTATAATAATGTTCCTTCTTTGTGTATACTTTACAATTATAACTATGCTTAAATTAAAAAAGAAATGACACTGCCAGTCAAAAATTCCTTTGGATTTCCACGCATTGTGATATTAGGATGCAAGTATTAACTTAAAGTGATAAGTCATTTTAAACATGGTTTTTATTTGCTAATCTTTCATGAAAACAAAAAATTTAATTACCAAAAAACTGGTATTTTAATGGATTTTGTTGGTCTTAATTTAATGAAACTGTTCCATACTAAATACAGACATAAAGGCTTCTTTCTGACCTAATAACAGTTTCTCTTTTCAGCTGATCAAGTCATAAAAGTGATAATAATTTATCGATTGTTGTTACCCTTACTTGGTGAAACTGGTCCATACTACATACAGACTTGGAGACTGCTTCTCTGGCTTCACTGTTGGTTTTTGTTTCTGTAAGTGAAGGACGTAGCCAGCGTGTAAGCTAACTGGAGCAAGCGGCCCTTCTGAATTCTAGATGTTCTAGGATGTTCTCCAACATTTCTGTGACTAGTTTTGCTGCTTGACAGCATCCTCAGATAGATAAAAAATTTTATTAATACGAAATCATGACAACCACAAATAAAGATTGTTGCTATGTTATGATGTTTTGATCCAAAAATTAATCAAAATTGAAAATAAAATGAAACACAGATGACAGATTCAAAATGTCTACGTAACGTGATTAGTGTGCTCGTTTTACTTGACTACTCTAAGGCCTTTGATACCATAAATCACCAATTACTCTGTGTCAAACTTGGATATTATGGTTGTGATGAGTCATCAAGGTTGCTGGTCGAATCATATTTGGCTGATAGAAAAATGCAAATTGTGGTTAATAACAGTTTTTCCACCTATACAGATATCCTCTCTGGAATACCTCAGGGATCCATCTTGGGGCCTCTGCTTTTTATAATATATACTTCTGAAATACTGAGTTCAGTGAGTCTGTGCAAAATACAGGTCTACGCGGACGATACTCAGTTATATTATCACTTTCCAAAAGAAGACTACTTACAAGCTTGTCAATACATTAATGGAGATCTAGCAGCGGTTCGAGTTCAGTCCTTAAAACATAATTTGATGTTAAATCCGAGCAAATTTCCACTCATGTGTTTTGCAAATAAAAACAGCAAGCAATTTGTTATCCAAAATTTTAAGATTCATATTGACAATATTCTAATTCCTTTCACGAAGAAGGCTAGGAATCTGGGACTTATTTTTGATAGTGATTTGAGGTTTGAAGATCATCTAAAGCTCATATTTGCGAGAGAATACTCTAGTCTGAGGCTTCTATATTGTAACAGATTCCTACTAGACCAGAAAGCGAGAAAGTTGTTATGCGAGTCTCTTGTCATGTCACACTTCAACTTTTGTAATTTCATTTATGGTTCTTGTCTAACCCAATTGAATAAGGATAGAGTGCAAAAAGTACAAAAAAGCTGCTACCGTTTAATATGGGGTCAGAAAGCATGATCCAATTACATAAAATACAGGGCGGATGTCTTAATATGAGCTCTAGAAGACTACTACACTTGGGAGCTTTTACACATAAAATTGTGAATGACCCTGCAGCACCTTCATCTCTCAAGACAGAAGTTTACACCTCATAAACGCATTCACTCTAAAGCAACTAGATCTAATGAAAATTTTGTTTTGCCACATCATCAAGCGGCCATGTTTACATGTATCAATCTATTTCTTTGTATAATCGACTACCTCAAGAATTTAAAATGTTCAATATCAACAAATTTAAGTATAAATTAAAATTGTTTTTGCTCAACAATCAATAGGTAGAGGTTGGTTTCCGTGTTGTGGGCATCGATGCTAGGGTGTTTTGGGTGGTTCCATTCTTAGCTTAAGTTTTGGCCTTTAGTTGGGACTCCTTGGAAATTTAGGCTATTTTTAATTTAGATTTTTCTTCAGATTTACTTGTTAATTTTATTTTTGTTTGCCGAAGATACACAGTTGCGTGTAATCTGCCCTGTTTCTACTGACGGATGGGGTTGAGTGTGAATAGCTCTACTAGGCTTCGCCCTTTCCTGATGGTGGTTGTGGGGTTGTAATATGGATTATAATTTAGTTAATAAAAGCGATATTATTTATTTAATGTATGTCAATATTTAACATAATAATAGAACTAGCCTACAACAGTAATAACTATAATAACAGTTACAACAATAAAACAACTAAACAATAACAGTAATAAAGCAGACTCTATACAATGAAAGTATCGACATACATCAACTCATTATCTTATTACAAATTTTTTTTTTAAAATAAATAAATTTATTTTCTTTGACTTATTTAATTCGGAAGAAGAATATCCAAGAAAGGGGAATTCATTAAATCAGTTTGCTCATTTACAACAAGGCAGCTATTGTCGTGTGTGTGTGCTTTTTGACTTTTAAAGCTTCGAAAAAGTCTAGTTTACATTTGTCTACAAAAATGTTGTGGTTGTATCCGGTAATTTACTGTAGGTCTATGTTTGGTATCAATAATATGTTTTGCAAATGTAGATTTGTCAGCGTGATTATTTCTAAATGCAGAAATATGTTCTTTGTATCGGATGTTAAAATTTCTACAAGTTTGACCTATGTAGATTGCGTTACAATGTGTACAAGCTAAGAGGCACTTATGAATTCTAGATGTTCTCGGATGTTCTTCAAGGTTTCCGAGAACATCTAGAATTCATAACGGCTACACCCTTCACCTACAGAAACGAAACTCAACAGTGAAGCCAGAGAAGTAGACTCCAAGTATGTATGTAGTATGGACCAGTTTCATCAAGTAAGTGCAAGAACAATCAATGAACTATATAAACGTTACCAGAACGTCGCGGAGAAGACAGTATTGTGGTATTAGCGTTGACATAAACAGTACTTATACAACAAAACTGTTGTATAAATTTGTGTCCACTTTGGACATAAAGGGGTTGTATTAATACTGGGAACACGTTTTTAAAGTCTAATTATAAAACTTTAATACGTATTAAAAAACTGAGTAAAGGTTCTCACAGCTTTTATAAAAGCAATTTTGTTAGTTGGGAAGTCTGTATGTAGAATATAATAAATTGTTATAAACCAGAGAAAGTCTTAAGGTCTGTATTGATCTGGTAACTTGTCTTAATTAATTTCTTAGCGATAAAGCTTTGGAGAAAGCGCATTTTTATGATAATCATAATATTAGCAAAAGGTCTATAAGTGAGACTTAATTAGAACACTAGATTCTCAGCTTCAAACTTATTAAGTTAAATATGTAAAATAAATTAACAAAAATGATTTAAGTCCTACTGAATGAATGAAGAATGCTATTCTATGTACATTGCATTGTCTAAATAGTTTTTATTTAGAAAGTTCAAATTCAAATAGTAGCAAACAAGAAAAATACCGACAGACATATTGTGCTTTTACTAAACTTTTTGTAATGAATTTTAAACTCTATAAAACAGGTCTTATAAAATTTTCAGACGAGTGCGTCCCATGGTAGGCACGGCGTCTCCCCCCGCCATGCCTCACGGTCGGGGATTACCACTAAACTTGTTAGCGCTGCAGATTCGAAGTCTGACCACATTTCAAGCATGGGATCCTTCACTATCTCCTGAATTTTGCAGTAGCCCCTGTAGCCTGGGTTGGTGTTCAGTCTATCATTGCAGGCTAGTCTGTATAGTCCTAGCCTGACTTCCCTCATGATAACTAAATGTGGGGGGGGGGGGGGGGAGATCCAGCAACACCTTCATGGCGGCTCTTGAGGTTGTAGCCAAGGCCAGCCATCCTTTGGATCTTGCCTAGTTTTTGTTTGGTACTGGATTGTGTCGCCTTAGGCCACCACACCAGTGCTGCGCATGTTAATGATAGTCTGACCACCCTTGTGTACAGCCAGTGGGCCATACCAGGTCTTAGTCCCCACGTTAGTGACGGCCCCACGTTTTTCCATATAGCCGCCTACTGACGGCTAGGGTCATAACTGCCTTGCACAGTATTTTTTCAATGTGACCATTCCAGGTTGGCTTGGAGTCCAGTACGACCCCAAGATATTTTACCTCCCTGGTCATTGGGATTTTTCTACTGTATACAGTGAGAGTTCTGTGGCCCTCTCACTTCCTCCTCCTCGTAAA
Organism: Tillus elongatus; assembly: GCA_964006375.1. Lineage (NCBI taxonomy): Eukaryota > Metazoa > Arthropoda > Insecta > Coleoptera > Cleridae > Tillus > Tillus elongatus. The sequence continues at coordinate 245,167,465 of OZ023263.1, read as the reverse complement.
CCGTATGATGGTTGCTTTCTCGGGGCTCCACCTTTCCACCACTTTCAGTGCTGTCTGCATGCACTCCCACACTGACTGTGTAATCTTTCCTCGGACTATGATGACAATGTTGCCCGCATAGCCCTGTACCTCGAATCTCCCTAGCAAGCTGTCCACGACTAGGCACCAGAGCAGGGCAGACAGAACGCTCACCTGCGGGCACCCCGCCAGCAGAGACCCTCCCGCGAGTGAGGTGAACACCGTCCTGTCCTTGAGCATGGAACCGATCCACCTGCAGCAAGCCTCCTCTATTCCCCGCTCCCTGACAGTTGACAATACCGATCCGCATGAGGTGTTGCTGAAGGCTCTCTCTATGTTTAGGAAGGCCCCCAGCGCCACCTCCCTGTTCTCCAGCATATTCTCCAGTTTCAGCATCAGTTGGTGCAATGCTGTGACTTTACATTACATACTTTGTTAGAATAAATGTCTCTCCCGGACCAATAATTTTGTACATTCGGCTACCTTACCAATTCCATCCACAATAAAATTCCAAAAAAAACGTTTCATCTCTACTGGGTTAGTATCTTTCCATTGTCTCAGTCGCGCTTTTGGTTCCAGATTTGGATAATTTATATTCTGATGAGCATATCGGTTAGTTTCAAGTACCATTAAATCAAAGATTTCGTCATCAATATGCAGAAAAAAATCTAATGGACACTTACCCAAAAAATTGAGGCAGTTTTCTGGATCAATTCCTACTTCTTGTGGAATGAAATCGAATACTTTCATATGATTTCCAGTTACTGGGCCCCAAATGACCTCCAGTGAACTATTCCCAGGAACTTCCGCATCGTCATCACTATTATGCATGTACTGGGAAATAGTTTCATCATTTGTTTGACTCACATGGTCTGCTGGTGGCAAGAGTGGATTCTCGCGGGATGGTCCAGCCTCATTTATTTATTTATTGAATACATGCCCAACAGGATAATCCCATTAATAGGGCACCACACAAATGTAACAATATGAACAAAAAATACTTCTAAAACAAAACTAAAATACTGTGCAAAACATCACAAGGCAGAAATTCCACAAAACAGTACATATAAATGGCCTTAATAACTGACAAAGTAAGATATAGCCACTCTACGAATAACTGCAGCCTTATCTGAATAGGAGTCGCACAAGTTTGCAATATCATTAAAGTCAGAGCTCATTGTGTACACAGGTGATTTCATATACGAGTTAGTCCTTGGTATTGGAGGCTTAAACACTCATCACTCTAGATGCAGCCCGTGGAACTGAGAAATTTAATTGCATCAATAAGTCTGGACAATCAACTTTACCATAAAACAATTTATGCAGGAACATCACAGATGCAACTTTTCTACACGAATACAAACTGGGTATGCCAGTTTGCATCAGCAATTGGCCATGATCGCATCCCCTCTGTGGGTAGGTACCAGATGCCCTATATACAAGGTGTCTTAAAAACTTACGCTGAACATCTTCCAGAGCACCAATATGAACACTATAAAAGGGATCAAAAACCGAGCTACAATATTCAACATGTTATCAACATCAGTTTAACAACATCCTCGCCGTGTTCGGTCTGCACGCCAGATGACAAACGAGGGTTGGATCACTATGCGCCCACGCCTTTTAGTGTATATTCATATTCAAAGGCGCAAGCACACGTAACGCGACCACAGTGTCCAGATGCAATGTCAAAGTACGGTGACGCGATGCTGATTCAATAATAATTAGAAAATGGATAGTTTGTCGCATATAATTAACTGATGTTATTATAACATTGTAACAGTCATTTATAGTAAATGAAAAAAAAGAAATATATCTTTTCTATTGAAATATAGACTGGGCGCGTACCCCTGTGTCCCTTATCACCAGCCGCCACTGAACTAACTGCATGTCTGGCCAACACATTTGCTAATTTCTACATCTGATTAGAACTCAGATTTTCAAGTAATACTTGGATCAAGTTGTCTAGGCTCAGTAAATTCAATATATTCACCTATATTGTTCACCTTATGTGGCTTTGCAGCTACCTTAAATGTAATCAAGCCTCTTTTACCTCCTTCAAAGAAAAGCTTTAAGTACAAGAACCGTGGTATATTGTGATTGACCTCAGGTGGATATAGATCTGCTCAATGGTGAGGTCACAATTGCCTATAACACCCTACCCCAAAGTAGCTATCTATCGGATTATCAAATTTATTAAGATTAGCAGCACTTTTTAGGAGGTTGACCGAGCTGGATATAGCTTGATACTCACATTCTCTTCCTTTGTTTGCTTCGCACTGCCCAGAGTCCTGTATTTGTGAGCTCTCCAGACTAGTGCAAGAAAATTTATTTAATATGTTCCTATTTGAAATTTCTACATTAATTATAAAAATAAGAGATATTAAAGGGAATGTATAGATTAGATATTTTACAGACAAAGTTTGCTAATTACCATTTAAAAAAATTTAAAAACTATGTGTTTAAATTTACAAAAGTGACAAAATCTTAGAGATTAAACAGGAAATATATAGTTATGCTGACAGCACCTCCCTGACATTGTTTAATCTCAAAACTTGACTACGTGATTTTGAAAGTTCAGGTTATTAAAACTTCAGATGTTAGATTTCGCATGAAAATTCTGCTGATTCAGAGAAAAGATTTGTTTAGACTCACCAGTCTTCCGATATTAGGTTACCTGATGACCCTGTGAAGATGCTTTCCAGATGGGATCAATTATGAGTGCCTGACACAGATTCCAGACTCCAATAAGAGCGGAAAAACTGGGGAAAACGACTGGGACTTCCCATCAGAGATTATTGGGCCGGTGGATGTTATTGCTCCAATACTAGAAGACCATTTGACACCTATGTCGATGTTCAGAATTCGCTTGGTGGAAACTTTGCGAATCGCAATTAAAATATGAATTTGATTAAGTAAAATTCACTACCAATTGACTTAAGTTTCGATAATAACCGGGAATTCTTTCAGATTACGGCAAGAAATCAACAGTTAGGAACAAAGAGCCACGAGTTAGCTCGCGTTTTTATGCTGAATACGATGTTTCATTAAACTCCAAATTCACTTGAATTACTCCGTACAATCACTGACAATAATTATTAGGTAGTACAGATAACAGAAAGAACATTACAACCCTGTTTTAAGATAATTTAATAGCCACCAAAACTGACGGGTATTCACTCTATGAACGCTCAGCAGAGAGTCCTCGCTAATGTGTCGGGTTCTGCAATTACTACTCGCTGCACGCAAAAATTCTTACCGTGACCGTTGGTGGCTGTGCGCGAGCTCTTTCTAGCCACCAGTCTTCGAATGAGATAAAACGAGACCTCCAATCAGTGGCGAAGTCACGATGTCTCACCTCCTGTGTCCACAGTTGAAGGTTTTGCAGGCAATTCTCTGCAACGTTTTCAAAGGTCTTTCTTGGGTGACATCACCGATCGGAAAATTACAGATAAACAATATTTTATTCTCGAATATTCCTAACGTGTATTTTCACTGCTTATTTCGTTCCTGGAAATATTTGTTCAGTAATAATGTGAGGTAGTTTCCCATGGCAAACATATATTAAATTTTAACGTACAAACTAGAAATGCAGTAAAGGGGTTTACGGTACTTGAAGATTTAGCGACTTTTCATGAAAATAATTTTGAAATTAAAGCTTGGAATATTCAATATATATATATATATATATATATATATATATATATATATATATACATACATACATACATACATACATATATATATATATATATATATATATATATATATATATATATATATATATATATATATATATATATATATAGGGTTTTTAGTATTATTTAGATACTTGGGGGCTTTCTAAGTGTATTTTGAACCAGTAATGATTTCAGATAAGAACTGAATCGTTACACTCTGTAGCGATTTACGAGATTCCCATAATCCACTTTAAAATGTTTTGCAATATGATCATTTATGGTTCACCTGGTGCGAAACCAATCTGTAAATGCCAAAATACATATAAATTTCAGAATTTGCTACTGTTTGGATTGAACGTTTCTCAGGCTAAGTTTCATAATCAGTCTTTAATTCATATAAAACTGCGTGTGAATCATTGAATCTTAGAGTTGTGAGTAATAGTTCCATTTAGCAAGGATTTTCCGAGCTAAAAACGATTAAACATATTATCATATACCTTGCATTTGACATCAAGTTACTGAAAAGGTTGTATTAATTTTACTGTGCCTGATAGAATGAGGCCAACTAGTTATAGCACTTGCTAGAAGATCTCTACAGGCCAAGGTTGGTAAGCAAATACACTAGTTATAACTACAGATACATTTCAACTTTTAGGTTATGTCATTGCTACGTTTCTTAGAATATAAAACAACAGGAATCAGTATTATAAAACATAGTTGGAAGCTAAAAGGAGGTTGCAACTGTCATAATATTACAGTTGTAGTGACATTCGTTGTCAAAAATGAAATCAACAAAATAGTTACCTATTATACAAGACAAATCGCAATATAGCACTATTTAATACTAATTTCCCAACAAACTCAAATGTAAGATATTCACTGACCAGCATACGCTGCCAAAAATGAATCATCAAATAGGAGGTTCAAGATGGCTGACATTTTGCACGTCCTTCTATAGTACAGATGTCGAAATGCCCATGCTGTTGTTTTATATTCTAAACTACGTTCACATTTTGTAATCTTTTGAGGTTATATTTAAAACAGTAATGTAAAAATCCAGAGAAATCAGATATATTTTAAGTCAGAAACTAAATTTTTAAATGCAAGAACTTCCACGATATTTATTGTTGATTGTGTGTTTAATAAGGCAATAGTGCTGCAAATTGAATCATAACTTTCACATAGCTGTGATAATTTATTCTCTTCAGAAAGACATCGTCAAGGAATCAATTTGGGGCCCATCATTTGACCGCAAAGAAAATATTTGTATTCCTATACCCATAAACTTGAAACGTTATGTTAGGTTAGGTTTGTATATGAGTGGGCCATGTCGGTCCCTCCACCGCGACCATAAGGTCTATTGTGGCTCATGCCTAATAGTCTATATTTCGCCCAACAAATCCAGCCTCCTACAGAGGTCGATAATCTTTGTGGGCGAAAGTTGATCCAGATCCTCTGGAGCAAGCGTTACCTTGCCAAAGAGCAGGTATCTAGTCCTGTCCGCTGCCGGACAGGAACACAGCACGTGCTCTGCTGTCTCGTCACTCTCCATACACAGCCGGCACTTGGTATCCTCACCGATCCCAATACGGTGCATGTGGTGCCTCAAGCGGCAGTGTCCTGTATACAGGCCGACTAGAGTACTCAGTTGTTGTCTGTTCATCTCTAGAAGTTTTTTAGCCCTTGACTTAGACAGGCCATTTATGAAGGCCTTCGAGTGAGCTAATCCTGGAAGATTTTGCCAATATTGGATTGTCATTCTTTCTGTCCAGGTCTTTAAAGTGCGTTTTGCTGTGCAAGATGTTATCCCCAGCACCAGTTCTGGTCCGACAAAGTCACTCTGGGCACCACTCCTGGCAAGCGCCTCGGCCGCTACGTTGCCATCATGGTCCGAGTGACCCGGTATCCAGACCAGCGACACCTCATTACAGCTGCCCAATTCGTTAAGGGCAGATTTACAACTCCATACCGTCTTTGAATTACACCGGTAGGAACCAAGAGCCTTTATTGCAGCTTGGCTATCTGCATGTATCTTTATCGATTTGTGTGTGCACAGGCTTTTTATGCTTTCCCTTGCACACATCTCGATGGCATACACTTCTGCCTGGTGTATGGTTGCGTACTTACCTAGGCTAGCTGATAGTCTAGCATCGGTGCTGCCCCCATATGTGCCGGCTCCTACTCCCAAATTGGTTTTGGAGCCGTCAGAGTACCAGCAGAGGTCCGCTCTCAACAGTGTTGTTTGATCTCGGTCCCAGTCCTCCATTTCCGGGAGGACGATCTTGAAAGACAGGTCTCTGCTGATCTTAGTAGGCATCAAGTCTGAGACCATTCCCGGAATCCTGTGACCATCAATGTCATCAAGGAGACCGGACCCTCCCAGACTGACTTCCTTCGGCATGCTGTCTGCCGTTTGCTTTAGTCTGTACGTTGTCCACCTCGCCACCCTCTCCAACCATATGTGAAGAGGGGGAGTATTAAGGAGGACCTCCAGAGCGGCTGATGTTGTGGTGCTTATCGCTCCCGTTGTCATCAGACAAGCTTGTCTCTGTAGATGAGCCAGTTTGGCCCTCGCGATTCCACAAAGTGCCTTAGGCCACCAAACTATGGCTCCATATGTTATCATTGGTCTGATAACCACTACATAGAGCCAGTACATCTGTTGGGGGTTTGTCCCCCAGTTGTTACCACAGATTCTCCGGCAGGTCCACAGAGACAGTTTAGCCCTGCGGATAACATTTTCTAACTGTATGTCCCAGTGCAGCTTCTTATCTAGGGTAACTTCCAGATATTTTGCTTGGTCCGAAAATTGAATGGTTTCCCCCATAAGAATAGGTGGTTTTAATTTATCCAACCTTCTTCTTTTGGTGAATGGAACAATGATCGTTTTGCGGGGGTTCACAGACATCTGTTCCCTCCAGCACCAACCATTGATTACATTTAGTGCCTCTTGAAGAGTACTTGCCAGTTCCTCCTCAGATTTGCCTCTAACCATTATGACGAGATCATCAGCATACGCCTGGACTTCAACCTCCCAGAGTCCGAGGATAGCCAGCAGATCGTCCACAAAGAGGGACCACAGCAGGGGGGGATAGAACGCCCCCCTGAGGGCACCCCCTCGCAGCCCTGACGCCGACCACCTCCCCCGCAATGACGTTATGTTACTCGAGTTTTATTGAAAGAATGTCAATTTTCACCAAATCACCCTTTATTTATCCTCTACCCCCTGAAGCGATTTTACCCAAAAACAATTCGAAGCGTTCCTTTGTCGGATGCTAACTGGATACTAAATTCGAAGATGATATCTCAATTCGTTCGAAAGTTATTGCACCTATTAACAGGCAAGACGTACATGCCGATATAGCGACAGACCGACAGCCAAAAAAAATTTCGTTCCAGAATCAAGTTTTCTGTATGTTTGGAGACTTTATGCTGTTTCAGCAAAACAAAAATCGAAATTTTTGTCAACAATATTCTACCCCCGCACATTCAGCCCCTAATTTGATTTCAGCACAGATTACCAGATAGTTCAGGAAATTAAAAGTTTTCTAATAAATAAACCCTACAACGATATATTACTCGAGTTTTAACGAAAAAATGTCAATTTTTACCAAATCACACCCCATTCATTCCCTACCCGCTACCGTTCGTTTGTCGAGTGCTAACTGTATACCAGATTTGAACACGATATCTCATTTTTTTCTAAAGTTATCGTAGCCACAGACATACAGACCGACAGACAGAAAAAATGTCGTTCCCACATCATGTTTTCTATATGTGTTGATACTTTTTAAGACGTTTAAGGGAAAAAAAAATTTGAAATTTTTGTTGCCGATGCGAAACTTCCCCACATTGTGACGATCTGAGAGTTATAACCATTTGTCACATTGATTATGTATTAATTTGGGAAGAAAGCAATAGGTTCCTTCGTGGTTACTTTGGGATAGTTACAATATTATTAGAATGCATGTGAACTAGAAATTGTTTCTTGTATGGTCTCAAGTAATCATTTACATATGCTAATTATTCTTAACCCACTTATCCCTGAAGTATTAAATAACTGAAAAAACACAAATTGCTGCTTATAATATGTTGTATTGTAAGTAAATAAACATTTCTAGAGAACGAACAAACAAACAAAAATCTTCTAAGCAAAAAAAATGGGCTCCTTTATATAGGATGCAAGGATTTTGGTGTTTGCATGATATTCCACAAAACACTTCACATGAATTCCAACGTTACATTTTTGACATCTTGCCGTTGTTTTAACATGACAATGACGGCACCTTGTCTCTGGAATGATGTAGTGATGCAACCCATCAAATCCAAAATCAATATTTTCTCTTTGACTGGGTCTTCCGACCGATGAAATTTTTTTTTCTTGATATATTTATTAAACCAAAAAGCTCCCATGGAGCCACAACGGTATTAAAATATATACAAGGTGAGAAAGATAAATGCCAATCTAAAGTGATTCCTATTAGTAACTCCTAAAGGTATCTTATTCTACAGTATACATGGGTATCTTAAGTTCAGGTTAGTAGTGATTACAAGGCAAATAACAAACAAAAATACATCATAGAAACATCATCACAGTCTTTTATTCATATAGTAGTTTTTCACTGCATCACAGAAGGTCTTTATATGCTTTATGGTTTTTGTTTTGGATGGAAGTTCATTAAACCAGATTGCTGCTTGATGAGTTATCTTTCTTCTACCAATGTTTGTGGCTGCTGGCAAAAGATGTATATGCTGATTCGTCCTGGTTTTATAATCATGTATGTTACAATTATATTGGAGGTTCGAGACAGTATTATCCTTTATATTATTTTTTATTTTATATAATATATTAACACTATCTTGTATAATTTCGTTGACAGTTAGGATTTTGAGGTCGTTATATAATGTTACTGTACTCTGCCTGAAGTTTTTTTGAAAGAGTCTTAACTTTCCTATTTTGTGCAACTTGAAGCCTCTCCAGAATAGTTTTATTGGCTTGTCCCCAGGAAGCAGCCATGTAGATTAAGTGTGAGTGTACATATGAGTAGTAGATTTTGTACTTTGTTTCCAGACTTAGATATTTTGCATTCCGATAAATATGATATGTAAATGTGTTAAGTTTCCTAATAATATTGTCAATATGGTTCGAGTAGTTTAGTTTATAGTCTATTGTAATACCAGATACTTAATACTGTTAGTTTCAGTTAGATTCTTCCCAGAGAGTTTTAGTTGGTATATGTTGCTATTTGAGTTATTAAAGAATACAAACTTACACTTTTCTACATTGAGTCTTATTTTATTGGTGTTAGTCCACTTTCCAATTACTTGGAGATCAATTTGAGCTTTATTAATTACTTCTGTTTTGCTTTCACCGACATAGAGAATCGTCGTGTCATCTGCATATAACACCAGTGAACCACTTATTTCACATTTACTAAGGTCGTTTATAAATGTTACAAACAACAGAGGGCCAATTATGGAACCTTGTGGAACACCCGTCACCACTTCAGTTTTTTCACTCGCCGCCCGTCCTATAACAGTAAACTGTTGTCTGTGTGTCAAATAACTTTGTAGAACTCTGAGAGGTCGCCCGTGATACCAAGTTGTTTTAGTTTCCTTAGAAGTATTTTGTGATCGACAACATCTTACAAAGATCCATTGCTCTGTAATATGGAAGTGGCAGTACATCAGCGAAATGCCAAGTGATCCAAAGTTTCTTTGTTGTTTTTGAATTGCCATGTCAATACATTGGGTGAATAAACAAAAATACCAATTCTTGCCCCTAATACCTGTTCTGTATAGGCTGATATTTTGATCAAATCTATCCACCCCTCCCATGCTTTGGTTGTAGAGTTTGATCATATGAGGTTGTGGAACTAATATGGTCTTTTTCTCTTTTAGGGAGTATCTTTTGACCATACGTATTGGGTTAACTCCAGCTCCGTTGGAACAAAAAGACACTATGTTGTTATCATGCCAAGTTAGAATTGTGAGCTTTTTGTCACTTTCAGTCTTATGGTCATAGCTACAGCTGGAACACTTTTCATTTCCTTAAGCGTTTTGAGGGGATTCTTTGGTATTCTGTTACTTCTTACAGTACTTGTTCCTCTTATATCTCTTTCTGCCAATATTCCAAATAGAGGCAGATTTGTGAAATAAGTGTCGAAGAACAAATGAAATTTAATTTCAGCACAGCACATTAAATTAGGGGTTGGGGTTGGAATATCAGGGCAAGAAATTTCTAATTTTTTTGCTAAAACTGCGTAAAAAGTCTCAAAACATATAGAAAACTTGATTCTGGCACGATTTTTTTTGTCTGTACGTCTGTCTGCTAGTAGGCACAATAACTTCCAAACAAATTGAGATACCATCTTCAAATTTGGTATCCAGTTAGCACCCGAGGAAGGAACACATAGAATTGTTTTTGGGTAACATCGCTTCAGAGTGTAGGGGATAAATGAGGGTTAATTTGGAGAAACTTGACATTTTTACGTTAAAACTGGAGTAAATATAACATTTTAGGGTTTGGTTATTAGAAAGCCTACAGTTTCATCTAACATCTGGTATTCTGTGCTGAAATTAGGGGTTGAATGGATTGGGGTTGGAATATCGATTTTTTTTTTGCTAAAACGGCGTAAAAAGTCTCAAAACATATAGAAAACTTGATTCTGGCACGATTTGTTTTGTCTTAATGTCTGTCTGCTAGTAGGCGCAATAACTTCCAAACAAATTGAGATACCATCTTCAAATTTGGTATCCAGTTAGCATCCGAAAAAGGAACGCATAGAATTGTTTTTGGGTAACATCGCTTCAGGATGTAGGGGATAAATAAGGGTTAATTTGGTGAAACTTGACATTTTTACGTTAAAACTCGAATAATATAACGTTTCAGGCGTTTATGGGTATGCGAATATAAATATTTTCTTTGTGGTCAAGTCATGGAGCCTAAATTCATTCCAGGACAATGCCTTTGTAAAGAGAATAAATTATCACAGCTATGTGAAAGTCATAATTCAATTTGCAGCACCATTTTTGTAATATGTAGTTGTATCAGTATAAGCCTCTTTTTTTCAATTGTTTTTCTCTTAATTGTGTAAGTCTGTTAGTTTTCTTCTTATTTCACTGGAGATAATATTTGTAAGTGTAAGAGGCAAACTCACAGATCTGTTATAAAATAAACATTCTAGCTCATCTAATTTAATTGGCTGGTAACAGTTTCATGTAAGAAAGTTCTTGGCCTCTGAGATTCTTTTAGCGAGTGAACGAAATGATATATATGTAGACACAGAAAGAGAATTTATATTGGTAGATGTTGCTAGCTCAAATGTAGAAACATATTGCTCGCTTGTTATGTGCAATAATTTTTTATTTTACATTGATTTCAGAAAAAAAATCATAACTTGTGAAAACATTAAAATAACCAGTGCCTATAATAGTTTGATAATATTTGGTGTCCCCAACTATTTATATTTGATTGTTGTTATTTAACGCAATACAAATAAATACAAAGTTTTTAATGTAAAACACTCTTCTAGAAACATGATGTATGTATTAGTGACAATAATCTAGCTGTAGGTAAATGTTTTTTTAACTTGTTTAAGGTTTTTTAAATATTACAATTTTAGAATTAACAAAAGTGACTAATCTTAATGGCAAAATACAACCTGCAAAGCACTATTTCTTATGTTTCAAGAATTTTTACAGTTCACTACACCGTGTATCTATAAAAGAAATATCAAAGTCACCAATATTGCTTCTTGAGGTACACCATATCAATTCGGTATTTGTTGTGAAGTGTTGTTTCTATTATTTTGTTTACATACACGAGATCACAACACAAATGGAAACCATACCAATTCATTAATTATTAGGCCCTTGGTGAAACCGTTCAATACTAATCCAAAACAAAATTCTGAGAATGGTTACCGGAGCGCCATGGTTTGTCCGAAACAGTCTGATTCACTCTGATCTGGAAATGCCTTCGATACTTGAGTTTATAACTCAACTATCCACAACTCAGTTTGCAAAAGCCGCTTCTCACCCAAATGCTCTTCTCCGTAGTGCCACCGACTACGACGAGCAACTTCCACACAAGCATAAGCGTCCAAAGCTTATACTTACCCGCTAACGCCCCCGCGGCAAAAACAGAATGGAAACAGTAATATCTAAAAAGTCATTGTGTGTATTCTTTCCAACGGAGGTATGGACTAAGGTCCGGTACTCCCAGGGAGGGAGTTTTAGTGAGTAGGTGTACTAAGAGTACGACTCTCACAGTACCTCGATATCTCACGGTACTACGGTGTCGTGAATGAGATCTGCATGAGGCATCTCTCCCTCCTGTATCAAGAAAGAAAAACTAAAAAATTAAACCACAATGAAGTTCTATAGGGAAACCGAAATTTTCTTTACAAAGTCTGGCTACATTTAATAGATGATGAAATTTTGTCAAATGGAAAGTTTTCTATTCTGTAACGAGTAAGTACCAGAAATAGTAAATTTTACAAATTGAAAACGTGACATTTAGAATGAGTCTTGACATAAACACATATTTTAGACCCTACTTTGCTAATCTCAATTGTCATCAATCACAACTACAGTTTTTTGCGTTACACATTGTACAATTAATAGAAACTCGTTCAATAAATAACAATTTCGGGGCGTAGCAAGTTCGTTATAGTAGCGAATTTTCATAAGAATTGTACACTATTATTATAAGGCATATTAGTAAAGTCAATACTTTAAACATACACAGCCCTTGAAGATCGATTTTAGAGGTCCCAGTATGCGCACATTTGAAGAATTCTTTCAAATTTGTTACCATCGCTTTCTCTCTATTATTAAAAAAATCTTGCGTTCTAACTCCTTTTGAGAAAAAATTCCAAAACTCAATTTTCTATAAAGCTAAAAACTAAATTTTGCTATATTTGTAGATAGTATAAGTCTCTTTAAAAGAAAGTTGTATTACAAATTTCATTAAAGTTATACAGAAGATTTCCAGAAGGAAACTTCATTAAAATTTAGAAAATTAAAGTATCTGCCAAATTATAAATGTAGCAGCTATTTTTCCTTATTAATTGCCAGTATGATTTCGTTTTAGTCAACCTAACCAAACCGGTTTTTTCAATAAAAAAATGATAATTTCAGACTCAGAGGTGACAACCTTATTTAGGCATTTTAAACAAAAATTAGATCTTGTTCAAAACGTATAAAATCTGTGCACTATTGTTTCTCCAAATATCAAAATAAAAAAAAACATACATTCATCGAGCTAGATTCGATCATGCAACCTTCTGCATATTAGACTAGCCTGCTTCCACTGAGTTATCTGGTAGTGCGTCAACTAAGGTTTTGTTCACATAATACTTGACACAGGCTTCATGCCCGGGGTAGTATATCAAAAGTATATGTAACAATTAATTACAGAATTAGTAGAATATACATTGAAATACATCCTAAGGCTGTTTCGGTCTTATATGACGTCTTTGTTTAAGTTTAAAGATAAAAGAAACTATTTTGGAATCATTTTTATAGAGACTTGGCTTGATCTTGTTTACGTTTCTACTATATTATGCGACAGCATAATATATCTAAGTTTTGCTAAAACTGTATTTGGGCTCGTTCATAAAGCTAGAAATATAGTGGATTTTAATAATTGATTGAATCCCCCAGTTAAATAACAACCACTTGGCAAATTTTTTATTTCATGTCTGTCATTTTCCATAATTGCGGCCGAGATTTCACGATTGTTTGTTCGGGTAGTGTGTTTTATGCCTGGTATATATTTAGTTTAGTTACCGTTGATGCATGGTTTATACCTGTTGTATGAATCAATCTACGTGTGGTAGTTAACTACTCGTCTGTCAGGCATTGGAATTTAACCACTAAGTCGTTTCAACGGATGTTTTGGGGATTTTATTTTTAATTTGGAAAAAACTCTAAATATTCTGTACCAATTTACTTAAAATTCACTACATAGGTTTATTTGCACTATTTCTAGCCACATGTAAAGTCTCATTCCAGTTACTCTGATACTTACAAAAATTTGGCGTTTGCAAACAGTTTTCCCAGATTTTCCACTGAAAGAACTTGAGCATAAAGGTTGATTAACAAACTTGATCTTGGTTTTTGCCCAAACAAGATTTTTGCCAAGTTTGATTGAAATCAGCTTAGTATTTTTTGAGTTATCGCTCGAATACACACATACATACATACATACATATATATATATATATATATATATATATAGAGAGAGAGAGAGAGAGAGAGAGAGAGGGCTTTCATGACTGCTTAAGTTAGGCAACCCGGCATACACGGTTGTACAACCTGAATTAATGAAATTTCTAAGATACCAGTGTTGTCTCATATTTCCTTTGGGGTGTTATAAAAAATATAAAAATTATAATAAGTTGAAACAGTAAATGTCTTAAATATATTTATTATTTAGTATTTTTAACAGCAAGTCTGTTCATGTATGGTTTACTGTTATTGATTGTTAAAAAAATAAATTAAAAACATAATAAAATATTACTTTTATTTTGTATAGATATCAAAATTTTGTAATGTACGTAAACAAATTGAGGTCCGATTATTTAAACTTCTAATTTACGGTTTTAGGAATATGTAATGTGTAACATGTAACAAATATGTACCTGTTTGGGCAGATTACCGACGAACAGATTTGGTTGGGCTTCGTGCCATGCGATGTCGAATATCGTCAACAACATAACCTTAACATACCTATACAACTTACGTAAAAACACAATGAAAATGCTAAGTTTTGATAAAAACTGTTTATTTTTATTGTGCAACAGATAGAAAATTTGTTGAAGAAGGTAAACACTGGTCGAACTTGGAAAATGCACAATATACATACAAAATAACCGTCAAAAGGGAATTGAGCGCCAATGGACTGAACTGTCAATTGTCAATTGATTTAGTAACTTTAGGGTCCCTAGTCTAGTGGTTTTTTTGGTTACTTTTTGACTGCCAACTCAAAATCATATTCCACTAAGAGAGTTACAGAATACGGTCACGTGGGGTTCGGGAATTAATGAAAGCCCTGTAGATATATATATATATATATATATATATATATATATATATATATATATATATATATATATATATATATATATATATACATACATATAAACATTTTAACGGACCTTGGTTCTAGGGACCCATTCGTGCTTATCTGAAAAACATTTTCCAAAATCTTTTCATCGCGACCTCCATTAGCGAATTTTTCTTACTGAAAATTCGCTAATATAATATACTTAGTGTGCATATTGTAATCATTTATTTCACTATATTATACAATAGAGAAGATACCATAGAAAAAATAATCTGTGATGTAAATCCAATTTAAACGTAATTAATAAAACAAATGAGTATTTGTTTCTGTAGTTAATTACTACATGCATTTTACTTTTATACCTGAAGAAGCTACATTTAACGAAACGCTTTATATTATAATTATGTAGGTAGTGAATATTGTAATAATTTGTTTTATCACTATATAATTATATAAATATCTGCCTTCACTATTTAAATTCTTAAAATTATAATACCTAACAGCCTAAATTCTTGCTTTGTAACTTAAAAGGAAGGGGTCGGCATTGCTGATTAAAACTGACTGTCCATTAGGCACGTGGTCGAATAACTTCCATGCATTTTCTTATAGATGCAAGCGATATTCGATCTTATTCATGTGCCAATACCAATACCGATCTGAAGCGATCGCCAGATGCATTATACTATACTGAATACTTGAGTACTGGATACTCTGTCGGAGATCAGAGGATCCAAGAGACTTGTAACATTCAGTAACTTAGAGTAACGAAATCAAAAGTAACTGTTTAGTAACTAGAGTAACGAATACTTTTACAAATAAATACTCTGAACTTTCGGTACTTTTAAGTAACGGATACTCAGTAACGAATAGTTGCAATATTGACATGCCTATTTTCAAGCATACCACTGTCAGTAGTGTTGATGGTTCGATGCTAACTAGTTTCTTTTTACCTTTCTTTCTTCAAATAAAATAAATTTGAGCTGAGAATTTTGAGACATAAATCATTAGGTCAATGTAATAGAAATTAGAATATAATATGATTTATACAGAAAATGCAGTTCTCTTATTTGTTCAGTATATTAGGGATGCATATTGTTTAAGGAGCGGAGGATAATTAGGGAGTAAAAATTTGTCGAACTAGGTGTTTGTAGACATAGTAACGATGTAATAAAAGTTTAATAAAATCACTAAACTTAACAATGCTTACAAACTAAATTAACTGAATGAATTTTAAAACCGAACTCTTTACATACTGAATCTTAATTGAAAAGTCTCGCTAATGTTTATCAACAAATACTACTTATAGTTTTTAATTGGTTTACATCATACATAATTGCAGACCTCAGCAGTCAGCATTCCTTGTACGCTGCAATTTCACCTTGTTTACTATTTAGATAACTATGTAATCATTTCAATGCCAATGTTATCGATACATTTGTGACCTACAATTATATGGAATATTGACATTACTTGGTGTAGAAAATTTTCCTATAACTAACTTTTAATTATAAATTTAATGTTCTTAACAATTATATTTCCACGCCTACGACTGCCTTTCTGTAAACCTTATTGTTCTCTGAACACAGATTAATAAAATAAGCTTCTCTACATTATAACATTTCCAAGCAAAACACAACGTAATTTTCAACAAGTATAAATAGTTTGGGACAATATAGCATTGAGCACATTTGTGAAGAATAAAAAAAATGTAAAAAAAACACAGACTGATTTTTTAAGTTTTTTTATGAAAAAGTAAAAATAAGGATACTACAATATCCTCCTATATTGTAATGTATACCCCCTAGTATTTAGAATTTATCCCTGCAGTATGAGAGTTTTAAAGATCTTTTACATTTCATCCTACACGCATACTTTTCAGCTTCTCATAGATTTTAAAACAGACACACACACACTTGCTGATATAACATTTATTATTATATTCATATCTGCACTGGGAAGCTAGGAATGTATGTTTTTATAAGCTTTACTGTAAACAAAATGTTCTGTAACAGGATTTTGTGTAGCATATAAATTAATAGATGACATTAGTAATTTCTTAATTAGATGAAATTATAGCGAAACCTGTCACGGAACTAAGTAATAACACGTTTCTTTTTTTTATACCAAAGCAATTGTATGTATATATAGATATTATTGTAGTCAGCGTTATAGTCAAGATGCAAAAGTGTTGTCAGGTTTCAATTTATGGTCCAGGTAATGACTTTATATACAAGGTGATTGATCGAAACCGTCTATTAAAAATATTAGGAGTTTTGTTGATATTTTACTGAAATTTTCAGCATGCGGGTAACAACCCATCTATTCAATGAAAATGTTTTCAAGATGACGGTACTTCCGGAACTAATGGAAGTAGACATCAACTTTCTTATTTGAAATGGAATAATATAGTTTTTTTTTTGCATTTTAGAATTAAAGAGTGTAAGTTCTAAAGGGTCTAAGTGCCAATATTGAAAGTTTTAAGTTATATATATATATATATATATATATATATATATATATATATATATATATATATATATATATATATATATATATATATATATATAAATATAAAGGAAGGGTCTATGTGCCATGCCTAATAATACTGCAAAAGTTGTAGGTTAGGTTAGGTTTGTATGTGAGTGGGCCATATCGGTCCCTCCACCGTGACCTTAAGGTCTATTGTGGCTCTCGCCTAAAGTCTATATTTCGCCCAACAAATCCAGCCTCCTGCAGAGGTCGATAACCTTTGTGGGCAAAAGTTGATCCAGATCTTCTGGAGCAAGCTTTACCTTGCCAAAGAGCAGGTATCTAGTCCTGTCCGCTGCCGGACAGTAACACAGCACGTGCTCTGCTGTTTCTTCATTCTCCATACACAGCCGGCACTCGGTCTCCTGACCGACCCCAATACGGTGCATGTGGTGCCGCAAGCGGCAGTGTCCTGTATACGGGCCGACTAGAGGACTCAGTTGTTGTCTGTTTAACTCTAGAAATTTTTTAGCCCTTGACTCAGACAGGCCATTTATGAAGGCCTTAGAGTGGGCTAATCCTGGAAGATTTTGCCAATATTGGATTGTCATTCTTTCTGTCCAGGTCTCTAAGGTGCGTTTTGCTGTGCAAGATGTTATCCCCAGCACCGGTACTGGTCCAACAAAGTCACTCTGGGCCCCAGTCCTGGCAAGCGCATCGGCCTCAACGTTGCCGTCATGGTCCGAGTGACCCGGTATCCAGACCAGCGACACCTCATTACAGCTGCCCAATTCGTTAAGGGCAGATTTACAACTCCTTACCGTCTTTGAATTACACCGGTAGGAACCAAGAGCCTTTATTGCAGCTTGGCTATCTGCATATATCTTTATCGATTTGTGTGTATCCAGGTTTTTTAAACTTTCCCTTGCACACATCTCGATGGCATACACTTCTGCCTGGTGTATGGTTGCGTACTTACCGAGGCTAGCTGATAGTCTAGCATCGGTGCTGCCCCCATATGCGCCAGCTCCTACTCCCAAATTGGTTTTGGAGCCGTCAGAGTACCAGCGGAGGTCCGCTCTCAACAGGGTCGTTTGATTTCGGTCCCAGTCCTCCCTTTGCGGGAGGACGATCTTGAAAGACAGATCTCTGCTGTTCCTTGTAGGCATCCAGTCTGAGACCATTCCCGGAATCCCGTGACCATCAATGTCATCAAGGAGTCCGGATCCTCCCAGACTGACTTCCTTCAGCATGCTGTCTGCCGTTTGCTTTAGTCTGTACGTAGTCCACCTCGCCACCCTCTCCAACCATATGTGAAGAGGAGGAATATTAAGGAGGACCTCCAGAGCGGCTGATGGTGCGGTGCTTATCGCTCCCGTTATCATCAGACATGCTTGGCTTTGTAGATGAGCCAGTTTGGCCCTCGCGATACCACGAAGTGCCTTAGGCCACCAAACTATCTCTCCATATGTTATCATTGGTCTGATAACCACTACATAGAGCCAGTACATCTGTTGGGGGTTTGTTCCCCAGTTGTTACCACAGATTTTCCGGCAGGTCCACAGGGACAGTTTAGCCCTGCGGATAACGTTTTCTAACTGTATGTCCCAGTTGAGCTTCTTATCTAGGATAACTCCCAGATATTTTGCTTGGTCCGAAAATAGAATGGTTTCTCCCATAAGAATAGGTGGTTTTAATTTGTCCAACCTTCTTCTTCTGGTAAATGGAACAAAAGTTGTAAGTGCCAGCAGTGTATTCACATCCTCAGCTGATGAGTGAAAGATGGCGCTGCCGTATGTGCCAGAGTAAATTATTTCTAAAGGGTCTAAGTGCCGTAGTGTCATTTTTAGATAAAAATGGAAAGAGAAAGGAGGTCAAAGGGTTCGGAAAGTATAAAAAGTGAACGAAAACGATTAAGGGCAGGTGTGTTAGAGTATACCACGTATCGAGGGGATATAAAACCTGCCAAGCAACCTCTTGAATCTGTAAGTTTCCTATGGTTGATATTAAGGTTAGGTTATGTTACTATCTTCACTTTATATTTTTAGGTTGATTGTCGCTGTAAGTTACATTGCAAATCCATTCCTATGCAACAAATACAAGCCCTATTCAAAGATTTTCATAAAATAGCTGATCCTATAAAACAGAAGACCTATTTACTTGGATTAATACAAATCAGTAATGTCAGCCGAAGACGTCATGGGAAATACGATGCTCCTGAGCAAAGTGACTGCTTTTTATGCCATGCTTAATGGCAAAGGGGAACATATTCAGGTTTGTCGCAGTATGTTTACTAAAACTTTTGCATTATCTCATAAACAAGTGCAGGTTTTAATAAACAAAACAAAAAGCTGGCAATAGTATTTATGAAGACACCAGAGGTCGAGCGAATAAGCCAAGAAAATACACCCAGGAAACGAAACAAATCGTCATTGAGCACATTAATAGCTTTCCGAGAGATGAGAACCACTACAGCCGACAGAAATCTCAAAAAGAATTTCTTAGTCCAGGCTTAAACATAAATCACATGTTTATCGCATTTAAAAAAAAACCCTGACACACCAGTAACTTACAGATGCTATTCAGGCATATTTCATAAAAAAATTCGCATCTTCGATTTGGAAAACCAAACTCTGACACATACTCAACTTGTGATCTCCTTCATGCCAAAATAAAGGCAAGCACTGTTGAAGAACAAAGATCTTTTAAAATTAAACTTGAATTACATCAGAGGAAAGCTGAACATGCCAGACAACAGCTTAAAAATGATAGCATTGACTCACAACAACCAACGTCCGACAGCATAGTAATTTCAATAGATTTGGAGCAGGTGATCTTTATACCTACCCTTACTCATAGTGACATGATTCACTGTCGTCAGCTTTCGTATTACAACTTGGGCATGCATGTGGCTGACACCAATTGTGCCTTTGGAACGAGTCGATAACAGGAAGAGGAGGTTGTGAATTGGATCTACACTCCTGAAAATTCTTGTCTCAGAAAATAAGTTCGCAACAAAAAGTACAGTCATAACTGTATTGGTCAGAATAAAGATCGGATGCTCCTTATGGTACTCATATATTTAGGTCTCATAGGAAGGTTTACACAGATTGACCAGAAATTCTTAGTAAGTGGTCAGTTGTATCTCCCATGCGATGCAGACTATGCTCAAATAGAAAAGCGCAAGTGAGTTTGTAAGTTATTTGTACCATCAGATATAGAGATGATGATAAAAGAAGCTCGTGGTACTTCCGGAAATAGACATCAACTTTCTTATTTCAAGTGGAACAGTATATCCCAATTCCAAGGCTACATGTAAAATTATACATCAAGAGACAAACTTAAAACATAAAACTAACAAAGCTAGTAACTCTTGTTTATCTGCAGAAGCCTTTATTTTTCAAGTAATGATGACAGCTCATCAGATGTTTCAAACAACACACTGAACCTGTCAGTGTTAATTAAGAAAGCCAGATCTAGTGGAAATTCACTATTCCTAGGCCCGAATCCAAAAGGTTTCAAAGAAGTCGGAAAATCTCAAAAATCGCTGCACTTAGGTATAGGGATGATGATACCGCCCTGGGTTGAGCGCTGGCGGGTGTCGTGTGTCCAGACGACACGGAGGGAGCTGTGATCTCTGATGAGTGGAATACACCCGGAGTTTGGGGCCCCCACTGTGTGCTACGAAACGGGCAGACGGCCTTGCTTGGGTGATACTCGGGAGCAGGACTCGATGGAATGTTGCCTTGAGTGTAACACTATTGTGTGTCGGGTTTAAACGAGCCTGGGGGGAGCTGAGATCTCTAGGGGTAGATTACAACTGGAGATTGGATGCTGCTCGCGAGCGGGACTTTATGATACCACCTCGAGGATGTCGTGTCCAGACCAACTCTGAGAGAGGTTTTCTGTCTTTGAACTTCGAAATGGGCAAGCGACTTTACACAGATGGCAGTACACCTGCCAAACAAACTTTCACCCTCAAGAAAAGATTGACTCCCATAGGGAGCTGGAATTGATGGCTGAAATTTAAATAATTAGACGTGAGCCGCAATAGACCTAAGGTCGCGATGGAGGGACTGGAATAGCCCACTCACAATTAAATCTAATCTAATCTAGGTATGGTGAATGCTACTGAAGGTGCCTCTAAAATAATGTTTATAATGCTAAAATGCAAAAAACTACTATTCCATTTCAAATAAGAAAGTTGATGTCTACTTCCATTATTTCCGGAGGTACCGTCATCCTGAAAATATTTTCATCGAATAAATCATTGGTCATTACCTACATGCTGAAATTTTCAGAAAAATATTATGAACAGAATTCCCAATACTTTTAATAGACGATTTCGAAGAATCACCTGTATCCTATCAAGAAATGGTTGTGAATGTAAATAAAACAAACAGCTTGACTATTATTATACATTTGTTAAGCGTTGTGTTGTACTTTGAAGTGGTTTTATGTATAATAATAATTGACTTCTCCTAGAAATTCTGAACAAAACTTGTATCACACCTTACATGCCTTAACTGTTTTCGGGATATCGAGTTTTTAAAATAATTTTTGCTGTAATTCTCTAAATTATTACATCAAAAAAGGGCCTGATATGACTATCATTTATTATTTAATATACCCTAGGTGGATAGTATAAGTGGTATTAAATGGCATTCAATGATTTATTTGTACAGTATACTCTCGATTATCTGGGCTAATGGGGGGGATCGACAACACAGATAATTGAAAAACACCATAATACGAACATACTAATATATATATATATATATATATATATATATACAGGTGTTTGGCGAGTCGCGTTAATTGGAAGTTTATGACCTTCTAGTCCGAATTTGAAAGAGAAAATTTGGGTGTGGCCATAAGCGGTTATGTGGAAGCAAAGTAAATTACTTTGAAGTACATGGTACTTCCGGTTATACCGGAAGTACCATGTACTATCGTTATCTTCAATGGAACACTCTATATATTATTGCAGTTTTGGATTTCACATCGAATTCCTGAATAAATTTTATAAAGACACCATATGTCAAAAATGTGATGTCTTCAAGTTATTTCGATTTTTTCGGTAATTTTTAAAATGTCTACTATGTGTGATAAGACATATCTCCGCTATTGGACAAAATCAGAGATCTACCTTAGTGAGTAAGCTAAAAAAGCTTAGTTCTAGGAAAGCGGCGGTGGATAATATCTTCAAGAACTTATACATAGGTTCTATACTAAGCCTCCAACTTGAACAACTTATTTCATTCATAACTTGAATGTTTCAAATAGAACATCCTATATTTTTTTACCTCATCTTATTGGCCATTTAAATCTCTGTGAAAATTGTTAACACTTCCCTATACGTAACTCTTACCATTTCTGAGATATATCGATTTTTCTGTTATATTTTGGCGCATACATCAGATATCTGGTCATGCGTAGTTGCCTTTGATTGAGAATGTGAAAAATGGGGTGAAATTCAACTGACACTACCTAGGCGATTTCATTGTAACTGCTTGTTGTGAATTTTTTGTTATCAAAGGTGATAAAATAATATGGATAACAATACTTTTTATTTGCGTTATTCTGCAGATGATGTTTTCAATTTGTTTTCAATATATGGTGAATGTAACAGAATAGTTCGAAACATTTAACAACAGACTCCTCATTTGGCTCCAATGAATAGAACAAAATTCAGCAGAATTAAAAGTAAGTTGTCAAGTCATGGAATAATACCGACACGACACGTTAAACGTTTCAAAATTGAAGACAATGAAATTAATGAAATTATAGTTCTTGCATATTTTGAAGCATATCCACAAAGTGCGTTAAGAAGTGGGTCTCAAGATTTGTGTTTATCTATCTGGGCAATACACAGAATATTGAGAAAGCACAATATGCATAATTTCTCACTTCAGCTCGTACAAGAGCTCCACCCTAGTGACTACCAGCAAAAGATAAAGTTCTGTGAAGATGTATTAATAAAGATTCAAGAAGATCCTTCATTTTTGAAAAAAATAATATGGACAGACGAGTCTAGGTTTGATAGAGGGTATTGTCAATCAGAAGAACGAGCATTATTGGGCTAGAGAGAACCCGCATTTAACGAGACATCGAAATTTCCAAAACAAATTCAATTTCAATGTTTTCTCCTTAATTTGTGACAATGTTGTGTGTTATTACATTTATGATGGAAACTTAAATTCTCAGAGGTATTTGTTGGAGATTCTTAGAAACATAGTAACAGATTTAATTGAAAATCTGCCAGTCAATATATTATTTAGTTGCTGGTATCAACTAGACGGGGCTCCCTCTCATTGCTCGAGTGAAGTATATCAGGAACTAAATAGGATGTTTGAAGACCGATGGATAGGCCGCAACTGTCCCTGCAGATGGCCGCCAAGATCACCAGATTTAACACCATGTGATTTTTATCTCTGGGCAGGATAAATAGTAGTCTATGCTACTTCAATGAGGACACGCGATGAACTTATTCAACGGATCGTCGAAACCTTTCAAGGACTAGATCCACACGAAATAAGGAAAGCAACTTCACACGAAGTAAATTCCAGAATTTTGAAATGTCTCGACAGGAACGCGAGACACATTGAAAATTTCCTATAAGCTTCTACCTACCTATGATTTATTTTTACGTTTGATATTTATTGTTTTTGTTCAAAGTTTATAAAATTGATGTTCTTGTTTGTGTTTGTTTTTTCTTTTACTAATGCCTATTTATTTTACAACCACAGCAAAATTTGTTGAATTTAATGCATAAGACAAAGCCAGATTTAAAAAATGTGAGGATTTTAGATAATTGAAGATTTTAGATAAGTGAGATAGGTTTAACATAATGTAACAAAAAAATCTATATATCTCAAAACGTTGACAACAAGCAGCTACAATAAAAGTCTGGTTCCAAAATATAAGAAGTGACGCATCCCTACCGAACCGAGCTATAAAAGGGATTCCAAAGGCGGAGACATTTATTTTTAAATGGATATAATATTCTTATTTGATATTTCAAATTTTATAAAACCAAAATTTGAAATCCTATTTTATAAGGTGCTCAGATTGGGCCTCGTTTACCTCCTGATAGTGAATTTGCTAAACAAAAATTTCTAATGAATTTAGAAGTGCATGATGGGAATACTGAAAATCTCATTCCATGTTCTTACTTGAAACTCTTCGAGATTGTGTGGTCTATTGTCATAAACTACACATTTTATATGACCCCACAGGAAAAAGTATCCAGGGTCGAATCAGGAGACCTAGCTGGCCGCTAAGTTGACCCCCTGCATTCAATCCATCTCCCAGGAAATGTTTCATCTAGGTATTTCCATATGTCACGTCCAGAATGTGGATGAGCACCATCTTGTTGAAACCATATCTGATCTCCGGGTAAATGGGGATTGTTATCGTTTAGAAATACAGTATACCATCGTTTCTTCTTGTGCAGATTATCCGGTCTGCAGATTATCCATGATCCATGATTAAAATTTCAAATCAGGAATAGAACGAAATTTTTATTTCTTACGTATCCTTTTACACAAATATAATAAAAAACAGCCACCATCTGAGTACGGGTCGGCTTATTATAATTACAATGTTGCAAATATCATGACGAAAATAAAACTATGACATTTGTGAGAACCTGTAGTGTAGTAGTGTGTATGTAGAAGCAGAATGAACTGTCACAGATTGCTTATTTTGTTGTGATGAATTATTATCGCTGAACGTGCCACTACAATAGGAACACTGAGAAGGGTGCATATCTGGGAGTGTCTATGTTAAGGTCATAAATTTTAATTGCCCCCATATTTTTACACTTGATCTCATTCAAGATTGCATGGGCGGCACAGCAGAAAGGAACAAGATAAACATTTCCTGGGAGAGAGACACAGCTGGTAAACATCATGTATGTATATGTTTTATTATGTTCGTATTATTCTTGTTTTTTAATTATCCATGTTGCCAATCCCCCCAATTAGCCTGGATAATCGAGAGTATACTGTAATCATTTCAGCTGTAGGACAATATATTACTGCAAAAGTAAGAAATATCATAAGTACAGTTGGAGAACCCAAATCACCCCAACACATCTTTAAAGACCTGAGGATAGTTTCACTAACAAAGTTAGCGTCATCAGTGGACGAAAAATCCTTTAAAAGATGTGTTGTGGTGATTTGGGTTCTCCCATAGCAGGTTCCAATCTTCACCTAGTGAACAAATATCATGCAGAATTTAAGCTTCTGGTTGTCAATTATAGCCCTATGACGTGTCCATGCAAAACATTGTTGTTTTTTTTTTGTGGCCGTTAAGTATGAACTTTGACTCCATCGAATGTGGATTTAGGTCTGAGAGGGGTGGATTCTTGAAAGATGTTTCAAGTACCTATATACAAAAGTTCCCAGATGTGCCCAACTTTGGTCTTCATTCAATTGAACTAAAGGTGGGAGATATAGCTATATATTTCCTTTTATAAAGGTCAGCAAGTTTTTTTGTAATTTTTACCTCAACTGGATGTGATTTGAGTGTTAATATTGTAGATTCCTTACTGGCACAAGACTTTATGCATCTTGACTATCATCAGCACATATTTACATTTAAAATTTAAGAAAAACCATATGCGATATCTAATGTTTATATGGTGTGCTTTTTATACCAATTGAAATAAGATTTGTATTTGTGTATGTGTATTTGTATCGTGTATCATATCTATATAAGAAAAAGAAATTATAGATGTGCGAGGTTAATTTTTATACATAACCAGTGATAATACGGTTTCCAAGTTTTATCGTTTCTGAATAATGTAAATGTGAATATATTATATTGTACCACTGCTTCCTATAGTACATTTCAGTGGCTTCGTTAAGCTTCATATTTTCGATAATCGTTTTTCAAGCTATTATAAATAGTTCTTCCACTTGTATTTTCTATCGATGACCGATGGGGGGACTGAATTTGACCATGTTTTTCTATGTCAGAACTGGTGTATGATTTATTTCATATAGGTCGTCAATATATTGAACCATGATGAACTAATATTAAGTTTGCAGCATATTTACCAGTCTTGAGTTGATTTATAATTTGTAGATAATCCATTTTTGTCGGAAAAGCTGGTTTTCTGCAATTTTCGATTAATTGTATAGAAATAGAAATATATTACCACAAAGTAACATACACTGTCAATATAAGGGTTACTACTCACCATGCGGTACTTGCTGAATATTCGTCAATACATCACAAAAGCAAAGAATTATGTATAAATACTTGAAATAGAATTCGCAATGCTGCTCACATTATTTATACCGTGCGGTGCTTGTACCAACAAAATCCCACGCCAAGGGATGCCAATTGTTTATCGGCATGTGTTGAAACTGAGTCAACTGATTTATACTTTTAAACTCCTACTAGACAAATACCCGTCATATTTTTTAGAGTACCCTGTATAGTATGCATACTACAAGAGAGGACAAAACGTTATTTAAGGGATCTCGATATGGATACACAGACGCCACTTCCTGTAAAAAAATTTATTGTTTCACAAAATATACATCAGGTAGCCTGAATTTTAATTATTCAAGGTGTTAATCAATAAATTTATATATAAAAGAAACATCTGACTGTAGAGAGAAGAGAATTCTACATGTGCAAGCCGAACTAACATTCAGCAAGTGTATGAGGATTCCAGTTCGATGGGCTGCTTGTGTTACATGTGCTGTATTGTTGATTGGCTATTACAGATCATGTGACTAGTATTCCGTTTCTGATTGGTGGAAATTTCGTGCTCCACGCACAGGCAGTTAATATCATCTCCC
Organism: Tillus elongatus; assembly: GCA_964006375.1. Classification (NCBI taxonomy): domain Eukaryota; kingdom Metazoa; phylum Arthropoda; class Insecta; order Coleoptera; family Cleridae; genus Tillus; species Tillus elongatus. The sequence continues at coordinate 245,140,406 of OZ023263.1, read as the reverse complement.
GCCAGCAACATCTTAAGTATACCCTGTTGAGTTAACCAAGCTATTCTGAAATATGATTCTCGATGTTTATGACCTAACTGGCAATAAATCACGTTATTGTTCTCGCAATAAGCGCATCTATGCCTGCAGATTTTATTTGTGATTGAGGTACTACTTTTCTTGTTGTCAACGATATTATGTATTTCAAAAACTATGTCTGATATATGTATCACTACAGGTTATTGTTATTGACCATTTTAAAAGCCTAGGCTGGTAGCGAATTTTCGTTCAGAAAATTTGTAACGAATTTCATTTAAAAGTTATTTTATAGCAATAATGAAACATGAACGTTACAGGCACCAGATAGTTGCTCAAATATTAATAAAATGGATCATTTTTACTCCAAAAAAAAAAATAAACCATTGATAGGATTACAGTCATAACAACATAGGTACCATTTTAAAACATTACGATCAAGAAATGAAATCAGACATGTAATGCTCGTTATCGTTAATATGTTGGAGCTGTTCACTGAAATGATTATATACTCTCTTGAGTAGGTCTATGTCATTTTGGGTGATTTGTTCACGGTTCTATTGCTTAAGTTTATCTAATGCACGGCGCTTGGTCTCATACACACGTGATATTAGGTATCCCCAGGGCAAAAATCACATGTGAACAAATAAGGGGAACTAGTGGGTCACAAAACGTCACCAAACGGTAAGGTGAGGCAGTCGGGAAACAGGCCTTGGGAACAAGTCAGGGGACCGAGAGGGTCATGAAGCATCACCAAACGGAAAAGTGAGACGGCCGGGAAACAGGCCCTGGGAGCAAAATTTGACACCGGCTGTGTGTGCCGTGGCCCCATCTTGGAACCACACAAATTGGTAGTAGCAGTGGTGGGAAGGCTAACGCCAAGCAAGTAGGCCACAATGGGCCCTTTTTGCTAACCACAGCAACCCAGCAACCATGCTCTACTGTTCCTCGGTTCTGTCGGCAAACCGCCTCGACCTCGAAATGAAGACTGTGACGGTCTTCAATTGGACGGTACTTACCTGATTCCTCTGCAGAGTCCTTGAACCGAACAATTCTGCTCGAAGACTCTCAAAAGCCTCGCATTCACACAGGTAGTGGTAAGACGTTTCTTCATCCTCGCCACATTCCTGGAAAATGGGATCCCTCTCTACGCCTATCAATGTGAGGTGTCTTCTAAGGGCGCAGTGACCTGTCAACACCCCAAAGATGCGTCGAAGCGTAGGTCGACTCCTACCGAGTAGCCAGACAGCTTTATCTCTGTCCAGCCCCTCCACGAAGTCCCTCACCTGCCTAGAGCCACCAACCGACCCCCAGTGCCTCTCCATGGCTTTCTCAGTTCACCTGTCTAAGGCGACAGAGACTGTCTTCCTACTTATGCCTATCGCAGGCTCCGGGCCACAGAACGGCCGCCGGGAACCAAGCCTTGCGAGATTATTCGCTACCTCATTCCCCGCTACGCCACAATGTCCCTGAACCCACACCAGTTGCACCTCCTTTGTCCTGGCCAGTCCTTTGAGGGCGTCAGCGCACTCCTGAACCAGTGTTGACCTGATTCTGGCCACGCAGACTGCCAGAGGACCGCCTGGCTATCCGAGCAAATGTATACACATTTCTCGGAGCTCCTCTCACATCCTGTCTATTGGCCACAGACAGGATAACGTACACCTCTTTCTCGAATACCGTGGTATATGCGCCCAGAGCCTAACTCTCGCGCACCCCCAGGCCCTCGATGTATATTCCTGCTCCGGAGGATTGTTGATCCTCCAGCCACGATCCGTCCAGGCTTGCGAGCTGGAATGCAACCTCATTTGCCCTCCACTGGTCCCTACTGGGGATCCTGAGGGTATATGGCCTAGTCAACCTTTTATCGTCCTGGGCATTCTGTACCTTGATGGCGGAAATCGGAATTTGAGTGAGTATGTCATTTTCGGTGATTTGTTTACTGTTTGGTTGCTTAAATTTATCTAATGCACGGCGCTTGGTCTCATACACACGTGATATTAGGTATCTCCAGGGCAAAAATCACATGTGAACAAATAAGGGGAACTAGTGGGTCATAAACTTCACCAAACGGAAAAGTGAGGCAGTCGGGAAACAGGCCTTGGGAACAAGTCAGTGGATCGAGAGGGTTATGAAGCGTCACCAAACGGAAAAGTGAGACAGCCGGAAAACAGGCCTCGGGAGCAGCATTTAACACTGGCCGTGTGTGCCATGGCCCCATCTTGGAACCACACAAGACCACAAGCAATAAACACTTTTCATAATTTCAGAAGAAAAATATGTTGACCATCTCAATATAACAGTCAAATGTCACAGTAACCGTAACCCAATTTCCTTCAAAGAAATAGTGATGGCACCATATTCCCCCATCTCTATGTAGCAGTTTCTCATAAAGATAATGCGGATTTTCGGCTGCTCGATTACCAGAATTCTGTTTAGTTACTAAAACCGTTAAGGTGTGTAAGAACGATAGTGTGGGAATGATCCCTTACATTCAATTCTTGCAAAATTGCTAAGTGATATGGTTGGAAATGAAATGTGTCTGACAGTTTGATTGATGATTGAAGTTTTGCTGAATGTCAGCAACCAGAGCAGTGTGGGCTCTGCGAAATTGCGTCCCTGGCCTTTTCAATATTCTCCGAAGTTCGCACAAAACATTGGGAATCCAGCAGTGTTTTTTTTTTTAATGAGCTACCTGTTTGGAGATTGTTAACTCAACGTAGGATTGTGTCACTAGCGGAGACATAGTTATTTCGATGTATGTGAAAACTATGATGAAACTCGCGTTGATCTGCTTCCACCAACTCGTTATTTTGAATAAAACTCTCATAAGCAAATACGAGATGTTTAACTGTCCATTGCTCCATGTTAGCGACTGAAAGTAAAATGTGGTGAAGCAAGGAACGGAACACTACCTGTCGCAAGACCCTTCCTTCCTTGTTGATGGCCGAGTTCTAGCCGTTCCAAAAACACTTGATTACTGTGCCCCACCTTGTACTTTCCATGGAACAAAACGAAGCAGAACTAGAAAGTTATACCAACCACCTTGGTAGTTAAAAAAAAACTAGAATGGTGATATGGACCACAACAAAACAACCAAAAGTTACAATTGAGAAAGGAGGTATAACAGGGTTACCACACATCTGGAAAACCGGGAAAAGTCAGGGAATTTGTAGAAGAAAAAATGTCAAGGAAAAATTGTGTAAATTGACTAAAAGTCAGGGAATGTTTGTCCCTGTCAGGGAAAAATAGTTTGTTTCCTTTTTATGATAAATAATTAAATTCTGGACCATTCATTTAATGATTCCTTTTGCCACAAAACCACAATCACTGTTTTTGTTTTATTCTGCATTTATTGGTCGCTTTGTTTTTAAAATGGGGAAGTGTGTTTTCCACCATGACGCAAAGTCCTACTGTATTCTGTAGTAGTGTTTTACATGTTGGGGGTAAATTGTAGAAGATCAAAGTCAGGGAAATAGATTTTGGCATGTCAGGGAAATTGATATGCTGCTTTTGGTGGGAACCCTGTACAAATAGGTATAGAAAAAATTGAAGGAGTTAAGAAAAAAATATCTGAGAAGAGAGCAGTTCAGATACTAAAAGGTAAGAATAAAGAGTAGCAGAAGACTGGGAAGACTCTCATTAAACAGGTAGGTATATGAATTTTGGCCTTACCTGAAACAAGACGTCCTGGACAAGGAGAAAAGAGCAACAAAGATGGAGAGGAATTATGAAGAAACTAAGAAAAACCTAAACTATACAGAGCGGAAATGGTTAAGGCAGACACCAAGAGCAGCTTGATAGGAGGGAACCCTGAATGTGGTCGAATACTAACAAAGAGACAAATATTGGGGAAGAAAGCAGTTCAGAGACTAAGAGGTAAGAATAAAGAGTAGCAGAAAACTGGAAGGACTCATTAAACAGATAGATATTAAAGCTGAAAATTTTGGCCTTATCTGAAACAAGATGTCCGGGGCAAGGAGAAAACAGCAACAGAGATAGAGATGAATTAGGAAAAAACTAAGAAGAACGTAAACTATGCAGAGTGGGATTGGTTATTGCAGACATCAAGAGCAGCTTGATTGAATAACATAACATTTATTTAACCATCAACATTTACACGGTTCATCGCACATAAAATAATAGTATAATGGACTTACACATGACAAAGAGTGGGTGACAATATACATAAAATAAAACAAAATATAAAATGAGCTGACAAAAACACACAACAGTTAATTAAAAATTAAATTCTTCAATTGAATATATAGGTCTCTCTATTAATTTTCTTTTTATCACAGATGCAAACTGTCTTCTAGGCAATTCCCTGACCACCACTGGAAGTGGATTAAACAACCTAACTCCAGTATACACATGGCTCCTATGCGTGCGACTTATCCTGTGATGAGGAATCACAAACTGACTTTTACCTCTAGTTTCGTAATTGTGAACCTGTTCGTGGGAGATAAAACTGGACTGGTGGCCATAAATGTAAAGAAGGCAAGTAATTATATAACTTGCTGGTAGGGTAAATATTTTATACCTCTGGAATACTTCTCTACAACTGTGGTCCTGAGGAACGTTAGCAATCGCCCTGATTGCTCTCTTCTGTTGTAAGAAGACACGCTCTGCATGTGGCAAGGATCCCCACAGCAAAATATCATAGGTTGCAATGCTCTGAAAGTGAGCATAATAAGTAACCCTTGCGGCGCTTTCATCTATGATGTATCTTATTCTACGGATTGAGTAGATGGCTGAAGATAATTTTTTACACACTTGGTATATGTGGGGTTTCCAGCTTAAACAACCATCAATATGAAAGCGTAAAACTTTATTATTTTCGCCTGAGTTCTGTAGATAGTCCCTGGTAGTTATGACAAGTCTTGATGTTTTTTTTTTCTGCATTAAGCAATAACTTGTTTGCCTTAACCCATGCTTCCACCTGCCGGACAGATTGATCAGCTTTATTGTTTTATAAGGTCTGAAACTGTTTTATTAATTACTGTCGTATCATCTGCAAAGATGCAACTTCTGTCTGCCCTAATGTTTTCGGGCAAATCGTTAATATATATTAGGAAGAGCATTGGTCCCAGTATAGAGCCCTGTGGTACTCCCAAGTCTACCTGTTTAAAATTTGAAGTGGTATTTTGCCAGCTAACCAACTGCACCCTGTTCCTTAAATATGATTGTACTAACGAAGAGGAAAATATCAGGGAGGGGGGAGTTCAGAGACTAGGAGGGAAAAAGAAAGAGTAGCAGAAGACCGAGAGAAAAAAGAAAGGGTAGCAGAAGACCGGGAGGGCTCATTAAAGAGAAAGAGGTATTAAAGGTGAAAATTTGAACCCCACATAAAACAAGACGCCCGGGGCAAAAAAGAGCAACAAAAATGGAAGTATTTTTAGTATAGTCAGGATGATAAGAAGAATGAGCTAGACTATATCGAGTGTGAATGATTTAGCGACATCAGAAGCAGCTTGGTAGGATGGAACCCTATTACAAATTACTACTAACAGTAAGATCTTCAGCATCAGCAACTAATATAAGTATGGTTCAGTACCATTGCCAACTTAAGTATGGCAAATTGAAAAGTTTTTAGCAAGCCTGGCATAGTGAGTAGTCATCTTAAAATAATATAAAAACAAGTAGCATTTTGACTTCTGTTTCCAGTGTTACTAAATTTTTGGATCAGCTTATAGACAGTCTGCTTGTAATTGGTGTATATATATACCAAATGCAAGCAGACTGTCTTTATAAGCTGATCCAAAAATTCTGTAACACAACAGTATAATAGTTGCAAATATATACTGGTTAAGCAAATAATTTTTCGAGACCAATAATTAACCTATAATTATGGTTTATTGTTAAACACTTCTCCTTTCTCCACTTTTGGTAAATAGCGACATAAAAACATGGTTAAAGACAGTAGCCTCGTCGTTTAGTTTCACAAATTCCGCACTACAATTTTAAATACACTAAACTAATTATTTCATGTCAAGCATTCCAACAGGTACGGAAGGTGATGTTATTTTGTTAATCGGAAAGATGGTTGTGAGTAATACCTGACTTGATTCTCTTATAAAGTAAGATCTATTTATCTTGTAGGCTAGTTTACGTTGGGTGGTTACCCACCCTATTTTTATAGAAATTGTGAACCGCCTTTTTGTTAAGCTTTTTTAGTTAATTATGTTGAACTCTATTGTGCTTGTTTTGCTTACATTAACATTTATGTATACTAATCTGCAATATACAATTTAGAAAAATTATTAAACCTCGTTTTATTTCGTTTTTACCTTACAAGATGTTTGATTTGACAGGTCCATGTAAAAGTCCTGTAAGAGATCTCATGCACACGGCATTTTCTCAAACGCTAGTTATCCCAACGTTGATGCAGCTTGGAAAAAACAAGTTCATGCTTCTGAGTAGTGGTAAGACGTCTTTTTATTATTAATGGACTTACTTTTGGCATGGTGTATAAGAAAAAAGACGCGCCAAAAGTACTGAGCTCACCCAACCAATGACCAAGGAAATATTAAAGGTCAATTTAATACGTTGTACTGGATTTGAGTATTTTGAACTACTTTAGGGTAAATATATTTCTATTTATATAATATATGTCAAAATGGAGGGCAATGGCAGTGCAAGTGCAGACCTCTGCAGATATTGTTCAGAAAATGTAGATATTAGTGGAAAAAATGCATGAAATGCTTAAAATGTGAGGGTGTTTATCATGCTTCATGTTCTAACAGAATAAAAGGTGAAAAAATATGTGAAAATCAAGCAAATATGATATGTTGTGGTAGTGAAGAAACAGAGAGAGAAAGTGTAGATGACTTTCAACACAAAACAGAAATGTATATATTGGAAATTTATTTATTTATTTTTATTTGAGCAACACACCACGAGGGCTCACAGCCTCAATACTATCGTACCATGGGTGTCGAAAGCAACTTGTTAATTCTAGACTTGAAGGTTCGGAGGAGAAGGAAAAACATGTGCCGGCAAGGAATTCCACAACTTGGAAGTCCTCGGGACAAAAGAGCGGGCACAACAAGATGTTTTATGTCTGATGACCTGGACAGTAAAAGGGTGCATTCGCTCTGTTCCCCTGGTAGATCTGTTGGGGGCAGCAGGTGGAGGAACTATGGAAGAAAGCTCCTCTGAGCAGTGCCCATGCAGATATCTGTAAAAGAGAGAGAGAGAGGTCACCAACAGCACGTCGGTGAGCAAGGGATGGCAGCCTTTGGGTGAAGGTAGGATCACCGATGAGACGTATAGCTCTCTTCTGAATGGAGTCCAGGATAGCGAGTGTAGAAGTGACATCGGCACCCCAGATGCGGGAGCACTATTCGAGGTTTGGCCTTATCTGTGAAGTATATAAGGTATACAGATTAGCTGGTGAAAAGTATTTGCGGGCCCGGAAGAGGAAACCTAATTTCTTAGCAGTCGCTTCTGCAATTGATGTGACATGTTGGTGCCAATTGAGATTTCGATCCAAAAAAATGCCAATAAGTTTAAAGGACTCATTACTTTGAATAACTTGGTTGTTCATTGTGATGGGTCTAGGGCTAGTGTATCTCTTATGAGATAAAAAGCAAGACTGAGATTTGGTGGAGTTGAATTGTACAGGATTTCTACTTCCCCAGTCTAATATTTTTTGGAGATCCACAGAGACGGAACCATCCATGAGTCTTGGATCCTCATCTAATTGGGCAAAAGAGGCAGGCTTAGAATATTGTATATTTGAGTGGAGGGTGCTGTCATCCGTGTAACTGTGAACTGGGTTGGATGTGCTAGAGAGGTCATTGATGTGGGGAAGGAACAAAGTAGAGGCTAAGGCTGAACCTGGAGGGACTCCTGCATTAATTGGATACAGTTTAGAGGAATCGCCATCCACGACAACAGAAATGCTCCGGTTGGAGAGGAAATTTGCTGTCCAGGTACAGAGTTTTGGTGGTAGGCCATAGACCGGAAGTTTATTAAGCAGTGCTGCGTGCCAGACCTGGTCGAATGCTTTGGATATGTCTAGAGCGACAATCTGGGATTCACTGTGTAGTTCCATAACTTGTTCCAAGAATGGGTGACAAATGAAAGGAGGTCGGCAGTTGATCTGCGCTGGCGGAATCCATACTGCCTGTCTGGATTAGACTGTTTTTTAAGAAATTTTAGTAATTCGGTGTTTATATACTTTTCCATCACTTTAGAGACGACTAAAAGGAGAGAAATAGGACTGTAGTTGCTAGGAAGCGCTTTGGATCCTTTCTTGGAACGGGTTGTACTCAAGCAGTTTTCTAGTTACTAGGGAATATGCCTCCTTTGTAAGATGTCTGAAACAGACAAGTTAGGACAGGAGCAAGTTCTGCCACGGAAAGAATGGGACATAGCGGTTTCTTGCGTCGTTAAATGCTTGACGGTTTTCTTGACTGGGATTGTGTAGAAGCGTTTTGTGTGTGGAAGTAGAAGTGTTTTGTGGGCTTTGAGCTTCTCAAGACTGACCTTGTCACAGGATTTAGAGAACCAGGGCTTCTGAGTGGCTGAAGAGGTTTTCTGTGTACGTGGAATAAATAATTCCATGCCAGCTTGGATAATTTTGCTGACGTTTTGTGAGATAGCAGAGGGGTCAGGATGAGAGAAGCAGACAGACGCCCATGGAAATGAGGAAAAGTAATCCCGCATTTCGTCCCAGTTCACAGAGTTGTAGTGCCAAACGATACGTAGGTGTGATGATTGTGTGAACCCGGGTTGCATTGCGCAGGAATCAGTGACCACGCCGTGGTCTGAGCGATCAAGATAATATCTTATAGCATTCAGGTTTTGTAGTAAGAAGGAGATCCAAGGGATCTGAGCTGTGTGTTGCGATGCGAGGAAAGTAAGTAGGTTGCTGAACCATATTGGCTAAAGAATTGCTGATTGCGAAGGCCCCACTGCTCTCCCTTGTGGATCGGTTTTTGAAGATCCTAGCCATTCCTTATGGACATTGAAGTCACCAAGAATAGTGACCTCGGAGGAAGGATATTCAGAAATCAGATGGTCGGTTTTTTCAGAAAGTTAGTCGAAGAGCTGGACAAAGTTGTTGTCAGAAGGTGACCGGTAAATGCAACAGATGAATTTAGTTGCAGCCCTGAGAGAGAGTTTCATCCAAAGTATGTCTTTTCTTCCAGCTTCCAAATTGGGGAGTCTGGTGCAGGGTAGATTGCTACAGGCGTATGCGCACACACCTCCATGCAATCTAAAGGAAGTAAGGAGCTAATACCGCAGGAAATCAAGGTGATGGCTGTTTTGGCACTGATTTGGGTTTCGGTGAGGAAGAGGAGTTGGGGCCTATTAGCCTGGAGGAAATGGTGGACGGAGTTCAGGTTAGAATTTAGGCCACATATATTCGAGAAAGATATGTTAAATCTTCATGCCGGTACCCCCTGCACACCCCTCTCCCGGAGATTCGAATGGAGGGGCATTTCATCTCCGGAAACTCATACACCAGAACCAGAAACTTCCTTTGGGACTTCACCGGCCCCTATGAAAAAAATGAGATTTTAAATATTTAAACAGCACAATTTATTTCAGTTAACGTCATAAAATATTTACAGATCATGTAAAAACATAAGGGAAACCTAAGATTTTCATGACTTTGCATTGTGTTGTGCAACGGCTTGCTGTGCTTTCGAGAGAGCCTGCTTACTTCCTCCTGCCCTAGCACGTATGTCTTCTTCGGCAGACTTGTTTACCACTTTCGTGATTGCTTGTTTTAGTTTATGTTGGTCTTGAAATTTGTTTTTCTTTGGTTGAATTGGGCGATCTACAAATTAGTTTATTGGTATTTAATAAAACCAACTGAGGATGGTAATGTGCGATGCATTAGTGATGGGCGCATCCGAATGAAAAATACTCAACTGTCTGCTTATTGATATATTCGGTACATTCCGATTATCCAAAAAAATATTCGAATGATGCTCGGTATTAAAGTTGAAAACACGCATATTTGCGTGTTTTGTAAATATAAGGTTGTGCTATTATGGAGCTTATGCATCTAAAATCATTCAGATGACCATCCAAATGATATAGTCGGTTTTTTTGCCTTAGAGTCTTTGGAAAAACTATCTTGCTCGTTTAATGGGTGCAAGGGTCTGCGACTTTGAACGTTATTCATTGGTCATTCAAAACACTATCGGATTATTTCGGAATATTACTGCTTTAGAGCGTAGACGAATGGAAATTGACTTGTAAGTGGAAGAACATGCAAATGTTGACCTTAGCCATCGTTGCATTATAATTATATTCGAATATACCCGCTCATAAAATTCATAGTCACGTCAGTTTGCTTGGTTGATGAAAAAAAGGGTGGGCTATTATTAGTGATTGGTCATTATTTAACTGTCAGTTATTTTTAAACGGTTACCGAGCCGTAACGGCAACCACCAGTTATGGACTTATAAAAATAGCAGCTTAAAAAATAACGCTTTTTACACTAAACTAGAATTGGGAGTCGTGTCTGTTTCAGTTCTACTGCAACTAGGTTCGATGAATAAACATCGGTTTTCATCGGCAACTGTTATTTAACCATTTAACGGGATGAATAGCCTTGAGATTGGGAATGCTAAATATGTATGGTTATACAGTATAGAGCGGACTGTACTTCATAACATTATTATTTATACTAGTGTGCTCGCTCTCGCTCACAGCTTTAGGGACATATGATCTTCGGTACAATAAAACGGTTTAATTTTAATTTTAACTTTAACCGGTTGTTGATGGTGATACGGCATACGGACACTACTACACAGAGCTATTCTGTTAAACTATAAAAAATGTTGGGTGAAAAGATGAATTTCTGTAAAAACGTGTTAATACTTTCACTATAGACAACGCAAAATAGGGTTATTTCACGTGAAATTAAAGTACTTATTTATTTAAATTTATATACATTACCTAAGAAAACAGTTAACACGTCATTTTCGTTTGTCTGATAATAGTTATCAAATTGATAAAAAAAATATAATGATACAACATTTTTTAATATCTATATACATTTAAATATAAAAAATTAAATGAATATATATATATATATATATATATATATATATATATATATATATATATATATATATATATACAGGGTGATTCTCTGGCGAAAAATACGGGATGTCTTTTTATTAAGTTTTTCTTGAAACCCCTTCTCCTCCAAGTTACAGCCCTTTGAAATTTTTGAAACTAATTTTAAAACAAGGAATATTAAAATAAGTAAATAAATAATTAATACTATATATCTTCCAATTTTTTTTAAACTCAAACTCAATTTTTTATACTGTTGGCTGTTGTTTGCACAGTTTTTAAAAGTGGACTGATAAAGATGACCAGTGAACCGAAAATGTAACTAGAGATAGAGATCTTTCTAAGAAAGAATAAAAGCATAATGTAATAACAAACCATATGTACAGAATAAAGGCAAATTTCTTTACCGAAATTTTATGAGTTGCGTTATGTTATGGAGTTCTTAGAATCACTCCCTGTGTAGCAATAAAAGTTCTAACGTCCCAAGACGTGATAAATAATGATATTTATTGATTCTTGCTGTGGCATTGACATTTACGTAAAGACCCCTCATAAAATAAATTTGTCAGAAATGACTAGTTTATAATTCCTAAAACATCTAAGTAAATACTAATATAAGACTCCTTTCTGATTTCTAAAAGTTTCACTTCAGAGTGGCAAAAGATTTACGACACGCTTATTATAATTTCTTAACCCTTTGTTTCCTTTTCATATCGACAAAATTTGAGATTTATACACTACGTGAAATAACGGGGTAAAAATACAATGCATTTATACTAGTGTGCTCACTCTCGCTCACAGCTTTGGGAATGTAGGATACTATCGATCGACTATCCAGTTTAAAATGATACATAAATAACTGAAGCCGTTATTTTGAACGGTTATTATTAAATAACGTTAACGGCTTCAACTGTTAACAGACAATAACCGTTTTTGCCATCACTAGCTATTATAGACCTTATGCATCTAGAATCATTTAAATGATTATCTGAATATCTGAAATGTTATTATAGGTTTACAATTGGAATCGAAGGTGTGAAATACCCAATGACTAAAGATTCTCCGAGGACATACCAAACCTTATGGCAACTATATAGTTATCAGTGTAGTGTATCCAGATATCACACACAAGTACCTTTATTTTATTCGCTATAGTAAAAGTAATTGCCTGAGATATCTGGATACCCTAACCTATATTTTGTTTACATTTTATTTCCATATATGTATCATAAAAGTATAATGATTTCAAAATCTTTTAACGATTTGTATTGCTGGCAAAATAGTAATCTAAATTTAGATTCTTTAACTTATAGGATTTAAAAATATAGGTGCTTATTGTGGACAGGTTATTACTAGTCACTAGTTTATTTGTATACCAATTAATTATAGATGAAATAATTATCATTCCGACTTTTTATGCCAGTTATAAACAATTGAAACATCTGAATCACTCTCTCCTCTTGCACTACAGAAACATCATTTGAGAAAATTTTAGTGCCGATTAATATTTGAATGATCATCTGCTTATTGAAATATTCAAGGCAGGACTTTGAAATCATCAGATTATGCCCATCACCATCACCCATCACTATACATACTTGCTCGTTTACTGACTGCGTTCCCTTTGTTTTTCTTTACTTTAACTTTGTCGGGTAGTTTCGCTTTCACTTTCAATTTTCCCTGTGCCATTTTGTCCTGATTTTATTTTACTGTTAACAAAATTACGCACTTAAAATCAAAATCATGTACGAAAAACCAAGTATTTTGAAATTTGAGGTTAATTAATATTATAATATTATGTCAATAGTCAACAGCGGGGATTCGAATAACATACAGCCACAGCATAGTGATTTGCAATGGCCCGTAAGGCCAAAGAAGAGAACTAGTTAAAGAACGAGCATCTCGCGACAGTATAAACTCAATTGCACTGATTATGCGCATTTTGCAGAATATTTTATTTATAACGAAGTAATAGACCCTGACATGCTGTTTACACACAATCCTCCCCCTGACCTGCCTTGACATCAGTTTGCCTAATTAAAAGCTAAAAAGTGAAGGAAAGTCAACCCAGCTATTCTTGTCAGCATAATGTACTTTTCCCTCCTGTAGCTTTTGATTAGGCAGACTAATGTCAGGGAGGTCAGTTGGGAGGATTGTGTGTAAACAGCATGATATAATGACTTAGAAGAGATATGATATTGCGCATATGCCCCGCCCCCTTCTATGACGTCACGTGGTGAGTAACCTTATAGAAGTCCAACTACACCTTAGACCAGAAAGAACTTAGGACACGTAACACGAGATTTAACGCGTGTAGGCGAAGTGTGCCCGAATCGTAAAGCAATTTTATGCTGTGGTGCCAAACAAAGCGAATGGTACCAGAGTTTTAAGTAGGTATATTTAGTGTTTTTTGCAATAAATTGTGAAATTTTTGTATTAAGAACAATGGTTTATTGTGCCGCCTTCAATTGCAATAGCCACAGTGACAAAAAAGAGCCCGGTATTACTTTTCACAGGCAAGATATAAAATTAACCTAATTACTTTCAGAACGTTCCTTACATTTTTATGCTTTAATTGTTGAAATAGGAAAAAAAATGTTCCCACTTCACTTACTGTATTAGTGACACATTATTATTTTTGAAAATGCAAACAGAAAATATGCGGTTTTCAATGTGAAATATTTAATTACATTTTCACTTTATCAAGTCCAGCCACGATATTCCATAGGCGTACGTGTGCCCTTCAAAAGTTACGTTGTGGGAATAATGTTATGTTAGTTTATATACTTAATTAGTTATATTAAAGGAAAGAAAATGTTGCAGATATATAGAGGCATGAATACAGGTAGCTAAATGTTATTTAAAATAATACAGAAGTTACTGTTTTTTTTTCAAATGAGCGCGAACTAGGACCCCTAGAACCCATATCCGGGGTCAGTTTCAATTTTTATATGTTTATATGTTTATATATATATATATATATATATATATATATATATATATATATATATATATATATATATATATATATATATATATATATATATATATATATATATATATGTATATGTATCCGTCTGATAACTCAAAAAATAATTAACCGATTTCGATGAAACTTGGCAAGTGCCTTTCTTTTATTAATGGCTTGGATGAGTTTGTTAGCCAGAAAAAGCGGACGGGGTTTTCCGGGAAAATTCTGAGTTTTCTTTCGAAAAAAATTTTTTTCTCCAAAAGTAATAAAGATGTTTTAATGAAATTTATCGTAGATGTTGCCTCGGAAGAGACCTTACTACGTAACAAAATTCAACTTTCTAGGTTTATAGAAAATGGAGTTATTTAAATTTTAATTTTTTTTTGAAAAAAAATTTTTCTTCAAAAATTACAAACTTATTTTAATGAAATTTGGTGGATATCTTGCCTTAGGAAAGACCTTACTAGATACCAAAATTAAACTGTCTAAGTTTATGATAATTGAGTTATTCAAATTTGAAGCATTTAATAAAAATTCTCTACGATAACGCACTTGCTGCGTCCCGAGATTTTTTTAAGTATAAAGAAATTAGGAAATGTAAAATTCTTAAAAAAACATCTGTATTCTCATTTCATCTAATACAGATGCATACAGTTTTATTTAATTTTTTATTATATATTTTGTAATCTATATATCTATGGTTTCTGGATGTACTATTTGTCTTAAATTCCTTTGGTTAATATCAGTATTTTATTAATGCACGTTTTAGTGAATTTTTATTAAAAACAATTCACTTAATGGAGAGGTATCGATGGTGAGACTTGCAAACATTTTTTTCAAATGAGCGCGATTGAGGACCCCTAGAACCCATATCCGGGGTCAGATTCAATTTTTATATGTATATATATATATATATATATATATATATATATATATATATATATATATATATATATATATATATATATGTATGTATGTATGTATCCAACCGATAACTCAAAAAATATTAAACCGATTTCGATGAAACTCGGCAAGTGCCTTTCTTTTATTAATGGCTTGGATGAGTTCGTTAGCCAGAAGAATCTGACAAGGTTTTCCTGGAATATTTTGAGTTTTCTTTCGAAAAAAAATTTTTTCTGCGAGAATTACAAAGCTATATTAATAAAATTTGGTGGATATATTGCCCTGAAAAAGACCTTACTACATACCAAAATTAAACTTTCTACGTTTATATAAAACTGAGTTTTCCAAATTTTCAGTTTTCTTTCGAAAAAAAATTTTTTCTCAAAAAATTACAAAGTGATTTTAATGACACTTGGTGGATATGTTGCCCTAGAAAAGACCTTACTACATACCAAGATTCAACTTTCTAAGTTCATTGAAAATTGAGTAATCCAAGTTTGAAGCATTTAATAAAAATTTACTACCATAACGCACTTGCTGCGTCCCGAATCTTTATAGGTTGATTCCAGCATAATTTTATCATTATTATTCTATGTATACTAAATCAAGAGGCACTTAAAAGAACAGTGAAAATCACTATTCTGTGCTGCACCCATTGACTAAGCCAAGGTTACGCCACTGCTCGAGAGAGTTTGGTACCAAATTGCTTCACTTCCGCCGGTCTTGTTACGTGTCCTAAGTTCTCTCTGGTCTAAGAACTACACACTTAAAACAAAGTCATTCGCAATCAAAAAGTTTCTATAAGTCAGTTTAGTACGGTTGAAGTTACCCCTTTATTGTCTTTTTCAGATAATATAGATCGCAGCACTAAATTTAATCTTTTTTCATTTTTATTACTTCCAACTGTATGCACTTAAATATTAGTAAAAGACGTAATTTGTTAAGAGGTTTTGATGAAACGTCAAACCCCACTGCACGACAGCATATTATTGTTGCATTGGACTCACCACTTGACACCATACGCGTGACAGGTCTAAAAATAGGTAGACGGAATATCATATCTCTCGTTATTTGTATCATGTGTAAACAGCACATTAGGGACGTCTTTTAATATGTTACGAAGTGCGCATGATCAACGAAACTAAGTTTTTACTGTGGCGAGGCGCTCATGATAAAGATATCTGCCATCTTTCTCAACATCGGCGCCTTGTTTGACTTATTAAATAAGTCGTTTACATTAAAAAGATTCTTGTAAAAAATTTTCGCTGGTTATGAATATGTACCTATATGTTTATATTGACAGCACTTACAGAAAGCCAATTAT
Organism: Tillus elongatus; assembly: GCA_964006375.1. Lineage (NCBI taxonomy): Eukaryota > Metazoa > Arthropoda > Insecta > Coleoptera > Cleridae > Tillus > Tillus elongatus. The sequence continues at coordinate 245,124,147 of OZ023263.1, read as the reverse complement.
ACATTTAGCTATATGAAATATTTTATTCTAACGTCATCGCATATAAAATGGTGTTTGGAAACTAAGGACTTCAAAATAATTATTCATAAATAGTTACAGAAGGTGAACTGTTTCGCATCATGACTTTTTTCATTTCATGATAGGGTTGCCAGTAGAAAACTTTTAATCTATGTTTAAATTAAATCTAATTGATACCCCACATAAGAAGTATATAAGACATCTCATACTTTTAGTGAATTTTCTTTAAAAAAATTCACTATTGAGGAGATCCCGACTTTTGAATTTTGAAAAAATTTCTTCAAATGAGCGCTAATTAGGCCCCCCAGAACACATATCCGGGGTCGGTTTAAATTTTTATATGTTTATATATATATTTATATATATATATATATATATATATATATATATATATATATATATATATATATATATATATATATATATATATATATATATATATATATATATATATATATATATATGTATCACATCGATAACTCAAAAAATAATGGGCCGATTTTGATTAAATTTGGTGAATAAATTCCTTTTGCAAATGGCTTGGATAAGTTCGTTAGCCAGGAAAATCGGTCCAGGTTTTCCCGGAAAATTTTGTGTTTTCTTTCGAAAAAAAATTATATCTCCGGAATTAACAAAGTAAGGGCAACCAAATTTCATATGCGGATTTATATCATTATAGGCAAGTTACATACCAAAATTTAGCTCCGTAGGTTAAACGATAAAAAAGTTACAGGCATTCAAAGAAAAATAAATTTGGATTTTCCTCAAAACGTCAAAATTGCGATTTTAAACGTCAAAATTGGTGAGTACATTCCTTTCGCAAGTCGCTTCGATAACCTTGTTAGCCAGGAAAATCCGCCGAGGTTTTCCCGGAAAAATTTGTGTTTTCTTTCGCAAAATATTTATATCTCCAAAATTAACAAAGTAAGGGCAACCAAATTTGGTAAGCTGGTTTATATTGTTATAGGTGTGCCACCTACCAAAATTTAGCGCTGTAGGTCAAAAGACAAAAAAGTTATGGGCATTTAAAGAAAAATAAATTGGGGGTTTCCTCAAAACGTCAAAGTGACAATTGAAAACGTCAAAATTCGCAACATTTAGGCAAATAACTTGAATCTAATACGGGCTATGGAAAGAAAATGTCTCAAGAAGAATGTTTTACATACACCGTCATTGTCCTTCATTTTACTAAAATATTCCCAGAAAATTCATTTCAAATAGACCCTTTCTCTGATGCTTGGCAGTAGCCTTAGCTATAGAGTTTATTGTTTAATGGTATATAATTTTTGTCGAATTTTCGTAAAAAATCAATAAAGCTCAATATATTCCTTATTATACAAGATATGAAAAAATATTGTATACATTAATTATACGGTGTTTTGAGCTACATCTTAAAAAATTATTGCGACAATCACAGGGTGGCCCATAAGTCGTTGGTGATACAAATAATTTTTTTTTTTGTCGAAAACGCCTTATTTTTTTGCATTTTCCATCGAAATATAATGCATGTTTGTAAGTCAAGAAATTCTGGAGGCAGCAAGTGCGTTGTGGTTGCGAATTTTGATTAAATGCTTCATATTTGAAAACCTCAATTTGCTATTAACCTATAAGGTTGACCAAGAAACGGATTTTTTCAGTAACACTTTTGGTTTACTTTTGGAAATTTCTGTACGTTTTCAAACAATCAAGTTATTTTGATGAAACATGGCACATTGTTTTTACTATATATGTTATACTGGTAATCAAATTTGATGCCTGCTTTTTCTATATAGGTTATACTGGTAACCAAAATTGATGTCTGCTTTCTTAAAAAGAAAACACACATATTTGCAATAAAAACATTTTTATGAAAATTCACTACCATAACGCACTTGCTGCGTCCCGAGATTTTTTTAGTGAATTTTCTGAAAAAAAATTCACTAATGAGGAGATCCCGACTTTCGAATTTTGAAAAAATTTCTTCAAATGAGCGCTAATTAGGACCCCTGGAACCCAAATCCGAGGTCGGTTTCAGACTTTATATGTTTATATATATATATATATATATATATATATATATATATATATATATATATATATATATATATATATATATATATATATATATATATATATATATATATATATATATATTTATATATTTATGTGTCACACCTATAACTAAAAAAATAATGGACCGATTTTGATAAAACTTGGTGAATACCTTCCTTTCACAAGTGGCTTGGATAAGTTCGTTAGCCAGGAAAATCCGCCGAGGTTTTCCCGGAAAATTTTGTGTTTTCTTTCGAAAAAAAATCGAAAAAATTATTATTATTTCTCCGGAATTAACAAAGTAAGGGCAACCAAATTTCACACGCGGGTTTATATCATTATGGGTAAAATACCTACTAAAATTTAGCTCTGTAGGTTAAAGGACAAAAAAGTTACAGGCATTTAAAGAACAATAAATTTGGGTTTTCCTTAAAACGTCAAAATCGCGATTTTAAACGTCAAAATTGGTGAGTACCTTCCTTTCGCAAGTGGCTTGAATAAGTTCGTTAGCCAGGAAATTCCGCCGAGGTTTTCCCGGAAAATTTTATGTTTTCTTTCGAAAAAAAATTATATCTCCAAAATTAACAAAGTAAGGGCAACCAAATTTCATACGCGGGTTTATATCATTATAGGCCAGTGACCTACCAAAATTTAGCTCCGCAGGTTAAAGGACAAAAAAGTTACAGGCATTCAAAGAAAAATACATTTGGCTTTTCCTCAAAACGTCAAAATCGCGATTTTAAACGTCAAAATTGGTAATATTTAGGCAATGAACCTGACACTAATATGAGCTATGGAAGGAAAATGTCTCAAGAATAATGTTTTACACAGCCTGAAGTCTTAGTTTCAATCGTCATTGTCCTTCATTTTACTAAAATATTCCCAGAAAATTCATTTCAAATAGACCCTTTCTCTGATGTTTTGCCTGTCGGTTTAGTTAAGTTGATGCTTTCGCTGTAGGTTTAGTGAAGTTTATGGTTTAACGGTCTATAATTTTTAGCTAATTTTCGTAGAACAAATTCGTTACTGCATTTTAGCATATTTTATCGAAATATGATGCATGTTTGTAAGAAAAAATTTGGACACAGTAAGTGCGTTTTGGTAGCAAATTTTCATTAAGTCCTCCAAATTTCAATAACTCATTTGCTATTAACGTAAGTTTTGTTGGTTAGGAAACCAACATTTAACTGTATTTTCGGATATTTTTTGTATGAACGCAGCAAGGGCGTTTTAGTTGCGAATTTTCATTAAATGTTTCAAATTTCAAAAACTCATTTTGCTATTAACCTTAGGTTCATTGGCTAGGAGACCAGTTTTCTCAGAAACATTTAAAGTTTATTTTCCGAAAAGTTTTGTACATTTTCAAATAATTATTTTGATAAAATATGATACACTGTTCCTACTATATAGGTTATACCGGTAACCAAATTGATGCCTGCTCGCATTAGAGCGATATATTTGTAATTAAAAACATTTTTATGAAAATTCACTTTCATAACGCACTTGCTGCGTCCAGAGTTTTATATTTATCAGAGGAAAGAAATATTTCATTTACCAGGAATGATTCAACAATATTATATCAATACCTACCCAATAATTTATGGCACTATTATCGGCAGTATATAGTAAATGCACTATGTCCACCGGATTTCCCGAAATATTGGTTTTCATATTGGGAAATAAAATAACTGAATATATGGCAATCTGTAAGTAGTGCATTACCTTTCAAATTTGATGAAACATGTAGAATTACTGTAGGACTTGTGTTTCATAAAATGTTTTAAAGGCTTTTTAGGTATGTATTAATAAACTTAAAGGATGCCCTAAGCACTCTGAAATACATTGCATCTTATATATGTTTAAAATACCCATAATGCTTGAGTTCTCTTGTCTTTTAGTGAATTTTCTTAAAAAACATTCACTAATGAGGAGATCCCGACTTTTGAATTTTGAAAAAATTTCTTCAAATGACCGCTAATTAGGCCCCCCAGAACACATATCTGGGGTCAGTTTTAATTTTTATATGTTTATATATATATATATATATATATATATATATATATATATATATATATATATATATATATATATATATATATATATATATATATATATATATATATATATATATATATATATATATATATATATATATATATATATGTATCACACCGATAACTCAAAAAATTATGGGCCGATTTTGAATAAATTTGGTGAGTACCTTCCTTTTACAAATGGCTTGGATAAGTTCGTTAGCCAGGAAAATCGGCCTAGGTTTTCCCGGAAAATTTTGAGTTTTCTTTCAAAAAAAATTGTAAAAAATTTATCTCTCCAAAATTAACAAAGTAAGGGCAACCAAATTTGGTAGGCGGGTTTATATCATTATATGTAAGCCAAAATTTAGCTTTGTAGATCAAAAGACAAAAAAGTTATAGGCATTTAAATAAAAATTTATTGGGATTTTCTTCAAAATGTCAAAGTTGCGATATAAAACGTCAAAAATTGGCAACATTTAGGCAAAGAACTTGAATCTAGTACGGGCTATGGAAAGAAAATGTCTCAAGAAGAATGTTTTATGTTATACATGTCCTAAGTTGGCAACAATGACTTATCCTGACAGGATGTCAACCGTGTCAATCATTATTATTATCATTGTACGAATCAAGAATGGACTGTTAAGTTAAGAATAAAAAGGTTATCAGTTAGCATTAATAGCTTTTATTTAATTATATACAGCTTTCTATAACATGGTGTCAGGTTATTGTACAGCAAAATGAATGAGCAGAATTTCCAAGAGTTCTTGCAAGCTCAAACGCAAGCAATGCGTTTAATGCAAGAACAAATAATGTCATTGCAGCAGCAGTTAGGTACAACTACGAACCAAGAAAGCTCTCCTATAACAGCAAACATTCATGTACCGTGGCCTAAACCACTGCAGACGGACGGTGATACATATGAGAACTTCAATCTTTTCAAGTCAAACTGGGAAATATATCAAAAAGCAACAGGCATTGATAAATGGTCTCAAGAAAAAAACGAACAAAAAGTTAACATACTGTTAACTATTGTGGGTGATACAGCCAAGGTAAAATTTAACAATTTTGACCTAACAGAAGAAGATAAAAGCAGCCCAGAATTAGTTCTGGAAAAGATAAGTACAAAATTGTTGTCAAAACGAAATTTATTGTATGAACGCTGGCAATTTCATAATTGTATACAGTTGGACAATGAAACTTTTGAACAATATCTAGTGAGAACAAAGAAAATTCTAGACAAGTGTCAATTTGATTATATTAAACAGGAAGACATAAAAGCAAATGAAAGTTGAGAAAACACAAGAGGTGCATAAAGTTGAAAGACGAAAAGAAAATACCTGCAAGTTTTGTGCCAAACAGCACATATTTCAAACCGGCATTTGCCCAGCCTATAAATATCAATGTAAAGTGTGCAGAAAGGTAGGACACTTTGAAATATGTTGCTATAAGAAGATAAATGAGAATGCAAGGCAAAATAAAAAGTATGAAAATTCAAGAAATAAAGCAAAGGTTAGAATCAGACTCAACCTCAGACAGTACAATTTGCAAAATTATAGATAATACTAAAGTGGGTGGTAAGATTCAGGCCGAATTAACATTCCAGTTTGGAGGAGTATGGAAAAAAGCTATATGTGACTTAGATACAGGGGCAGATGTTTGTGTCATAGGTTATAATTATTTAAGAAAGATGTGTACTCCAAACAAATTGCAGCTAGAGGTATCCAGCCAAAGCTTAAAAAATTTTGGTGGCTCAAATATTCCAGTAAAAGGTCAAATAAAGTTGCATTGCATGTACAACAATAAGAAGCATAAAATAAAGTTTCAGGTGGTTGATGTTGAGCACGGACCACTTTTGTCTGCAAGGGTATGTTCTGTTTTAGGCTTGATAAAATATTGCAATTCAATTAACAATGCAGAGGTACCAAAGCAATTAGAAATGTATTATGAAGCAGCGCATAATATCATCAAACAGTATGAGGATGTATTTACTGGCCATGGTTTATTGGCAGGAGAGGTTGTTTTGGATGTAGATAAATCTGTTAAACCGGTTATACAACGAGCAAGAAGGGTTCCTATTTGTTTAAGGCACAAACTTCAAGAAGAATTAGATAAATTACAGGAAGCAGATATCATAGCTAAAGAAGTGCAACATACTGATTGGGTGAGTAATATATTAGTTGTAAAAAAGGCTGACTCCTTCAGAATTTGCTTGGATCCCATACCTTTAAACAAGGCTTTAAAACGCCCAAATTATCAGTTTACAACTATTGACGAAATATTACCTGACCTAGGTAAAGCAAAAATATTTTCAACAGTTGATACGAGAAAGGGTTTCTGGCATTTAAAGTTAACAGAGGAAAGTAGTAAAATGACATGTTTTTGGACCCCATTCGGACGTTATAGGTGGCTAAGACTTCCATTTGGCTTATCATCTAGTCCAGAAATTTTCCAGATGAAATTGAGGAAAATAACTCACGGTTTGAAAGGCATTGAAATTATGGCTGATGATATCCTTATCTATGGCTCAGGTGATGATAAAGCAACAGCCTTAATTGATCATAATAACAACCTGGAAGCGTTATTAAAAAGGTTTAGGCAATTAAATTGTAAGCTTAATAAATCAAAGCTTAACGTGTGTAAGAATTCAGTTAAATTCTATGGATTTATTTTGACGGATGAGGGATTAAAGCCGGATTTTTCAAAAGTTGCAGCAATAAAAAATATGCAAGAGCCTGTTAATAAACAGCAGCTGCAATCGTTTCTGGGACTTTGTACTTATTTGGGAAGGTTTTTAAATAATCTTAGCACAGAAAGTTATGTTCTAAGAGAGTTGACGCACGATAAAACCCCTTGGAGGCGGGGTGAAGCAGAGAAGCAACAGTTTTTTAAACTCAAATCGATGATAGAAAATATTCCAACTCTAAAGTATTACGATATTAACAAGCCTATAACAATAGAATGTGATTCAAGTTCAGTTGGGCTGGGGACAGCGATTTATCAAAATAATAAAGTAATAGTGTTTGCCTCCAGAGCATTAACAAAGGCAGAAAAAAATTATGCCATGTGTGAAAAGGAACTTCTAAGTATAGTGTTCGCATGCACAAAATTTGAGCAGTTTGTTGTTGGAAATCCTAACGTTACCGTTAAAACTGATCATAAGCCACTTATAAAAATCTTTCAAAAACCCCTTTTGCAAGCTCCAAAACGTTTACAGTTAATGCTCATGATACTTCAGAGATATAACTTAAATGTTCAGTTTGTGTCAGGAAAAGACAATATTGTAGCTGATTTTTTCTCGAGACAACAAGCAAACTTAGAAGATAAAGATTTTGGGAGTGAAATAGGTAAATTTCACGTGTATGAGATTAATAGGGAAGAAAACATTCTCAAGTCTATTAGTGAAATTTTATTAAATAGTGAAATAGATATGACTTATGATAGATTTAATACAATAAAACAGGAAACTAAAACGGATCATGCATTGCAAAACCTAATAGAATACATAAACGATGGTTAGCCTAAGTATATCCGTGATACACCTGATCAAGTGAAAATATATTTCAAATATCATAATGAACTGATGACACAAAACGGCCTGATATAAAAGGATGACAGAATTTTGATACCATATAATCTGAGAGAAGATATGATTAGCAGGGTCCATTTGAGTCATAATGGTACTGAGTATTCTGTGAATCTAGCGAAACAAAATATCTTTTGGCCAGGTATGATAAACGATATTATAAATATGATTCAAAACTGCTCAGTATGTGCCAAATACAGTCAGTCTCAGCAAAACTTGCCGATGCTATCTCATAAGATTCCTGATTATCCATGGCAAATAACTATAAAAGCAAGCAGCAAAAATTTCTGGTTATGGTAGATCATTATTCAGATTATTTTGAGATTAGCACTTTAAAAGATTTAACACCAAAATCTGTCATTACGGCCTTAAAGAAAAACTTTGGACGTTATGGAATACCTGAAATAGTTTGCTCTGATAATGGCACAAATTTTGTAAACAAATCAATGCAAGAATTTGCGAATAAATACCAATTTAAACATACTGTGAGTGCTCCTTACCATCACAAAGGAAACGGGAAGGCAGAATCCGCTGTAAAAATTGCAAAACGACTAATCAAGAAGGCAGAGGAATGTGGTGAAGACATCTGGCTTGCTCTGCTCCACTGGAGAAATACTCCCAATAAGATAGGATACAGCCCAGTCCAAAGGTTAATGGGAAGATTTACAAGAACGACAATCCCATCAAAGACAGAAAATTATATTCCAGTAATGCCTGACAATATGTCAAAATTTTGGAACATCAAAAGCAACATAACAAAAAATTCTATGACAAATCGACAAAACAACTACCCGAGCTTGATATAGGTCAGAAAGTATATGTACAAATGAAACCGGATACAGAGAAGCTGTGGTATACAGGGAAAGTGAGTGATAAATTTAATGGAAGACATTACGAAGTAGAAGTAAATGGTAGCAAATACCACAGAGACAGAATACATATCAAACCTCATAAAAGTATTGAATATTCTACGCCTGAATTAAGGAGGACAGACATACAACAAGAGAGAATTGTAGTTACAAACAATAGTCATCACAACAAAAAGGAGATAGTGACACCCGAAAATCAAACAGTTCTATCAAACCAAAAGGAGTCAGAGGGAATAGAACCAGAGAACAGACCAAGAAGACCATACAAAGATACTGAAAGTTTTAGGCTGCAGGAAGAAGAAAGTAGGGAAAACAATCCACAGAGGCTGGAACAGATACCAACCAAGAATAGGCCAAGAAGACAGTGTAAAGTACCAGAACGTTTTAAAGACTATGAACTTTTTGATATTTCAATTTAAAATTTAAGTTTAGAAAGGATAGGATGTTATACATGTCCTAAGTTGGCAACAATGACTTATCCTGACAGGATGTCAACCGTGTCAATCATTATTATTATCATTGTACGAATCAACAATGGACTGTTAAGTTAAGAATAAAAAGGTTATCAGTTAGCATTAATAGCTTTTATTTAATTATATACAGCTTTCTATAACATTTTACAAACGCTGAAGTCTTAGTTGCAACCGTCATTGTCCTTCATTTTACTAAAATGTTTCCAGAAAATTAATTTAAAATAGACCCTTTCTCTGATGCTTGGAAGTAGCCCTAGCTATAGAGTTTATCGTTTAATGGTATATAATTTTTGTCGAATTTTCGTAAAAAAATTAATAAAGCTCAATATATTCGTTATTATACAAGATATGAAAAAATATTGTATACATTAATTATAGGGTGTCTTGAGCTACATCTTAAAAAAATATTGCTACAATCACAGGTGGCTCATAAGTCGTTGGTGATACAAATAATATTTTTTTAGTCGAAAACGCCTTATGTTTTTGCATTTTCCATCGAAATATAATGCATGTTTGTAAGAAAAGAAATTCTGGATGCAGCAAGTGCGTTTTGGTAGCGAATTTTGATTAAATGCTTCATATTTGAAAAGCTCAATTTGCTATTAACCTATAAGGTTGACCAAGAAACGGATTTTTTCGGTTACACTTTAAGTTTACTTTCGAAAATTTCTGTACGTTTTCAAACAATAAAGTTATTTTGATGAAACATGGCACATTGTTTCTAATATATAGATTATACTGGTAACCAAATTTGATGCCTGCTTTCTTAAATAAAAAGAAAACAGACATATTTGCAATAAAAACATATTTAAGAAAATTCACTATCATAACGCACTTGCTGCGTCCCGAGTTTTTCTTATGTGCAATAAACTACAATAATAGCTATTTATGTAAGAAGTACATAGACTGAGGCTTTATCTGCAAGTCTATTTATGGCTAAGAGATCTTGCGAGCGACATGATAATGACATGATTATGAACTTTTTTTTTCAAACCCAAAAAGCAATTGTAAATAGGAATTTTTGAATTCAGTGTTGTGAAAACGGCAGATACCTTTGTTTTCTTGGACCCTGATCGGTTTTTGCAAAGCCCTATGCTGTGGATGTATGTTATTTGATTTATTCCCTGTCAATAATGTCAAACGTCAGTTTGTTTTCTTCTCTTAGCTGTTCTATCGTTATTGAATTGTAAATTTACCTTGTCATCCAGTGGTAAAAACTGATATATTTTGCGAATTTCAATATAGCAAACATCTGTGTTCTCCTAAAGACAGTGTCTCCTATTTACAAATGTTAACTGATATATTAAAATTTATTCCGTATCAATCAAGGTCACAATACGTGATATCTGTAACTTCCTTGCAAAACCTTAAGTTAGCAGGTCTTATGTATGAAATAATAAAAAAATTTACCACTCTTTTTCTTTTATTTATTACATATTTCAGTTTTTTTACAAATTAAACAAAACTACATAAATCATGTAAACCATTGGCTATATCAAACTCTCAGTACTATAAATTAATGGCACAAAAATAATAATGACAAAATTTGAAAAAAAGGTAGCTGTTAAGTACTTATAAGGCACAGGTAGCAGAGAATAACTGCTTAGATAAATTAAAATCAATAGGTACAAAATATATGTGTTTAGAATCCTCATCTCATCTTCATCACATTTCATTTATGGCGATGCAACCTAAAACAAAAATAATTTATTGTTGTAAATATTTCGAATAGTACGGATTTTCTAATAAAAATAAAAGGCAATAAAAAAGTAAATGGTCCCTTTTAGTATAAACATCTCTAGAACTAGTAAAAATCTTCTAATTTAGGTTAGGTTAAATTGTGAATGGGCCATAACGGTCCCTGCACTGCGACCTTAAGGTCTATTGTGGCTCACGCGTAATAGCCTATATTGCGCCCAACAAAGCCAGCCTCCTGCAGAGGTCGATAATCTTTGTGGGTGAAAGTTGATCCAGATCCTCCGGAGCAGGTAACTAGTCCTGTCCGCTGCCGGACAGGAACACAGCACGTGCTCTGCTGTCTCGTCACTCTCCATACACAACAGAGCCGGCACTCGGTCTTCTGACCGACTCCAATCGGCAACACCGAGAATATAAGGACTCGGTGCTCGTGCGTGACGTCAGCACAGCGAGGTATCGCGCTAGCCTGCCAGACTATATGAAACGCTCAGTCTGTCATGAGTTTTACGTTGCTTTAGCCTTAAAAGACACTTATTCTGAAAACTTTTGAAGGGATTTTAGTTGAAAGAGGGTGCCAGTCGTCAACTGAGCCCTTCATCGCACCCCATTCGATTTTATTATGGAAAAAAGAAGTTTCAAAGCAAAAATTATTATAAAAAGAATGCTGTCTATTTGGTAAGAGTCATTTATTTACGGCTTTTGGACGGCTTGGTCAACCGATCATTAGATTTTCCACAATAATTTTTAAGAAGAGTATTTACTGTGCAGGTTATGACAATTTTTGCTATATGTACAATCGGATGAATATTTCATTTATGATCGACAGACAGTTGCCCATTATCTGAAAGAAATTTTATAATATAGTGGCTTAAAAATGCACGTTTATTATGAACTGTTAAGAAAGTTTCCTCAAATACATCCAAAATTTTGTTAAATATTATATACGCATATAAAAGCATTTTTTTTGTAAACTGTCGACCTCCTCATCTGAGATATTTGCCAATGAATCTAATAAGTTTGAAATGTGTTTTGAAACACTTATATTTTCATCGCGTTTTTCAGCATACTTTTCTTCACAGTTTTTGTCAATATTATATAACAAATCTTTGACTTGATTTATATTATTAGAAGTAAATGGAGTCGTTAAACCAGGTTTGTCATTTCGCGCAATTTGTATTTCGCAGCCGCGCAAAAATGTTTAGACAATGTAACTCTTTGATCGTCACAAATTTTAAACCAACCTTTGGGTAGATGAAACAAGTTTAAAACTGCTAGAAACTCTTTAAAATTAGTGTACATAAATTCTTTTTGCAAAGATTCAAATTCTACTTTACTATTTCTAATTGCCTTGGCAAAATTCTCATTTTCCAGTTCTTGGACTTTTTCATCGCGACTTCGGCGCAATTGAACAGTTTTTGATAAATAAGAAGGGCAATTAGGGAGTTGCGATGGTAGAGCATCACGTTTTAATCTAGGAGTTTTTAAATTTGAGGTTATGGTCTCGCCCGTTTGTAATTCCGTTGCAGTAGAACAATTTATCATATTTTCTTTAACAAAATGTAACTCATCGACTCTCCTGAACTTCGTTGGCGAAAAATTCTACCGTTGAATAGCTGAAACCCATTTACCAGACATGGCGATGTCCGTTGGAAAACAAAACAAGTGTACCTTGGGTTCATTTTTGTTATTTCCCCGACATTGTGGCACACAACAGGAAAACGGCATTGTAAATATACCGGTAACACTACTAAAACACACCACAACACAAGAATATCACACAAATTCTCACCATCTCCAGCAAAAAGGGAGTTCTAACACACGAAATATAAGAAAACAACACGTTGTTGTCCAACCAGAGCGAACAAGTACACCTCGCTGTCCTTACGTCACGCGGCCGTTACGTCAGAGAACCGAGTCCTTATATTCTCGGTGTTGCCGCTCCAATACGGTGCATGTGGTAACGCAAGCGGCAGTGTCCTGTATACAGGCCAACCAGAGTACTCAGCTGTTGTCTGTTTAGCTCTAGAAGTTTTTTTGGCCCTTGACTCTGAAAGGCCATTTATGAATGAAGGCCTTAGAGTCTGCTAATCCTGCCATTGCTGTATTGTCATTATATTTGTCCAGGTCTTTAAGGTGCGTTTTTCTGTGCTTGATGATATCCCCAGCATAGGTTCTGGTCTTCCTAGGAACCACCCATGGCAAGCGCGTCGGCTGCTACATTGGTCGGAGTGACCCCATATCCAGACCAGCGACACCTCATTGCAGCTGCCCAGTTCGTTGAGGGCAAATTTACAGCTCCATACCGTTTTTGAATTACAAAGGTAGGAACCAAGTGCCTTTATTGCAGCTTGGCTAACTTATCGATTTGTGTGTGCACTGGTTTTGTATAATTTCCATTGGACACACCTCGATGGCATACACTTCTCCCTGGTGTATGGTTGCGTACTTTCCGAGGCTAGTTGATAATCTAGGATCGGTGTTGCTCCCATATGCGCCGGCTCCTGCCACTCCTATCGGTTTTGGAGCCGTCAGTATACCAGTAGAAATCGGCCCCTAATAGGGTCGTTTGGTTTCGTTCCCAGTCCTCCCTTTCCGGAAGGACGGTCTTGAAAGGCAGATCTCTACTGTCCTTTATGGGCATCAAGTCTGAGATCATTCCCAGAACTTCATGACTCTCAATATCATCGAGGAGTCCGGACCCTCCTTGACTGATTTCCTTCGGCATGCTGTCGGCCGTTTGTTTTAATCTGTACGTTGTCCACCTAGCCTCCCGCTCTAACCAAATGTGAAGAGGTAGAATGTTAAGGAGGACCTCCAGAGCGGCTGATGGAGCGGTGCTTATCGCGCCCGTTATCATCAGACAAGCGTGTCTCTGTAGCTGAGCCAATTTGGTCCTCGCGATCCCAAGAATTGCCTTAGGCCACCAAACTATGGCTCCATATGTTATCATCGGTCTGATAACCACTACATCTGATGTAGCCAGTACATCTGATGGGGGCTTGTTCCCCAGTTATTTCCACAGATTCCTCAGCATGTCCACAGTTTGGCGCTGTGGATTACATTTTCTAATTGAACATTCCAGTTGAGCTTCTTATCTAGGGTAACCCCCAGATATTTCGCTTGTTCCATAAATGGAATCGTTGCCCCCATAAAAAAAGTGGTTTTAATTTGTCCAACCTTCTTCTTCTGGTGAATGGAACAATGATGGTTTTTCGGGGGTTCACGGATCTTTGTTCTCTCCGGCACCAATGGTTCACTATATTTAGAGCCTCTTGAAGAGTATTTGCAAGTTCTCTTCAGATTTACCTCTAACCATTATAACAAGATCATCCGCATACGCCTAGACCTCAACCTCCCACAGCCCCAGGATAGCCAGCAAATCGTCCACAAATAGGGATCAAAGTAGGGGGGATAATACTCCCCCCCCAGTGGGCACCCCCTCGCAGTCCTGAAGCTGACCACCTCCCCCTGCAACGAGGTAATAACGGTCAGATTGTGAAGCATGCTACCACTCCAGCTACAAATGGTAGGTTCCACCCCTCTAGCGATAGCGGCTTCTTAAAGGGAAATCCTAATTTAACATCGCTTACCCAAAACTGGATATGATTACAGTTTTGTAAATTCTATAGCAATATTTAGTGTTAAATCTTCTCACAATCCTTTTGTGAATTAATTTATAATTGTGCAGAAAAAAACAAAAAAGTAAGTGGTCACATACTAATAGCAAATATTATATAATGACAATACGGGACACTCCTATGCTTTAGCATTGGTGATCTTTGTGACAAGTACACTAGCGCCACCTCGCGTGAAGTACTGATAACTGAGCGGGTAATTTGAATTGTATATTTACCTGCATATTCTTAATTTAGACAATTGGTTTATTATAGATGAATATAAAAACTCGTACATGACAAAACAGTGAAAATTTTCTGATTATACAGTTATAAATAGAATTTGTATCAACAATCAGCTTGAAACTTAAATGAATTCAGCATGAATAATTCTGCAAATTTCTCTTACCCATAATCTTATTTCATCGTAATTTAAAGTACTACCTTGAAACCGTCGTTAAACTACTATTTCAAGGGTAGATATAGGAATATACTGAAAGCTGTTTCTGAGGATATTAAGTTACAATGTGTACTTACCTATAAATAATTGTTCTAGGTGTAAATGGTAACACAGTACTCAATTTGCTACATCTCTACATGAAAACTGTCTTATTAATCTAATATTTTAAAATATGTAACTGATATACTTAGTACATAATTAAGAAATTGTGCAGATGAAAGGTGCGACTAACTCTTACTTCCGTGAATAAATCTATTATAGGGCTGAATCTGCTATTTCTACTTGTCTCTTTAACAACTTGTCTTGGGAGGATAATTGAAAGCCTTTCCCAAGTAAAATAATTGTAAATGTGAAAAAATGTGACAGTTTATGCCATACTGAAATAAAAAAGGACACAGAAGAAAACAGTTTTCTCATACCATTTATTATTAATGCAAACCTTTTTTTGCCTTCTTTTTTTTTTGACACACTGGAAGACAAGTTATGATTGAAGGCTTTCAACCACCAGTTTACGAAGTTTATCTATAAATAGATACATGATGGTAAATATTACACAATAAATTATCTTCTGCGAACTGTACATATTGGCATAAAAGCGATTCTGAATTTGTCTTCTGCTTCAAATTATATTCACGTTTCGCCATCCTTTGGAAGCCTATGAAACGTCTTTGATAGATTTAGCACGTTATAATTCGAACAATTATAGATTGCACACACCCAACCACTAACATTCATTGTAAAAAACACAGCTCAAACTTAATTATACACAGTTAAACACCAGCAATTGCTAATGTTATACGTTTCCGAACGACGTAATATCGGTAATATCCGCTAGGGGCGTTGATATTCGTGAAACACGAAATCAGCCGGAGTGTCCTGTATTGTCATTATATAGTATTTGCTATTAGTTACAATATAGTTTTTCTCCTTATGATTAGGATTCACTGTTAATGCACATATACGCATTTACGATATATAATATATTATATAATTTTTTAAATGTATATTTATGGGGGGTACTTACAATAAGTAGATGACCACTTTTGTCTTTGTGAATTCGTTCTGGATTTCCTACAATGACTTCAATGGTACCATGTTTTCCTTGGTTCATAGAATGTTCAATTCTAAAAAAAAGTTTCAATAAGCAGTGTGTAGGAATAGAATTTTATATTCGTTTATAAGTGCAATGTCAGTCTAAAAGCTACAGTAAAATACAACTTCTAAAATGAGCTTTGATATAAAAAAAACTATTTTAAATGGAAGTAATTATAACCGTAGATATACTTACGAATTTTTATCTATAATGGTCAAAAGGTTTTTGTTTTTAGTCTCATCGATAATCATCGTTACTGCTTCAATAATATTTGGAACTTCAAGGATCAAGTCACCCTGCAAATAAATTATAACATGTGAATTTCAAGCCTAACAAATATAGTAGGATCAACACAATTCTTCCCCCCAGAGTGCCATGGAAACATTCACAACAGAAACCACATGTATTACCTCAGTGCAATGGTTAGTGTTGACATTTCATTTACGCCACTGCGTGAAATTCTGATTTACTTCCGTTTTTCTTTATTATTCCATCGTTTTTCATTTGTTTTTAGCTTGATATACGTATTTTTAGTGAATTTTCTTCAAAAAAGTTAACTAATGAGGAGATACCGACTTTTGAATTTTAAAAAAAATTCCTCAAATGTGCGCAAACTAGTTCCCCTAGAACCCACATCTGGGGTCAGTTTCAATTTTTATATGGCTTGGATAAGTTCAATAGCCAGGAAAATCGGATGAGATTTTCCGGGAAAATTTTGGGTTTTATTTCGAAAAAAATTCATACCTCCGAAAATTAGAAAGCTATGGTAACCAAATTTGGTACGCTGGTTTCTGTCATAAAGAGTATCCTTTGTAGCAAAATTTAGATCTCTAGGTTGAAAGATAAAGAAATTGCAAGTCTCTGATTAAAAAATAGTTGAAACCTCAAAATTGATAATTCTGGTATTCGTTCATTAGTACGCATTAGCGCTTTGTCAGTTAAAAATACGGCTTAAAATAAAGCTAAGAAGCTTCCAGACCTGTGTCTCAGCCGTCATTTTTCTTCATTTCGTTAAAATAATAGAAAAAAAATCAATTTTAAACAAAAATTGTATGGTGTAAATAATTAAGACTATAGAAAAGTAATATAGCCGAGTATATACCTCTTAGTAGATAAATTTGTCAGATCGAGAATAGCCGAGAGGTAAAGGAAGCACTGTTGGTTTAATAATGGACTCCTATAACACGCGTTATAATCTCAGTTAGTGACTTCACTTTTTTATTTTATTTTTTTAGTCTTATTTCATTTTACCGTTAACTGATCAGATTCTGTAATTCCGATGAATTTTTTAGCAAGTTTTTGTATGACAAATTCAATTAGGAGAAGATGAAAACTTTTAAGATTTAATCCAATTTGAATAGCACATCCGGTTTTTTGTTATTGCCCTAACTTACTGAAACCATTCCATACTTAATACAGCCGTAGACTTTTCCCGTGGCTTCACAAGTGCTTGTTCTTTTCTGCAACCAATTTCAATTTTAACTGGACGTAGCAAGTGCGTTATGGTAGCAAATTTTCGTTAAAGGTTCAAATTTCAATAGGCTCAATTTGCTATTAACCCAACGTTCGTTGGCCAGGAACCAGTTTTTTCGGGAACATTTTAAGTTTATTTTCGGAAAATTTTTGTACATTTTTAAACAATAAAGCCATTTTGATGAAATATGGTACATTGTTTCTACTATATAGGTTATACTGGTCACCAAATTCCATGTCTGCTTTCTTTAAAAAAAGACATATTTGTTATTAAAAAGATTTTAGGAAAATTCACTACCATAATGCACTTGCTGCGCACAGACTTTTTCATATGTTTATATATATATATATATATATATATATATATATATATATATATATATATATATATATATATATATATATATATATATATATATATATATATATATATATATGTATGTATGTATCACAACCATAACAAACAAAATAATGGGCCGCTTTTGATCAAATTTGGTGCGTACCTTCCTTTTGCAAGTGGCTTGGATAATCTCGTTAGCCAGAAATCGGGGCAGGTTTTCCCGGAAAATTTTGTGTTTTCTTACAGAAAAAAATTATATATCCGGAAATAACAAAGCAAGGGAACCAAATTTCGTACGCATGTTTGTATTATAAAGAGTGAACCATGTATCAAAATTTAGGTCTGTAAGTTTAAATACAAAAATGTATGGGCAGTTAAAGAAATCAAATTTGTACTTTTCCTCAAAACGTCAAAGTCGCGATTTGAAATGTCAAAATTGGCAATATTTAGGCATATAACCTGAAACAAATACGGATAGTGAAAAGAAAATGTTGCAAGAAGAGTGTTCTGCAAACTCTTCAGTTTCAGCTTCAACCATCAGTGTCTTTCATTTTACTAAAATAATTACAGAAAATTAATTTCAAATACAGTAACTCCTCGCATAACGTCGTCTCCTTTAACGTTGTTTCATTATAGCGGCCCAGTTTGTTGTAGGCAAATGTATCCTTTAACGTTGAAGCTGATTCGGTATATCGTTGTTACTCTAAAAAAGGCTAATATAGTAGGTAAAAAAGGAGTACATAATATAAAGTGTAGGCATGCACATAATACATAAATGAATACTGTTTTTTAATAACTTTGCAGTCACAAATATGTACATATTATGCATGTACATTATATTCATTCCCAATGATTAATTTTATGTCATTTCACAACGTCACGCTTGTTAGATCCCTAACTACGATGTTAAGCGGGGACTTGCTGTAGACCCTTTCTCTGATACTTTGACGGTAGTTTTAGTTATTTATGGTTTATTGGTCTATAATTTTTAGCTAATTTTCGTAGAAAAAAAAAACGTTAATGAGGAGACCGCGCCTTTTGAATTAAAAAATTTTTTTTTCAAATGAGCGCAAACTAGGCCCCCTTGAATCCAAATCCGGGTTTACATTCAGTTTTTATCTGTTTACATTTATACAGGGTGACGCATTTTTACGGTAAAGCGCAATATAATTGCCATTATACAAGATACGAGAAAAAATTGTATACGTAAATTATAGGATCTCTTGAGCTGCATCTTATAAAATTATTTTGTCAATCACAGGCTGGCCCGTAAGTCGTTGGTAATACGTACACATTTTCTTCGAACACCCTTTTTTTGCATTTTTTTATCGAAATATGATGCATGTTTGTAAAGAAAAAAACGGGACTTAGCAAGTGCGTTTTGGTGGCGATTTTTTATTAAATGCTTCAAATTTCAATAACTCAATTTGCTATTAACCTAAGATTTGTTGGCTAGGAAACCAGTTTTCTCGGAAACATTTTAAGTTTATTTTCGGAAAATTTTTGTACATTTTCAAACAATAAGTAATTTTGATAAAATATCGTACATTGTTTCTGCTTATACCAGTAACCGGATTGATGCCTGCTTGCCTTAGAGAGACATATTTGCTATTAAAAACATCTTTATGAAAATTCACTTCCATTATATAACGCACCTGCTGTATCCAGGTTTTTTATTTTCAAAATATAATTACATTGCTTCTTACGAATCTAGTTTTTAAAGTACGTTATGTCGACCTCGTCATTGATGAAAGCCTAAAAGTGCAGAACAATTTTGTGTAGTCATTTTTCTGCAATTCCAAATTGTGTTCAGTTCATTGTTCATTTCAACTTCCGAACTTCCGACCCAACGTTTATTTGAGCAGCGTTGTCAGATTGAACATGATGTTCAGTGACTTGCAAAAAGCTTTTTTAATCGATGGTTATTTTCGAAATGGGACAAAAGTGAACTTCGTCGACAGCTTCCCGATGAGCACATTGTTTATGATAATTTTCAGAATTTAAGGCAATGTTGTGAATGAAATGTGAATGCAGTAACCGTTGAACTGAGCTAATACACACGCAGTTTCTGTTATTGGATCACTGCTTGTAGGTACAACAACTACACAGAATTATGTTTGCACATGCGATGAAAATTTGTATTTGTTAATAAACATGCTCAAATTTATTACGCTTTTCCCAAAAAAAAACGATAGGATTTATGATATATATTCACATACTTCCATTTTTTTATAAAATCTAGGTAACCAAGAAAACTTTTTTGTTTTAAATTAACATCGCAGTAGGTCTTTTAATTTATTTTTTTAATTAAGTGTTTAATTATTTCTTTTCGCTAAGGTAAATAAGCATGGTGTAACTATAAAACCTCTACCTTGTCCTTTTTCATCAAATTCTCTGGAATCCTCACCAACAATAGTTTATCATTTTCTGGTGTGATTACAAAGTTTAATTCATTTAGTGGCAAACAGTGTTTCACTTTGACAGAACCTTTCAGTTCAAGAAGATGCATGTTTCTGTTGGTAATTATCAATACTCGATCCCTCGACTTGTATCCATGTCTATCATACTTCATTACAACACAAGAATACTGGAAAAAAAAGGAACAAAATTAATATGTAGGGGAATGTGGGGTAAAGTGGACCCTCGGGGCAAAGCGGACTTCTCCCACCACGCATAAAAGAAAAATCCGCGCGCGACCACAGTTAGCACGTCTTAAAACTCACGCCGAAACCGTTAGTATGCTTTCGACAGCAGCCGCGTCACAACCCTGCGCGTCCTTGAATGCCTAAGTTTTTCGTGATCTGTGATGCAATATTTAGTGTTTACAAAATAAGCCATAATAAGGTATGTTTTTGGAGTTTTTAAGTTGTTAATGTGTCTTTGAATTGTTGAATTTGTAGCTAGAAGTTATCATCAGTAACTTTTTGGTAGACAGTTTTTTTAACGGCTTTTTTGTTCTAAAATGGCCCTGTGGGGCAAAGCGGGTTTTTTTAGCGGGGCAAAGTGGTCAGTGGCCGCTTTGCCCCTATACCTCAAGATTATTTGTTAAAATTTTTGTGTAGCTTACTATAGTGTTGTGAAACCAGCATTTAGACACTCAGCATGACGTTTTCAGCTACATATTATGTTTTAACAATCTTTTGTACCAATTTTTATATTACTTATACCAGTTTTAAACTGCATATTTTTGATTGTTTTAGTTTGAAAATGGTACGGAGCTATAAACGAAAATCAAACCAACAATCTTGGTCCGAAGAGGCTATGGCAAGGGCTATAGATGACGTAAGAAACAAATCCATGCCTATTAAAAAAGCAGCTTTAACCCACCAGGTGCCTAGAACCACTTTAAGGCGCCATTTGAATAAGAACGACATGGAGCCAAACGATGCAGCAAAAAAAAAGTTGGGACGATTCACCACAACTTTTACAGCCGAACAAGAAACGGAATTAGCAAATCATATCCTAGAAATGGAAAGTCGACTTTTTGGACTTGGGACCACCGATCTGAGAAGGCTGGCGTTCGAGTATGCGGAGAGAAACAATATTCCTAATACATTTAACAGAGAAATAGGTTTAGCTGGGCGCGATTGGATTTATAATTTTTTTAAAAGCGCAAAAATATTTCTTTGAGGTTGCCAGAACCCACATCACAAGCAAGAGCTACAGCGTTCAACAAAGACAATGTTTCAAAAATTTTTACGCTTCTAGGAGAAATGTTGGAAAAACACAGTTTCTCACCAAGTCGGATATTTAATTGTGATGAAGCAGGACTACTGACAGTACCAAACAAACCATCAAAAATATATTCTTTAAAAGGGAAGAAACAAGTTGGAGCACTGTCGTCAGCGGAGAGAGGGACCCTTTCTACATTGGAAGTTTGTTTTAATGCTGCGGGCTTTTATGTTCCCCCTTTAGTAATTTTTCCGAGAGTGCGAAGATCTCTTCTTGAAAAAGGCTTGCCTCCAGATTCAATTGCTGCATATCATCAATCAGGATGGATGTAATCTGAAATATTTTCAGGTGTCTGGTTCAAAGTATGCTAAACCCACCAAAGAAGATCCGGTCCTATTGGTATTAGACGGGCATGCAACCCATACCAAAAATTTGGAATTTGTGGAAATGGCGCGAGCCAACAATGTGAATGTTATAGTTCTACCCCCACATACATCTCATCGACTGCAGCCGCTCGACGTGACTTTTATGCGACCTCTTATGACGTATTACGAACAGGAGGTAAAAAAGTGGCTGGTGAATAAAGCAGGAAAATTGGTAACCATTTATGAAGTAGGTGATCTTTTTGACAAGGCATTCCAAAGAGCTGCTACTACAGAAACGGTTTTGAATGGGTTTAGAGCCACTGGAATCTATCCCTATAACCCGAACATATTTCCAGAATATTTATTCAAACCCTCGGAGACCACAGATAAACCTGCACCTCAGAATGAAGAAACTCAACTTCAGAACGAAATGGCACAATCTCGAAACGAAGAGATAACATGTCACAACGAAGAAGTTGAGGCTGAGAGTACACAAAAGCGTTCTGCATCACCTCAACCAGGTCCAAGCACTAGATCATCTCCACCATCTACTCCAGTTGAGACAGTAAAAAAAAGCGTCGGCAAAGATAACTGCGAAAACCTGAAACAGCTTTATTTTTCTCCAGAGGATATTCTTCCACTTCCAAAGGCTGGACAACGTGAACAAAAGAGATCAGTGAAAAGAGGAAGAACAATGATACTAACAGCAACTCCCAATTATGAAGAACTCAAATCTGCAAAAGTTGTTCAACCAAAGAAAGCTAACTACCAAAGAAGATAGTTACTGAAAATGACTCCTCATCTGAGAGTTCTGCTGATGTGGAATATACTGAATCGGGCAATTCAGACAGTGATATTGAATATTATCCAAAAACATCTAGATTTAAGATAGAAAAAATAAACATTCGAGATCTGAATATAAACGAATTTATTTTGACGGAATTGGTTTCAGATAAACAAACCAAAAAACAATTTGTAGCTCAAATTATAAACATAGAAGAAAATTCTGCTCAGGCTAAAAAAATACAAGTGAAATTCCTACGACAGTATAGACAGAGTAAAAATGTTTTTATATTTCCAGACGTAGACGATATTAGTGATATCTTTGAGTGTGAAGTAGTGGGAAGAGTTCATATTACAAATCTGAGGCATGGGAAAATGCAGATTATATGAATATGGGTTTTTATTTTGGTATTTAAAAAAGTATTAAAGCATTTGTGTTTGTGTTATGTTCTTTAATAGTTTATCATTTTAGAAATAAAGTTTATGTCGTACCGTTCTTTAAATATTATATTCATATATATATATATATATATATATATATATATATATATATATATATATATATATATATATAACATGTAGGAAAAAGTTTGTTTGTTTCATATATTTTCTTATTCTATGATTTTAAGAATAAAGTTTTGGTTGTATTGTTCTTTAAATAATGTCTCATGTTTATTCCCCCTATTTGAGTTTCTACCGTTGACATGGAATTAAAACTTTAAATTAAATTATACATGTGTTTTTTAAGTTATCACCAGTTTAACCTCCTTATGTCCACTTTGCCCCATACGTCGGTCCACTTTGCCCCACATATGGGGCAAAGTGGGCACTTTTGACTTGAAAATAAAACCTGATATGAAATAGGTTTACAGTAACAGCAAAAATAAAAGGTAATTAAACTAGATAGATAAGGTGGGCCTTAATTAAAAGGTGCAACTTTTGGAGAAAAATGTTGAAAAAATGAAATATGATAATGTTTATAAGCTTAGGGGGGCCGCTCTGCCCCACATTATATACAGTACGTGCCAAATGTATGGACCGGGACTTATAAAATCTAAAGTAAGCGTCCAAAAAAATCGAAATTTGATATGCGCATATGGGACGTATTTTCGCATATTATGACGTGATTTCTAAGTATTTACCCCTTTTGTTACACAATATACAGGCTGTAGGTCATTTTTTTTTAATGGTAACAGGGCCAGTAATTGTTAATTTCTGAAAGTATAATCTGTTCTGCTTCTAACAATGTATCACAAGATGGGGGTTGCATAAGAAAAAATTACAGAAAAAGAATGAAATCTGAAGTAAGACACGAATATGAACTGGACAATAATTATCCGTATTTTCCCCAAATTTTTCAACTTTTAAATTTTTGTTGTTGTCTACAAACATTAGTTGTTGGGGTATAAAAACAAAAAACTAAGTTTCCAAATTTTTATTTTCATCGAAACATACATAAATGTAAAAAAGCCTGGACACAGTAAGTGCGTTATGGTAGTGAATTTTCATAGAAATGATCTGGCACCAAATATTTTATTATAACTTTTTTTTCTTGTAAGATAGAAATATAGATTTTGGTGTATAGTTTACTTTTTACATCGTAAACCTACCTACCAAATTTGGTTATCATAGCCTTTTTATTTTTTGAGTTATCGGTGTGCTACATATATATATATATATATATATATATATATATATATATATATATATATATATATATATATATATATATATATATATATATATATGTATGTATATATATATATATATATATATATATATATATATATATATATATATATATATATATATATATATATATATATAAATTGACCCCGGATATGCGTTCTAGCGGTCGTAGTTCGCGCTCATTTGCAAACATTTTTTCAAAATTCAAAAGTCGGGATCTCCCCATTAGTGAACTTTTTCTACGAAAATTAACTAAAAAACTAAATCATATTTATTAGTTTGAAACAATCGCATCAGATAATTGTTATACCAAATGTTCGAACTGTTGGCCTTCTGCTGCAACACAATGGCCTAATCTGTCCATAAAAGAATGCAATGAATTTTTAAAAAAATTTGCTTGTTGGTATTAATATCATGTATTTCCTCGGAAATTCGATTTTTCAAATCATCAAGATCATTTGACTTACTTTTGTAAACCTTGGTCTTGAGGTATCCCCACAAGAAAAATCTAACGGAGTTAGATCTGGCGACCTAGTCGGTCACTCCAATGGACCTCTTCTACCAATCCATCGTCCAGGAAAGATATCATTTAATAATTCACGCACATTTCTCGCATAATGTGGTGGTGCTTCTTCTACCAATCCATCGTCCAGGAAAGATATCATTTAATAATTCACGCACATTTCTCGCATAATGTGGTGGTGCACTGTCTTGTTGGAACCAAATTCGTTCGTGAATGTTTACATTGTTTCCTGTATATAATCTTGCAAGAAATGGTAATATGGAGTTATTTAGAAGTGCTAAATATTTAAATTTCCATTTATAAAGAAAGGCCCAACAATATGTCGCTAAATAATGCCACACCAAACATTAACCTTTTGAGGGTGTTGAGTATGACTTTCCCTCATCCAGTGATGATTATTATCGGACCAATACCTATATAGTTTTGGCGATTTACAGTTCCATTCAAACAGAACGTTGCCTCATCAGATAAACAAATTTTATAAATAAACTGGCGATCATTTACACACCTATCCATCATGACAGCACAAAATTCTGACCTATCAAAATCATCATCAGATAATTCCTGCACAAGTTGCATTTTATAGGGAAGGTATTTTTCTTTTTTCAACACCCTATGAACTGACGTTTGCGAGATCTCAAGATCTCGGGCAACTTGCCTAGTTGAGGCATGGGGAGATTCGGCAATAGCCAATAGTGTATCTAGCTGTTTCTCCTCAGTTGTTGCAGATTTTGGTCTACCTAATTTTGGTTTACTTTTAACAATGCCTGTCTCTTCAAATCTCTGGATAGTTTTGACCACAGTTCTCCTACTAATAGGGAGTTTTTCGGGATACAATTAATTAAACATCTGACAAACCTCCTCGTGGGGTCTTTGTCTGTCTCCATATCCTCGTATAATTAAAATTTGTATTCTCTGCTTTTCACTTAATTGATCCATATCTTATACGACAAATTGAAAAATTACTTCAGAAACACTCAGTATATTACTTGACCAATAAAGGCGGAAGCACACGCTGTCAGTTTGACTGTGACAGTAAATTAGAATTGTTATTATCTTATTAAGGTAAAAAAAATATCATTTATAAACCATCCTCGGTAAGACAAAAAACAGGACAATGTACTAGTAGATAAGCTTTGAATTTATTAAGACCATTCGACCAGTTTGTATTTATGTGTTACTTTACTCAATATGACTTGGCCAATAAAGGCGAAAGCACTCGTTGTCAACTTGACTGTGACAGTAAATTAAAAATTTTATTACCTTAATTAACGTAAAAAAAAATATCATTTATAAACCATTCTCAGTAAGACAAAAAACGGAACATTGTACAAGCTGATGAGCTTGTAATTTATTAAGACCAGTCGACCAGTTAGTATTCGTGTGTTACTTTACATTTCATTTCTTTTGTGGTATAAAAGACAAAAAACGGGACAACGGACAAAAAAGTACAAGCTGATAAGGTTGGAATTTATTAAGACAAGTCGACCAGTTCGTATTCGTGTCTTATTTCACATTTTATTTTTTTATGTAATTTTTTTATGCAACCCCCATCTTGTGATACATTGTTGGAAGCAGAAAAGATTGTACTTTCAGAAATTAACAATTACTGATCCTGTTACCATTTAAAAAAAATGACCTTCACCCTGTATATTCTGTAATAAAAGGGGTAAATACTTAGAAATCACGTCATAATATGCGAAAATACGTCCCATATGCGTATATCAAATTTCAATTTTTTTGGCCGCTTACTTTAGATTTTATAAGTCCCGGTCCATACATTTGGCGCGCACTGTATATATATATATATATATATATATATATATATATATATATATATATATATATATATATATATATATATATATAGTGTATTTAATGTTAGAAAATAGATAGTAATAAAGTAATAATAAATTAGTAGTTTAAAAAGCTGTTTTGTCAGTCAACAAACGGAGAACCTAGAAAAACCTACAATCATTAAGTGTTAGGTACTTAATTATTAAAGTATGAATAAAATAGAACAAGAATAAAAAGGTTATTGGTTGTTAAATATCTGTACATACCCTTTCTCTTTCACCATTCTGTTGTGCCATGTAGCCTTGTTTTAAAGCTAAATAATTTTCTGTGGTGCGATCTCGATCAAACCAGATTGGAACACTTGCTTTATAAGACTTCTTTTTATCTGAAATAATACATTTAAACTGTTAGCACTATCATATAAATCTAATATTTTTGTTGGATATTAATTTTCCCACTTTGAAAAATTATAACATAAAGATCTGTAAAGCCAACAAAATACAAATAACTAGGCAATGTTTTGGCGAGTTAAATCAAACATTTAAACATATGGCGATAAAAATACAAGGTTTGTAACCTTTTTTTATGTCGGTCTATTTAGTTGGTACAACCGTTCCACAGTTAACATAGTCGTAGAGATTTGTGACACTAGAAGAGGTTGTTTTCTTCTCTACAACCGGGTTCAATTTTTACACCATCCACAGGCAAAAGAATATTCTCTGTGAAACGACCGAATAAGTATCTAGTCCTCGCTTCAGATCAGATTTTGAGTATTTTTTAATTAATTCAATTTATTTCCATTAGCTAATTTTCTTGTACAAAATGTTCTTTTAATAGCGAATTTTCTTATAAATGAATTTAATGAATTTTCTTTGAAAAAACATTTGTTGAGAATTTTTGTGTGAAAAATTAATCAATTGATGGAAGATTTTTTCAACGAAATCGAAAATAAGGTTTTAATGGATTTTCGTGCAAATAAATTATTTTATTTTCAATTTTAATTACGGATTAGGTATATAATTTGAGTTTTATGTATGCTCTTAACAAAATTTTGTTTAAAAAATATTTAGCCAGTTTTCGCAGAATTTTTTTTGTGCTTTCCTAGAAACATTTTTTGTAACATATTTTTGTGAAAGTTTGGTAATTAATGCTAAATGTTTAATAAGTTATTATAAAAAAATATTTACGGATTTTCTTGAAACAATTGCTTGCAAATTTTTATGAGGTTTTTGTCGTCTCATCGAAAGGTTTTTGGGAAAAATTATATTTTGGTAGGTGGGTAAATAACTTGAAATGGTTCATTGGCCAGGAAAATCGGACCAGTTTTTAAAATTTATTTTTCTTAGCGAATTTTCTTGTACAAAATATTGTTTTAATGGGGAATTTTCTTATAAATTTATTTAAGCAATTTTCTTTGAAGAAACATTTGTTGAGAATGTAATTTCAATTTTATGTGTTCTTTTAGGAAAATTTTGTATAAAAAATATTTAGCCAGTTTTCACAGAAATTTTTTTGTGCTTTCATAAAAATCATTTTTTGTAAGATGTTTTTGTGAAATTTTGATAATTAATGATAAATGTTTAATAAGCTATTATAAAAAATGTTTTCGGATTTTCTTCAAAAAAATATTTGTGAATTTTCATGATTTTTTTTTTAAATTTCGTCGAATATATTTATGAATAATTATATTTTGGTAGGTGGGTAAATAATTTGAAAAGGTTCGTTGGCCAGAAAAAGCCGACCACTTTTTTCGAAAACGTTTTAAGTTCATTTTTGGAAAAATTTTGCACTTTTTCAAACTATAAAGTTATTTTGATCAAATATGGTACATTGTTTCTACTATATTGGTAACCAAATTTGATGGTTGCTTTCATTAAAGAAAGGCAGATTTGCTATTAAAAACTCTTTTTTTAGTCGAACACATCTTATATTATTACATTTTTGCATTTTCTATTGAAATATAATGCATTTTTGTAAGAAAAGAAACTCAGGACGCAGCAAGTGCGTTGTGGTAGCGAATTTTCATTATATGTTTCAAATTTCAATAGCTCAATTTGCTATTAGGTTAACGATTGTTGGCTAGGAACCAGTTTTTTCGGGAACGTTTTGAGTTTATTTTCAAAAAATCTTTTGCATTTTCAAACCATAAAGTTGTTGATGAAATATGGTACATTGATAGTAGATAGGTTTATGTTGGGCGAGATCCTAAAGGATCACCCCTTCCATAAAGGTCAGCACGCGTACCAGGGATGGGGGGGGGGGGGGAAGTCGACAGAAACGGCGCTCTGCTGTGACGTGGAAGGTGGAAAGGGCCCTACACTACGGGGAGAGCACATTAGCTGTGTTACTCGATGTGGAGGGGGCCTTTGATAGGGCAAGGACGAATACGGTTTGTACCGCCCTACAGGATAGAGCAACGCCGAGGTCTCTAATAAGCTGGGTGGCGAGCATGCCGGAGGACAGGAGAGTTTCGCTGACCTTGGGGGGACGGGGGCTGGACGTCGGGGTGACGGGCGGCTACCCTCAGGGCAGCTGCCTTTCGCTCCATCTATGGTGTCTGGTCATGGACGGCCTCTTGGAGCTGCTCTCCAAGAACGGCTTCTACGCCCAGGCGTACGCCGATGTGGTCTTAGTCATCGGCAAATTCCTCAGCGTCGTCTGTGAGTGCATGCAAGTTGCCTGTAGCATAATCGAAAGGTGGTGCGGTGAGCTGGGACTCTCCGTAAACCCGGCGAAGACAGAGATGATCCTATTTACCAAGAAGAGGAATGTAGAGCGGTTTAGGGCGCCCATGATGTTTGGAAAATCTTTAGCTTTAGGGCGGGAGGTCAAATATCTGGGGTGATCCTGGACTCCAAACTAACATGGGGGTCGCAAATAGAACGGGTTGTAAGGAAGGGAGTAGCGACCCTCTGGCAGCTGCGTCGAGTGATAAGGAAGACCTGGGGAGTTAATCCTCGGATCCTTCACTGGATCTACACTGCGATCGTCAGGCCGAGAATCCTCCTCCTTGGTCTGGTAGTGCGGTGTGAGCCAAACTACCAGCAGGAAGCTGGCCAAACTCCAAAGGCTGGCAATCCTGGGTATCACAGGCGCTATGAGGACGACACCCTCAGCCGCGCCAGAGGTCTTGTTGATGCTGCCACCGCTTGCCATCTGTGCCAGGAGGGAGGCGATGGCGTCGCATCTCAGAATGCGAGACGCAGGAAACTGGTGTGGAGAGAGAGCAGTAATAGGGCATGCAAGAGTCGCCAAGGAGGTGGAAAAGGAAATTCCGATTTCCGCCATAAAGGTGCGGGATGCCGAGGATGATATTAGGTTGACTAGGCCATACACCGTCAGGATCCCCAGTAGGGATCAGTGGAGGGAAAATGAAGTTGAATTCCAGCCCGCAAGCCTGGTCTGTTTCACCGACGGATCGCGGCTGGAGGACGAATAATCCTCCGGGGCAGGAATATACATCGAGGGCCTGGGGGTGCGCGAGAGCTATGCTCTTGGCGCATATACCACGGCATTCTAAACAGAGGTGTACGCTATCTTGTCTGTGGCCAATAGACAGGATGTGAAGCGGAGTCCCGAGAAATGTGTGTTCATCTGCTCGGATAGCCAGGCAGTCCTCCGGGCAGTCTGTGCGGCCAGAATCAGGTCTACACTGGTTCAGGAGTGCGCTGACGCCCTCAAAGGACTAGCCAGGACAAAGGAGGTACAACTAGTGTGGGTTCCGGGACACTGTGGGGTAGCGGGGAATGAGGTGGCGAATAATCTCGCAAGGCTTGGTTCCCGGCGGCCGTTCTGTGTCCCTCAGCCGGCGATAGGTATAAGTAGGAAGACGGTCTTTGTCTCCGTAGCAGGTGGACCGAGGAAGCAATGAAGAGGCATTGGGGGCGGGTAGGTGGCTGCAGGCAGGCGAGGGAATTTGTGGAGCGGCCGGACAGAGATAAAGCTGTCTGGCCACTCGGAAGGAGTCGACCTACGCTTCGCCGCATCCTTGGGGTGCTCACAGGCCACTGGACCCTAAGACACCTAACATTGATAGGCGTAGAGAGGGATCCGATTTGCCAGGAATGCGGCGAGGATTAGGATACGTCCTACCACTACCTGTGAGAATGCAAGGCTTTTGGGAGTCTTCGAGCAGAATTGTTCAGATCGAGGACTCTGCAGAGGAATCAGGTAAGTACCGTCCAATTGAAGACCATCACGCCCTTCATTTCGAGGTCGAGGTGGTTTGGCGACGGAACCGAGGAAGAGTAGAGCATGGTTGCTGGTGTTGGCAAAAAGGGCCCATGGTGGCCTACTTGCTTGGCGTTGGCCTCCCCACCACTGTCACTACTACTACTACTATGGCACATTGTTTCTACTATATAGGTTATACTGGCAACCAAATTTCATGCCTGCTTTCGTTAAAAGAAAAGACATATTTGCTATTAAAAACATTTTAATGAAAATTCACTACCATAACGCACTTGCTGCGTCCAGAATTTTTATAGATTGATAATAACATTATATATTTCATTCTCTTAGAACAGGATCAGAAACATGTAATGGTTCAAAAAAAAACACTAAATTTCGTTAGGGACCTGGATGGTTTTGCCTGTTTTATAGATTTGAGACAATCACAAGATGTCAGTCTTGACTAGGGATGCCGATTCTGAATCGATATTTTCGAGAATCGATAATTACATAAAAAAGATCGATTATACGAATCGATTTTTTAATGTTGCGATTTATAATTTAAATCGAACATTTTTGAAAGATCGAACTTTCCATCTTTTAATATATGTAAACAACAAATTTGGTTCTTAATTTTCACATCTTGATTTTAACAGTATTTGATTGGTAGCAAAGGACAAACTACGTCAACAGTTTGCTTAGCTAACATGAATAGTTTGTTGTGTACTTAGTAGTATGTGGTGACATCTGCGAAACAGAACTTGAAGGTGCTGTAAATTAGAAATGACACGATAATTATGTTAAAGATAGGTTCATACACTCGCGAATTATGAAATGCGAAACTAATTTTTATTGGTCCATTTTAAATAATTTTAGAATACTATTTAAAATAAATCAATAGGGATACGTTTCGCGCGATTTCGCAATTTGCCAGTGTATGAACCTAGCTTTAGATGTTTTTTATTCGATAACTGAAATAAAATCTATTTCCAGATAATCGATATTATTTCTATCGACTTAATCATGGATCCATCTTCCTCGTTTTGATCTAGATCGATTCCGAAAATCGATCTTTTTTCAAAAGATCGGCATCCCCAGTCTTGACAGTTAAGTTAAGAAGGTCAAACACTAAACTTAACTTAATTAACCAGAAAGAAAAAGGTACTTACTTTTAAATAATTGCTCGGCGAGTACTTTCAACTCGAATTGTGCCTTTCTGTCAGGAGTCAATGCTAACCTATAAATTCTGGATAAATGGGCCCCATACATAATTTCTAGTTTCTTTGATGCGTCCCGACACACATAAGGACACGAAGGCCACACTCTGTGCAGAATATGTTTCGGTAAATTTTTTGACAGCCTCATCAACCATTCGGTTTTAGCAAGTCCCAAAAATGCTTTATTTATTTTCGTTTCAGGACCATTCCTTGTGATGAATCCTTGAATAAACCTGCAAAAAAAAACGATATATTATCCCTTTTCCATGGATAAAGTTGTGTGTGGGGTGTTATATTTAAAGTTATGGTTTTTAAAATTATAATACTGTTGGAGATTCGCAAGGGGTCACTGCTTCGCAACATTTCACTAAATCCCCCATTTCCATCCAGTATCAAAGAAATGATACTAGAAAAGAAGCGCGTGCGTAGACCAGCTGCAACGCGTCGGAAACCCCACCGACAAACGAGACCCAAACAGACTCATCAAACAAGTACGATCCGCCCTACAAGAACTCCACAACAACCGTTGTGAGGTATGCCTGCAAACTCTGTCCGCCCAAGACAATTCCATCTGACAAATGCCAAAAGCTCTTCG
Source organism: Tillus elongatus (assembly GCA_964006375.1). Taxonomy (NCBI): domain Eukaryota; kingdom Metazoa; phylum Arthropoda; class Insecta; order Coleoptera; family Cleridae; genus Tillus; species Tillus elongatus. The sequence continues at coordinate 245,091,648 of OZ023263.1, read as the reverse complement.
CTCTCAGAAGCTTCTGATATCCCCACATCATGGTCGAAACGGAATCGTATACACGCATGTGGACAAAGCAAGTGCATTCGCGGATCATCTGGAGTTGCAATTCAGTGCGAATTATAACAACGTTGATCTGTCCCACGTCACAAGAACGCACCGCTATGTCAGGAATGCACACTACCCCAGACACAAACATCGAACCCACTACTTACGAAGGAGTTTTCCAAATAATCAAAATAGGAAAGCACCAGGATACGATGGAATCTCCAACGTTGCCCTGAAAAATCTCCCCCCGAAAAGCAGTGGTATTCATATAGTTCCGATTATGAATGCCATGCTACGATTTCAACACTTTCCTTCCAAGTGGAAACTTGCCGACATTATCAATATCCCAAAATCCAGCAAAGATCCGCTGTTTCCTCAGAACTACATACCCATTAGCCTACTCTCAGTCATCGGCAAAATCGCCGAAAAACTAATCCAAAAAGGCTAGCCTCATTCATCTCTGAGGACCATATCCTTCATGACGAGCAATTCGGTTTCAGACACCAGCACTCCACCACAGACCAAGTCCTTTGTGTGGTGGAAAACATCAGCGAAGGATTCAACAAAAACAAGTCAACTGGCGCAATATTTCTCGACATTGCTCAAGCCTTAGACAGGGTTTGTCATGCGGGCCTACTAAACAAACTTCTGTCATTTAATTATCCTCTCACTCTGATTCTGATAATCAGGTCATACCTGCAACAGAGGAAGCTCCAGGTCAAACATCTGGAAACCAGATCTAGAACCTACTCAGCCCCGGCTGGCTTCCCGCAGGGTTCTGCTATCTCCCCTCTGCTGTACAATATATTTGTCGCAGACATACCGACACCGCCCCTAAACATGACATACGCACTGTATGCAGACGACACTACCATCCTCAGCAGCTCCACTCAGCAGAAGATAATAACCGAACGCCTACAGACCGCCCTAGACGAGCTGCAAGGCTGGTATAGGGAATCATGTTGTGACGGCCACTTGGGGTGGCCGGGGGTTAATACTAGTTTTCCCTAACCTGGGGATGTTCGGGATGACTTCCGGGACATGGCTTTCCTACGGGATCATGCTCGGACGCCAGCGTTTATAGAGTTTGTCAGGGAGTAAACGCGCTCCCGCTGGATGCCCCCCTTCTCCCAAGTCACTAAAACCCAAACAAAACAAAAATCTAAACCTGGAATTAAATTTGTTGATAGAAAAAACGTGTTACCTAGCGGTAAAAACTTCACCAAGCGTTATCTAAAACAGTGTTAGCTATTAGATCTAAAAAAAAACCAACTTATAAGGTCCAAAAGTTGCCACAAGGAATTATACCAGTGCATAAACAAAGCAATTTAATTATCGAGGCTCTACAAAGTAATGATGATGCGGCGATGGCTGTCGTAGATAATAATATTAAAGAATGTGTACACTCTGCCTCTGTTTTAAATAAAATAAAACGGATTATTTAAGATATTATCTCTTATCTCTTGTTTCTAAAAGTTCTTATCGCGTTTCATTTTAAATTATATGCATTAAAATTTACATATTCTAAAATATTTACAGCTCCTCGATAAATTCACTTTTCTCTAATTTAACTAAAATATAACGGGTTCATCAGGATATCATATCTGATCTAAAATACCTGAAATTTTCTCTCGTATTTAATACCAAATTATATACATTAAAATTTTCAAGTTTTGAAATATTTACAACTTCTCCATACATCCACCTTTCTTTAATTTAAAATAACTTAGGTCCCATGCTCGGGGCTGCCATTTGTGACGGCCACTTGGGGTGGCCGGGGGTTAATACTAGTTTTCCCTAACTTGGGGAAGTTCGGGATGACTTCCGGGACACGGCTTTCCTACGGGATCATGCTCGGACGCCAGCGTTTATAGAGTTTGTCAGGGAGTAAACGCACTCCCGCTGGATGCCCCCCTTCTCCCAAGTCACTGTCAACGGATACACTAGCCCAGGGTAGTTTCTAGTGGAGACAGGGTCCTCCTAAGCCAAGACAAAGTCCCCCCGGACTTCTGGTTATGGTCTTTATTAAAGAACTGGAGTCAAATTGTATTTGGGTGGATATTCTGGGAGAATAAATGAAATATCGAGTAAATTAAAATAAAATTGTATTCACTAATTATATACACAAGGAAATAACGGGGTCCTGTTACCAGGAAGCCTAGCAATTATGGGCGGCCAGAGGCAGAGGTGGTTACTTGGCTTTAAATTATTGTTACACGCGGATTGCACGGGGACGGTAAAGCGGCAACGTCTAAGCGGTGCAGGGTGGTGGCAGGATAGTGATTAATAGCGGGTGTTCCCAGGCGGGCATGCAACTTACAGGGTGCGCCGAACACCACATAAAGCTTTGTATGGCACCAGCAAGTATAATCTACGGCCCATCATTCACACGTTCTCACTCGCACGCTCGGGGAGCCTTGTTCGGTGCGGAAGAAGACCACCCCCGTTCCCGGATTTACGCCCCTCTTGAACGGGGCCGCGGACAGGCAGGGACGCCAGGCGCCGCCTAGCTGTTTCAATCTGGACCAGCGCAGTCGCTGCTCTGTCCGAATCTATTCTAGCCAATGCAGCTCCCAACCCCTAGAGCAGCCCGCCAGCGGAGACAGGGAAGAAACGGTCCACTCTAAGGTTCCTAGTGTTATTGTGAGACGTTCCACATTTCGACCACAGGTAATAGAATAAGGTTTTCACCTACCTGGGGTATTCTCCGGTGACGAGGTTCACTAAGCAATCGCTGCGGTGGCGGAGGTGGGAAGCGGCGGTCTCGCTTGGCTTACTGGTCTTCTCGTGAACCTCACGGGCTTTATAATTTCACTTCTTTGCGACGGACGCACTAGCTTGTTCGCGGTCACTACCCAACTGCCCACTCTCCGTCGGCGTTCCGTCCGGTCACACTTCTTTTCCCAAATCGCCCCCGCCTAATTGTCCCCTCTACTAATTATTCCGTTCGACATGCCGGATTTCGTATTTTCCTCCACGGAAAATGCTGAAAAATATTCCAACCTTCGCAAATCTTTCGTATATTACTCCACGGAAAATGTTGGAAAATATTCCAACCTTTATTGTTCATGCTCGTTGTTCTGTCACTTTTAAATTCAAATGTCGCGCGCTACACTGACATAGAGTAAGTGTTACTAATGGTTTCCGCCAGAAGACCAGAGAGGGGGAAGAAGAATGAGAGAAGGGAGAGAAGCTTGCATCCCTCTGCCACTTGTTTTTGAGTCCTTGAAGAGGCAAGAGGTCTCGAGAAAGCGAATTGCTTTCAACCCCTTGAAGAGACACGAGGTCTCTAAATATCCATTTTGTTTGTAAGTCCTTTGGGAGACACGAGGTCCCTAGAGGTGTTGTGTGTGAATACAGAAAAACGAAGCTTATGTTCCTGCATTATTGGAGAATAAAGGTAGGTAACTTTGCTTATTGTCAGTGCCCTATTTGTTCTGTTTTTTTTTGTTATTCATTATAAAATAAATACACGTGGTATTTACATTTGGCCCATCGATCGGATTTTTATAGTTGTTTTGTTTTGTTATTAGTTGATACAGTCCATTTTTTGAAGTAATTTTACTTGTTTCCTTTAGTCTAGTAAATTTGTAATTGTTTATTGCCGTGTTGAGTCATTTAATTTCAAGGTGACGTTATTGCTTGTATATAACTAGGTACATACTCGAATTGCATATTGTTGAAATCACGTTTGCATATTGTTTAAATCGCGTTTAGGAATTTTTTTGCGTTGAACAATGGAGTTGATTCAGCTAAAAAATAAGCGCGAAAGCGTTTATAGACGAGTAGAAGCCATATTGCACGTGGCTCAACAGGTCAAAATAGACGCAGTAGTGGATTTAGATAGGTTGAATAGATTTGAGGTTCGTTTTGAGGCGTTGAATGAGTTGGTCAATCTATTTGATTCATTGCATTTGGACATCGTGTCGGTAGTTGATCGATCAGAGTTGGAGAGCGAGCATGAAATGCAGAACAAATTCGATGAACTGCAATACTCTATAAAAACTATCTATCGAGAACTGAGAGGTTATGCAAATAAAGCCGCTGAGAATCAAGCTCGATCCGTTTTTCACGGTAGTTCGAAATCGAGTCGAGCATCGAGTAAGTCGCGGTGTTCTGTCAAATCATCGAACGCTCGATCTCTCAGTGAAAAGGAAGTAACGAACGCAAACGCGATTATGTCAACTTCAAATTTAAACAGACATTTGAGGTTACCGAAAATCGAAATGCCAAAATTCGATGGAAATTGGAAAAACTGGCCAACCTTTTATGATCTGTTTAAAACAATGATTCATGAGAACGAATCATTGTCAGATATTGAAAAGTTCCAATATTTGAGTGCTTCGTTAGTGAAGGATGCAGCTGGCCTAATCAAGAATTTACCGCTAACGGGAAGCAATTATGGGATTGCATTCAAGTCTCTGGTCTCAAGGTATCACAATACCCGGGTTTTGTTGACCAATTATTGGCAGGGTATTGTACAGGCCCCCAAAGCAAATAGTGAATCTGCTTCTTCCCTACGAACGTTGTTGTCTGTATTCAGTGAAAATTTGGAAGCGTTGAAGCAGTTTGAACATGACATGTGGGATTTCACTAAATTCAACATGTTGCTGCAAAAGGTGGATATGAGTCTTAAGCAAAAATTTGAGCTTGAGTTTTGCGAATCGGACATTCCCAGTTTTAGTAGTTTATGTAGATTCTTGGAAAAGCAGTGTAAAGCAATGGAGACAACTGCCTTAACTTCCAATTATGTGACTAATAGAAGGCAGCATGTTTCAGCAACCACTGCTAGGCCCGCTTCGTCCTTTGTTACCAGCACAAAGCTTGTATGTGCTTATTGTAAGGAGGAGCACCCCATGCTCAAGTGTGATGGATTTCTATCTTTATCCTCTCATAAACGGTATACGTTCGCAAAAAAGAATAATCTTTGTTTTAACTGTTTATCAAACTCGCATGCCAGCAGGGAGTGCAAGTCATCAAGTTGTCGTGTATGTAATAAACACCATCATACATTATTGCACTTCCCAAAAGCACCGGCATCGGGAGATGAGAGTGACTCAAACAAGCCACCTGTGGAAGAGCCACAAGGTGCAGAGCAATTGCGTGTGTTGGCAAGTGTGGTAAAAAGGGAACAGTCCGTGTTACTGGCAACTATAATGCTATTAGTACGAGATAAAAATGGAAAGGTTAGGAGATGTCGAGCTCTCCTGGATTGTGCGAGTGAGGCTAATTTCATTTCGCAGCAGTGTGTTGAAAAATTGGGGCTCAACACCTCATCTCGTTCAGTGATGGTTCAAGGCTTGAACCAAATGAGCTCGCTTGCTAGCCAAGGCACTCTCAAATGTCGAGTAGAGTCCATTTATGAGCCAACAAAGTTAGAGTTGGACATGATTGTGATTCCGAACATTTGTTCCAAGATCCCTTCTGCTAAAATTGAGCAGTGCCACTGGCAACATATTCAGAACTTAGAGTTGGCAGATTCAGAGTTTGGTATACCAGGGGACATTGAAATTTTGTTGGGTACTGACGTTTATGCTCATGTGGTTAGACCTGGAATAAAGAGAGGGCCTCGAGGTGCACCAGTGGCCATCAATACTGTTTTTGGTTGGGTGCTTATGGGCAGTGTAGAACAGTCAAAGTCTCATTCTGTTGTGAATAGTTTATGCACGTTGGTCGACTTGGATCATACCTTGAAACAGTTTTGGAGCTTGGAACAGGTACCACAAGGTTTAGTTATGTCTCCGGAAGATAAAAAATGTGAGGAAATCTTCAAGAAGACTCAGCACCGAAATAGTGCTGGGAGATATATTTTAAATATGCCCTTTCGTGAGGGTACTCCGTGTTTGGGAGAATCTTTCAGTGTTGCATTGAGGCGGTTTTACTCCCTGGAAGCACGTCTTAGTAGGGATCCAGCGTTGCACAAGTCCTATTCGGAGTTTATCAGGGATTATTATGAGTCTGGCCATATGTCTCTGGTATCAGATGTAGCTGTGGAACCATCTGATGCATACTATATTCCCCATCATTGTGTGTTGCGTCCTCACAGCCTTTCGACCAAACTGCGGGTGGTATTTGATGCTAGTTCCAAAAGTACGAATGGTGTATCTCTGAACGATACGTTGTTAGTGGGAGCGAAGTTGCAGACAGATATTGCCACTGTGTTGTTGAAATTTCGCTCAAACAAAATTGCATTTACTGCTGACATTCGGCAAATGTATCGACAAATTTTGGTTGTAGATAATCATAGGGATTATCAAAGAATTCTCTGGAGGTTCTCAAAGGGGGAACCTGTACAGAAATATCGCCTTAATACTGTCACATATGGGGTCTCCTCAAGCCCACACATGGCAATCCGAACAATGATGCAGCTTTGTGATGATGAGGAATCATCTTTTCCATTGGCAGCAAAGCTAGTTCGGTCCGATCTCTATGTGGATGATGTAGTCAGTGGAGTCGACTCATTGTCAGAGGCTTTTGAGTTGCAACGGCAATTGATTGGGTTGTTTGCTAAGGGGGGTTTTGAATTGAAGAAGTGGGCCAGCAATAATTCGAAACTGTTGTCCACAGTATCAGCTGATAGTCAGCAACCTCGATCGTTAGATTTAAATGATCCATCAGTGTTGAAAATTTTAGGATTGCAGTGGTGTCCCATAGGTGATACATTCTCTTTTAATGTTGAACCTATTGATCGTCCGTGCACAAAACGAAATCTTCTTTCGGAATTGGCAAGAATTTATGACCCCATGGGTTTTTTGTCTCCTGTTACCCTGTTGGCAAAATATCTTATGCAGTGCTTGTGGGAGCAAAAGTGGGATGGGATGATAAGCCCTCAAAGGATATTGTTGGTCAGTGGTCTCAGTATAAATCACAACTCAGTGCGCTAGCAGGTTTATCAATTCCCAGAGGCGTAAAACACGATAATATCATCAGTACAGAACTCCATGGGTTCTGTGATGCATCGGAGCGAGGGTATGCTGCAGTTGTTTGCTTAAGACAAGTATCAGAGGAGGGTCAAGTTTGGATCAATTTTCTGTGTGCCAAGTCCAAGGTATCACCTTTAAAAAGAATATCGATTCCACGTCTCGAATTGTGTGGGTGTTTATTGTTGGCAAAGCTTCTGGAATTTGTGTGTCGGGTGTATGAAGGTCGTTTTGAGTTTAACTCTATGTATGCTTGGTCAGACTCTATGGTGGCACTTGCCTGGATAAAATCATCTTCCAATAGGTGGAAGACCTTTATTGGGAATCGAGTAGCAAGCATACAAGAGAAGATTCCTCCAGAGTCATGGCATCACGTAAGTGGACAAGAAAACCCAGCTGATTGTGCATCGAGAGGCATGTTACCTTCTGGGTTTTGTGAGCATCCACTATGGTGGGCGGGACCCGCCTGGCTAAAATTGGCAAGAGAAAATTGGCCCAAGTCGTTGCGTTTTGAGCCGCCAGAAGAGTGCCTGGCGGAGCAACGAACTCTCCCCGTACTAGTTACTTTGGCAAATGAGGAGTGGCTCAGTAAACTTTTGAATCGCTTTTCGCATCTACGGAAAATTCAGGGTGTTGTTGTATATTGTCAGCGGTTTGTGCGAAATTGTAGGGTGTCTCCATCTGACCGAACTACTGCATCTCTGACAGCCACCGAATTACAGGAGGCGCTTCATATGCTTATCAAATGTGCTCAAGGTGAAGTATTTCAAAGGGAAATAGCATCCTTGGTTAAAGGCGAGAGGTGTGCGAGGGCAATAAATAAGTTAGCCCCCTTTCTGGATACAGAGGGTATCCTCAGGGTGGGCGGTCGCCTTCGTCAAGCTGATGTTCCAGTTGAAGTGAAACACCCTATATTGTTGCCCCGCTCACATCGTCTCACCGAGTTAATCATTGCATACACACACCATGTCAATCTTCATCCTGGTCCTCGCACATTGCTTCATTTGCTTTCGCAACAGTTTTGGATTTTGTCCCCTCGGAGAGCTATTCATCATGTTTTGTCAAGGTGCTATCGTTGCTTTCGAGTGAATCCTACTCCCATGGCACCGATGATGTCTGATTTGCCAGTTGCCAGGGTTTCTCAGTTGAAGCCGTTTTCACACAGCGGAGTTGATTTTGCAGGTCCAGTTTTTGTGACACAGGGCAGATATCGAGGTGTCCGAAAGGTGAAAGCATATATTTGTTTGTTTGTGTGCATGGCAACGAAGGCCCTCCATTTGGAAGTAGTGTCTGATCTTTCAGCTGAAGCCTTCTTGGCAGCTCTTCGGAGGTTTGTGGCTCGCAGAGGAAGATGTGACAATTTGTATAGCGATAGAGGTACCAACTTCGTCGGCTCAAATAAGCAGCTCTTAAACTATGCAAAGGGGGCAGCAGATGCTTGTACCATTAAGTGGCATTTCAACCCCCCATCAGCTCCGCATTTTGGAGGTCTGTGGGAGGCAGGAGTGCGCTCAGTCAAGACTCATTTGCGAAGGGTGATCGGTTTGCAGATTCTGACCTTTGAGGAAATGTCCACGTTGCTTGCTCAAGTGGAATCAGTTTTGAATTCTCGACCATTGTGTAGTGCGAGTACTGATCCAAATGATCTGTTAGCCCTATCCCCAGGACATTTTCTTACAATGGAACCGTTAGGTGCTCCTCCTGATGCTGATTTGACTTTGTTAAGTATGAATCGCTTGTCACGCTGGCAGCTGGTGCAAAGGATCCACCAGGACTTTTGGCGCCGCTGGAAGAACGAATACCTGCATACACTGCAGCAGCGTGGTAAGTGGGATACTGTGCAAACGTCCCCCCCGATCGGAGCTTTAGTTGTGATTAAAGATGAGACTTCGTCACCTCTTGTTTGGAAGCTCGGACGCATTATGCAACTATACCCAGGCCGTGATGGTATAGCTCGGGTAGCTCAAGTTCGCACTAGTAGTGGCACTTTTGATAGGCCTCTGACGAAGTTATGTCTGTTGCCATCGCAGTAATACGTCTGCCTTGAAATTTTTTTGTACAGTTAATTATAAATCCAATAGCTTCAGTTTTTTGTTTTTTGTGCTTATTGTAAATTTTTGTTTTGTTTGTTTATTTGAGAAACAATATAATTGTGAAAATAAATCCTTATTTTGGTGGGCGGAATGTTCATGCTCGTTGTTCTGTCACTTTTAAATTCAAATGTCGCGCGCTACACTGACATAGAGTAAGTGTTACTAATGGTTTCCGCCAGAAGACCAGAGAGGGGGAAGAAGAATGAGAGAAGGGAGAGAAGCTTGCATCCCTCTGCCACTTGTTTTTGAGTCCTTGAAGAGGCAAGAGGTCTCGAGAAAGCGAATTGCTTTCAACCCCTTGAAGAGACACGAGGTCTCTAAATATCCATTTTGTTTGTAAGTCCTTTGGGAGACACGAGGTCCCTAGAGGTGTTGTGTGTGAATACAGAAAAACGAAGCTTATGTTCCTGCATTATTGGAGAATAAAGGTAGGTAACTTTGCTTATTGTCAGTGCCTTATTTGTTCTGTTTTTTTTTGTTATTCATTATAAAATAAATACACGTGGTATTTACACTTTATGGTGTAACATAATGCAGTGGTTATGATGGTAAATTAGGCCGGATAATCTATCCAGGATTAGTCACTTCGTGACAATTTCTAGCCATAAACCCCGATAAATGTTCAGCAGTCCTATTTTCCAAGAGAAGACTAACACCTCACGAACACGTATCATTAGACAACAGTCTAATTCCCTGGCAAGATTCCGCCAAATACCTCGGGGTTTTCCTCGACAAACACTTAACATGACGCCCCCATGTCCAACACGCCCGACGAAAAGCTTCGATGTTCATCTCCAAGCTGTTCCCACTTCTAAATAGAAATTCCAAATTGTCCACGAACAATAAATTGCCTATGTACAGGGTGGCCAATTAAGCGAGGTAAGCGGCTGTATCTCGGAAACCGTTCACCATAGAGCTTTTGGAAAACAATATCTTTAGTAAATGTGGCCAAGAAAAATCGTTGGAAATTATTTTCAAGTTCGTCAGATGCCTGCTAGGGGGCGCAACACCAAGAGGAAATGGAAAAAACAGGATATCTCAGTAATATGTCCAGATAGACTGTATTGAAAATACCTGCAGATAAATGTCGTGTGTATCACAAACAATTTCTATTGGGACTATTTTTCTCTAACTCTTACGATAAAGTGGTGGGGGTAAGGCAAACATTGATTAGGAAAAAATGCAATATCTCTGGATCGCCTCATGGGAAAATATTGAAGTAAGTGTCATTTAAAAGAGTATTTCTTTCTCCATCAACTGCATTGCAAGTCATGTCTTTGTTATTGTTACTGTAATCACTAGATGGCGCTTTTTTAAAATTTAACACATTTTATGATTTTTCTCAAGAAACCTAAATACATTGATATAAATATTACTACATAGCTAGAAAGAGGACTAAAGGTCAAAGCAAGTGGTGAAAATCCCAAGTCTCTATCTTTTGTTTAACCGGAGATATTAATGAAAAACTGATACTGAAACCTAAAACAAAATATTTCATTCTCTCTGTATGTAATTCTAAACTATAAGCACTCTAGTGTCTACTTAAATGCTCAAAGGTCTGCCGTCACGTTCTACACACTGCTCGAGCGTATTTTGGGTAGAAAAAACGGCAGCTTCCACTTCCGCTGTTGACAGACTACGAATTGCATTTCGGACTCTATTCTTCATATATTCCTTGCTCGTAGGCTTTGTTTGGAAGACAATGTCCTTTATTCGTCCCCACAAATAAAAGTCTAAGCATGTTAAGTCAGGTGACCTCGCTGGCCAGGGAAATATGCTTCCTCTTCCTATCCATCGGCCTGGATACGTCTCATCGACATGTTCTCTCACATTGATGGAAAAATGTGCTGGACAACCTTCGAGCTGCAGAAACACATTTTGCCTGGTTTCAAGGGACACATCTTTCAATAAAACTGGCAAATCATTTCTTAGAAACTCCAAGAAGAGGTTACCAGTAAGAGACTCGTCAAAGAAATAGGGTCCAATAATTGTACCTCCTATTACGCCACACCATACATTAAGACTCCAACGTCCTTGATGTTGAACTTCTCGCATCCAGTGGGGGTTCTCAGTAGACCAATAATGCATATTATGCAAATTCACATTACCGTCGCTATGAAAAGTAGCCTCGTCCGTCCAAAGAACTTGCGTTAAAAAATTTGGATTTTCATTGATCATGTCTAAAAGCCAATGGCAATGATCCAGCCTCCGATCATAATCCTGCTCATTCAAAACAATATGATAAGTGTGTAGTCTAAAAATCAAAATAAGTATCATTATATATTCAAAAGGACATTGTAATAAAAATATGTTTATCTGCTGACATAATAGACACATTATGTTATCGGATCTAAGTAACATAAAGCTGTTCATTACACCACAAAGGGCGTTCACTTAAGCTAGACAGTTACGTCATCAACAATTCATAAAGCTTAACTGTTACTACGTTGAAAGTTGAACAGTTGCGGTAATTTGAATGTTGTCAATAGACTTTGAGTAAACTAGTACTCATATACCAAAAATCAACTAAATTTGAGAAAACGCACTTGTTATTTATATGCGAAGATTTTGGTGGTTGATGATGTAACTGTCTAGCTTGGGTGAACAGCCCATAGTGCGATAATGAGATTCACTATAGCACTACTGCTACCACAACGAGAAACCAAACACGAATCTTTGGCTAACTAATTCAATAATAAAAACAAACAAACGCTACATTCACACCAATGAAATTAAGTAAACAAATGTCAGTTTCATCGTATTGCAAATAAAATCCAAATCTTTTAAGGGTCTTAAGTTTTAATGAATGCCAGCAGATAAACTTTTGTATCTTACTCAGATCATAAACGATCATTATGGTAACATGTCGTGTTACCATATCATAATTTTTACGACTGTCGTCTGATCATTTTCACAACCGCCATTATGATCCCTGTGAGATAAATAACAATAACTATTTTGAATTTCACGATATAATAAGCTTACCTATACTCTTTTAAAATAGTTTGGATGGTGGTCCGTGATATTCCTAAGTCAAGATGCAATGTTCTTGTGCTAACATGAGGATTAAATTCTATATATGCCAAAACATTGATAATATTTTCTTCAGTTCTAGCAAAACGGCGTCTCCGCAGCTTAAGCTTCCAGTTTCACGTAAGTTTTGCACTAAGCGAGGAAAAACTCTTCTGTTGTAATGGTGGCGATTCGGATACCTCATTGCATACACTCTTTCAGCAACTGCCGCATTTTGAAAGCACTCAAAGTAAACACCAATCATATCAACGGCTTCATCATTTGTAAACAACATTTTTATATTTAAATTATACACGAAAGAACTCAGAGTAACTAATTTGACGTTTCTTTAAAGTTTTGTCTTTTTTCCAAAGCCAACCTATTTCAGTTTTAGAGTATAATTATTGGACCGAACGAATAAGTTATAATTGCGTTAGGAATGCGTAAATAAGTCCTATTTTTAACAAAAAACTATAAAACAATATTTGCAAATTAAAAAATTTCTGTTTTCAATCTTTAAATTAGTCAATGCTGAAAGTGTTTTGTTTAAATTCCAGTTTTCTCAGTTTTTCATTAATATCTCCGGCTAAACAAAAGATAGAGACTTGGGATTTTCACCACTTGCTTTGGCCTTTAGTCCTATTTCTATCTATGTAGTAATATTTATATCATTGTATTTAGGTTTTTTGAGAAAAATCATAAAATGTGTTAAATTTTTAAAAAGCGCCATCTAGTGATTACAGTAACAATAACAAAGACATAGCTTGCAATGCATTTGATATAGCAAGAAATACTCTTTTAAATGACACTAAGTCCAATATTTTCCAATGAGGCGATCCCGAGATATTGCATTTTTTCCTAATTAATGTCTGTCTTACCCCCACCACTTTATCTGAAGAGTTAGAGAAAAATAGTTAAAACATAAATTGTTGGTGATACACACGAAATTTATTTCCAGGTATTTTCAATACAGTCTATTTGGACATATTACTGAGATATCCTATTTTTTCCATTTCCTCTTGGTGTTACGCCCCCTAGCGGGCATTTGACGAACTTGAAAATAATTTCCAACGATTTTTCTTGGCCACATTTACTAAAGATATTTTTTCCACAAAGCTCTATGGTAAACGGTTTCCGAGATATAGCCGCTTACCTCGCTTAATTGGCCACCCGGTACAAAGTCATCATCCGGCCAGCCTTGACCTATGCATTCCCTGCATGGGCAACCGCGGCCGCAACACACATCAAGATCCTTCAAATTATCCAGAATAAAATTTTGAGAATGGTTACCGGAGCGCCATGGTTTATCAGAAACAGTCAGATTCGCTCTGATCTGGTAATGCCTTCGATACTTGAGTTTATAACTCAACTATCCACAACTCAGTTCGCAAAAGCCGCTTCTCACCCAAATGCTCTTCTCCGTAGTGCCACCGACTGCGACGAGCAACTTCCACATAAGCATAAGCGTCCAAAGCTTATACTAACCCGCTAACGCCCCCGCGGCAAAAACAGAATGGAAACATTCAAATCCAAACGTTATTGTGTGAAGTCTTTCCGACGGAGGTATAGACTAAGGTCCGGTACTCCAGGGAGAGCAATTTAGTGAGTACGAGTCTCACACCCTACGGTGTTGTGAATGAGGTCTGCACAATGCATTCTCCTCTCCTGTATCCAAAAACATAACAAAAAAACAAAAAAATCTCACTAAATGATAATTTTGGTGGTTTGTGTACTTTTATTATTTTTACGGTTGAAAACACTTCAATATGCAGTGAACTGTTTTAAACATTTTAGATTGTTAATAAATTTTACTTGTCTGTCATGATTTTTCATAAAAAATTGCTAATTATACACGATATGAATATATGCTTCGTCTATTTTTCCGCCTCCTAACTCAGTAGTTCTTTAAAACTAGTTTCCATGTTGGACAAAATAGCAAATTACCTTCTTATTACATTCGCAGCTTCCCTTCTTCGTTTCGCCTCCTTTTGTGCCAAATGCCTCCTTATATATTTCTGTATTATAATTGCAGATTCTCTCATCTTTAAATACTTTCTCCTCTGTAATAGCCTCTTCCATCTACATTGAATTATTGTGGCAATGTCATGTTTCTTCGCTTGGAAGGCATCTTCAGTTGAGAATAATGTTTTCGGGAATTTGATGAATATTTTCGTCCTGCAAATTAAAGTGGTTAAAGTATACCTATATCACAAAACGCAACTATACTCACTTGCCCATTTTGTAATCGCTCTCATCATAACCAAGTGCTTTAACCAAAATTTCTACACCATTTTCAGCTGGTCCATGATAATTTGGCCAAGTTGCTTTCGCCAAACATTTGTATCTCCCCAGAAAGAGTTCATACAGTCTTCTATAGGCAAATCCAGCTCTTCTGACACGCAAATTTTCCATTAAACCCAAATATCTAACTTGGTGTGCAACCAATTCTGTGTCAAAAATACCTAAAAAGAAAATGTAAATGAGGAATGAGACAAGGAACTTTATTACAGTTGATTTAATAGTATACAACTAGTGTGGTTCATTTCTTATAGGAGAGATTGACTGGTTTCATCCAACCCAAGCACACAAATTAAGGCATGTTAACCAGCACTCGAGTCCAAATAACCCAACCAAGTTGTAATTTAGTTATAATTAACCAAAATGTTGGCTTGATTGTCATAACCACTACAAATTCGAGAATTCAGCTCCCATATTTTTGAATATTAAAATTACTCCAAAGTTAGTACAAGTAACTAAATTGTAAAATTTGGTTCAATTGTAGGTACCTATATTATTTTTCCTCAGGACTCGTCCGCGGCCTTGCCGCCCCGATAGCACTGCAACCTTTGGTTGATTGTCCATACCCTTAGTCTTACTCCACCCATTCGAAAATCACTGTGCGTTGAACTAGTCTGCACAGCGATTGGTAGAGTGAAGTTTTATATTGCTCTGTCTCCGGTCTAGACCGACCATAGATCAGTTGTCTTTTGCGGTCCAGAGCTTTACACTCGCACAAGATGTACTGGGCTGATTTCTCCTCCTCGCAGCAGAGTCTGCATGCGAGGTCCCCTTCGAACCGCCTCATTTTATGCAGGTGTTTCTTGACGGCCATGTGTCCCGTCAAGAGACCTGTTGTGTTTCTGAGCTGTCATCTGCTAAGATTTAGCAGCTCCACAGCTCTCTTTGAACTGGGTCCGTCAATTATTGACTTCCCATGTCTGAGCCCTGGACAGTCCGCCCAGTACACCTTGTGTTGGTTTCTGACCTAGGACTTAATGGCTCCCCTGGCAGTGCTCTTTGTCACGCCCACAGCCGGTTCTGGTCCCATAAATGGTTCTGCTGACCCTCTCTTCGCGAGACTGTCAGCTTCTTCATTGCCTTTGACCCCGGAGTGACCCGGCACCCAGATGAGGGTCACCTCATTCTGCCCAGCCAGGTCGCTCGTCTCGTCTTGGCACTCACTCACCAGCCAGGAATTTACCCGTGGGCTACTTAGTGCCTTGAGGGCTGCCCGGCTGTCTGTGGCTATGAGGATCCGCTTGTTGGTGTAGCCCCTCCTCTTGTTCTCCCGCACATAGTGCAGGATGGCGTACATTTCGGCCTGAAACACCGTTGCATGGGCTCCGAGGGAAATACTATGACTTACCCTCGGTCCTTCCGAGTAAACACCTGCCCCCGTCCCACGCTCCCCGCCGGATCCGTCCGTGAACCAGACGAGCGCGTCCCGTGATATGCCCGGCGTCTCCTCCCGCCATGCCTCGCGGTCGGGGATTTCCACTGTAAAGTTGTTTTCACTGCAGATTCGCGGGCTCGCGAAGTCTGACCTCATTTCAAGCATGGGCTCCTTCACGATCTCCTGAATTTTGCAGTGGACCCTGAAGTCTGGGTTGATCTTCAGTCTACCATTGCAGGCTAGTCTGTATAGTCCTAGCCTGGCCTCCTCCATAATAACTAAGTGTAGGGGGGGGGGGGGCAGATCCAGCAACACCTCCATGGCAGCTGTTGGAGTTGAAGACATGGCCCCTGTGATGCCTAGGGAAGCCATCCTTCGGATCTTGCCTAGTTTTTGTTTGGCACTGGATTTTGTCACCTTAGGCCACCAGACCAGTGCCGCATATGTTAACGATTGTAAGTACCTATAAATATACTTAAATATAATTTTGAGTTTCAGTTTCACAATTGGTAATTTTTAGGTCGCGGTGTGCCCTAAATTGGACTGAAAAGTGACTACTAAGTCCAGATACCTAAAATACCTATTTTAAGGTAATTTATTATTTAATATTAACTTGTAATACGTCTCTGTGGTATAGTAAATTGGAGGTCTTCTTATGAAGTCCAGATTACTTATATACTACCAATCTAACCGCAATACAACACAGGAAATATTTTGGACACTAAGATAACCTAAAATGGCTTTCTGATTGGCCGTATAGTCATAATTACTGCAGAAGTGGTCTTCCAAATCAAATTGCCTACATCCAAGTTGAAAATACCAATAAAATCTGACTTCAAATAAAAATGTCCTCAAAGTTCAAAGTGTACAGCAGTGAAATCAATTTGTGAATGTTGAACGCGTTTCAGTTGATGAACTTACTTAATAAAAGTTTTATTCTTCAGTCACAGTCTCTGTGTAAATCCTAAAAACGTATGAAAACTTCATTGGCTACTACTATATGGAAGAAAAGCTGCTGATTTGAAATCAGCACGTTTACTTCTTCAATATAATACATCCTTTTTTATGCCAATGGAATGAAGCATTGGCAACACGATCAGCTGTTATATGTTTATGTTTATTTCAGGGGCGGCTCCTCAATAAGTGCGTCCGTGCGCGCGTACTGCCGCTTGCCGGGGAAAAATAATATTTTTGCTATGCTATATTTTAATCAATTTTTATTTTTTTTACCTCCTGCATTCTACACAAACAAAATTAGTATATCGAGGATCGCAGGGTCGACAGCCATTAATACAGAATCAGAAGAAGTATAGTGTGTAAATGGTTGCCGACGTTATATACATCCATATACATTGAGTCCTGCGTCAGTGTGTATTCTTCGGCGCTCTACCTAAATGGAAAACTTCAATACGAAATGATCAACTATCTTCGTCAAAAACGACCGAATAAGCAATCCCGTTGTGCGATTTAAAATTCCACACTTGCAGCATAGCATAATAAGATCCAGCACTGAATCTTGTAGGGCGGCCCTTTGATGTTGTGAGAACAGAATATTTGACCTTGCCCACATCGCTCCAGCTTAACGACCAGGGTGGGACTCGGCATACAGTTATGCTGTTCTAGAATCACAGGCGTAATTGCTCATTTTATCGCCAGGACCGTATTATCTTTCTTAAAGCAATGTTATTATTGATTTGTATACAGCAAAATATTAAGCAATTGAAACAACGATAATTAAATATAGTTTAAAATATAGTGTTAGTAGAAGGAATATAACTATAATAGATTAGATCCTTGTGAATAGCATATCACATTTAGACATTTAAAGTATATTAAATTATTTAGTCAAAATTTATAATAAGTTTGCGTCTATCAAGTACGGCTGGCGTATTTTCATAAAATTCATTTAATCTTAAAATTCAAGTTAAAAAAGTATATATATATATATATATATATATATATATATATATATATATATATATATATATATATATATATATATATATATAGTAAAATTGAAAAGTTATGTGCAGTATAAAACGACAAACATCACATATTGTCATGTTTTTATGTCAAACAAAAAATTTGAAATTATATAATGCTAACCTACATAGGCTTAGCCGTTTATAAATATATAAATTAATAGACAAGTAAATGAACATATAAATAAATATAATAAAATTGAAAAGATACGTGAAGTATAAGATGACAAAGATCACATATTGTCATGTCTTTATATCAAACAACACATTTAAAATTATATAGTTAGTAATTATCAAAGGAAATGACTTTTTAACTACTATAACGTATAACTAACTAGAGGAAAACTTGGTAAGTAGTTAATAATTATTAAGTTTAGTAAGTAGGTTTTTTATAATACATTTTCTGGGAAAAAATAGGTCTACATAATACATAAATTGCAGACCTCATTAGTCAGCATTCCTTGTACTGTACGCTGCAATTCCAACTTGTTTATTATTTAGATAAATATGTAATATTGTTTCAATGCCAATGTTTATGATATCTATGTGACCTACTTCTACATGAAATATTACATTAATTGTTGTAGCGACTTTTCCTATAACTAATGTTTTAATTATAAATTGAATGATATTAAAAAATATATTTTCACGCCTAAGAATACCCTCCTGCATAGCTTCCTGTTCCATGAACAAAGAAAAGGCCCTAAATATAACTAAAACGCGTTGGTAGAAATGCCTTGCTGGACCTATTAGCGACTCTCCTATTATTTTTAGTTTATTTCCCACATAGGTAAAATTCACATAAATTTTACTTGAAAATGACCTGTGGTGATTTGGTCGCCGATCTATTGTTAGGGCGATTTTACGCCTGACTTTAAATGTTGCTCAGGAAATTAGCTCTCCTCGGTTATAAAACGGCATTATAGCAGGTCAATTTTAAGTACCTAGTTGATTGTACTATCATAAACTAAAGAGAGAAGGTGATAATGATTATGAGAACTTAGGCTTTTCATAATATAAAGAAAGCTGCTAATAATTTTGTCATAATTCTTTTTTTTTTCATAATAAATAATAATAACTTTGTTATAAATAAATTTTAACCATGGTTAATAATAAATTATAAGCTAAGTAATGAACTTATTATCTTATACGCTTACCTGGCATTTTATTATCATTTGGTTTGATACATCTTATATAAGATGGTTCTTTGTCCATTAGGATATTCATTAGATTGTTCAATGAGTTTTTAAATTGTGTAATAGCAGTTTCTGGTCGTTTATGGCTTTTCTGTTCTTCTTTTAGAAATACTGATTTAATAATGTCATTTTTGGAATTTGTCATTGCTTCTCTAAGGTCTCGGTATAGGAGATCATTATTTTTTTCTAAAAAACCTTTTATATTATACGTTACTGAACCAGCATAATGAATAAGACGGAATTCCTGAAAGAAAAAATAAACAATAAAGAAAAGGTTTGGACGCAGCAAGTGCGTTATGGAAGTGAATTTTCATAATAATGTTTTTAATAGCAAATATGTCTTTTTAATGCAAGCAGGTATCAATCTGGTTACTGGGATAACATATATAGTGAAAAAAATGTACCATACTTTATCAAAATAACTTATTGTTTGAAAAAATTTAAAAAAAAATCCAAAAATAAACTTTAAATGTTTCCGAAAAAACTGGTTTCCTAGCCAACAAACCTTATTTCAATATCAAATTGCGTTATTGAAATTTGGAGCATTTAATGACAATTCACTACCAAAACGCACTTACTGCGTCTTGATTTTTTTCTTACAAACATGCATCATATTTCGATAAAAAATGCAAAAAAAATCAAAAAATGCAGTAATATAAGGGTGTTCGGAAAAAAAATTGTAGATATGACCAACGACTTTTGAACCACCCTGTGATTGCCAGAATAATTTTATAAGATGCAGCTCAAGACACCCTATAATTAACGTATACAATTTTTTCTCGTATCTTGTATAATAACAGCTATATTGAGCTTTACCGTAGAAATGCGTCAGACTTATATGTAAACAGACGAAAACTGAAACTAAACCCGGATATGGATTCTAGGGGGCCTAGTTTGCACTCATTTGAAGAAACCTTTTCAAAATTCAAGTTGGGCTCTCCTCAATAGTGATTTTTTTTAAAGAAAATTCACTAATTACTAATACTGTTTATTACCGTAACGCAATTGCTGCATCAATATGTTATTTTTAAGTTTTCAGTTCTGTTTGATAAATTCCACCATCCTCTCTACCATAACGCACTTGCTGCGTCAGTATTTCTTCCATAATATGTATTCATTATTATTATGATATTGTTCATTGCCGTAACTCACTTGCTGCATCAATATATATATATATATATATATATATATATATATATATATATATATATATATATATATATATATATATATATATATATATATATATATATCGTATGAAATATCATTTAACATTTTGTTGATAAACTGTTCGTACCGAATAGCCAGTTTGCTCAGCTTAACTGGATTATCTTTGAAAGAAGAAGAAGTTTTGTTTAAATGTTTAGACTTGGATTTGTTCTGGGATTAGTTGTTTATTATTGTTTGGTTTGTTGAATGTAGTTGATGTATATGTCTATGGATTTGAGTAGATCAAATAACCGTTATCAGTGAGAGTGAGCATGTGCACATAACTACCTCACCAGAACAGAGCATGCAGCTCACGACTTCACCTCCTCTCTTCCGCAGGCCGTTGAACAGTCAACACTTCGTCACATCGTGGTAATAACCAGGTCATAAGTTACCTATCCTATAAGTGTTATGTTAGTACGTTGTTAATACATTATTATTCGTGGAACCTACGAGTTAATTATTATCCTCACCTACCTCAAACATGTCAGTAGTATTGTTCCCCGATTCCATTTTTTTGTGGTATGTTTTATTAGTTGTAATTGGTTGATATTTGGTTTTTTAGTATTTTCTGTTGTGAATGTGTGTAGTTATGTTTGATTTGTAGCTAGGTATGTGGATTTTGTCTAATGCTGTTATATGTTCCTTGAATCTTGTTTCTATCGTTTTTTTTTTGTGTCATTCCTGTATATTTTTTATTGCATGTGTTATATTCTATTTGATATATTCCGCTTAATTTATGTGGGTTGTGTATCTTGTGTTTGTTTCTGTTGTTTTGTTCGGTTTTGATGATATGTTTGTTTGTGATTTCTCTTACTAGTTCTTGTATTGTTTTCTTGTTGTATCCGTTTCTTTATGCTATTTGTATTATGATGTTGTATTCCTTTTCTCGTTCGTCATTATGGAGTGGCACATTTAGCATTTTGTTTATTAAGTACCTGTATGTGGATATTCTTTGTGTGTGTGTGGGTGTATTGAGTGTTTAGGTATAGTGATGTGTGTTTGTGTAGGTTTTCTGTATATTTTGTATTTAATCTGATTTTCTTTTCTGATTAGTGTTAATTCTAGTAAGTTTTATGGTGTTGTTTGATTCTTTTTCTATTGTGAATTTTATGTTGTTGTTGATTTGGTCTATTTTTTCGAGAATATTGTCTATGTTGGTTTTTTGATTGTCGTATATTACTAATATATCATCGACGTGTCTTATCCAGTTGATGTTTGGGTCTGCTCTTTTATGATGGTGTTGATTTTATCTTCTAACAGTTGTATCTATATTTCTGCCATAATGCTTGATAGTGGATATCCGGTTGGTAGTTCGTCCTCTTGGATATAGTGTTCCCCAATGAATTCAAGGTAATTTTGTTTCAATATGATGTTTAATATTTCGTTGATTTGTTGCTATTTTGCATTTTCTTTTTGATTATATTTGTGGTTTCGTTAATCGGTATATTGGTGTACATATTTGTTATATTATTTCTCGGCGCTCCTACTGTAGTGATAGTGACGTTCGGAGACAAATAGAAATTTATCACAACAAAATAAGTAATCTGTGACAGTTTATTCTGCATACATATTGTTACGTTCCACGGGGTTCTGGATTTGTTGACTAACAAAACACAGCTTTTCAAACTACCAATTTATTATAACCAACTATTTTCCAACAACAAGATCAACTAAAATATTTCTCACACCACACTTTCTCAATACTGAACTAACTCAATCTATGTACCGTTCCTCTATTTATACTGTCCATAGAGATTCTAGACCTTCTACATTATTCTACACCTGTCACTTCTGGTTCCTTCTAGAAATATCATTCCAGAGTGTTCGCTCTTACCAACACATTTTATAACCGATATCTGACCATAGAAGTAACAAAGTCCATAAACTCATAGACAAATGTGACAATACACTACTACATTACCTACAGGTTCTAAGGAACTTCGCAGTTTTATTTTCCTCATGATTTTTGCAACATAGCAATTATAATAGGCAGACCCATACTTAGATAGTCGTTGGTTTTTATTAGGCATATTTATCATGTTGTGCGAGGGGAAACGGAAAAAAATGAAATTTCGATCTATTCCTAATTTGAAATGTTGCTCAATTTCTCAGCACAGATAATCCTTAAACCTGATAATCCGCAAACGAATAATCGAAGGAATACTGTAGCAGTTTTTGTAACCCTGAAATGTTACAACAAGCGGGTGAAAAAGTCAACCCCTACATTATTTTGCATCACAACTTCTTGATGTGTCTACATTTTCCTATTTGGAAAAAGAGATTCAATATGTAACTTGATAATAAACCTTTTTAACATTCTCAATATTGGTATGAAATGTTATTACGTTGGCTGTATAACAAATTTCAGAATTTACGTTTTAAACAGAAAGTACCTATAAATCTGTACCTATTTATTCCTTGGAAGATTTTTAATAAAGTTGTTGCAAGTTCTTGTTAAACACACAACCCCTCAAGTATTATTCAGATCTATGCTGAGAATTGTTTTGAAACTTGTGGTAAAACTAATAGAATCAGAATGACGTGGTTCTATTACTTACATCTCTTCCCATAATCTTTTGCAACTTGAAGTCGGCCTTCCTGTGACTTATGTAATGATCATGGTAGCTCAGTTCTTTATGGAGTTTTGCTAACAACGTCATGTCAGTTGGGTCACCTGGCCTGAGACATTCTTCATCCATGAAGGCAATCAATCCTGAAATGCATTAGAAATAATTAGTGCACATTCTGACCAAAGATGAAATTATAATGTGTTCACGTAGGAGAATACAATTTAATCCTTAACTGGTAAGGAGCTGGTCAAATCGCCGCTGAGACGAAATATCACTGCCTATACTTCTTACTTTGTCTGCCATAGGTCAGCGCAGTTCAGTACCTTCCTGATTTATCATGAACTATATTCCAGCGGCAGTTGCCATTCTGAGCATGTGAGTGTTAGATATTAATGTAGCACCTCGGTCATTTTAACCCGCACCATACCAGTTGCGTGCTAAAGTGCATATGAGTATATTTCCATTTGATCATAATTTTACTTGTAAATGTTTATTGGAATGATGTAGTTTGACCAAATTCGAAAAACAACAATGGCTAGTGGATCCTCATCAAGTCTGGCCAAAATCAAACTGAATGATCATCATTTTGATGAAGTAGTGACAGCGTGGCTTGAGGAATTAGACAGAGCTGATGTGCCCTTGGAAAGTGAAGCATCAGAAGGAGATTATGAAGAGAGTGAGCATAACAGCATGAGTAAAATGTCTGATATGGTAGAAGAAGAGTTACTCTTTTGGAAGAACCGGAGGATGATACTGATAAAGAAAGAGTTGCAACCGTAAGCAAAAAATCTTTCAATGGGAGGGGAAATAAATTCAAGTGGTCCAAAACTGCTCCCACTAGATGTATTCGAACAGCAGCTTCCAATCTTGTTAGTGAATTTTCTTAGAAAAAATTCACTAATGAGGAGATCTCGACTTTTGAATTTTGAAAAAATTTCTTCAAATGAGCGCGATCTAGGACCCCTCGAACCCATATCCGGGGTCAGTTTCAATTTTTATATGTTTATATATATATATATATATATATATATATATATATATATATATATATATATATATATATATATATATATATATATATATATATATATATATGTATCACACCGATAACTCAAAAAATAATGGGCCGATTTTGATAAAATTTGGCATGTACTTTTCTTTTGTAAATAGCTTGGATAAGTTCGTTAGTCAGGAAAATCGGACGAGGTTTTCCGGAAAAATTTGGAGTTTTCATTCGAAAAAAATTATTATCTCAAAAAGTAATTAGCCGATTTTAATAAAATTTGGCATGTACCTTTATTTTGTAAATAGCTTTGACAAGTTTGTTAGTCAGGAAAATCGGACGAGGTTTTCCGGAAAAATTTTGAGTTTTCATTCGAAAAAATTTTTTATCTCAAAGAATAATACGTTGATTTTGATAAAATTTGGCACGTACCTTCCTTTTGTAACAGGATTTGACAAGTTCGTTAATAAAAAAATCGGACGAGGTTTTCCGGGAAAATTTTGAGTTTTCATTTGAAAAAAATTTTTATCTTAAAAAATAAAAAATCTATGATAACCAAATTTGGTAGGTAAGTTTACGATATAAAAAGCAAACTATATACCAAAATTTAGATTTCTATGTTACAAGAAAAAAAAGTTATAAAATATTTTGTGCCAGATCATTTCTATGAAAATTCACTACCATAACGCACTTGCTGCGTCCAGGCTTTTAAAAAATTTGCAGGCTGTATTGATAAAGCACGTTTGTTACCAGAAGATGCTGATGAAAAATCCTTCTGGAACTGCATCTTCACAGAGGAAATGCTCAGTGAACTGCTTATACATACCAACACTAAAATCCAAGCGATGAGGCCAAATTATTCCTCAGAAAATCAATATATTGTGCAAGATCTGGACATAGTCGAACTAGAATATTTTATTGGACTATTTGTACTTCACTGGAGCAATCAGATGTGGTTACGAAGACCCTACTTCTTTATTTTCCACAGACGGAACTGGTCGTGGCATATGTCATACAACAATGCCAGTGAAGCGGTTCTTGTTCTTGTTGTCAGCAAAAGGCACGAAAGATCTGTTGCAGATCCAATGGCTGCAATTTCTTTTTCTTCACAGAACTCGTAAAAAGTTTCCAGCAGTGTTTCTCACCAGGTGAATTCTTGTCTATAGATGAGATGTTAGTTACATTCCATGGCAGATCTAAATATAAAATATACGTACCAAACAAGCCTGCCAAGTACGGCATAAAGGTAATGGTTCTAGCTGACGTAGCCACACATTATTTTTATAATGGTTATGTGTATTGTGGGAAAAACAGCGATGGCATTGCGTTACCAGAAGAACTCAAGAAAATTTTCAAGCCAACACAAGCTGTCTGTCCTACGACTTGTGTAACCAGTTAAGAGGAGCAACAGGAATATTACGGCAGACAACTGGTTTTCGTCAGTGCCGCTAGTGCAGGAGTTAAAAAGTAGAGGCCTGACTTATATTGGGACTACGAGAAAGTCTCAAAAAGAGATTCCATCAGAATTATCAGCAAACCGCCGAAAAACTGTTGGGACGACTGAGTATGGATTCGTAAAAGTATGACACTCGTTTCATACGTTCCAAAAAAATAAAAAAAATAAAGCCGTAATTTTGACATGCACCATTATGATGGTTTAGATCCAGAAACAAAAAAACCCTGAAATAATAGCTAGGTATAACCAGACAAAAGGAGCAGTAGACTCGCTAGATCGAAAATGTTCAAATTAGTCAGTTGGTAGACGTACCCGCAGGTGGCCAATGGCTTTGTTTGGAGCCATTCTGAATATCAGCGCAGTCAATGCGCATGTGCTGCGCTATTCAAGAAAACACAAACACGCTGACAGGCTAACCTACTTGACAAATATTTCTTTACAACTTGTTCGAGCGCAGCTGATGGGAAGACTTTACAACAGTAAACTACCCACTGAACTACGTTACACAATAGGACGTATTCTAAATAAAGAAGTACCAGCTAAGAGACGAGCTGAAGAAGATAGAAATGTTTTGGTGTTGGGAACAGAAAAACGAATCAGCTTTGTTCTCAATGTAGAAAGCCAATATGTGCCGGATGTACAATTAGAGTTTGCAACATTCAGCCCGAATTATAACGTTGATCTGTCGCACGTAGCAAGAACGCACCGCTATGTCAGGAGTGCGCTTCGCGCCACCCCGGATACAACTATCGAGCACGCAACTTTCGAAGAAGTTTCCCAAATAATCAAAAAATAAAAAAATAGGAAAGCTCTGGGATACGATGGAATCTCCAACGTAATCCTGAAAAACCTCCCCCGCAAAGCCGTGGTATTCCTAGTTACGATTATGAATGCCATGCTGCGATTTCAACATTTTCCTTCCATGTGGAAACTTGTCGATATTATCAACATCCCGAAACCTAGCAAAGATCCCCTGTTCCCTCAGAACTACAGGCCCATTAGCCTACTCCCAGTCATCGGCAAAATCGCCGTAAAACTGATTCAGAAAAGGCTAGCTTCATTCACCTCTGAAAATCATATCCTCCCGGATGAGCAATTTGGATTCAGACACCAGCACTCCACCACAGACAAAGTCCTTCGTGTGGTGGAAAACATCACCGAAGGATTTAATAAAAACAAGTCAACTGGTGCAATATTTCTTGACATTGCTCAAGCTTTCGATAGGGTTTGGCATGCGGGCCTCCTAAATAAACTTATATCATTTAATTATCCTCTCCCTCTGATTCTATTAATCAGGTCATACCTGCAACAGATGAAGTACCAAGTCAAACTGGGAGCCAGATCTACACAATACTCAGTTATGGCTGGGCTCCCGCAGGGTTATGCTATCTCCCCTCTGCTGTACAATATATTTGTCGCAGACATTCCGACAGCGCCCCTAAACGTGACAGACCCACTGTACGCAGACGCCACTACCATCATCAGCAGCTCTACACAGCCGAGGATAATAACCGAAGGACTTCAGACCACCGTAATCGAGCTGCAAGGCTGGTATAGGAAATCCCTTCTAGCCATAAACCCCGATAAATGTTCAGCAGTCCTATTTTCCAAGAGAAGACTAACACCTCACGAACACGTATCATTAGACAACCGTCTAATTCCCTGGCAAGATTCCGCACATCAAGACCCTTCAAATCAACCAGAATAAAATTCTGAGAATGGTTACCGGGGCGCCATGGTTTGTCTGAAACAGTCAGATTTACTCTGATCTGGAAATGCCTTCGATACTTGAGTTTATAACTTAACTATCCACAACTTAGTTCGCAAAAGCCGCTCCTCACCCAAATGCTCTTCTCCGTAGTGCCACCGCCTACGATGAGCAACTTCCACATAAGCATAAGCGTCCAAAGCTTATACTTACCCGCTAACACCCCCGCGGCAAGAACAGAATGGAAACATTTAAACCCAAAAAGTCATTGTGTGTAATCTTTCCGACGGAGGTATGGACTAAGGTCCGGTACTCCTAGGAAGGGAGTTTTTGTGAGTACAGTCTCACAGTACCTCGATATCCCACGGCACTACGATGTCGTGAATGAGGTCTGCATGAGCATTTCTCCCTCCTGTATCCAAAAAAAAAGAGCTTGCAACAATTGTGCAAAAGACAAAGAATGAAATCAAGTGCTGTGTTTTTTTACTGCTTATTTTTTTCTATTTTTATGCTCATTTTTTCATATTTTTAGGGTCCTACAAAGCATTTGACTAACTTTTCCATTCCAGAAGAGAGAATATATTATTTTTCGTGTTATTTCAATAGTGATCGTCTTTTTTGTGACGAATTTGAATAAAAATTCTCGCATATCTGAATACTTCATTTTTCATAAGTCATGTATTACATAGTTGAAAAAAATCAATGAGCAACTTATTTCAGATACACAAGAAAAATATTAAGAATCCGTTAGAAAAAGAAGACCCGGCATTTTGACCTGCACCTTACCAATTATGTACCAGGTTTTAACCATACCAGTTAACAGATAAGAAAGACTTACCTTTGTGCTTTTCTTCAATCAAATCACAAATAATTTTATTATCAAAATATTCAACATTTTGCCACTCAATTCCTTCTTTCATATATTCTTCTTGTTCCGACTTAAGCGTCAATTCTATGAATAGCTGTTGTAGTTTTTCGTTGCAGAAATTGATACAAAGTTGCTCGAAGCTAAAATAAATTATAGTTGTTATTTAGAATGAACACATGATTGCATTTACCTACCTATTTTTTTCGAAGATTTCAAAGCCGTAAATATCCAGTATGCCCATGACAACATTTCTTCTATCATCTTTTGGTTGAAGAGAATTGTTGAGTCTCCTGACCAACCATGTAAACAGCCTATCATACACGGCTTTTGCGAGAGCATCTCTTGCATATATAGATAACTCCCTGTTTAGAGGTGTTACCACTATATCTCTTATGGTTTCAATAGTGCGATGAGTTAGTGCCTTCTTCAGTTGTTCTTCGTCGCATGACAGTAACTGAAAAAAAATCAGATGTGTTGTTTATTTTGCAACTAATTTCAAAAGCTATTGTATATGTAACCGTTCAATTATTGTATGTTTTTAAAACAACTGACACGCCTTGCTTGGTACCGGAATTTTACACCGCCAACTCTTAAAATCTCTCCACGGAAATTTGGCACAGACTCATTTTAAGTTTTTTTTTTGTTCAGAAATACAACTGCCGTTAAAAGCTTTTATGCGATTTCTCATGGTATATTTATTAGGACATAACAAAGAAAAAACAGAACATAAAAATATTGTCATTTGTGGAGTGAGTCTGCAGGAGGCTGGATTTGTTGGGCGAAATATAGACTTTAGGCGTGAGCCACAATAGACCTTATGGTCATGGTGGAGGGCCGATATGGCCCACTCACATACAAACCTAACCTAACCTAGTGGAGTGAGGTAGGAGTTAAGCTAAATTAAAGAAAATTAAAAAGTCTGGACGCAGCAAGTGCGTTATGGTAGTGAATTTTCTGCATTTTTTTTAATAACAAATATTTCTTTTTTTTTTAAGAAAGCGGGCAAGAAATTTGTTTACCAGTATAACCTATATAGTACAAACAATGTACCATATTTCATCAAAATGGCTTTATTGTTTGAAAATGTAAAACAATTCCCCGAAAGTTAACTTAAAATGTTCCCGAAAAAACTGGTTCCTGGCCAATGAACGTTAAGTTAATATCAAATTGAGCTATTGAAATTTGAAACTGTAATGAAAATTCGCTACCATAAACGCACTTGCTGCGTCCTGTAAAAATTGAAATCGGTTGCAGAAAAGAACAACCACTTGTGAAGTCACTGGAAAAGTCTACGGCTGTATTAAGCATGGAACTGTTTCACTAAGTTGGGGTAATAACAAACAACCAGATGTGCTATTCAAATTGAATTAAGTCTTAAAAGTTTTCATCTTATTCTAATTGAATTTGTCACACAAAAACTTGCTAAAAAAAATTCATCGGAAAATACACAATCCGATCAGATAACGGTAAAATGAAATAAGACTAAAAAAAAAAAGGTGAAGTAACTAACTGAGATTAGAACGCGTGTTATATGAGTCTATTATTAAGTCAACACTGCTGCCTTTACCTCTCAGCCATTCTCGACATGACAGATGTATCTACTAACAGGCATATACTCTAGTATATTATTTTTCTAACGTCTTGATTATTTACAGCATACAATTTTTGTTTAAAATTGATTTTTTTCTCATATTTTAACGAAATGAAGAAAAATTACGGCTGAGACACAGATCTAGGAGCTTGTTAGTCATTTCGAGCCGTATTTTTAACTCATAAAGAGCAAATACGCTAATGTACGACTACCAGATTTATCCATTTTAACGTTTCAACTTTTTTTAATTAGAGGCTTGTAATTTCTTTGTCTTTTCACCTAGAGATCTGAATTTTGATACAAAGGATACTCTTTCTGACAGAAACCAGCGAACCAAATGTGGTTACCATAGCTTTTTAATTTTCGGAGATATGAATTTTTTTCGAAAGAAACCCAAAATTTTTCTGGATAACCTTATCCAATTTTCCTGGCTAACGAACTTATCCAAGCCATTTATAAAGGGATGGTACTCACCAAATTTCATCAAAATCGGCCCATTCTTTTTTTAGTTATCGGTGATATATATATATATATATATATATATATATATATATATATATATATATATATATATATATATATATATATATATATATATATATATGAAACTGACCCCGGAGATGGGTTTTAGTGGTTCTAGTTTGCGCTCATTTGAAGAAAATCGAGATCTCCTCATTAGTGAATTTTTTAAAGAAAATTTACTACAAACTCGAAAACCGTGAGACTATTACTAAGACTGTGTTGTGTTTATATGACGGCTCACAAGCTACCCTATCAGCGGTTTCTGTACTATCCATGATTTACCGGACATCCCCTATAAAACAATAATTTACAATACATATATAATCGTTTTTCTAGGTTTACAAAAGCCATCATTTATCTCTATGTTTCTTAAGTCTCATTTCTCCTATTGTTTTGAGTATTCTTATAGTTACTCGGCGGGGTCTAACTCCGAACTGATCTTCACCCAGGCAATTCTCAATTTTGTTTCTTATTCTATTTTTTACTATGATTAGCAGCACCTTTGCCACATCACTCTGAGGAATTATTTTCCGGTGCTGCTTGAGTTTATACGCATTTACTGTTGGAACAGTATTACTTTCAGTCTTCATAAACTGATTGGGTAGTTCCCCAATTTATATTATTTCGTTATCAGTTGAAAAAGTTATTTTTATTTTTGTTTCATCAGCATTTAAAAAAATTATCTCTCTTATTTCGTCTATACCAGGAGGTTCTCTTGCCTAACGGTCTTTTAAAATGGGCGAGCTTACTAGGCGCCAGCAGCTGCATTGTTGTGTCAAAAAAATGTTGACAAACGTCATTTTTTGACAAAACAATGCAGCTGCTGGTGCCTGGTGAACTCGCCCAATTTTTCTCTTGAAATGGGCGTGCCCGCATATCTTCTGGGTTTACGCGGAAAATTACATGTAAACTTAAATTGCTCTTGGACCTATAATTTACCCTCATTGTTTCCGTTTCCAGCCCCACTGCTTTTACTTTTTAAAACGAAATTTTTTATTTAAAATATGCTAATCATATACAAAATAAGCACCAAGGATATTATAACTTAATTTTAATTAAATTAATATAAAACATTATTTACCTTGCACACAGTTTTCACCAGTTCTGGTTTTAAGATAGTGGCTTTTCCCTCTACCTCGGAGAAACCTATGTTACCTAAATGAAGAATAGCTGCTACAATAGAAAACATTTCCTCTTGTTCCTTATGTGTGAATTCCATTGTAGTTAAAGCACTGATTACTTCCTTAAAGTTAAGTTTGTCATCTATTCCATGAACATGACCTTCCTCCTACGACAGAAAAAAATGTCAATTTACAAAATTCAGTACCAAGCAAAAGAAGCGAATTGAATTAAAGTGGGTTTCCTCCTTTTTCTGAGTATTTTTCTTCTTCTGTTGGAAATACTATAAATAAAGAACAGGAACGGAGCATTAAAAGATATATAGGTTTCTGTTCTAATGTATTAATCAATTTATTTATGAGTCGTCAATTCAACAGTACCGATATGCAACGAAGTTTATAATTTGTTATTGCATATACTTTAGTACAATTTTGAAATTTATAATAAGTTAAATGAGAGAAGCAGTACCGTCCAATCCGATAACCCATCTTACCAATAATATTTCATTACTACTAAATCAAAAAACTAACTTCTTCATTCTGTTAAACTATATACCAAACACTATATTGATAACACTTATTATACAGGGTATACCACGTAATGCGTTGGTTAAACCTTATTATAGTTATTAATATATTTCAATGCTGAAAATTTGCATTCATATATGAGACATAACGCTCCTTCCATGTAAAATAATTTGGAGTCGATATCACTTCCGGTTTATCCGGAAGTATCGATCAACTTTGTTATTTTAAATGGAACAGCCTGTATCCTGTATATTTTTATATATTTGGATTGTACGTAAAACTCTGTATATACCAACGTCAACTATTCTTATCTACCTTCAACTGTTTCAAAGTTATTGTGATTTTTTAGAATGTTTCTTCATTTACATTGAAATGTTAAAGCCATTCGTTGTCATTTATTTTTCATAATTATGAAGAAAAATTTTGTTAGTAGCTAGTACAGATATTAGCTTTGTAAAATGTATAAAGATAATTGATCTCATTTATACAGTATGTTCAAAATTTAATGGCGAATCAGGAAAACTTCAAAGATCAAAAATTCAATTTTTTTAAATAGAACACCCTGGATATTTTTACACATTTGGGTAGAAAATTTACGTCGACTAGATATAGCATACCGTATACCTATCTGCGATAGTTTTCCTGTTATTAACGATTTATTTTTTAGAAAGAGAAAGGGGTAGGTGGTTATGGCAATAATAGTGTTGACAGTGTTAGTTATAATATTTCAACAACACACCACGAGGGCTTACAGCCCGAATAATATCGTACCGTGGGTGTCGACAAGGAGGAAAGAGGCAACTTGTTAATTCTGGACTTGAAGGTTTGGAGGCTCAGAGGAGAAGGAAAAACATGTGCCGGCAAGGAATTCCACAACTTGGAAGTCCTCGGGACAAAAGAGCGGGTATAACAAGATGTTCTATGTCTGGTGACCTGGACAGTAAAAGGGTGCATTCGTTCTGTTCCCCTGGTAAATCTGTTGGGGGCAGCAGGTGGAGGAACCATGGAAGAAAGCTCCTCTGAGCAGTGCCCGTGCAGATATCTATAAAAGAGAGAGAGAGAGAGAGAGGTCACCAACAGCACGTCGGTGGGCAAGGGATGGCAGCCTTTGGGTGAGGGTAGGGTCACCGATGAGACGTACAGCTCTCTTCTGATTGGAGTCTAGGATAGCGAGTGTAGAAGCGGTAGCGGCACCCCAGATGAGGGAGCAGTATTCGAGGTTTAGCCTTATTTGTGAAGTATATAACGTATAGAGATTAGCTGCTGAAAAGTATTTGCGAGCCCGGAAAAGGAAACCTATTTTCTTAGCAGCCGCTTCTGCAATTGATGTGGCATGTTGTTGCCAATTGAGATTTCGATCCACAGAAATGCCAACAAGTGAAAATGATTCATTACTTTGAATAACTTGGTTGCTCACTGTGATGAGTCTAGGGCTGGTGTATCTCTTATCAAATAGAAAGCAAGACTGAGATTTGGTGGGGTCGAATAGTATAAGATTTCTACTTCCCCAGTCTAATATTTTTTGGAGATCCACGGAGACAGAACTCTCCATGAGTCTGCGATCCTCATCTAATTGGGCTAAAGAGACAAGCTTAGAATATTGTATATTTGAGTGGAGTGTGCTGTCGTCCGCGTAACTGTAAACTGGGTTGGATGTGCTAAAGAGGAGGTCATTGATGTAGAGAATAAACAAAGTAGGGGCTAAAGCTGAACATTGAGGAACACCTGCATCAATTGGATACAGTTTAGAGGAATGACCATCCACGACAACAGAAATGCCCCGGTTGGAGAGGAAATTTGCTGTCCAGGTACAGAGTTTTGGTGGTAGGCCATAGGCCGGAAGTTTATTAAGCAGCGTTGCGTGCCAGACCTGTTCGAAGGCTTTGGATATGTCTAGAGCGACAATCTGGGATTCACCGTGTAGTTCCATAGACTTGTTCCAAGAATGGGTGACAAAGGAAATGAAGTTGGCAGTTGACCTGCGCTGACGGAATCCATACTGCCTGTCGTGGATTAGACTGTGTTTTCCAAGAAATTTTAGTAATTCGGTGTTTATATACTTTTCCATCACTTTACAGACGACTGGAAGGAGAGAAATAGGCAATTAGTTGCAAGGAAGCGCTTTGGATACTTTCTTGGGGGCGGGATGTACTCGAGCAGTTTTCCAGTTACTAGGGAATATGCCTTTATTGTAAGATGTCTGAAACAGACGAGTCAGGACAGGAGCAAGTTCTGATGCGCATTTTTTGAGAACAATTGCTGGGATCTCGTCAAGGCCAGAGGCTTTCCTGGTATTAAGAGAAGAGAGCATCTTTCATACCTTTCTGGTTTTGAAAATGATATTCGTCATTTTATGCGCGACATTGGGGACTGTTGGTGGTTGAACATTTGGAGGTGGGTTGAGAGTAGAATTGCCGGCGAACAACGAGGCAAAAAGTTCAGCCTTGCCCAGGGCGGTAGAAACAATTCCATCCCCTAAAACAAGAAGTGGGAACGTGGTCTTGCAGAAATTATTCCCAATAGATTTAGCAAGAGTCCAGAGTAGAATTGCCGGCGAACAACGAGGCAAAAAGTTCAGCCTTGCCCAGGGCGGTAGAAACAATTTCATCCCTTGAGACAAGAGGTGGGAACGTGCTCTTGCTGAAATTATTCCCAATAGATTCAGCAAGAGTCCAGAAGGGTTTGCTGCTGTTGGAGCTTGAGAGGACTTTGCTTAATGAGTTTGTGATAGAGTAATAAGTTAATAATTGAAAATTAAATTATTAGACAATTTTTTATTTTTGCTGGGTTGTTTAAAATCATACAAAAAACATGATTTATTTCAATAAGTATAAGTAAGGAGACATTAAAAAACAAAGAAACAATATTAGGTATACGATAATAAAAGCCAAAAATTTTCAGAATTGAAATACGTTAATAACTAGAAAAACGTCTACCCAACGAATTTCGTGGTATACCTGTTTATAAATTTTAATTGCGAGTATAATAATTTATACATACCCCATGGCTCAAGTAATAATATGAATCTAGATTCCTTTTCAAACAAAGCTTCTCCAGTTCTTCATCATTTGAATCAGCCAGTAGTTGGTAGAAAATGTGGAAGTTTCGTTCGCCATTTACTTGACTTATTACACGTGATTTTTCTAGTAAATAATTCAGTATATTTCCTCCAACGGGATTGCCCTTTATTAAAAATATCAAAAAATTTAAAATAAAGATTAGCTTTCTGTAAGTCGTAATTTGTTGATATTTTTACCTGACTATTCGTCTTTAGTTGTGCGGAATGAATATTTTTAAAGACAACGTGGTAGCTGCATAATAAAGCAGCCTTCTTGTTGTTTTCGACTCTTACAACTGTAGACGATACGTCGGGTAGAAATGCCAATACACTACAGCCTACAGATCTGAAAAACTGAACTAGTATTGTTAATAGTATCTTACTTCAAAATTAAACTGAACATCCATATATTTTCCAAACCTACTGGAGTTGTCATTGCGATTGGTTTTTGCGTTGCCGAAAGCTTCTAGTATTGGATTTGATTTTAATAATTTATTTTTTACTTTTTCTATTTCTCCTTTGTGATCAGTTACTTCAGCGATATACTGAAGGACCTTTTTTGATGCCTCTGTCTTACCAGATCCAGACTCACCTAAAAATTAAAATCCTTTAACACAAACAATCTTACCGTGACGAGCTACTTCCGATGGGTGGTGGTACGGCAAGGAAAAGTTTGCCAATTCCAGGCCCTACCACTTTACTTAGAATTTAGAATATAGGGTTAATTGGAAGCCCCAACCAACGAAAGACAACATTAAGGTATTAGTTTCAGGCCACCCAATGAAAGCAGCGGGCACAGGCACAACTTTAGTAGATATAGTATAGTGTGATTCTAATTGGGCTAAAGACACAGGCTTAGAATATTGTATATTTGAGTGGAGGGTGCTGTCATCCGCGTAACTGTGAACTGGGTTGGATGTGCTAGAGAGGAGGTCATTGATGTGGAGAATGCATGAATTTGATACAGTTTAGAGGAATAACCATCCATAGGCAGGAAGTTTATTAAGCAGCGCTGCGTGCCAGACCTAGTCGAATGCTTTGGATATGTCTAGAGCGACAATCTGGGGTTCACCGTGTAGTTCTAAAGACTTGTTCCAAGAATGGGTGACAAAGGAAAGGAGGTCGGCAGTTAATCTGCGCTGACGGAATCCATACCACCTGTCGTGGATTAGACTGTGTTTTTCAAGAAATTTTAGTAATTCGGTGTTTATATACTTTTCTAGCACTTTAGAGACGACTGAAAGGAGAGAAATAGGGTTGTAGTTGCTAGGAAGAGCTTTGGATCCTTTCTTGGGGACAGGTTGTACTCAAGTAGTTTTCTAGTTACTATGGAATATGTCTGTATTGTAAGATGTTTGAAACAGACGAGTCAGAACAGAAGCAAGTTCTGGTGCGCATTTTTTGAGAACAATTGCTGGAATCTCGTCAAGGCCAGAGGCTTTCCTGGTATTAAGAGAAGAGTGCATCTTTAGTACCTTTTTAGTTTTGAAAAGGATATCCGTCATTTAATGCGCTACATTGGCGACTGTTGGTGGTTAAACATTTGGAGGTGGGTTGAGAGTAGAATTGCCGGCAAACAACGAGGCACAAAGTTCAACCTTGCCCAGGGCGGTAGAAACAATTTCATCCCATGAAACAAGAGATGGGAACGTGCTCTTGCAGAAATTATTTCCAATAGATTTAGCAAGAGTCCAGAAGGGTTTGCTGCCATTGGAGCTTGAGAGGACTTTTTTTTGATGTGGTTATTAAGCGAGTTTTTTGCATCAGAAAGAATGCGGACATAGCGGTTTCTTGCGTAGTTAAATGCTTGACGGTTTTCTTGACTGGGATTGTATAGAAGCGTTTAGTGAGCTTTGACCTTTTCAAGTCTGGCTTTGTCACAGGATTTACATAACCAGGGCTTTTGAGTGGCTGAAGAGGTTTTCTGTGTACGTGGAATAAATAATTCCATGCCAGCTTGGACAATTTCGGTGACGTTTTGTGAGATATCAGAGGGGTCAGGATGAGAGAAGCAGACAGACGCTCATGGAAATGAGGAAAAGTATCCCCGCATTTCGTCCCAGTTCTCGGAGTTGTAGTACGAAACGATACGTGGGTGTAATGACTGTGTGACCTCGGGTTGCATTGCGCAGGAAGCCGTGACCATGCCGTGGTCTGAGCGACCAAGTGGGCGGTGACTGATGTCTTATACCATTCAGGTTTTGTAGTAAGAAGGAGATCCAAGGGATTTGAGGTGTGTGTTGGGATGCGAGGAAAGTAAGTAGGTTGCTGAACCATATTGGCTAAAGATTTCTGACTGCGAAGGCCTCCGCTGCTCTCCCTTGTGGATCGGTTTTTGAAGATCCTAGCCATTACTTATTATGGACATTGAAGTCACCAAGAATAATGACCTTGGAGGAAGGATATTCAGAAATCAGATGGTCGTTTTTTTCGGAAAGGTAATTGAAGAGCTGGATAAAGTTGTTGTCAAAAGGTAACCGGTAAATGCAACAGATGAATTTAGTTGCAGCCCTGAAAGAGTTTAATCCAAATTATGTCTTTTCTTCCAGCTTCCAAATTGGGGAGTCTGGTGCAGGGTAGATTGATACGGACGTATGCGCACACAACTTCATGCAATCTAAAGGAAGTAAGGAGCTCATACCCCGGAAATTAAGGTGATTAGTGACTGTTTTGGCACTGACTTCGGTTTCAGTGAGGAGAGGAGTTGTGACCTATTAGCCTGGAGGAAATGGTGAACGGGGTTCAGGTTAGAATTTAGGCCACATATATTCGAGAAGGATATGTTAAATCTTGATGCCGGCGCCGCCTGTACACCCCTCTTCCGGAGATCCGAATGGAGGGGTATTTTATCTCCGGAATCTTTTCTGCAAGGAGGAGCCACCATCATTTTTGTTTATAAGAGAAACAGACTCATACACCAGAACCGGAAACGTCCGTTGGGACTTCACCGGCCCCTTGATGTAAGGGGTGGTACCTCCTCGGGCGTTAAGAAAAACTTTTACTATCACGTAAAGGAAAAGTCCACTACCACCTACCAAGTTTTAAGAAAGCCAATTTGCAGCGAACTTTTCCTATAAAAATAATTTAAGAAATTTGTTAGGTAATACGAAAGAGAAAGGTAAAGCCACTGACATGTCGGGTATCTATGTGATAGATTGTAAAGATTGTAATCTTAAATACGTAGGGTAGACTAAGACTACGTAAGGTAGACCATTGAGACTGAATTTCGTGAACATCTGGCACATTTGAGATACGGTAGTGTAGACAAGTCATTGGTCGTGCATTAGTAATCCATTTAGTTCTTTTGATATTTTTTCTTCCCACTTTTGTGTATACAGTATTCCGCACCACCAGATACCTAAGCAATCTAACAAAATTCTCTGCTTCAACTTTCAGGTTCGGGGACTCGATGCAAAACCAGGTGACACTCTTCATATCGCATAACAGTCTGTCGTGATGAACAACTCCCCTGTAATTACTGCCAGTGCACACCTTCTTACATTTGGCATCCTGCGGGAAGACAACCTAAATTTCCTCCGCCAAGTGATTTGTAATATCATGACTGAGGACTATCGGAAGTGCGTATTCAGCTATATTTTGCTTCTTTAGACGGAATATATGATCTATTAAGAGAATAAAAGCTCCTAAAATACGAATAAAAAAATGTCAAAGACTAGTACACCGATAACAAGGCAAATAAAATTGTAATAGAAGAGGTGAGAGAAAAAAATATGTATGTTGAAGGAAATTGAGAGAAGGAAAGCATTATTTGTTGGGCATATTCTGAGATATAATAACTTTCTAAGAACATTATTTGGGAAACATATTCTTGGAAAGGGGGAAGATATAAACAAAGAGAAAATCATCAAAACAACCTGGTCCCATTAATAAAGCGTGGAAGCTGCGATATAGGGGAGACTATTGTGCCTTGGAACAATTTTCACTGAACACAAAATTTTTGGGAATATTGTGGTGATATTGAGACAATAATTTTTTTCCGTAGAGCTAGATCACTTCCAATTACTTTTAGGCCATCTTAGATAGAAAAATTCAAAAAATGTAGCCTGTACAGTGTCATAAACATGTTGACTTAGCATGTTCCAAGGTACAATACATTCATGTACCTAGGAAACTAAAGTCATGTACCTTTGAACATAGAAGAATGAGTGTACGAAAGTTACTCGAAAACTTTATTTGAAAACTTACGTCTATTTTACATTCTAACTGAAAAATATACCTATTCGAAATTGAAATAATTGCCATTTTACTCCAGCTTGTCAAGCTCTGGAAATCTGTAGAAATCAAGCGTTGAAACTTCACGCGGATGGTTCAGGTACCCAAGTATATCTTTCCAATGATAAGTGAGCACATCTGCTTTGCTTGGCCACTTTCATGACAGATTTTATCAATGAAGTTCTAGTGCCAATATAGCAAGATATCAGCATTAGGGTAGAAATGGGCCAGGGCTAACAATTTACTAAAATTGTTAGTTGGTTGTATACAGTCTCTATTTTTTTAATACTTTGTGTTATTTGGAGCTGGCGTGACAACATACTACTTGGTTCCGCAACTAGGTGGCGACACGTTCACCACTCACTTAATGCTATACGGTCACAAATTTGCTTTAATAAAATTACTTTGAGAACAGGAAAACAGCTTTTCCGTCCAGTAACAGGGAAATGATACTCGAAAAGAATCGCGTGCGTAGACTAGCTCAACGCACCGAAAACCCCACCGACAAACGAGACGCAAACAGACTCATCAAACAAGTACGATCCCCCCTACAAGAACTCCGTAACAATCGTAGGGAGGAGCGCCTGCAAACCCTGTCTACCCAAAACAATTCCGTCTGGCAAATGGCAAAAGCCCTTCGCTCCCAAAAACTTCCGATATCCCTGCTTCACGGCCGTAACGGTGTCGTATACACGGATGCGGAGAAAGCTACTGCATTCGCAGGTCATCTGGAGTTGCGATTTAGCCCGAATTATAACAACGTTAATCTGTCGCACGTAGCAAGAACGCACCGCTACGTCAGGAGTGCGCTTCGCGCCACCCCAGACACAACTATCGAGCCCACAACTTTCGAAGAAGTTTCCCAAATAATCAAATCATTTAAAAATAGGAAAGCTCTGGCATACGATGGAATCTCCAACGTGGCCTTGAAAAACCTCCCCCGCAAAGCGGTGGTATTCATAGTTACGATTATGAATGCCATGCTGCGATTTCAACATTTTCCTTCCATGTGGAAACATGCCGGCATTATCAACATCCCGAAACCCAGAAAAGGTCCGCTGTTCCCTCAGAACTACAGGCCCATTAGCCTACTACCAGTCATCGGCAAAATCGCCGTAAAACTGATTCAGAAAAGGCTAGCTTCATTCACCTCAGAAAATCATATCCTCCCGAATGAGCAATTCGGTTTCAGACACCAGCACTCTACAACAGACCAAATCCTTTCTGTGGTGGAAAACATCACCGAAGGATTTAATAAAAACAAGTCAACTGGTGCAATATTTCTTGACATTGCTCAAGTCTTCGATAAGGTTTGGCATGCGGGCCTCCTAAACAAAGTTCTATCATTTAATTATGCTCTCCCTCTGATTCTGCTAATCAGGTCATACCTGCAACAGAGGAAGTACCAGGTTAAACATCTGGGAGCCAGATCTAGAACGTACCCAGCCACGGCTGGTCTCCCGCAGGGTTCTGCTATCTCCCCTCTGCTGTACAATATATTTGTCGCAGACATTCCGACAGCGCTTCTAAACGTGACATACGCACTGTACGCAGACGACACTACCATCCTCAGCAGCTCCACTCAGCCGAGGATAATAACCGAAGGACTTCAGACCACCGTAATCGAGCTGCAAGGCTGGTATAGGAAATCCCTTCTAGCCATAAACCCCGATAAATGTTCAGCAGTCCTATTTTCCAAGAGACACACACCTCACGAACACGTAATCATTAGACAACCGTCTAATTCCCTGGGTAGATTTCGCCAAATACCTCGGGTTTTTCCTCGAGAAACATGGCGCCTCCATGTCGATTACACCCGAAAAAAGCGTCGATGTTCATCTAGAAGCTGTTCCCACATCTAAATAGAAATTCCAAATGGTCCATGAACAATAAGTTGCTCATGTACAAAGTCATCATCCGGCCAGCCTTGACCTATGCATCACCTGCATGGGCCACCGCGGCCGTAACACACCACAAGACCCTTCAAATCATCCAGAATAAAATTCTGAGAATGGTTACCGGAGCGCCATGGTTTGTCTGAAACAGTCAGATTTACTCTGATCTGGAAATGCCTTCGATACTTGAGTTTATAACTCAACTATCCACAACTCAGTTCGCAAAAGCCGCTTCTCACCCAAATGCTCTTCTCCGTAGTGCCACCGCCTACGATGAGCAACTTCCTCATAAGCATAAGCGACTAAAGCTTATACTTACACAATAACGCCCCCGCGACAAAAAACAGTATGGAAACATTCATACCCAAAAAGTCATTGTGTGAAATCTTTCCGACGGAGGTATGGACTAAGGTCCGGTACTCCCAGGGAGGGGTTTTTAGTGAGTACAGTCTCACAGTACCTCGATATCTCACGGCACATACGGGGCCGTGAATGAGGTCGGCATGAGCATTTCCCCCTCCTGCATAAAAAACAAACAAAAAACAGGAAAACAAAGAAACGCAACTTACATCACAGCTAACCGTCTTGAGAAAAGTTTCAACAGGAGAACTTAACCACTGTTCCAACCTTTCCCGAGTAATGATGAAAACAGCCACAAGATGGCGCTAGTTGGTTTAAAAATGGGAATGTTCCATGGTACAAGTGTTCAAAGGCACTGCTTTCCCCGCTACTAAATGAAAATTGGAACCTGTGATGAACAGTGATAAAAAAAAATGAAATTACTAGTAAACTAATTTCCCGAAAGTTTGTGCAGAATTTAAGATATTGAAAATTGCCAAATATCGGGATTTGAGGTTGAACAATCCTTATTGCATAAATTGTAGCCTACTATCGTAATTTTCCTATGTACCTGAGTCAAATACTTACCAGAAATTAAAATGCACTGCTCTCTACTTTCTTCTTTTAAAGATCTATATGCAGTGTCCGTGATTGCAAACCTAAAAAGTTGATTTATGCAGGTAAAAATCCTTAATTTATTAATAAGCTACTTACAAATGCGGGGGCACTTCAAAGAAGTGTTTATTTTGGTAGTCAGTCACATCTTTTGAAGAATAAATATTCAGTTCTCTGTATGGATTTACAGAAATTAATACTTGTCCTATGTAAGTCTGGAATTGATAAAAAACTTATATCAGTTTTAAGGCCGAATTATAAATAATTTGTACATTACTAAAAATACTAATTTACCGATAAAGATAAGGATATGCGATTTTGATATAACAATCAAACCGATTGTGCGAATTGTTTGCAACCTATTTATTGTGATTTACTAAAATATTAAAATTATTAAGTCATCATGGATGTCATCATCAACAGGATGACGCTTCAGCGCATTATAGAACTAATTTTTACCGGTTGCCATATTATTGCATTCTAGGTTACTAAAGATGAAATGTATATTTCGATAATAATCGTCGTAAATACGAGACTTCGACGCCAATGAGTTTGTGCTTCTAACTTATGAAAAATACACGCTGAAGAAAATATTTTTTTAAATTTGGAAAAGCTGAAAACGGGAAAATGTCCCAAGATTTATAAGTTTTGTATTAATCCTTATTAAAAACGCCATGGTACCCTGACAAAAAATAAAGGAAATACAAAAAGGAAATTAAATGCTTGGGGGAAAAGGGGGATTAAAGGCAACTGCAGAAAAAATACTGATCAAGATCAAACCAGAATCAAGAAAACCCTGGATGCCATCAGAAATACTTAAATTAATAGGTGCGGAACCAATCTTTATGATCGTCAATCGGAGAGAGGTTTTAGATATCGCGTCCTCTGCAGGTCCGGGGACTAACTAAAAGAATAGGCCCAAGGTAACTCCTGCTTGTCGTACGAGGCGACTAATCTGAGTCAAGCAGGTGGTAGTGGACTTTTCCTTAACGTGATAGTAAAAGATTTTTTCACGCCCGAGGAGGTACCACCCCTTACATCAAGGGGCCGGTGAAGTCCCAACGGATGATTCCGGTTCTGGCGTATGAGTCGGTTTCCCTTATAAACAAAAATGATGATGGCTCCTCCATGTACAAACATTCTGGAGATAAAATACCTTTCCATTCGGATCTCCGGGAGAGGGGTGTGCAGGGGGCGCCGGTATCAAGATTTAACATATCCTCGAATATATGTGACCTAAATTCTAACCTGAACTCCGTCCACCATTTCCTCCAGGCTAATAGGCCCCAACTCCTCTTCCTCACCGAAACCCAAATCAGTGTCAAAACAGCAACTAATCACCTTAATTTCCCAGGGTATGAGCTCCTTACTTCCTTTAGATTGCATGAAGGTGTGTGCGCATACGTCTGTAGCAATCTACCCTGCACCAGACTTCCCAATTTAGAAGCTGAAAGAAAAGACATACTTTGGATCAAACTCCCTCTCAGGGCTGCAACTAAGTTCATCTGTTGCATTTACCGGTCACCTTCTGACAACAACTTTGTCTAGCTCTTGGACTACCTTCCTGAAAAAATCGACCATCTGATTTCTGAATATCCTTCCTCCGAGGTTACTATTCTTGGTGACTTCAATGTCTATAATAAGGAATGGCTAGGATCTTCAAAAACCAATCCACAAGGGAGAGCAGCGGAGGCCTTTGCAGTGAGAAATTCTTTAGCCAATATGGTTCAGCAACCTACTTACTTTCCTCGCATCCCCACACACAGCTCAAATCCCTTGTATCTCCTTCTTACACTAAAACCCGAATGCTATAAGATATCAGTCACCGCCCCCCTTGGTCGCTCAGACCACGGCATGGTCACTGCTTCCTGCGCAGTGCAACCCGAGGTCACACAGTCATCACACCCATGTATCGTTTGGCATTACAACTCCGCAAACTGGGACGAAATGCAGGATTACTTTTCCTCATTTCCATGGGCGTCTGTCTGCTTCTCTCATCCTGACCCCTCTGATATCTCACAAAACGTCACCGAAACTATCCATCTGCACGTACACAGAAAACCTCTTCAGCCACTCAAAAGCCCTGATTTTCTAAATCCTGTGACAAGGCCAGACTTGAAAAGGTCAAACCTCACAAAACGCTTCTACACAATCCCAGTCAAGAAAACCGTCAAGCATTTAACGACGCAAGAAACCGCTATGTCCACATTCTTTCTGAGGCAAAAAAACTCATTTAATAATCACATCAAAATCAAAGTCCTCTTAAGCTCCAACGGCGGCAAACTCTTCTGGACTCTTGCTAAATCCATTGGGAATAATTTCTGCAAGAAAACGTTCCCACCTCTTGTTTCAGGGGATGACATTGTTTCTACCGCCCTGGGCAAGGCTGAACTTTTTGCCTCGTTGTTCGCCGGCAATTCTACTCTCAACCCACCTCCAAATGTTCAACCATCAACGGTCCTCAATGTCGCGCATAAAATGACGGATATCATTTTCAAAACTAAAAAGTTACGAAAGATGCTCTCTTCTCTTAATACCAGAAAAGCCTCTGGCCTTGACGAGATTCCAGCAATTGTCCTCAAAAAATGCGCACCAGAACTTGCTCCTGTCCTGACTCGGCTGTTTCAGACATCTTACAATAGAGGCATATTCCCTAGTAACTGGAAAACTACTCGCGTACAACCCGTCCCCAAGAAAGGATCCAAAGCGCTTCCTAGCAACTACAGACGTATTTCTCTCATTTTAGTCGCCTCTAAAGTGATGGAAAAGTATATAAACACCGAATTACTAAAATTTCTTGAAAAACACAGTCTAATCCACGACAGGCAGTATGGATTCTGTCAGCACAGATCAACTGCCGACCTCCTTTCCTTTGTCACCATTTTTTGGAGAAAGTCTATGGAACTACACGGTGGATCCCTCTTTCCTCCTTGTCGACACCTATGGTACGATAGTATTTAGGCTGTGAGCCCTCCTGGTGTGTTGTTGAAATAAAATAATAATAAAAAAAGATCCGAATACTTAAATTGCACAATCAGTTGAGTAATCAGTAATCAGCTGATATATAATAGTAACTTTTTCCCCGACCGACATAACAATTTCCTGACTTAGCAACATGTTCAAAATTTCCC
Source organism: Tillus elongatus (assembly GCA_964006375.1). Taxonomy (NCBI): domain Eukaryota; kingdom Metazoa; phylum Arthropoda; class Insecta; order Coleoptera; family Cleridae; genus Tillus; species Tillus elongatus. The sequence continues at coordinate 245,046,886 of OZ023263.1, read as the reverse complement.
TGAGTTCCCTGACATTTTTTTCAATCACTGAAATTCTCTTACTTGCCAGACAAGACAAGTAGGCATCATGTTTGTGGGGTACGAAGAACAAAACCGTAGTAAGTTATTTTTAATTACCACTCTATAAAACGTGAAGTGGTTTTCTGCAGATCTTAAATCGATTAGATTATTTTTGAAAGTAGTTATTTTAACCTGGGAATTTTTTAAAAATTAAATTTATTACCAAAATATTTAATAGTTTCTAAATTTAATTGCAAATAATTATTGTTATATAAAAGAAACATTAATTTACTTTGAAATTATGAATGCCTATACATGATCCACCCATAAAATTGATTGAAAGTATTACTTGTAAACTATTAATTTTATATTTCTCTTAATTTGGAGATTAGAGGCTTTAAGATTTACCAGTTGGTACCTATTATTATTATTATAATGGTGTTATAATAGCTTTCTTTGAAAATTAATAAATCGTCTTCTATTAATAATGTATTTAATGTAGGTATTCTGAATAAATTAGCAATTACTATAGTTTGCGGATTATTCTATTAACACACTTCTTAATTAATACAAAGAAAATTGTTTACTCACATAAATAATATTTTCTTTAAATCTCTTATGGAGGTTATCGACAAATACGACTTCACTTGTATAATCCTCAAGTAGGACAGCATCTTGAACACCGACTCTGTCCCTATCTTGCAGGTTTGTCTCCATGGTCGCACTGAAACAAGAAAATAAATTCATCAGAACAGTATTTTTAGTGAATTTTCGTAGAAAAAAATCACTAATAGGGAGATCCCGACTTTTGATTTTTGAAAAAATTGTAAACCTATTATATCTTCATACAAACACACAAAAAGAAAATAAATTCCACAGACAATTTTATTGCATCATTATCTGCCTCAACAAATGCCGGTGACCCTCTTAATCCTCCTCCAAATACCGTGACCAAAGCCCCCCACTTAATTAACGGTGACCCCACTACTTTCACTGATAACGAAGCAGGTAGACGGAACGACATATATAAGACAAGACTTGCAACGAACTGCCAGATCTCTCTGAGGCCTAGGGTTGAACACACTGAGACCTCACAGACGACCTCCGGCGAGATTTAGGGAGTAGGCTGATTAAGGCCCTGTAATCGAGCTACAACAACCCAACCCACCCTTGTCCATCACTCTAAGGAGTAGGCAGATTGGGGCCTTAGAGTGTCCTTACATATTTCCTTTACCCACCTTTGTCCACCACTCTAAGGAGTAGGCAGATTGAGGCCTTAGAGTGTCCTTACATATTTCCTTTACCCACCTTTGTCCACCACTCTAAGGAGTAGGCAGATTGAGGCCTTAGAGTGTTTTCACATATTTCCTTTACCCACCTTTGTCCACCACTCTAAGGAGTAGGCAGATTGAGGCCTTAGAGTCTCCTTACATATTTCCTTTACCTACCTTTGTCCACCAGTCTAAGGAGTAGGTAGATTGAGGCCTTAGAGTGTCCTTACATATTTCCTTTACCTCTTGAAAATGGCTCCAAAAGAGGAGCCGAAACGTCGGGTTTTCATAAATGTTGGACGCGGTTCAACCCGAGAACCAAGTATGTCTCACATTAAAGACCGCGGAATTCTTTCTGTATATTTATATATATATATATATATATATATATATATATATATATATATATATATATATATATATATATATATATATATATCTATATATATATATATATATATATATATATATATATATATATATATATATATATATATATAAACATATAAAAATTGAAACTGACCCCGGATATGGATTCTAGAAGGCCTAGTTCGCGCTCATTTGATGAAATTTTTTCAAAATTCAAAAGTGGGGATTTACTCATTAGTGATTTTTTTTAAAAGAAAATTCACTATAAATAAAAAAATTGAAACTGACCCCGAAGATGACATTTAGGGGTCTATTTATTTATCTAGTCAGCGCGCATTCAAACCAAAAAATGTCACTTAAAAATCGCGCTCTCTTCAAAAGTAAATTTTTTGTATGAAAGTTATGTATTAGTACCAGCACAAGTAGCATTATTTAACAAAATATTTTGACAGTCATAATATGAAACTCCAACGAGATCTCTTCTTTAATCCATTTGGTCTTGCCTCGTATCAGAAGCCAATGTATCTTATATGAGACCAAGATATTACTGTCGGTGGTAGTCTTATTTGAAACATTGCTATCTCACGATCTGTTCATTATTTATTCAATATTAATATTGAGAATACTTACATAATTTCACGTGTAAAGTCAACACCGTCACCACCTGGCTGATTCACATGTGAAACTTTATAACTGGCTCGTCAGTACTAAACCCAGTTGTCACCTATTGTGAGGACTACCTTATCGTTCATTATCAAACCACGAATTAATCACTTCGAATGATAAAATCGATTCTGTTTCATAATGTGCAACTCACCAAAATTTACCTTACACAATGTGCATTGCGGTTTCTTTGGAACACTAACTAATTTAACTATTTCTATGTGCAGGTCGTTAATGTCGTTATAATTAAAGTACCTTGTCGATTCTGTTAAATAATATATTGAAGGCATTTGTGACTATTTACTAAATATTAAATGAAATTGTAGCCAATTATATCTCCTTATCGATAGTGTTTGTGTTAGTTTAAAAGATAATTGTTTTCAAAAATATAAATACTTGCAATAAAAGCAGCAATTATACATTCATATAATATACTAAGCGACAATGAAAGTTTAGAGTGCTGTTTTATAAAGATAAATATCATAAATAGGTACTATATGTGGTCCAAAAGCAATGGTTCTTAGAGCAGCAGGAGGTACTTGGCATCAAAAAACGTTCGGGACGCAGCAAGTGCATTACAGTAGTGAATTTTCATAAGAATTGTACACTATTAGTAAGGTATATTGATACTACTAAGGTAAGGATACCCGAAGAATGGTTGAAGTCTGTTTTTATAGCACTTCCGAAAAAACAGCGAGCAAAGAAGTGCGACGAATATAGATTAATTAGCCTGATGAATCATATATTAAAGGTGTTTCTTCACATAATACATGGAAGGATGAGAAGTCGGTGCGAGGAGGACCTGAATGAGACGCAGTTTGGCTTTAGGAATGCACTAGGCACCCGGGAAGCACTTTTTGCCCTAAATATACTTCTTCAAAAGTGTCGTGACCAACGCAAGGATATTTATGTATGTTTCATAGACTATGAAAAAGCCTTGGATAGGGTTCAGCCTGAAACACTTTTAAACATACTAAGAACTTTGGGAATCGATGAAAGAGATCTGAAAATTATAGAGAACTTATATTGGAAGCAGAAAGCAGTGGTCCGAATCGATGGAAGACTAACCGATGAATGTCGCATTCAACGAGTCGTCAGACAGGGATGCATTCTCTCCCCGCTATTGTTAAACATATACTCGGATGCAATCTTTAAGAAGGCTTTGCAAGATAAAGACCTTGGAGTGAAGATTAACGGTGAACTGATTAATAACATTCGATATGCCGACGATACGGTCATCTTGTGCGATAGTGTCTGGGGCCTTCAAGAGTTGTTGGATAGTGTAAACACGACAGGAAGGGAAATGGGTTTGAAAATAAATGCCAATAAGACAAAATTTATGATATTCAGTCGCCTACCGCACGCCGATGCTTCCCTACAGATAGACCAACAAAACATTGAGAGAGTTACCCAATTCAAATACCTTGGTTGTTATATCACAGAACACCTAGACCCTGATAAAGAGATAAAGTGCAGAATTGAAACGGCGCGCTTAACTTTCATGAGAATGAAATCATTTTTCTCTAACGACAATTTAAACCTAAGATTGCGTCAAAGAATGATCAAATGTTATATTTGGTCCGTGTCGTTGTATGGAGCTGAGACCTGGACTCTGAAGGCTGCTACCATCAGTCGACTGGAAGCGTTTGAGATGTGGTTGCACAGAAGAATGCTTCGAATACCCTGGACAGCTATGCAGACCAACGAAGCAGTATTAAATAAAGCGCATGCCGTCCGTGAATTATTTGTCACTATTAAGGTGCGAAAGATATCTTACCTGGGACATGTTCTTAGAGGAGACCGATACAAGGTGCTCCAGCTTATAATGAAAGGTAAAATCGAAGGCAGTCGCTGAATTGGAAGGAAACAGATGTCATGGCTAAAGAACATTCGCGATTGGACTGGAATACGCAGTGCCGAACAACTATTCAGATTAGCCGAAAACCGCGAACAACTTGCCAATGTAATTGCCAACGTTAGGGGGACCTGATATGGCACCGAAAGAAGAAAAAGTAAGGTATATTATTAAAACTAATTCTTTAAATTTAAATGGACCTGGGAGACCCGTTTTAGAGGTCCCGGTTAGCGATTATTTGAAAAAGTTTCTATTTTCTATGGAGCTAGAAAATTATAATTTGGTAGAGATATATGTAAGTACGGTAAGTTTCTTTAAAAAATTGTGTTACAAATTTAATTAAAGTCCAAAAGTTTTCTAGAAAAAAAAATTTACCAACTCATAAGTATGGCAGGTATTTTCCTTTTAATTTCTTGGATGGTGTTGTTTTAGTCAACCCAATCGAAGTAGTTGTTGCAAACAAAACAACAAAAAAGGTTTTTTAAAACCAACTTGTAGTTATCCGCGAAGTGCGTTATGTTATTTTTCTTTAATTTAGTACCAACGCTGCGTTTACATAGGTGTTACTATGGTTCAAGATTGCAATGGTAGGTAAGGAGCCCATGCTTGAAATGAGGTCAGATTTCGCGAGTCTGCGATTGTGCAGGGAAAACCACTTTACAGTGGAAATCCCCGACCGCGAGGCATGGCGGGAGGAGACGCCGGGCATACCACGGGACGCGCTCGTCTGGTTCACGGACGGATCCGGCGGGGAGCGTGCAACGGGGGCAAGCATTTACACGGAAGGACCGGGGGTAAGTCATATTATTTCCCTCGGAGCCCATGCAACGGTGTTTCAGGCCGAGATGTACGCCATTCTGCACTGTGTGCGGGAGAACAAGAGGAGGGGCTACACCAACAAGCGGATCCTCATATCCACACACAGCCAGGCAGCACTTAAGGCACTAAGTAGCCCACGGGTAAATTCCTGGCTGGTGAGTGAGTGCCGAGAGAAGAGGAGCGACCTGGCTGGGCAGAATGAGGTGACCCTCATCTGGGTGCCGGATCACTCGGGGGTCAAAGGCAATGAAGAAGCTGAAGAGAGGGTCAGCAGAACCATTTATGGGACCAGAACCGGCTCTGAGCGTTACAAAGAGCACTGTCAGGGGAGCCATTAAGTCCTGGGTCAGAAACCAACACAAGGTGTACTGGGCGGACTGTCCAGGGCTCAGACATGGGAAGTCAATAATTGACGGATCCTGTTCAAAGAGAGCTGTGGAGCTGCTAAATCTTAGCAGAGGACAGCTCAGAAACACAACAGGTCTCTTGACGGGACACATGGCCGTCAAGAAACACCTGCATAAAATGGGGCGGTTCGAAGTGGACCTCGCATGCAGACTCTGCGGCGAGGGGGAGGAATCAGCCCAGCACATCTTGTGCGAGTGTAAAGCTGTGACCGCAGAAGACAACTGATCTACGGTCAGTCTAGACCGGAGACAGAGCAATATATAACTTCACCCTAAAAATCGCCGTGCAGACTAGTTCAGGGCACAGTGATTTTGGAATGGGTGGAGTAAGACTAAGGGTATGCACAATCAACCAAAGGTTGCAGTGCTATCGGGGCGGCAAGGCCGCGGACGAGCACCGAGGGACAAAAAAATGGTTCAAGATTGAAGGTTCTGGCTAAATAGGAAATTGATTTATCGAATTTCAAATATTTTTACAAAAATTCTCTACCATATCATGTATTTGCTGCACCCAGACCTTTTATAACACTTACTTACTGTTGCTGTATCCATACTTTTTGAAAATGATGAAATATTGTAGCTCTCTATGTAAGACTGCCGAACAGGGCAACCTAAATTTCATTATTGGAAACATATTTAAACAAATGAAATGGGGTAATAATTTAAATATAAATTGAAAATCTTGGTTCGCTGCTTTGTCGCATGGGTTCCGCTTCCCCTTCTGCATGTCTACAACTACCCTCAGTGCATAAACAAGAACAGTGTAAACAAGAAAAGTTTCTTGGGAACAACCCGCAAGAAAATTACGGGAACTGCGGTGAATATAGGGGTTCTGGGCGGGATAAACAGAATTTTACGGAGGTATACCTGCAAAACGGGATAAAGGCAGTTTATAGAGGTCCAACTAACCTGGTTTTTTCTTACTTTCCGCTCACATTTTTTAAAAATCTTTTTCCCCGCCCAACACCCCTATTACCTCCTGGTCCCGTAGCTTCCTTGGGGACTGGTTGCAAGAAACATCTCTTGTGGTTCGTGCATCCAGAAGGAGATATAAGCATGTTTCTGAATTATTTTTTCTAAAAAGCTCCCGTGTGCTAATCTGCAAATTTACCGAAAATTTAATTTTTATTTACAAAACGAATGTATCTGCCAAATTATAAACGTGACAGGCATTTTTCCTTTTAGTCGCTTGGATGATCCGTTTTAGTCAACTCACTCGAACCAGTTTCTGCAAAAAAAAAATGTTCGGGACGCATTAAGGGCGTTATGGTAGTGAATTTTAATAAAAATGTTTTTAATAGGAAATATATTTTTTTAAGAAAGCTTGCATCAAATTTGGTTACCAGTATAACCTATACAGGAGAAACAATGTACCATATTTTTTCAAAATAACTTTATTGTTTGACAATATACAAAAATCTTCCGAAAATAAACTTAAAATGTGCCCAAAAAACTAGTTTCCTGGCCAACAAACCTTAGGTTAATAGTAAATTAAGCTATCGAAAGAAACATTTTATGAAAAATCGCTACCATAACGCACTTTCTGAGTCCCGAATTTATTTTCTTACAAACATGCATTATCTTTCGATGGAAAATGCAAAAATTGTAATAATATAAGGCGTGTTTGATTAGGAAAAAAAATTGCATGACCAGCGACTTATGGGCCACCTGTGATTGTAAAAATAATTTTATAAGATGCAGCTCCAGATATCGTATAATTAACATATAAATTTTTTTCTCATATCTTGTATAATAATGGATATATTAAGTTTTACCATAGAAACCCGTCACCCTGTATATATGAAAACAGATAAAAACTGAAACTAACCCGGATATGGGTTCTATGGGGCCTAGTTCGCGCTCATTTGAAGAAATCTTTTCAAAATTCAAAAGTCACTAAAATTGTATCCAACTCTATGAGTAAAACTGTGATGGCCAAAAATAAATATGAATGTAAGAAGAAGAGCTATAGAACCTCGGCGGTTCAGGCGTAAGAACGTGTGCCTCTGAACCGAAGGGTCCTGGGTTCGATCCCAGGGTACTCCTTTCACTTTTTCAGTACAAACTGTAACATTAACATCAACCGAGGTTCTGGCATTGGATTTGAGCAAGTTGAATGTCTGCACGTTCCCTCCTTCAGAGGGGGCGTAAAGCCGTCGGTCCCGTGTCCATGCGATGTTGGGTACGTTAAAGATCCCTACCCTCCTTACAGAAAGGCAGGTGTTCGGCAAAATTTCCAGGATAGTGAGGTGAAACTGCTCCCTGGCGTGCGTGATTGGCCATAGTTGCGGAAATAGGCCGACGTTAAAGAAACAACACACACACACACACACAAACAAGAAGAAGAGCATGCCTACATTTGTGTTATAAATGTCAGAAAACAAAATTCTTATTTACATGTCACTTTCAAAGTAGATCTGACATATATCAAAATAATTTGTCAGTTGAATATGACATGTACTGTTCCCGTGGTCTATTATGCAATATTGTATTACGCCTTATAAGAATCTTGGGTTTTTTTTTTTGGAGTACGAAAGCTTATTTTACTGTTTAAACATTTTCAATCCCTTAACCTGAAATGGTTTTCATCTTATTTAACGTTGTTTCATTATAGAGTCACAGTAGGTTTTAAAATCTAGAAATTATTCTATTTTGTGTGACATACAGAACAAGTTTTATTTTTCTTCAATTATAACTGACAATTTAAAGTAAGTTCCTATATTTTCTGTGCCCAATGTATTGAACGGATGCGAAACGGGAGAAGGAAATTTCATTTAAAGTTAAAATGACGAAGAGAACTTTATTCGAGGTACGAGCGTTGTTTCTATTTTTTTTTAAATATTAATAACATTTATAGGTAAATTAGCAGATTAGCGTGTTGTTCGTTTTTTGAAAAAAAAATGCAGAAACATGCTTAGAGGAACCCCTTTATTTATTATATATTTAACCATCGGACAAATGCTATGACCTCAACTCCACAATACAGTTAAGAAACCTAAAGTAAATTTGAGGTTCTGTGCAAGGTAAACATGCTACAACGGAGCTAGAAATGCAAACTGTAAAAAACTCACCGTACAGAAGTCCATAGAAAGGAGAAACTAGTTACCAACACCGTTTCTCCATAAAAAAAATTCACTTTGCCCAATTGAAGAAAAAAAAACGCTATATAATAAGCGTAAACTGATTCTTTAAAATTATACAAATAACTGAAACTGCTACCAAAGCATCACATAAAGGGTCTATTTTAAATTAATTTTCTGCAAATAATTTAATAAAATAAAGAACAATGAAGATTGTAGCTGAAACTTATATATATATATATATATATATATATATATATATATATATATATATATATATATATATATATATATATATATATATATATATAACATATAAAGTCTGAAACTGACCTCGTATTTGGGTTCCAGGGGTCCCAAATAGCGTTCATTTGAAGAAATTTTTTCAAAACTCAAAAGTCGCGATCTCCCCATTGGTGAATTTTTTTAAAGAAAATTCACTAATAACAAAAATTGTTTTCTAAAATAAATTTGACGTTGGCTCTGTAGCTCATTGTGTTATTTTTAAAAATTTAGTACCCACGTTGCTTTTATATAGGTTTTAGTATGTATCAAAAGATTCTAGTTTAATGGGAAATTGAATTATCACCATTTGGTATATATTTACGAAAATTCGATACCATAACGCACTTGCTGCACCTAAACTCTTTTCAACACTTATTTACTTTTGCCGTATCCATACTTTTTGAAGATGAAATAAATAAATATAACCAATACAAAATTGTGAAATTAAAATTTTAATAATTTACACAACATCTGTTTATATGTATAATTTAAGCTACTGCATGATATTATGTAGTTTCATTTACCTCAAATTTTCCATATACGACATGAAGAGTAAATAAAAACTAAAAGTAAACAATAAGTATCTTATTCTAGGATTCTAAGGTATTAGCAATTAGTGCAGTCGATTTCGAGGTTATCTTCTTTTCCCCCTTTCTTTATGACCTTTGCAAACGAAGAAGAAGAAGAATAATAAGATAACTGCGAATTCGACTCCTCCTGGCTGTCACTTACATATTATATCTAAGACCAATTTTTTAAATTATTTAGTTTTTTAGCTCAATGTAACATAATTTTTTTCAAATAATAGCTAACTGGGACTCTAAAACCGATCTCCAAGGTCCAGTTAAATTTAAAGAATTAGTTTTAATAATATATCTTACTAATAGTGTACAATTCTTATGAAAATTGACTACTATAACGCACTTGCTGCTTCTCGAAGTTTTTTAAGGTTTAGGTAGTTGTAGGTATTAAAAGAAACAATATTTTCTGAATGAAATTAGTTACGCTTCTCAATTACCCTGACATTACTTAATATTATTTGACAACAAATCGTTCTCTACAAACGAGGCAAGATACTTAAATTTCCATTAGCATTTGTAGCCGAAAAATTCATTAATCACACGAACCCAAAAAAAACCTGACAGCAATCTCAGGGCAAGAATGAAATGGAAATGAAATTGGAATTGCCGATACTCGATCGGGAATTGACTTTGCTTCACACACACAGTCAACGCAATCAAAACAGGGCAGGTCAAGGTAGGTGAAATTAAATCAGGTCAGCTTTGGTGTTGCGTATTATTGATAGAATAAGGAAAATCACAAAAATAGATACCTACATATTTTCTTATAATTACTGTTAAGGTGACTGAAGTGAGTCGATGCATGCTTCTAAGGCTTTGTAAAGTCTAGATGTACGAGGATAGATCTTTGTCTTCCCTATTTTGCTCCGTTAATCCTCAAAAGGCTTAGAGTAGACTAATAATTGAGTTCTTGATAGCAGGTTGATACAAAAGAACAAATATTTTATTCGATCAATTTCTATTTGAAAACATATGAAGTTGGCAAGAGTAAATCTAACTAAATTTAGAACATAGACAGACATTTGATGATACTATTTCCTTTTAGTGAATTTTCTTTGAAAAAATTCACCAATGAGGAGATCCCGACATTTGAATTTTGAAAAAATTTCTTCAAATGAGCGCTATTTAGGACCCTGGAACCCAAATCCGCGGTCGGTTTCAGACTTTATATGATATAAGGCGTGTTCGATGAAAAAAAAGAACATTTGTATCACCAACGACTAAAAAAATTGTAACTATCACCAACGACTTATGGGCCAGCCTGTGATTGTAAAAACAATTTTATAAGATGCAGCTCAAGACACCCTATAATTAAGGTATACAATTTTTTCGCGAATCTTGTATTATAATGGATGTATTGAGCTTTACCATAGAACTGCGCCACCCTGTATATATATATATATATATATATATATATATATATATATATATATATATATATATATATATATATATATATATACTGGAACCTGTGATGAGCATTAATAAGTACACTTTGCGAAACCCAAATCACCACAACACTTATTTCAGAGACCTTACGGTCGTTTCGTTGACAAAGTCAACATCGTCAGAGGAAGGTAAATTCTGAATTTATCTTCCTCTGAAGATGTTGACTTTGTCAACGAAACGATCGTAAGGTCTCTGAAATAAGTGTTGTGGTGATTTGGGTTTCTCAAAGTGTACTTAATATTTATATATTTATGTTTCACACCTATAACTAAAAAATAATGGATCGATTTTGATAAAACTTGGTGAGTACCTTCCTTTCGCAAGTGGCTTGGATAAGTTTATTATCCAGGAAAATCCGCCGAGGTTTTCCCGGAAAAATTTGTGTTTTCTTTGGAAAAAAAATCTCCGGAATTAACAAAGTAAGGGCAACCAAGTTTCGTACTCGGGTTTACATCATTATAAGTACGTTACTTGCCAAAACTTAGCTTTGTAGGTTAAAGGACAAAAAAGTTACAGGCATTTAAAGAAAAATAAATTTGGGTTTTCCTCAAAACGTCAAAGTCGCGATTTAAAACGTCAAAATTGGTAATATTTAGACAATGAACCTGAAACTAATATGAGCTATGGAAAGAAAATGTCTCAAGAAGAATGTTTTACAAATCCTGAAGTCTTAGTTTCAATTGTCACTGTCCTTCATTTTACTAAAATATTCCCAGAAAATTCATTTCAAATAGACCTGATGCTTTGGCAGTAGTGTTGGCTATAGAGTTTATCGGTTAATGGTATATACTTTTGTCGAATTTTCGTAAAAAATCTTTAAAGCTCAATACATCCGTTACTATGCAACATACGAAAAAAAATTGTTTACATTAATTATAGAGTGTCTTGAGCTACATCTTCAAAAATATTTTTACAATTACGGGGTGGCTCATAATTCGTTGGTGATTCAAATTTTCTTTTCTTTTTTAATCGAGCACGCCTTATGTTATTGCATTTTGGCATTTTCCATCGAAATATAATGCATTTTTGTAAGAAACGAAATTCGGAACGCAGCAAGTGCGTTAAGGTAACGAATTTTCATTACAATGCTTAAAATTTGAATAGCTCAATTTGCTATTAACCTATAAGGTTGACCAAGAAACCAGTTTTTGCGGGAACACTTTAAGTTTACTTGCGGAAATTTTTGTACATTTGCAAAAAATAAAGTTATTTTGATGAAACATGGCGCATTGTTTCTACTATATAGGTTATACTGGTAACCAAATTTGATGCCTGCTTTGTTAAAAAAAAACAAGTTTGCTATTAATAACATTTTTATGAAAATTCACTACCATAACGCACTTGCTGCGTCCACACTTTTTTTTAGTATGTTTTATGCATGGTATATATTTAGTTCGGTTACCGTTGATGTATAGTTTATACCTGTTGTATGAATCAATCTACGCGTGGCAGTTAACTAATCTGTCTGCCAGGCATTGGACTTTAACCACAAAGTCGGCTCAACGCATGTGCTTTTGGGATTTTATTTTTAATGTGGATAAAACTCTAAATATTGTGTACCAAATTACTTAAAATTAACAACATAGGTTTATTTTCACTATTTCTAGCAACGTATAAAGTCTCCTTTTAGTTACTTTGATACTTAGCGTTTTTAAAAAGTTTTCCCCGATTTTCCACCGGAAAAACTTGATCATAAAGGCTGATTAACGAACTCGACCTCGGTTTTCGCCCAAACAAGATTTTTGCCATATTTGATTGAAATCAGTTTAGTATTTTTTGAGTTCTCGCTCGGATACATACATACATACATATATATATATATATATATATATATATATATATATATATATATATATATATATATATATATATATATAAACATATATATATATATATATATATATATATATATATATATATATATATATATATATATATATATATATATATATATATATATATATATATATATATATATATATATATATATATATATATATATATATATATATGTTCAGAAAGATTTCCGCGGTCTTTAATGTGAGATGTGATGCTTGGTTCTCGGATTAAACCGAGTCCAGAATTTATGGAAACTCGACGTTTCGGCTCCTGTTTTGGAGCCATTTTCAAGAGGTAAAGGAAATATGTAAGGACACTCTAAGGCCTCAATCTGCCTACTCCTTAGAGTGATGGACAAAGGTGGGTAAAGGAAATATGTAAGGACACTCTAAGGCCTCAATCTGCCTACTACTTAGAGTGGTGGACAAAGGTGGGTAAAGGAAATATGTAAGGACACTCTAAGGCCTCAATCTGCCTACTACTTAGAGTGGTGGACAAAGGTGGGTAAAGGAAATATGTAAGGACACTCTAAGGCCTCAATCTGCCTACTCCTTAGAGCGGTGGATAAAGTTAAGTTGGGTTGTTGTAGCTCGATTACGGGGCCTCAATCTGCCTACTCCCCAAATCTCGCCGGAGATCGTCTGTGAGGTCCCAGTGTTCAACCCTAGGCCTCAGATATATATATATATATATATATATATATATATATATATATATATATATATATATATATATATATATATATATATATATATATATATATAAACATATAAAAATTTTAACGGACCTTGATTTTGGGTTCTAGAGACCCTAATTCGCGCTCATCTGAAGCGATTTTTTTCAAAAGATTTTCATCGTGACCTCTCTAATCGATAATTTTACTTAATGAAAATTCGCTAATCGAAATGTTACAGCGGTGTTCACAAAAATTGATAGTAAATAAGGAACGATTAATGATACCAATTACGTTTTAGATAAAAGACAAGATAAGAAATTTAAGACAAGAGTCAGTGAAGAATTCGAGAGCAGATGATTTCGTTGTGTGCAAGTGAATGGAGAACATTTTGAACATTTATTATAAGAAAGGGACGTTTTTATTAAGTTTAGAATTTCAGCGTAAACTGTTTAGTATTAATGTTCCGGTATTAAATTTCCACCCTGTATTGAAAAGTGTAATATTAGACCATACATATGGGGTATCTCCGCATTCAGAAAAATGTGATCCATTAAATTGTGATGAAAAAATGTAGGGTTGCTGTTTTTAAAAAATGGATAAAGTGGTGGGGGTAAAATGGTGGGAGTATAATTTGTTTCAACTATGATTATTCCGCAACACCTATTTTTTGCTAAATAATGAATTTTATTCCATAAGTGTGTTTCACACTATATATATATATATATATATATATATATATATATATATATATATATATATATATATATATATATATATACATATACCGATCTCAAAAAATAAAATACTGATCCGATTTTGATCTAATTTGGCATGTACCTTCCTTTTGCAAGTGGCTTGGATAAGTTCGTTAGCCAGGAAAATCGGCCCCGTTTTTCTCGGAAAATGTATTTTCTTTCGGAAAATTTTTATATCTCCGGAAATCACAGAGTTAAGGCAACCAAATTTGGTACGGGGGTTAGTATAATAAAAGGTAAACTATGTACCAAAATGTAGATCTGTAACATAAAAGAAACTTAAATTAAAATGTAGTAAGAAGGGTGTTTGACAAACCCTTAAGTTTCAGCTTCAACTGTCATGGTCCTTCATTCTACTAAAATAATTTCAGAAAATGCATCTCAGGTAGACCCTTTCTCTGATGTTGTGGCAGTAGTTTTAGTTGTACAGTTTATCGTCTATTGGTCTATAATTTTTAGCGAATTTCCGTAGAAAAAAATTGCTATTGAGGACACTGACACTTTTAAATTTTGAAAAGAGATCTTCAAATGAGCGCGAACTAGGTCCCTTAGAACCCAGATCCGGGGTTAGTTTCAGTTTTTATCTGTTTTCATATATACAGGCTGACGCAGTTTTACGGTAAAGCTCAATGCATCCCTTATTATACAAGATTCGCGAGAAAATTGTATACGTTAACTATCGGGAGCTGCATCTTATAAAATTGTTTTTACAATCACAGGCTGGCCCATAAGTCGTTGGTGATAATTACAATTTTTTTAGTCGTTGGTGATACAAATGTTCTTTTTTTTTTCATCGAACACGCCTTATATTATTGCATTTTTCCATTAAAATATAATGTATGCTTGTAAAAAAAAATACATTCGGGACGCAGTAATTGGGTTATTGTAGCGAACTTTCATTAAATGCTTCAAATTTCAATAGCTCAATTTACTATTAATTATTAACCCAAGGTTCGTTGGCCAGGAAACCAGCTTTTTGGGGAACATTTTAAGTTTATTTTCGAATATTTTTTGTACATTTTCAAACAATAATGTTATGTTGATGAAACATGGCACATTGTTTCTACTATATAGGTTATACTGGTAACCAGCTTTGATGCCTGCTTTCTTTAAAAAAGACACCTCTGCTGTTAAAAACATTTTTATGGAAATTCACCACTATAACGTATTTGCTGCATCCAGACGTTTTATTAATATAGAACTTTTCTTGATTGATGTTTGTCAAAATTAATTTTGTCGTTAGTATATTTCTGTTTAAAATATATAACTTCTTCCATAATAGTAACACTCAAGGTAAAGTAATACCAAGCATAAAGTTCACGTAGTTCAACCGATCTTGTTGCAGAGAACTCGTTCTTTTTGTTGGAGGTAACGTAACGTGCAAAGTATATTAACTTTATCAACCTCTCAGGTAAAACAAACAAAGATCACGACCTGGTGTATCTGCAAAACGGCAGAACCAACCAACTTACTTATAACTATGTGCACTACATACAGACCGGTCTAAAAGTGAGTGTTGCTCTTATTACAAATTCTCTGATATTAATGCACTCATAGATTGTTTGAAAAAAGTCCCGATGCAACAAGAACGCTTTTTAGTGAATTTTTATTTAAAAAAGGTGACACTTTGCAAAAAATTTTTCAAATGAACGCGAAGTAGGGCCCCTAGAATCCATATACGGGGAGTTTCAATTTTTATATATTTATATACGAGGGCGGGTCAATAACTCCGTAACTTTTTGAATTTCCCGCAGGAAGGGCAACACTGCTCCTGTTAACAAGCATCTGTCAGTTGATTCCTGTCGAATTTTGAACAAGCTGCGTCATTTAGTTTGTGTTAGATAGCAATTGAAAGCAGACAACCTCTTGAGTTATAACGAAAATGGAAAAAAGTGAATTTCGTGTGCTCATATAATATTATTTTTTGCGAAAAAAAACCATCACTCAAACCAAGGCTAAGCTTGATAAATACTATGGGGGCCCTGCACCATCAATTTCCATGGCAAAAAAGTGGTTTACTGAATTTTGTTACGGCCGTAAAAGCACAAATGACGCCGAACGTTCTGGACGCTCAGTTGAGGTTGCTACACCCGAAACAATTCAATAAATTCACGATATGGTGTTGGCCGATCGGAGATTGAAAGTTCGGGAGATTGTGGAAGCCATAGGCATATCACATGGCTCAGTGGTTTCGATTTTGCATGATCACTTGGGTAGGAAAAAGCTATCCGCAAGATGGGTGCCGCGTTTGCTCACAATCTACCACAAACGGAATCGTGTGACAACTTTGAAGGAGTGTTTGGCGTTGTTCAACCGCAAGAGGGACGAGTTTTTGCGCCGTTTCGTAACTGTAGACAAACATGGATTCACCACAACACAACAGAGACCAAGCAGCAGTCAAAACAGTGGGTTTCTCGGTGCGAATCGGCGCCGAAAAAGGCCAAGGTGGGTGTGTCAGCCAATTAAGTCATGGCGACCGGTTTTTGGATGCACGCAGTATAATCCACATTAATTGCCTTCAAAAGGGAAGAACAATCAATGGAGAATATTATACCGATTTATTGGACCGATTCAATGACGATTTGAAGAAAAAACGACCGCATTTGGCCAATAAAAAAGTTCTTTTACACCAAGACAATGCAATGGTGCACACACGTGTAGCCTCCATGGTGAAATTGTATAAATTGGGCTACAAATTGCTCCCTCATTCGCCGGATTTAGCCCCGAGTGACTATTTATTGTTTCCAAACTTAAAGAAATGGCTCGGCGGAAAGAGATTTGACTCCAATGATGAAATCATCTCACAAACAAATACCTATTTTAAGGACCTCGACAAATCTTATTTTTTGGAAGGGAAAAAAATTGGAGAAACGTTGGACGGAGTGTATAGAGCTCAAAGGAGGCTATGTTGAGAAATAAAATAATTCTTTGTCAAAAAACCTGTGTTTCATGCAAAAAGTGACGGACTCATTGACCCGCCCTCGTATATATATATATATATATATATATATATATATATATATATATATATATATATATATATATATATATATATATATATATATATATGTATATATATTTATGTATCACACCGATAACTCAAAAAATAATGGGCCGATTTTAATGAAATTTGGTACGTACCTTCCTTTTGTTAGTGGTTTTGATAAGTTGGTTAGCCAAAAAAATCGAAACAGTTTTTCCGGGAAAATTTTGGGTTTTCTTTCAGAAAATTTTCGTATCTCCGAAAATAACAGAGCTATGACAACAAAATTTGGCATATACGTTTCTACTATTTAACTTACCCTACATGCCAAAATTCAGAATCCTAGGAAAAAAGTTATAGGCATTTTAAGGAAAAAAATTTGGGTGATACTGGTGATCAGAGGAAAGCACAAGAACAAAATATTTTGTGTGATTAATAAAACCAATTGAATATTACATCCAACGTTAAGTTTTTTTGACGCAAAAACGTTAAGAAGTAGCAGAAAAAATATTTTGAAAATTTGATAATTTTTCTTCAAACGTCAAAGTCGCGATTTGAAAGGTCAAAATTTGCAATCTTCAGACAACGATTTTGGAACAAACAGGGATTATGTAGACGACATGTCTTAAGAAGTGTGTTTTACAAAGCCTTAACATTGAGCTGTAACAATCATTGTCCTTCATTTTACTAAAATATTTTCAGAAAATCCATTTCAAATAGACCTTCTTTCTGATGCTTCGGCAGTAGTTTCAGCTATAGAGTGTATGGTTTAATAGTCTATATTTTAGCAAATTTTCGTCGAAAAAATTCGTTAGTGAGAAGACTGCGACTTATGAATTTTAAAAAGATTTCTTCAAATGAGCGCGAACTAGAACCCCTAAAACCCATATACGGGGTCAGTTTCACTTTTTGTCTGTTTACACACTATGTGAAAACTGGAACCTGTGATGAGCACTAATAAGTACACTTGGAGAACACCCAAATCACCACAACACATATTTCAGAGACCTTACGATCGTTTCGTTGATGAAGATGTTGACTTGGTCAACGAAACGATCGTAAGGTCTCTGAAATATGTGTTGTGGTGATTTGGGTGTTCTCCAAGTGTACTTATCTGTTTACACATATACAGGTGATGCTTTTCTACGGCGACGCTCAATATATCTGTTATGATATAAGATATGACAAAAAAGTATAACGTTAATTATAGGGTATCTCGAGCTGCATCTTTTAAACTTATTTTGACAATCACAGACTGGCCCATAAATCGTTGGTAATACACACTTTATTTTTTTAATAGAACACCCCCTTATTTTATTGAATTTTTGTGTTTTTCAGCTAATTATAATGCATGTTTGTAAGAAAAAAATTAATATCGTTCATCGTTTTTGAGTTATTTCAATTGTTTTGTAACCTTTCACGTTTTTGCACATATTTCAAACACATATCACAAATTGTGAAACGGCGTTTCTATCAATATATAGTGGAGGCCCATGGAAATGACGCATTCAGAGCTTTTTGTTTATATTACTCGTCGAAAAAATCGTGCTGCCGTATATGGGCACGCTCAAATAGTGGCGGAAGTTTCGCGGAAATGTTTTTAGTGTTTCTGTGGAATTTATTTTTGCAAGATTTTTGTGATATATTGGTAATTAATAATAAATGTTTAGTAAGTTATTGTAAAAGAAAAGTTGTCGAATTTTTGTCAAAAATGTTATTTAGTGTAACATTACTGAAGGCAATTTCTGTAAAAAAATGGTGATTTTCTGTAAAAGAAATGTTTGCAAATTTTCATATTTTTTTAATTTTTATTTTGGTCCTAAAGCTGTTTGTGAATAATTATATTCAGGTAGGTGTGTAAACAGCTTAAAGAGGTTCGTTGGCCAGGAAAATCGGACCAGCATTTTTCTGGAACTTTTAAGATTTATTTTTGGAAAGTGCTTGTACTTTTTGAAACAACAAAGCTATTTTAATGAAATACCGTATATTGTTACTAATATATAGGTTCTACTGCCAACCAAATGCCCTTCTGTTAAAAACAAGACATATTTGCCATTAAAAGCATTTTTACGAAAATTCGCTACCATAACGCACTTGTTGCGTCCAGACTTTTTTAAGTATTCTTTTAGCAGAACTTTGTGTAAAAAATACTTTAGCCAAATTTGATCCCTGCTTTTATTTAAAAAAAAGACATATCCATAAAAAATATTTGTATGAAAATTCACTACCTACCATAACGCACTTACTGCGTCCAGACTTTTTTAAGTATTCTTTTAGCAGAACTTTGTGTAAAAAATACTTTAGCCAAATTTGATCCCTGCTTTTATTTAAAAAAAAGACACATCCATAAAAAATATTTGTATGAAAATTCACTACCATAACGCACTTGCTGCGTCCAGACTTTTTTAAGTATTCTTTTAGCAGAACTTTGTGTAAAAAATACTTAGCCAAATATGATGACTGCTTTCATTAAAAAAATACATATCCATTAAAAATATTTGTATGAAAATTCACTACCATAACGCACTTGCTGCGTCCAGACTTTTTTTGTATAGAAAATTTTCAGAATTCAAAAGTAGCGATCTCCATATGGGTGAATTTCTTCTACGAAGATTCACTAATAAGGCAATGTAATGCACTCCCTACATCAAGTCTTTCTTTTATGTCGATTGAAAGGTGATTAATGCTTAAATATCTGAGTCAATACATTTCAAGAATTACTTGGTGTTAAGAAATATCCATGCTTATTAGATTATTATGTGATGCCTACTGACGTATGTGTTATTAGGAAAATGCTGATGTTTTGCAATGATAGTAATTATAGGTCTAGTCAAGCTAATGTACTTTATGACCATTAATAACAATTACTGCTTACGGTAGTCTAATTAGGTATATGAATAATCGATAGGTAAACACGGTTAGACAGAGAAAGTAATAGCTTACGGTAGACACTGATTTTGAATGTTGATAGCTATTTTTATTCTTCTACCTTCCTTTTACTGGCTGGTTATTTTCATTTTTCCGATAGTCAGATCGTATCTCAAAGTGAGCGGGATTCAATTCCATTTCTATACCAACAATTCTCTTTGAGTAATCTGATCTAATTTCTGTTGAATAATATCTATCGATTAGGTTTCACCGACAGAATCTTTCACGTGATTTTAAATTCTGATAAACGCTTGCTGTAAGCTATTGTTACTTTCGACTCATACAACCTCTCATTCTTTGATCAAAAATGTTAACATATCACCTTAATTTTATAAAGTCGGTGTATGGAAAAATCGAACCGTGACGAAGACTTTTATTAATAGTCCAAGAGCTGGCGACAAATTTAGGGTAGGCACTTAGAAATCTTAAAGAAAGTACAATTTCAATGTTAGTGAATCTAGCATGGGGAGTCGGAAACCCCCCAAAAAATATTCTTTGGGCACTTTGGGATTAATATTGTTTTTTGTTTTAGCTTTCAAAGAATCTAGAAATAAATATCTTAGACTTTTTAGACGGTTTTGAACTACGACCAGACTGCCCTGAATTTGTTTTATAAATATATAAAAAAATATACTTTATGCAATCTGAAATTTTTATAGTACATTTATTAATTGATATTAAAAAAAGTCTGGACGCAGCAAGTGCGTTATGGTAGCAAATTTTTTTTTAAATATTTTTAATAGCACAGGTCTTTCTTTGATGAAAGCAGGCATCAAACTTGGTTGCCTATATAGTAGAAACAATGTACCATATTTCATCGAAATAACTTTACTGTTTGAAAATATGTAAACATTTTTCAAAAGTCTGGATGCAGCAAGTGTGTTATGGAAGTGAATTTCCATAAAACTGTTTTTAATAGCAAATGCGAGCAGGCATCAATCTGTAGTATGTAGTAGAAATAATGTACTATATTTTATCAAAATTACTTATGGTTT
The DNA here is from genome assembly GCA_964006375.1 of Tillus elongatus. Lineage (NCBI taxonomy): Eukaryota > Metazoa > Arthropoda > Insecta > Coleoptera > Cleridae > Tillus > Tillus elongatus. The sequence continues at coordinate 245,025,931 of OZ023263.1, read as the reverse complement.
GAAAATATACAAGAATTTTCCGAAAATAAACTTAAATGTTGGTTTCCTAACCAACAAAGCTTACGTTAATAGCAAATTGAGTTATTGAAATTTGAAGGATTTAATGAAAATTCGGTAAATTGCAGATTAGCTCCCGAACGCTTTTCAAAAAATTGTTTTCAGAAACATTACTAGGACCCCACCTGGATGCACAAACCACAAGAAAATGTCTTGTTCACACCCCCCAAGGAAGCTACGGGACTGGGAGTGAATAGGGGTGCTGGGCGGGGTAGGTAGTAAAAAGGAAATATGAGCAGAAAATGCGAAGAAAACTGCTTGAAAGCTATTTGAAGCCATATCCCCATTAAACCCTGCCTACCCCGCACAACACCCCTATTTGCCCCAGGTTACGTAACTTCCTTGCGGGGTATGGATAGGAAGTTTTTCTTGTGGTTTATGCAACGAGGGTGGTTGTATGCACACGAGGGGGTGGGGGGCGGGGAGGGGTGGTGGTGCCTACGACGAAGCAGACCCCCCCGGTTCGACTTGTAGCAGGGGGGGGGGGATTGGGAGGTGGCTGCTTTGTCGTGGGGATTTTCCTTCCCCCTCGCGTGCATACAACCACCTTCGCTGCATAAACCACAAAAAATTTCTTGTTCCTACCTGCCAAGGAAGTTACGGCACCTGGGGGGTAAGGGTGCTGTGCGGGGTAGGCAGGGTTTAAGGGGGATATGGCTTCAAGATGTGAAAACGACAGCTTTCAAGCCCGTTTTATTCGAATTTTCTGCTCATATTTTTTTTTACTACCTACCCTGCCCAGCACCCCTAGTCACTCCTGGTCTCGTAACTTCCTTTGGGGGTGTGAACAAGAAATTTTTCTTGGGGTTTGTGGATCCAGGGGGGGGGTCTAGGCAGGTTTCTGAAAACAGTTTTTTGAAAAGCGTTCGGCAGCTAAACTGCAAATTTACCGAAAATTCGCTACCAAAACCCACTTACTGCGTCCATATTTTTTCTTACAAACGCATCATATTTCGATAAAAATGCAAAAATGCATTAACGAATTTGTTCTATGAAAATTAGCTAAAAAAATTATACATCCCTACTCACTTCTGGTCCCGTAACTTCCTTGGGGAGTGTGAACAAGAAATTTTTCTTGGTGTTTGTGGATCCAGGGGGGGAGGCTCTAGGCAGGTTTCTAAAACAGTTTTTTGAAAAGCGTTCGGGAGCTAAACTACAAATGTACCAAAAATTCGCTACCAAAACGCACTTACTGCGTCCAGATTTTTTCTTACAAACGCATCATATTTCGATAAAAAATGCTAAAATGCATTAACGAATTTGTTCGACGAAAATTAGCTTAAAAAATTATAGACCGTTAAACCATAAACTTTACTAAACCTACAGCGAAAGCATCAACCTCAGCCAAAGCATCAGAGAAAGGGTCTATTTGAAATGAATTTTCTGTAAATATTTTAGTAAAATGAAGGGCAATAACGGTTGAATCTGAAAGTTAAGGGTTCGCAGAACACTTTTCTTGCAACATTTTCTTTTCACAATTCGTATTTGTTTCACGTTCTTTGCCCAAACATTGCCAATTTTGACGTTTTAAATTGCGAGTTTGACGTTTTGATGAAAACTCCAAAGTTTGTTTCTTTAACTGTCTATAACTTCTTTGTCTTTAAAGCTAGAGGCCTAAATTTTGGTATAGAGTTTACTCTTTATAATACAAACACGCGTATTGGTTGCCCTTACTTTGTTATTTCCGGAGATACGAATTTTTTAGAAAGAAAACAAAATTTTCCGGGAAAACCTGGTCCAATTTTCCTGGCTAACGAACTTATCCAAGCCACTTGCAAAAGGCAGGTACTCACCAAATTTGATCAAGATTGGTCCATTATTTTGTTAATTATCGGTCGGATATATATATATATATATATATATATATATATATATATATATATATATATATATATATATATAGATTTCCTCATTAGCGAATTAAAAAAAAAATTCGCTAAAAAGTTTGGCCGCAGCTAGAGCCTTATGGTAGCAAATTTTCGTAAAAATGTTTTTATGGCAAAGATGTCTTGTTTTGAAAAGAAGGATTTTTTGGTTGGCAATATAACCTATATAGTACTAGCGATGTACCACATTTCATAAAAATAGCTTTGTTGTTTCCAAAAGTAGAAACATTATCCGAAAATAAACTTTAACTATTCCAGAAGAAACTGGTCCTACTTTCCTAGCCAACGAACCTCTACACAGGAAGGAAACTACCACTCTAAGTTACATTCCAAATAACAAAATTTCCCTTAAGTAAAAGTAGATATAGTACAGAATTAGAGTAAATTAAAAACGTGCCTAAATATAACGGATATTCGGATTGCTTAGTAGAAAAATTAACTCATAGACACAGCACAAAGAAAATGTTATCAGAATGCACGACATTCAGGAAAGATAAAATGGAGAAAAAAATTATTTGCCGACTTTTTGAAAGCTTAGCACAAGGGGTCTCGAGCGCATTTTTAAGAAAGGCGACTTGCAGCTAACTTTTTCGACGAAAAATCATTTAAAAAAATTGTCAGGTAATACGAAAGAAACAGATAAAGCCACTGATGAGATGATGAGATAGGTTGGAAAGATTATAATCTTAAATACGTTTGGCAGACTAAGAGAACCATTGAGACTAGATTTCGTGAAAATCTGGCACAGCTGAGATACGGTAGTGTAGACGAGTCATGCGTACCACAACATATATGAGATAATAATCATCACATTGATAAAGAAACTCTGAAACGTATCAGAAATGTGTAACGATTACTTTTCGTTACTGCATTAATTATTCAAAATAAACCCGTGAGAGATTTAATTAATAGCCGACAATCTAATATCTGTAAGACAATTCATGTTTTGATTTCAAATTTTTTTTAACGAAAAGTCGCTAAATCTTCAAGTACCGTAAACACCTTTACTACATTTCTAATTTGTACGTTAAAATTCATTATATGTTTGCCATGGAAAACTATCTCGCATTATTACTGAACAAATATTTCCAGGAACGAAATATGCATTTAAAATATACGTTACAAATATTCGAGAACATAATATTGTTTATCAGGAATTTTCCGTAATCGGTGATGTCACCCAAGAAAGACGTTTGCGTGCACGGAGAGAATTGTCTGCAAAGCCGCCGATTGGGGGTCTCGTTTTATCTCATTTGAAGAATAGAGGCTAGAAAGAGCTAGCGCACAGCCAGTAACAGCCAGAGTACAAAATTTTGCGTGCAGGCAGGAAACGTTTGCCGAACCGAAGACATGAGAAGGGAAGTCTCTGCTGGGCCTTCTTAGCGTGAACACCGTCAACTTCGGTGGCTATTAAATTATCTTGAAACGGGGTTGTAATGTTCTTTTTGTTATCTGTACTACTGGTAATGATTGTTCGGAGTAATTCAAGTGATTTTCGGGTTTAAGTAAACATAGTATTCAGCCTAAAAACGGGATCTAAGTTGTGTTTCTCTGTTTCAAATTGTTGATTTCTTGTCGTGATCAGAAATAATTCCTGGTTATCATCGTACCTTAAGTCAATTGGTAGTGAATTTTACTGAAGCAAATTCACGTTTCAACTGCGATCAGCAAAGTTTCCATCAAGCGAATTCGGAACATCGGCATAGGTGTCAAATGGTTATGTCATATTGGAGCAGTAACACCCACCGGGCCTATAATCTCTGATGGGAAGTCCCAGTCGTTGCCCCCAAATTTTTCCGCTCTTGTTGGAGTCTGGAATCTGTGTCAGGCACTCATAATTGATCCCACCTAGAGAGCATCTTCACAGGCTCACCAGGTAACTTTAGCACCGGAAAATTGTTGAGTCTGAACAAATATTTTCTCTGAATCAGCAGAACTTTCATGCTGAAATTTAACATCTGAAGTTTTAATAACCTTAACTTTAAAAATCACGTAATCAAGTTTGAGCTTAAACACTATGTCAGAGAGGTGCTCTCAAATATTCACTTATGTACTTCCTTATAACATTCAACTTAGGTCAGAGGTTCTAACATAAACTACAAAATATACAAAGGGCACTAAGTAAAGCATATAGATAATTTTTTGTGGTAAAATGTATTGCTGAAGTCCTTGTGAAATACCCATTTATGCATGAAAAGTTTGACGTAATATTTTTGTTGTTTGTTTAGTTAGGAATGTTTATAGAAAAAAATAATTAAAAACTCGGTTATTGTGATTAATTAGATCAAAGCAGTCGCTGATAGATAAATTGCTTCCTATCTTATCTTTACGATATTAATTTATAATAATTGAATTGTGATGTAATAACAAAATATAGCTTGTATTATTATATACATTATAACATAATTTGAAGGTTGGCATACATGAATTGTTTGGTTTATTGCTTCTGTTAAAGTTAACAGAAGGCAATTGAGGCAGCTATAATTAATGTTTATTATACTGCATGTCAACAAAAAACTGTCACAAAAATGGATGCAGAAATGCACTATGGAAGCAAATTTTCATATAATAAAATTAATAACTTTAACTCAATTTTCCATCAACCTAGAAAGTGCGATGTTGGTATATCGTTAGGTTGCTATAAATAAAACTTGTGAACCAAAAATAGCTGTATCATTAGAGATAAAAAATTAAAAGACAATGTTTTTTTTTTGTGGAAAAACTGCCCCGATCTTGTTGTCATATAAATTTACAGACGTTAATAGTACCAAGCGAGTAAAACACTGTATAATAAACGAGAAGACAGGTACTATAAGAAGTGTATTAAGCACACTTGGAGAACCCAAATCACAAGACATTTAAAAAACCTGACGATGGTTTCACTAACCAAGTAAGCATCATCAGAAGATGAAAACTTTTTTTGCTTTCTCTTTTGTAATGGTCGTTGATTTCGCTAACATTTTCTTTGTTTCCTGTTTGTTAATGAATTGCTTCACTAGGCAAACAGTATATCTGTTATATTCGGCCACGTTCTCGATATACCCTAATCCTTTGCTCTATCTATTTTTACCTATATATACAAAAAATAATGATTCATAAGTGGTGACCAAAAATGAAACCCCATGTTCGTTGCACAATTTTAGAGGAGGTATGTCCTATAAGATTTTTTCCTATAATGCTTCATTAAAAAGATAGAGGGTGTTGAAGTTGAATTTCAAAAAATAAAATTTCCAAATTTTTTAAAAAGTAGTACATATATTTTGCTGAAACTTCGCATGTGTAGGCTGTTATGGAAGGCGCGTATTCTACCATAACAATTGAATCGGCTAATCCAGCAGTGGCGCGCGTACCCACATGTCATTGGTTATCCCTCAAGAAAAAAACGGGTACGTCAATGATTTTTTTAAATTTTTTTTTGAATCTTACTTTCATTCGTGAACTCTCTTGATAATTTTCTGTACGACGCTTATTTTACGAGTAAGCAATGAATCAGGTAAGTGTTTTAGAGCACAGTTCATGATTTTTAACCAGTCGTTGTTTGGTAGAAAATCGCAATGATACACTTTTATCAGGCTTATAGTAATTTATTTATTACAATAAATGTTCAAAAATGCCTCCATTGGCCTGAATACACGTACGACATCGTTTTAATATGGAAAATTTAATGTCTTGAGGATTCACTGTTGCTTGAATATGACAAAACCCATTATTTATCAGTTGTTGTAGCTGCTCTGGTGTATTTATTTCTTCACTGTAGACCAGTCGCTTGAATACACGCACGACATCTTTTTGATATGGAAAATTTATTGTCTTGATAATTGTTTGTACGACGATTATCTTTGTTGTATTTTAGTAAGTAGTAGTCTGGTTTGCCAAAGTTGTCATTAAGTGTCACTTGACGTTTAGGTTAACAAGTTATTATTTTGAATAGGTGTAAGTGGTAAACTTTATAAAATTGCAAAATTTTCTACTCATTTACTTCTTATAATGGAGTACACCTCAGAAGAGTATGCAGATATAATTTTTATCTACGGATATGCTGATGGAAATGCTCTAGCTGCTTGTCGGGAATATCAACGTAGGTTTTCCACTCGTCGTCAACCTACACCAAGGGTTTTTTCTCGATCGTTTTCAAGACTTCGGCAGTGCGGTATTGGACAACGTCCTGACGCTACAGCTAATGGTAGAAGACAACATCAACTTGAAGACGAAGAGAGAGTGGTGGATGCAGTGATGGATCAACCTTCTACAAGTACTCAGAGGATTGCCACGCAGTTACAATATTCTCAAAGCTTTGTTTGGAGAACTTTACATCGAGAAGCCTTACATCCATATCATCGACAGAATGTTCATTGCCTTCTATCTGGAGATAATGTGCATCGACGAGTCTTTTGTGAATGTATGTTGGAAATGAACAATCAAAATATCTTATTCTCTAATCTAATCTTCTGCTCTGACGAATCAACATTTACAAGGAATGGTATTTATAATTCTCATAATGAGCATGTATGGTCAGGTCAGGTCAGGTCAGGTCACATGCAACAAGGACTCGCACATTTCAACATAGATTTTCCATTAATTTATGGTGTGGTATTTTTAACGGCTCACTGTTCATGGAAGTCCTGCCACAACGTTTAAATGGATCTTCGTACTTAGTGTTCCTAGAAAACCGTGTAGAAAACATTCTAGATGACATTCCACTAGCAACAAGATGTATAATGTGGTACCAGCATGACGGTGCACCAGCGCATCATAGTCGAAACGTTGCTACATGGCTACATGAACATTATAATGAAAGATGGATTGGCAGAACTGGACCAATACATTGGCCTGCAAGATGACCGGACTTAAACCCACTTCACTTCTATCTTTGGGGTGATTTTAAGCGACTGGTCTACAGTGAACAAATACATACACCAGAGCAGCTACAACAACTGATAAACAATGCTTTTCGTCATATTCAAGCAACAATGAATCATCAAGACATTAAATTTTCCATATTAAAAAGATGTCGTGCGTGTATTCAGGCCAATGGAGGCATTTTTGAACATTTATTGTAATAAATAAATTACTATAAGCCTGATAAAAGTGTATCATTGCGATTTTCTACCAAACAACGACTGGTTAAAAATCATGAACTGTGCTCTAAAACACTTACCTGATTCATTGCTTACTCGTAAAATAAGCGTCGTACAGAAAATTATCAAGAGAGTGCACGAATGAAAGTAAGATTCAAAAAAAAATTAAAAAAATCGTTAACGTACCCGTTTTTTTCTTGAGCGATAACCAATGACATGTGGGTACGCGCGCCACTGCTGGATTAGCCGTTTCAATTGTTATGGTAGAATACGCGCCTTCAATAACAGCCTACACATGCAAAGTTTCAGCAAAATATATGTGCTACTTTTTAAAAAATTGGGAAATTTTATTTTTTGAAATTCAACTTCAACACCCTCTATCTTTTTAATGAAGCATTATAGGAATTTTTTTATAGGACATACCCTCTCTAAAATTGTTCAAAGAACATGGGGTTTCGTTTTTTGGTCACCACTTATGAATCACCCTGTATATATATATATATATATATATATATATATATATATATATATATATATATATATATATATATATATATATAACGTGTTACACGTTTTACATTTTCCCACGCTATAATGTTCATTAATGTATCTTTATAATATTCTTTCAGTCAAGGGAATCTGCCCACATAAGCTGACGTCATAACCATCGACATGATTTCCCAGGGTCGTAGTCAATGATCACACCGTCTTGTTAGTCAGTGACAGTTATTGCTTTGCTCAACTTCTTCAGATTTGACACTTGGTAGGTCAGATTTATTTGTAAGATAAGGAAACCTTTATAAGATCCTGCAACGACTTAAAACGTTCTCTTCTTAACAAGCTTTTAAATAAAGCATACTAATATGTCGATAACATCCAGATAATCGATAAGAAGGCAGCACACCATTATGAGGTAAGATGAAAATGTAACGCTTGCTTGTTTTATAATGACTTTGCTTTTATAAACTGCTTTATTTTATACCTAGTTGCTGTCTTGTTTTCATGGTGGGTTGTGGAAATGTTCTCGTATAATTCAATACTAATAATTAATTACCTTCTTAGTGAACGATGAGATCTGTGTTATATATATATATATATATATATATATATATATATATATATATATATATATATATATATATATATATATATATATATAGATATATATATATATATATATATATATATATATATATATATATATATATATATACATACGCCTGACATACAGAATTTGTACCGCAGTCGTCTTGCAGACAAATTTCCTTGTTTCGTCCTAGATGCCAGTAGCTTGTACATCTCACGTTTCCTTCAGATTTTGGTTACCTTAAGCCAATTAATTTAGATATGTTTTGATTATTACTGGTATAACACACTGATGAGCTCAATTAAGCGAAACTAGAACGTGTTTCCAGTAAAATCTTGATATATATATATATATATATATATATATATATATATATATATATATATATATATATATATATATATATATATAAGACATACTTGGTTCTCGGGTTGAACCGCGTCCAGAATTTATTGAAACTCGACGTTTCGGCTCCTGTTTTGGAGCCATTTTCAAGAGGTAAAGGAAATATGTAAGGACACTCTAAAGCCTCAATCTGCCTACTCCTTAGAGCGGCGGACAAAGGTGGGTTGTGTTGTTGTAACTCGATTACGGGGCCTCAATCTGCCTACTCCCCAAATCTCGCCGGGTATTGTCTGTGAGGACTCAGTGTGTTCAACCCTAGGCCTCAGAGAGATCTGGCAGTTTGTTGCAAGTCTTGTATTGTATGTATCGTTCCGTCTACCTGCTTCGTTATCAGTGAAAGTAGTCGGGTCACGGTCAATTAAGTCGGGGGCTTTGGTCACGGTACTGAAAGGATTAGGAGGATTAAGAGGATTACCGGCATTTGTTGAGACAGATAATGGGGCAATACAATTGTCTGTGGAATTTATTTTCTTTTTGTGTGTTTGTAAAGAAGATATAATAGGTTTGCAAGTAATCAGAAGGCGAAGACCATCGTCTCTCTTATTTAAACAATCGGGACGTTTTTCAATCTCGATTGCTTCGCGGATAATTCTCGTTATGAAGTTGTAAACCGGTGCTATTGTTTTGGCATTATCGAAGTATATTTTGTGCCCTGTATGAATATGATGCATGGCCAGCGCCGATGAGGGGTCGGATTGTCTAACTGCGAGGGTGTGTTCATATATTCTATTGTGGATGCGTCTATTTGTTTGTCCTACATAAGTACAGTCAGAACAAGGAATTTCGTAAACTCCGTGGGATTCGTTTGGAATCGTATCCTTGGGAGTTTCTATCAGATTTGACAGTTTTTGTTTTGTTGTGAATACGGTTTTGATATTATGGGTTCTAAAAATTCGGCTGATTTTGTCGGTGACACCTTTAATGTATGGTAAAAACGCTGTGTGTTGTTGTGTGGACTCTGTTTGTTTTTGTTGTGGTGTAGTGGTTTGTTGTTGTGCGTTTCTAATGTTTCGTAGTATGTGATTGTTGTCGTATCCATTCTATAGCAATGCCTGTCTTAAAAAGTTTAATTCTGTCTGTTTGTTGTTGTTGTCCGTTAGTCTAAGGGATCGTGTTACTAGTGTTCGAACCACGGAAATTAGTTGCGATGGGTGATGGTGAGATTGGGCGTTAAGATAACGATTAGTGTGGGCTGGCTGTCGGTAGACAGTAAAAGAAAATCCTCCAACTAGGTTTTTAGTTTTTTTAGTAATTTTTTATTTAAATCATTAATAGAGAGGTATCGATGGTGAGACTTTGCACAAAAAATTTTAAATGAGCGCGAAGAACTAGGACCCCTAGAACCCATATCCGGGTTTAGTTTCACTTTTTATATGTTTATATATATATATATATATATATATATATATATATATATATATATATATATATATATATATATATATATATATATATATATATATATATGTATGTATCTAACCGATAACTCAAAAAATAATTGACCTATTTTGATAAAACTCGGCAAGTACCTTTCTTTTATTAATGGCTTGGATGACTTCGTTAGCCAGAGAAATCCGACAAGGTTTTCCGGGAAAATTTGGAGTTTTCTTTCGAAAAAAAAATGTTTTCTCCAAAAATTACAAAGTTATTTTAATGAAATTTTACGGATATGTTGCCTTGTGAAAGACCTTCCTACGCACCAAAATTCAACTTTCTAAGTTTATAAAAAATTGAGTTATTAAAATTGTTAGTTTTTTTTTAGAAAAATAAAAATTCTCCGAAAATTACAAAGTTATTTTAATGAAATTTGGTGAGTACGTTGCTACTTACTACACACCAAAAATGAACTTTCTAAGTTTATAAAATATTGAGTTATTCAAATTTGAAGCGTTTAATAATCATTCACTACCATAACGCACTTGCTGCGTCCCGAACTTTTTAGTGATGCGTACATCTAAGAAAGGCAAAGAAAAGTTCTTTTCATGGTGAACTGGATTTGAGGTTGATGTTATTTAGGTTTAAAATTTCTAACCGACGTGTTGCGTGCATCAGCCTATATATATATATATATATATATATATATATATATATATATATATATATATATATATATATATATATATATATATAGGCTGATGCACGCAACACGTCGGTTAGATATATATATATATATATATATATATATATATATATATATATATATATATATATATATATATATATATATATAGATCTATCTTTACTTTATACCGTTGCTCGTGTATATCAAGAAGAACACAGATTCAGGTACTAAGCTTTGAGGAACTCCACTGCAGTCATTGAGATTCACTCATGGTTTTAAAAATTGCTGAACTACGCGTTTGATAGCAAGTTGTTTAAGTACACTTGGAGAACACCCAAATCACCACAACACATATTTCAGAGACCTTACGATCGTTTCGTTGACAATGTCAGCATCTTCAGAGGAAGAAAATGTTCTTCCTCTGAAGGTGTTGACATTATCAACGAAACGATCGTAAGGTTTTTGAAATATGTGTTGTGGTGATTTGGGTGTTCTCCAAGTGTATTTATTAGTGCTCATCACAGGTTCCGGTTTTCACATAGAGCAAGTTGTTTTCTAAAGATGGATTTTTCATCCTCTGATGGCGCTAACTTGTTAGTGAAACGATAGTCAGGTCTTTAGAAAGACGTGATGTGGTGATTTGTGTTCTCCAAGTGTACTTTTCGTTCAATATTATTTTATGATGCTACTAAAATAAGTCACACTAGTTTAGGTGTGTTAGAATAATAGAAAAAAGGAATTGTATTTATTAATAACATCTCGCATCAATCCATTCGCTACATTTCCCCAAAGTGAAATAAAAGTGTTCTCAATTACACACTTTTTATCATATTTAATATTTCCCTGTCAGTGTAAAAAAAAACGTATCTTGTCACTATCGAATATCATTTGCGTAACATATCAAATTACTGTCATTTGTATAATATTAGCTAATCAATATTCAAACTTTTAATAGAATACCAGTTTGAATAAATAATTAAACTGTCTATATATATGGTGACGTAGGTAAAGGAAGTTAGAACTATCCGGATATCACCAATTATTATTAAAGAAGCAATCACTTAGGACGAGACAATTCATGCATAATATTATTATCAGACTATGAATATTAGTATGCAAAACAATGATTTATACAGGGAGTAGCAAAATTTACAGCATGATCACAACAGACGAGCGATCTTGCTATCTATCATTAACTGCTTTTCAAGCTGCTTTGTTGGCTAAACGATTAGGTTTAAAAAATAAAGTTACGTTCACTAGAGGGTGAAAGCTTACTCCATTAGTGAAACGATCGATATTTGTGAAAGACACTGTGTTGTCTATTTAATCCTCTAATGAAGCTAATTTTTTTCTAGGAAAATTCGCTAAATACGGTTGCAATGAAGTGGCTAGTACCCAAAGTGTACTTACTAATTGGTGGTCGCCACAACTTTAAACAAATTAACTTGTTAAATCGGTTAATAATAGCAACAATAATAATAACAAATACAAATGACAAGAAAATTAGAAATTCGACAATCACACATCAAAAATATTATGTCCAATTTTAATAATGTCTAAATTCATAAAATTTATATCTTAAAAACTAAAACTATAAGAAATAGAAGATGTTATAAGCTCTATAACTCAAGCTAGGCATCAAAAAACTTGAGACAACTCGGAAGCATAGAGCTAGCAACATGATATTGCAACAGTTTGCACATACATATCACTGAAGTTCCTGGACAATTCTAAACTAGTCGAGTCGCAAAGTTCAACTCTCTAATTTTCAGGAATTTCAGAAATCTCTGCATTGCTTTAAAGTTTGATCTTTGAGTATGATAATAAGAAGAACCGTCAAGCATTTAACGACGCAAGAAACCGCTATGCCCGCATTCTTTCTGAGGCAAAAAACTCGTTTAATAGCGACATCAAAAACAAAGTCCTCTCAAGTTCCAACGGTAGTAAACCCTTCTGGACACTCTTGCTAAATCTATTGGGAATAATTTCTACAAGAGCACGTTCCCACCTCTTGTTTCAGGGGATGAAATTGTTTCTACCGCCCTGGGCAAGGCTGAACTTTTTGCCTCGTTGTTCGCCGGCAATTCTACTCTCAATCCACCTCCAAATGTTCAACCACCAACAGTCCCCAATGTCGCGCATAAAATGACGGATATCACTTTCAATACTAAAAAGGTACGAAATATGCCTTCTTCTCTTAATACCAGGAAAGCCTCTGGCCTTGACGAGATCCTAGCAATTGTTCTAAAAAAATGCGCACCAGAACTTGCTCCTGTCCTGACTCAAAAAATCACTATGGATTATTTTGACAGCTCCTTAAAGTATATTGTATAGAGAAAACTGACTTTACTTACCACCTCATCAATAATCACTTGACAAATAATTAAGCTCACAGAAACAGATAGTACCTAACTTGTTGTAAAAACTTTACACGACCTCCTTGTCCTAAAATGCTTTATAATAATAATAATAATAATATGACCTTTGTCAGATTAAATGTGAGCTTCAACCAATAATTATTTCAAATAACATATAGTCGACTTAAAAAATAGGTGAAAAGAATCAATTTAAAAATGGTTTCCTAATTAACAAATTCAATCAATTGACCAAATCTGTGGATAAAAACGCATCCTTTAATAGTTCGCTTATTATAGAATAATCGAGGTTAATCGGACATTATATTAATTCCGGTCGTAACTTACACGTCGTGATTAGCGTGCAAAGTGTCGCAAATTTCGACGTTTGAGCAAACAATTTTTAAACCCTCTTTGTCAAAAATTCCACCAACGTGATTTGTTCAAGGTGGACTAATTTCACGCAAAACCAGCCGCTCTCCATAAAGTGCTTCAAGTTTGATGTTTAACAAAAAATTCCCGTAGACCCTGAAGCAATAAAAACCGACCTTCTCGATGTAAAATTTTCTGGAGAATCCGTTTTTGGTAATGGCGCGTTTCGTAATGTCGTATCTTCAAAGGGGATAGACCTATCATCAGAGCACCTTTTTAGGTCAAAAATTCAGTTTTTGCTCTGGTTTCTCGGATTTTTTGCCCAAAAATACCCAAAAGAGTTTTCCCTCGATAAAATTCGCCCCTTCTTCGCCGCTTCTTCGGGCCCCGTGTCGCTCATCCACGCTCGATCGCCCCCATTCACCCCTCAAACCTAGCGTCCGTCACGTCCGCCTCGCCCACTTTTTAAATCATCAAAATCCAAAACATTTCAACGACATTGTTCACATTCAACCGTTTACTGTCAAAATCTGATGTTTTTCCTTGCTGCTTTAGTAATACAGACAATTTCGACGAAATTGTCACCAGACTAGTAACCGAGGTTGATACCTTGATCCGTGAATATGATCCGGAGTCTAAACAGGAGTCCATGCAGTGGATGAAAAATGGTGAAAGGCCACCGGAGAAACATAGGCTGAAAAAGTTGGCTTCGGAGACTTTGATGACTGTTTCTTGGGATGGGGAAGGTGTTTTGATACTAAATTATCTGCCTGAGAGAGTACGATGCATGGTCAATAATACGTACATTTATTAGCAGAGATACGAAAGGCAGTAATTCAGAACGACGAGGCAAACAGGAGGGAGGCGTGTCGTTTCTGCAGGGCAACGCGCCTATCCATTAGGCGCGCGTTTCAAGGCAAGCCCTGAAAGACACAGGCTTTATGAAAATTGACCAAGCACCCTACAGTCTAGATCTGACCCCCAGTGACTTCTTTCTTTTCTTCAATTTGAAGAAGTTACAAGGCTGGAGTTTTATTGATGAGAATAATTTTGCAGGACAACCGCCCCGTCCATTAGGTGCGAGTTTAAGGCAAGCACTGAGAGACATATGCTTTACGGACATTGACCAAGCACCCTACTGTCTAGATCTGACCCCCAGTGACTTCTTTCTTTTCTTTAATTTGAAGAATTTACAAGGCTGGAGTTTTATTGATGAGAATAATTTTGCAAGACAACAGCCCTGTCCATTGGCGCGAGTTCAGGGCAAGCATTGAGAGACATAGGCTTTATGGAAATTTACCAAGCACCCTTCTTTCTTTTCTTCAATTTGAAGAAGTTACAAGGCTGGAGTTTTATTGATGAGAATAATTGTGGAGAACAACAGCCCTGTATATTAAGCGCGAGTTCAAGGCAAGCACTGGGAGACACAGGCTTTATGGAAATTGACCAAGCACCCTACAGTCTAGATCTGACCCTCAGGAACTTCTTTCCTTTCTTCAATTGGAAGAAGTTACAAGGGTGGAGTTTTATTGATGAGAATAATTTTGCAAGATAACAGCTCTGTCCATTAGACGCGAGTTCATGGCAGGCACTAAGAGACACAGGCTCTTTGGAAATTGAGCAAGCACCGCACAGTCTAGATTTGACCCCCAGTGCCTTCTTTCTTTTCTTCAATTTGAAGAATTTACAAGGCTGGAGTTTATTGATGAGAATAATTTTGCAAGACAACAGCCCTGTCCATTAGGCGCAAGTTCAAGGCAAGCACTGAGAGACACAACCTTTATGGAAATTGAACCAGCACCCTACAATACAGATCTGACCCTGAGTAACTTCCTCCTTTTCTCCAGCTTGAAAAAGGATTTACGAGGCTAGAGTTTTATCGATGAGAATAAGATGAAGGCGACCCTGGGAAGGGATTATTTTTAAGGGAAGGAGAATGAATACTTTTAATAGTATTAAGACCCTATATGCCAAATCTAAAACTATATTTTTCCTGGGGGGATTATATAGAAAAATAAAAAAAATTTAATGCATAAATTTGATCCTTCAATGCCCTAGGCCGCGAATTTATCAGCTGTCCATCGTAGCCTCAGATATTGACCATGGTAATTTTTGGGGAGGTAATAAAAAAAGAGCAGGATACGAACCTGTGATTTACACCTACAAAGCAAGTTATTTCCATCTCTGACTATGATTATGTGACACACTATATAAGTAACATAATATAATAAACTACATTGCATACATGCTTCAATATTTTATGGTAGGCAAATTTCTGGGGTCAGGTAATGTAAGGAAATATTATGGCATAATACAGTTTACGCAATTAAATTTCAATTTCATATGCAATTTACTAATATTTATTTATATTTCCTTATAATAAATTAAATTACCAACTACAGACAAATAATATAGCTGACATACTGAAAGTTTTACGAGTTAGTGCAAGAGTTAAATTGCTTAGACGTTTATAAAATCTATTACACTAGCAATATTTCTGGGCAAATAAGTGATCACTAGCATTTACGTTGTTTAATATTCAGAATTAATTTTTAACCCAATTTCTAACCACTTACTACTAGAACTGTTATTAGTAAATTTTCATAGAAAAAATTTACCAACGGGGAGATTCCGAGTTTTAAATTTTAAAAAATTCTTCAAATAAGCGAGAACTAGTGGCGCTAGAACCCCATCCATATTGATTTTTTCGAAATTCTAAATCCCACTTTGAAGGCCTAAAACTTCTCAGGGGTGCAATTTAGTATAGGGGTAAGTTGCGTGAAATCACAATATTGTGGGTTCCCCTACATGCCCCTGCTCTGTGTCTGTCCTTCTGCGAATCACCCTGTATATATATATATATATATATATATATATATATATATATATATATATATATATATATATAATAATAATAATAATAATAAAATAGCCTTTATTCACACAGTAGATAATACAATACTCAAGTGCACAATTAAAAAGAACATAAAAATACAACAATACAACGTTGTTTACAAAAAACACAGTTCCATGTACATAATTAAAAGAAAAATAATAAGAAACTGTGTGAATTGGGCGAAGTTCAGACGGATGTATAATCATCCCCTGCTCTCCCACTTACGCCCATATGCAAAACTGGTAGTCAACAGCCAGCCCGGCAACCTGCTTAAACACCACGCATAATCAGCAACAGTTTCTTTTTGAAGGAACGCACAGAACAGCTCTTAACACTCTCATCAAGACCATTGTATATAGCGTATATCTGATAGGTAAAAGACCGTTTAAACAGTGTTAGCCTGTACTTAGGTGGTGAAATTAAGCCCTTCGACCGTATGTTAATGCTATGAACATCAGTTCTGTGCGTTACCTTTCTATACAAGTATGTTGGGACTCTAGACACAATAATAGAATGGAACAATGTTGCTGCTCTCAGAGTGAAACGATTACGCATATTAAGCCACTTCGCTTCATTTAGTTTATGCGAGATATGTTCGAATTTTCGAATACCATACGCGAACCTCAGACAGGAATTTTGCAGTCTCTGTATCCGATTATAATCGCAACCATCCAAGCATGGCGAATATAATTCCGAGCAATAGGCAAACTGCGAGAGGACTAAGGTATTCCCAAGCATTAGCTTAACACCAGTCGGAAGATAAGTCCTTTGCGGGTACAGCAGACGCAGGTTGTTGTAGGCCCGCTGAAGGCAGGCACCAACATGCCGCTTACATCTAAACTTGTTATCCATTATCACACCCAAATTTCGCACCTCATCCAAAAGCTCCAGAGGCTCCCCATTGATCATGACCCTCACATTTACCTTTAAGCGCTCTACAAGAATCTGACTCCCAAACAAAATAGCAGCCGACTTCTTCGCATTTAGACACAGCGATTGGTCTTTGGACACTCTGTACAATGAATCCAGATCGGAATTCACCTTTCCCAGTGCATCCGAAAGCTCCGCGGCATTGAAGGAAATGTATATCTGAATGTCGTCAGCGTACATCTGTACTTTAGAATAGTGAATGACCCTAGGGAAATGATTTACGTAAATAGCGAAAAGCAGGGGCACAAGGACCGAGCCCTATATAGGGTGTGCCATTTAAAACTCCATATGGCATTTTGTTCAAAACTAAATAGGATATTTGAAATCTGTCAACGCTGTTTAATTAAGGACGCGAACGGCTTGAACTTTACGAAAAAAATAATGTTTACTACCACACATGTAGATGGCGTTGCTGTGCAAAGAAACTTTTGGATTTCCAGATCATTGAAATAGATTGCGTTTGATTAAGAATTACATTTCGATTAAATTAGTTTCTATTCACAAAATTCATAAAATCAACAGGTTTTTTTAGATATTAAAATGAATACTAATAAAGCATGGTAGTCGGCTTACTGTACAACATCCGGTTTTGCCGGAAATATTTTTAGTGAATTTTCTATAAAAAAAATCACTAGTGGGGAGATCCGTGTTATATATATATATATATATATATATATATATATATATATATATATATATATATATATATATATATATATATATATATATATATATATATATGTATCTATCGTACCGATAACTCAAAAAATAATAGACCGATCTTGATCAAATTTGTTGCAGATGCAGCAACACCTCCATGGCGGCTGTTGAGGTTGAGGTCATGGCCACTTGTGATGCCGAGGCAAGCCATCCTTTGGATCTTGCCCCGTTTTTGTCTGGCACTGGATTGTGTCACCTGAGGCCACCAAACCAGTGCCGCGTATGTTAACGATGGTCTGACCACCCTTGTGTACAGCCAGTGGGCTATACTAAGTCTCAGTCCCCACGTTTTTCCATGCTTTGCCGGCAGTTTATAGTTTAACGGTCTATAATTGTTAGCAAATTTTTGTAGATTTCTTCAAATGAGCGCAAACTAGGCCACCTAGAATCCATATCCGAGTTTAGTTTCGGTTTTTATCTGTTTACATATATACAGGGTGACACATTTCTACGATACAACTCAATATAATTGTTATTATACGAGACACCAGAAAAGTTGTATACGTTAATTATAGGGTGTCTTGAGCTGCATCTTATAAAATTATTGGCCCATAAGTCGTTGGTGATACCTACAATTTTTTTCGAATACCCTTATATTATTGCATTTTGGCATTTTTTATCGACACCTGACGCATTTTGTAAAAAAAATTCGAGACGCAGTAAGTGCGTTTTGATAGCGAATTTTAATTGAATGCTTCAAATTTCAATCTCAATTTGCTATCAACCCAAGGTTTGTTGGCTAGGAAACCAGTTTTCCGGGAAACAATTTAAGTTTATTTTCGGAAAAGTTTTGTACATTTTCAAACAATAAGTTGTTTTGATAAAAATATGGTACATTGTTTCGACTAATAAGTTATACCGGTAATTAGATTGATGCCTGCTTGCATTAGAGAAACATATTTGCTATTAAAAACATTTTTATGAAAATTCACATCCATAACTCGAGTAATATAACGTTTTGGGGTTTATTTATTAGAAAACTTTTAATTTCATCAAATATCTGGTATTCTGTGCTGAAATTAAATTAGGGGTTGGATGTGTGGGGGTGGAATATTGTTGACAAAAATTTCGACATTTTTTTTGCTAAAACGGCGTAAGAAGTCTGAAAACACATAGAAAACTTGATTCTGGAACGAAAATTTTTTGTCTGTCGGTCTGTCGGCATGTACGTCTGTCTGTTAATAGGCGCAAAAACTTTCGAACGGATTGGGATATCATCTTCAAATTTGGTATCCAGTCAGCACCCGACAAAACAACGCTTTGAATTGTTTTTGGGTAAGATCGCTTCAGGGGGTAGGGGATAAATAAGGGGTGATTTGGTGAAAATTGAAATTTTTTCAATAAAACTCGAGTAATGTAAGGTTTCAAAAGTTTATGGGTACAGGAAAACCAATATTTTCCTTGTGGTCAAGTCATGGACCCTAGATTCATTCCATGAGAATGTCTTTCTGAAGCGAATAAATTATCACAGCTATGTGGAAGTTATGATTCTATTTGCACCACTATTTTTACTAGATATACATACTCGAACTTTCAGAGGTGTCGGTTAGCTTTTAGCGTAAGGTGTTTTTAAACGTCCCTACGAAACATATAAATTTTATTGAGCTTTTCCTGAGACGAGCATCCAGATCAAAACAGCCGTGTCAAAGTTGATTACTCGAGAACAAGTGGTTTGCTCTCAGAGGCATATTTGCATCTCTATTTAATATTGAATAATGTCACAAATTAAATCAACCTGACTTTATCTTTCGGCACCTATTGAATGACAATAAGTATAAAAAAAAAGGATTAACGTTTTGAAGAGCACATAAATTAGCGGTAAACAATTGCAATATTGCAAGGTGATAAATGAAATTTATGAGCTTGCGCAATTACTGTTTTATTGACGTGGAAGATTTTAACGCTGTTTTAATTAAATTAATGATCTAGTAGTAAGCTATTGGCAGCAAGTAAAAGGAACAAATGAAGACACGACAGAGATACTTTTAAAGAAAAACTTATTAACATTTTTAATAAAGATGATTCTTTTGCATAAACATAATCTAGCGGCTGGATATATTATCTAAACTTACTTGTTCGTCATTTTGTTCACAGTTCTCAGATAGTGCTAATTCTAATTCACAAAATGTTTATTCACCTCAAAATTAATTAAACCATTAAAAGTAATTGTGATAATGACACTGCATACACAATAGTAAGTCACGCCCGCCACGGGTTTCAAAAGACTTAAAAAATGTATTTTTTAAATTTATACTTGTAATCATTTGATAAGATAAAATAATTAATTGTTATTAGTTATCACTACTCGATTTTAAGAGCCTTCAGATATAAATGTTGTCAATGAAAGTGTACGGGAACTTTTATAAACTTATAGCTTCTTACTGTCCAAAAAGTTACCAAACCAAGTTTTAACCTAACTGTAGCTATATGAAAATTGTAACTTGTGATGAGCACTGATAAGCACACTTGCAGAACCCAAATCCCCATACCACAGTGAGTGGTAAGACACGAAGCAACGTGCCGCCACCTAGTTGCGGAACCAAGTAGTATGTTGTCACGCCAGCTCCAAATAACACAAAATGTTAAAAAATAGAGACTGTATACAACAATTTAGTAAATTTTCAGCCCTGGCCCATTTCTACCGTAATATAGGGACAAAGTATGTAAGGTTTGATGCATTGTCACAACAACTAGAACCGTAGACCGGTTTCGCTCTAATTAGAGCTCGTCAGTACGGCATACTAATGGTAGCGAAAATACACTAAATTTTAGTTGGTTGTATACAGTCGTTATTTTATAACACTTTGTGTGATTTGGAGCTGGCGTGACAACATACTACTTGGTTCCGCAAACAGGTGGCGGCACGTTGCTTCGTGTCTTACCACTCACTTAATGTTGGAAGGCTGGCTACCATAGCCGTATTACTTTATAGGTGTATTTTCGCTACAATTAGTTATATATATATATATATATATATATATATATATATATATATATATATATATATATATATATATATATATATATGGCATAACATCTTACTACGTTAAAATAGCACATCAATTTGTGGTAGGGGCCTTTTTTTGGTTTTTGTTTCTTTAACGTCGGCCTATTTCCGCGACTAAGGCCAATCACCGACGCCATGAAGCAGTTTCACCTCACTATCCTGGAAAATTTGCCGAACCCCTGTCTTTCTGTAAAGAGGATAGGGATCTTTAACGTGCCCAGCATCGCATGGACACGGGACCGACGGCTTTACGCCCCCTCCTAAGGGCGAAACGTGCAGACATTCAACTCAAATACAATGCCAGAACCTCGGTTGATGTTAATTTTACAGTTTGTACTGAAAAAGCGAAAGCAATACCCCTGGATCGAACACAGTACCCTTCGGTTCAGAGGCACACGTTCTTACCTCTGAACCACCGAGGTTCTTGAGGTAGGGGCCTTGGTGATTATAATAAACAAAATATTTGAGACAGGAAAAATCCCACTGCAATTTAAAAAAGGTGTTGTTATGCCAATACATATAACAGGTGACCAACTGCTAATGGAAGACTATAGACCCATTAGTCTAATAAATACGTTCGCAAAAATGTTTGAAAAGTGTCTTTAAAAAAGAGTGTTTAGCTTTCTTGACAAATATAGTATTCTCTCCCAGAACCAGTGTGGTTTTAGAACAGGTTTATCCACAGAAAATGCTCTTCATAAACTGAAGACAACTATTGTGGGCAATTTTGAAAACAATAGGAAAGTCATCGGAGTCTTTTTTGATCTTCAGAAAGCTTTTGATACGGTCTCTCATGAAACCCTTTTGAGTAAGTTAGAAAACATTGGATTTAGAGGAGTTGCGTTGAGTTTGTTTGAAAACTATTTGAAAAACAGGCAACAAGTAGTGAGAATAGATAGCAACACAAGCTAACCATTGACAATAAAAAGAGGAGTCCCACAAGGAACAATTTTGGGTCCAGTTTTGTTTTTGATTTGCATCAATGATGCTCTGACAGCTTTTGACGACGATAATGTATCATGTATCCTTGATTTCATACGCAGACGATGCAGTTTTGCTCTGTGATGAGATTAACTGGCCCGAGACAATCCGAAGTGCGGAGATATTGATTGGGGAGCTCAACCGTAGGCTGAACCATGACAGTTTGTATCTTAACGTCAAGAAAACAAAGTATATTGCGTTCTCGTCAACATCCGCTGGACTTGAAACAATGCCAGATATAGTTATTCCTGGACACACTGAACCTATCAAGAGTGTAGATAGTCTAAAGTACCTCGGTATTATGGTAGATAAGAACTTGAAATGGCAAACGCACATAGAATATCTGAATAGTAGGCTACGTAAACTTATCTATGTTTTTTATGTTCTACGAGAGATAATGTCTCTGAATACTTTGCTTGACGTTTATGATGGTCTGGTAGCGTCCATATTACGATACGGAACCGCTTTGCAGAACACAGAATTTCATATTAAGAACTGTACTAAACAAAGCAGTTGATTAACCCACAAAATTTTTATACCACTCAAATACGGGTGTTATGAATATTAAGGGGTTGTATATTCTTGCGCTCGTACAGTATACCCATGGGGAGGCCTTATTACAAGAGCAGACACACCATCAATATCTAACAAGGCAGGTAACAAATAGAAATGTACTAACATCAAGATGTAAAAAAACTATTTCACGGAAAACTATTGACTTTCTTTAACCAAGATTATATAATCTTTTACCAGCCAAACTTAAGATTATAGAAAAGAATTATAAATTTCGGAAAAAATAAAGGAATATATATTGCAAAATTACGAAAGATTAGAAATTTTAATACAGAATTTTTGAAAAAACTATGGTACATAAAAACATCTTATAATTGTTGTTACGAATGAATAGCAATGGAGGAGTGCTACATACGTGGGTGTGCAAGTGTGGGCGTAGCGTTAGCGTGAGAGTATGTCGGGTATGTGTGAGTGTATGCTTGTGACCTGTGGGATGATGTGCGAAGGCGGGAGCTAGTGAGTGTCTGTGAGTAAGTATAAAGGTGTGTATAAGCGACTTATGGGTTGGTGTGCAAAGGCAGGAGCTAGTGAGTGGCTGTGGGTAAGTATAAATGGGTGTATAAGCGAGAGTGGTTGCTTTTGGCTGTGTACTGATTGGAGACAGGGTTGTCCTCTGCTTATTGTGCCTGGAGTAGATTAGGTGGAAGACAGGACGGGTTCGAACAGAGAGACGTTAGAGGGATTGAATGCTTTGAGCGATTGTTGTTGACGGATATACCTGTTTTATTCACACTGGAATAGAGGTGAGAGGGTGTGTGCAGTGGATGGAGGGATGCTTGAGAATTTAAATAATTTAAATAGCGAAGGACGGTCAGATGTCTAATGGAGGATTGTTGTAGTGTATGCTTTGATAGTATAACTAATTATAAGGCGAAGCACGCACAAGTATGAGTATACTTATGTGCTTTAACATTTTTGTTGTAACGTTTAAGTATAAATTTGTATTAATTGTTGTTGGCAAATAATATATATATATATATATATATATATATATATATATATATATATATATATATATATATATATATATATATATATATATATATATAAGAAGGGCTCCTTTAGGCCACACGTCTGGATTATACACCAGCTCCCTTAGGTCCAGCGGAAAATCCAGTCTGAATGATGCATAATGCTCGCCAATTTTAACAGATTCACAGGTAAACTGTGCTTTTGGCGCAGCCTTTACAATATGAGAAAGCACGTCCTCCGCGGTTGTTTCAGGATGCAACCGATAGGTTTATCACAGCCACCATGTTTACCACGTTTATCCAGTTCGGATGCACTTTCCGGGTCACAACACTGGCATTTAACCTTACTAAAGACACATTTCGTCTCTTCATCACTCATGGGTTTTATTGTATTGGCAATTTTTTAAACACAATTAAGTCTAGTAATTCTGACTTTTTTAGTTTATTCAGCTCAGAGCACAAAGTAACGTCGTCAACGAGCGCCGCCATTTTATATATATATATATATATATATATATATATATATATATATATATATATATATATATATATATATATATATATATATATATATATATATATAGGGTGGCGCATTGAAAACGAAACAGACCGATTTGCGTCCAGATAAATTTTTTTTAAGATACGCGAAACACGTCAATTTTAATATGGAGGGGGACATGTTTTGACATAAACTCAACTTTGTCACATTAACCCCTTAAGGGTGGTGATAACAACCCTTATATTTTAAATAGGGAAGATGGGTCGAGTGCTACATCATTTGAGAGCTCTTTCTTTTCTGAATTCAGCACACTAATTTTTTTGGAAGTTTTATCAACTCGTTTAAAAATTATTCACAGTTGAAGATGCAAAAACGCATTTCACTCATTCCGATAAGAAATGTGCTGGTAGTCAATGTTTTGTTAGTTTGTAAACAAAAAAATGCCTATCAGAACATTTCTTATTGGAATGAGAGAAATGCGGTTTATTATTTCAGTTTATCGGTCGGTTTCATACTTGATAGTACTACCGAAAATTAATTTCACAATGATGTATTCTGTAGAAGAAAGAGTTGAACTAATTACTCTTTTTTCAAAAACGATGACTGTGCCAACCGTACCGCAAATTTGTCCGAACAGACATGTTAACAGAAAATACGTTTTGGAGTTAGTTGCAAAGTTTCGACAAAGTGGTTCAGTAGTCAGCAAAAAACGGGATCCTGAACGTGAATAAAGATGCTTTTGATCGGCGGCTGGGGTTTTGTGAAGTTATGACTGCACGAATAGCTGATAACGGGAACTTTCTGTTCAATATCTGTTTTTCAGACGAGTGTACGTTTTTATTAAACTCTACAGTCAATCGTCATAATTGTCGTTATTGGACAGATAATAATCCTAGAAATTTTCAAGAAGTCCACACTCAAACTCCACAGAAATTGAATGTCTGGACTGGCATTTTTGGAGACCGTTTAGTCAGACCAATTTTTCTTGATGGCAATTTGGAGTTTCTAGATGATATGGTTTACCCTCTACTAATTGACATTGTTGAAAATGATGATCGCTATCAAGAAAATCACTTAGTGTTTCAACAAGATGGAGCTCCTCCGCATTTTTCACAACGTGTTAGGGAGTTTTTGAACAGAGAATTTCCAGGACAATGGATTGAGCGTAGAGGTGCCATTAAAAGAGTAGAATTTTCGCAACAGAACCGGAGTCTCTTGAAGAATTACGATGACGCATTGTTGAAGAATGCCGTCTAGTAACTCCACAAATGCTCCAGAATGTCAGAGCTCGTTGTGAACAAAATTTGTACTTTTGTATGGAAGCTGGTGGTCAACAATTTGAACACTTACTTAACTGAATAAACATTTTTGAAGGTTTGGTTTTGTTTTTTAGTTTTTTTTTAACGAAAAATTGAGTAGTTAGTGCATTTCTTATCACAATGAATGAAATACGTTCTTGCAACTCCAACTGTGAATAATTTTTAAACGAGTTAATAAAACCTCAAAAAAAAATTAGTGTGCTGAATTCAGGAAAGAAAGAGTTTTCAAATGATGTAACACTCGACCCATGTTCCCTATCTAAAATATAAGGGTTGTTATCACCACCCTTAAGGGGTTGATGTGACAAAGTTGAGTGTTATGTCAAAATATGTCCCCCTCAATATTAAAATTGACATGTTTCAGCGTTTCTTAAAAAAACATTCTCTGGACGCAAATCGGTCTGTTTCGTTTTCAATGCGCCAGCCTGTATATATACCTTGAGCAAAGCAAATATTGATAATTTTGCTTAGTGGTTCTGGAATCACATGGATTATCCTTTTTAATAATATGTTTAATCCAAAAATGTCACAATTATTAACTTCCAGACAGTTATAGATTAGATTTATTATCAGCGGTTTTAATTTTCTCTCTGTTAGAGTTTCTAATAGAAGTGTCAATTTGTGTCCTCAGTTGTTTCTTTGGGCTTTCATTAATAGTTTTGGAGTTTTCGTCTCGTTTTACTCTAAATATTGCATATCTCTACCTCATTCCTTGATTCTCTGATAATTTCACTCCGAAAAATATTTTCTTTAACAGTGATGATTTTTTTTCTTTTTTACAGGAAAGCAGTCCTTAAAGTTTTCCATTAGTGCCTCATGGAAACGAAAATAGGATTCTTCAGCATCCGGTACCAGAAGTGAATTTCAGTCAATGTTTTGCAACTGATGTATGAAAAGCTGATTATTCTCACTGTTATTTGTACCTTACATTTGAAACCTCATCAAAATAAAAGATATGCGGGATTTATTTATCGGTAACAGGCAAGCAGTAGTAGTAATATATGCGGGACCTCAAGTGAACCCAAATCGGGTCAGTAGTAAGGTCACTATTTCCTATAAGTCCTAGCCTAAAAGGTTAGTCGTTATTTGCGAGATCTTTCTCGCCTTCATTCTTCGAATGGGATAGAACGAGAGCCCCAATCCTTGGCGAAGTCACCAACGTCTTCGATACACACCTCCACAATAATGGACTCGTTCGTTCATTTACTAACCGATTTTCTGGATTTTATCATAATTACGTCAGCTTTTTACCTAGAATTTCAGGACAATAGATACTTTTATTTTCCCCAGAAATATGCAACGTTTTTCAATATTTAGATCTTGACGTATATTATATGGAGCTCAGTACGCTTCTTACGATACAGAATATTTTAGCGAATTTTCATCAACATTATTTTGAAACCAAAACTTGAAATATTCAATATAGATAGGGTTTCTGGTATTGTTTATTATGCTTGGGGGTCTTCTAGTTGTTTTTAAACCAGTAGTGATTTCACGTAAAAATTGAATCGTTACACATTATGAACAAACCATAAGAGCATTTCGAGTACAAACTGAAACACACTGTACATTAATAAATAACATATTTGTGTCCATTGTCACAAGTAAATAATATAAAAGTGAAGAAAATGCCATTCGTATGACGACGGTATTGTTCATGTTAACATAAAATCTGCCATAACATCAAACATTACTCATTCTTTCTTCCATATCAAGTTCTTCACCTTTTCTATGAATCACTGTAGAAATAATGTGGAAAACCGTGGTAAGAGTATGAATAAGACAATATTTTCATAGACATGTTCTGTGTGAAACTTTCGCTAATGTATCTAATTAATATAAGATAAAACCTTTCCATATTTACATTATGTAGAATTTAAACAATGTGTACTTAATTTAAGAACAATAGTTCATAAAAATTTGGTCCATTGAAATTTTGTTTGATGAGTGTAATTTTACTTTTATTAAATTGTAACATAATAGCTATTTCTTAATACCCACTGTCAGAGATACCGTCACTTTTAGTGAATTTTTATTTTAAAAAATTCACTAAAAGTGACGGTATCGATGGTGAGACTTTGCAAAAATTCTTTCAAATGAGTGCGAACTAGGACCCCTAGAGCCCATATCCGGGGTCAGTTTCAATTTTTATATGTTTATATATATATATATATATATATATATATATATATATATATATATATATATATATATATATATATATATATATATATATAATAATAATAATAATAATAATAATAATGTCTTTATTTGTACTACAACCAAACTAAACTATACAAAATTCACAACAAGAATATAACCTACAATGTAGTACAGGGGCGAAGTTCAGTGCAACACATAAGCGTGTGCTCTGCTCTACCACTTAACCCCAGCATACACACCATCCACTATATACTATATACATATACTGGCACACCGCAACGGGAGACATCAGTCAAGGCCAAAAACAATGAACACTCATCAGCACCTCATCTAGTGAGCAAATAATAAACACGGCTGTGGGACGGAAAAGTATCCTGGAAAAGGGAAAGAACATGAGAATGATAGCAAAAAGAAAAAGAAAGAGAAAAAGTAGGAGAAAAAGGCAGGGCACCTGTTTTACGTTTTACACACACAAAAAAAAACATACACGCTCATTCATCACTGCCTACCACGCAAATAACCAGTCATTGCCTTCCTGAAGGATCGCACCGATAACTTTTTCATGTCTTCTGGTATATTATTGTACACGCTACAAACATCGTATGAAAAGGATCGCCTGTAAATATTCAATTTATGCTTAGGCACGGACAATAAATCCTTCTTTCGTATGTTCACATTATGCACATCCGTGCGGTATCTTATTCTTCTGCACAAGTACCGAGGCAACCCTGACTGAATTATAGAATGGTAAAAGCAGGCTCTACGTAGTGTCATTCTGTTATTCATGTTCAACCAGCCACTGTCCCTAAGCTCACGCGATATGTGATCATACTTACGCACCCCATAAATGAACCGCAAGCACGAGTTTTGCAACTTTTGTATTCTACTCATATACTCGGCATCAAGACACGGATAGTACACCTGCGAGCAATACTCCAGCTGCGATAGGACCAGTGAATCACATAGCACAGTTTTCAGTCCACGCGAAAGATACGATCTATGTGGGTACAGTAGCTTTAAACCACCATATCCTCGCTGTAAACATTTGGAAACGTGTCTCCGATATCTGAAAGTAGCGTCCATGGTAAGGCCAAGATTCGTAACTTCTTCAAGCAGAGGTATCGGCTCCCCATTGACACTCAGCATTATATGCGGCTTTATAATATCAATACCTGATTTATGACCAAAAACAATTGCTGCAGACTTTTTTGCATTCAAATGCAGTGAGTGATCCAACGATAGTTCACTCACAATCCTCAAATCATCATTTATCTTGCTGAGTGCCTCACCGAGTCGTGACCTTGGAAATGAATAATAGAGCTGCGTGTCGTCCGCATACATATGTATTGTACAGCTTTTTATAAATGTTGGAAAAATATGCGTATAAAGGGTAAACAAAAGCGGGCCAAGGATTGAACCCTGGGGTACACCTCTACTCACCCCAATTGCAGCGGAAACATTGCCACGCAACTCTACATGCTGTGACCTACCAGTGAGGTAACTAGACAGAAGCCCAACGGATTCGCTGCCAATACCAATATAACGCAATATGTCTACCAGAACATCGTGCCTTATGGTGTCAAATGCCCTTGTATAATCCAAAAGAATCAATACAGTAAACTTGCCATCATTGCAGGCTTGAAGAATGTCATCATTGACCTTGCAGAGGGCTGTTGTACAGCTAAAATTTGGCCTGAAACCAGACTGCACATCCGGCAAAATCTTATTTTCATCAAGGTATTGTCTCAGCTGCAGGCAAAGGACCTTTTCAAAAATCTTTGATAATATTGGCAGCAGACTAATTGACCTCAAATCCTTGAACTCTGTGGGCTCATTAACCTTCGACAGAGGCGTCACTCTAGCACACTTCCACATGTCTGGAAAATACCCAGCTAAAATACAGGAATTAATTATATTAGTTATGTATAGAGTAATACGTGGTGCACATGTTTTTAACATTTGAAGACTTATATTATCAATACCACTTGCATTACTTTTGATTTTATCTAAACATTTAGATATGGTTTCTGTGTCTGCCAGAACAAATTGAAAATCAGCTGGACTTTTCATATGTGCATAATATCTCTTATAATTATCACTCATAGAACCCACAGGAACACTATTCACAAAATAATCATTTAACTTATCTACGTCACTCAAGCTATCAGGAATGCCCACCCTAGTCCCTGTACCTTTAATATTCAGTCTATTTAATTCCCTATATAAATCACGCATATTTTTACCTTTCAGTGAATATTCAAAGTATGCCTTTTTTTCTCTAAGTATAGTAGCGCTGGTAAAATTTCTCAGAGCCTTGTAGTAATTCCAGTCCCCCACAGCCAGGGACCCACGATATTTTACTTTAGCATTATCCCTCAGCGACATAAGCATTTTTACATTATCCGTTATCCAAGGCTGCGGTGTCCTCGTGATTTTCTTAACTTTATAAGGGGCATGCTTGTCAAATAGTCCAGTAATAGTGCTGGTAAATATTGCAATTTTTTGATCAATATCACTCGTGTGGTAAATGCCATCGAGATCAGTGAAAATTGGATCCATCATAAATAAGTCATTATTAAAGTGCCTGTAATCACGGCTTGTCACGATAACTGGCTTCCTAGCAGCCTTTCTCACGTCTAATATACAATATACCATATCATGATCCGATATCTCAGTCAGCGCAACACCTGATGCCACTACAATACCACTGTCTGATACCAAAATGTGATCCAGTAATGCCCCCTTTCGCGTTGGATCCTCTATCATTTGTCTGAAACCAATTTCCTTCAGCGACACATTATACGCCCGGCTCATGGAATCATCTTTTAGTAAATCAATGTTCGTATCGCCGCAAATGATGATGTAATCAGTAAGCAGCAGCGCATTTCCAATTAAATTTTCAAGTTCATCAATGAAGATTTTGTAATTCAATTGATGTTTACGATACAAGGCCGCAAGAAAAATTCTTTTATCGTTTATATTCAGGCATACACATACCTGCTCTATACTGCTCGCTGTAGAGATCAAATTGTACTTTATGTGATCCCTTACATAAATAGCAACACCGGAGCCTCTCCTATCGTAATCCCCCCTCACCAAACGAAATCCATGCACATTCAGAACAGCGGTCGGTGTCTCAGAGTACAACCACGTTTCGGTGACACACAATATATCAATATCCTCATCCCCTATAAGTCGCTCCACCTCTTCCAAATGCGGCCGCAATGATCGCACATTCAACTCTGCAATTTTTAATTTTTTAAGATTCATCGCAAGCTGTATCCCCAAAAAGAAAACAATTTATTATTGACCAGTCAGATCACATCAGTCAAAATACACGTACTATAGTTCTCAAAGTGATAATCATACAGGCCCTGTATAGCAAACAAAAAGAAAATGTGAGAAGAAAAGATAAGAATGTATATGATTAAAAGTGCCTTATTATACACAAATATTAACACCAAAATTTAACAATTTAAAAGATGCCGATAAAGTAATATAATATCCAAGGTAACCGTTAAACAATATAAAATTTCGAGTTTAATGTCTACAAGTACGCCACTCAAAAAAATAAAGTATTTAAGAACGTACAAATCAATATTAGTCTACAACCGATATCACCCCACGCTATGCCAGCATCCAAAAAACCTAAAGTAAATAAACAAAAGCAAAAGTAAACAAAAATATTATACAAACAAAAACTGTAAATTCCACAAAAGTTATCAAGATAATATAAAACAATGCCTATGCAAAAACACACCTAAATAAATTCAAGATAACAGCCGTGCGTCTACAGATTACTTCTGTTTCAGTTCAGGTCAATGTATTCACATGTTAAGGTGAGCCCACGGACCAGTCACCAACACAACGCACACATTACAAGTTAATACATATTATCAAACTTCCATTTTCTTACCACATCATTTTCTCTATAAAAAATGGTACCACCATTAGTCCACACATTATATATATATATATATATATATATATATATATATATATATATATATATGTATGTATGTATCCAACCGCTAACTCAAAAAATAGTTAACCGATTTCGATGAAGTGCCTTTCTTTTATTAATGGCTTGGATGAGTTCAGAAAAATCGGACGGGGTTTTCCGGGAAATTTTTGAGTTTTCTTTCAAAAAAAAATTTTCTCCGAAAGTAACGAAGCTCTTTTAATGAAATTTACTATATATGTTGCCTCAGGAGAGATCTTACTACGTACCAAAATTCAACTTTCTAAGTTTAGAGAAAATTGAGTTATTCAAATTTAAACTTTTCTTTCGAAAAAAAATTTTTTCTCCGAAAATTACAAAGTTATTTTAATGAAATTATGTGGATATCTGGCCTTAGGAAAGACATTACTACGTATTAAAATTAAACTCTCTAAGTTTATAGAAAATTGAGTTATTTAAATTTGAAGCATTTAATAAAAATTCACTACCATAACGCACTTGCTGCGTCTCGAGTTTTTTTTTCTTATATACCTGTTGATTTATTTATTCGCTGACTATAATTTAAAAAATCTTATCAAATCACATTAATAGGTTAAATATGAGGGCCATTTTAATTATTTCGAGTTACAATAAGGCGACTGGATTTTTTAGTATCTGTAATTAAAAAACGCAAGTTTATTGCTAAAATAAGCTCTATATGTTTTGCCTTGTATTTTGGGCTTCATCGGGAGCCTACAAAAATACGGTTTTATAGTTACATTGAGATAACAATGTGTGAAAAAATATCTCACCAATAGCAAAATAAAATGAAGGCCGGACAGGACACAAAAGCAACAGGTGAGAAAATCAGCCATTGTTTGGGACGTAATAACAACACTTAAAATCTGAGACATACACAAAAGAACAAAAAAGTCGGAATTTGCACAGTCATCTACTTATAAATCATAGCTGAAAAAATTAAAAGACTCAACAAACGTTAACGAGATCAACAACACGTAAAAACATCGACCACAGTCCTTAAACATCTTTTCTCTGAATGTCACCCGTCAACTGTCACAGACAACATGGCGGCCTCAGAATTTTCGCCTCCACTGTATAGAGACGAAAATCGGGCATGAACATCGCAGTCAAAGGGCCATAGAGCAAGAAAAGAAACACCAAAATGGCTCACATCATGAAGAAGAAATGATCATCATTTTGTTTAGCTCTTGGTGAGATATTTTTTTCACATATTGTTATGTTAATATAACCGTTGTGCTGTATTTTCATAGCCTCCTGATAAAGCACTAAATTCATGGCAAAATATATAGAGCTTATTTTGGCAAGAAACTTTCCTTCTTTTGCCCAACTTCATGGGTTGATTTTTCATGGGCACATTCTAAGTCCAAAAATTCCTTTTTTTTAAAATGGAGCACCCTGTATTTTATATTGTGAAAAGGAAGGCCTCATTTTTAGCTTCAACTTTTGTTGAGTACCCAATTTGTTAAAAGCTGCTAGTTTTAGTGAATTTTCTTTAAAAAAA
Source organism: Tillus elongatus (assembly GCA_964006375.1). NCBI lineage: Eukaryota > Metazoa > Arthropoda > Insecta > Coleoptera > Cleridae > Tillus > Tillus elongatus. The sequence continues at coordinate 244,993,088 of OZ023263.1, read as the reverse complement.
TTCACTAATGAGGAGATCCCGACTTTTGAATTTTGAAAAAATTTCTTCAAATGACCGCGAACTAGGCCCCCTAGAACACATATCCGGGGTCAGTTTCAATTTTTATATGTTTATATATATATATATATATATATATATATATATATATATATATATATATATATATATATATATATATATATATATATATATATATATATTTATATATATATGTATCACACCGATAACTCAAAAAATAATGGGCCGATTTTGATTAAATTTGGTGAATAAATTCCTTTTGCAAATGGCTTGGATAAGTTCGTTAGCCAGGAAAATCTGCCCAGGTTTTCCCGGAAAATTTTGTGTTTTCTTTCGAAAAAAATTTATATCTCCCGAATTAACAAAGTAAGGGCAACCAAATTTGGTACGCGGGTTTTGGTCCTTATATGTAAGTTACGTACCAAAATTTAGCTCTGTATGTCAAAAGACAAAAAAGTTATAGGCATTTAAAGAAAAATAAATTGGGGTTTTCCTCAAAACGTCAAAGTTGCGATTTAAAACGTCAAAATCGGCAACATTTAGGCAAAGAACTGGAATCTAATACGGGATATGGAAATCAAATGTCTCAAAAAGGATGTTTTACAAACTCTTAGTTTCAACCGTCATTGTCCTTCATTTTACTAAAATGTTTCCAGAAAATTCATTTCAAATAGACCCTTTCTCTGATGCTTGGCAGTAGCCTTAGCTTTAGAGTTTATCGTTTAATGGTATATAATTTTTGTCGAATTTTCGTAAAAAGTCAATAAAGCTCAATATATCCGTTATTATACAAGATATGAAGAAAATTTGTATATATTAATTATAGGGTGTCTTGAGTTACATCTTAAAAAAATATTTCTACAATCACAGAATGGCCCATAAGTCGTTGATGACACAAATTTTCTTTTTTTTTAATCAAACACGCCTCATGTTATTGCATTTTTGAATTTTTCAGCGATGCATGTTTGTAAGAAAAGAAATTCGGGACGCAGCAAGTGCGTTATGGTAGCGAATTTTCATTAAATGCTTTAAATTTGAATAGCTCAATTTGCTATTAACCTATAAGGTTGACCAAGAAACGAGTTTTTCCGGGAACACTTTAAGTTTACTTTTAGAAATTTTTGTACATTTTCACACAATAAAGTTATTTTTATGAAACATGGCACATTGTTTTTACTATATAGGTTATACTGGTAACCAAAATTGATGCCTGCTTTCTTAAAAAGGAAACACACATATTTGCAATGAAAAACATTTTAAAGAAAATTCACTACCATAACGCACTTGCTGCGTCCAGAGTTTTTATATTATTTACATGTATGTTCACATATTATGATTTATAAGAGCAATACGAGGCAAAATAGTAGGACGTTTAGAAATGACAGATTCCACATTGTTAATAGGGCTGTCCAGAACATGTGATTTAAATACCACCAATATGGCCGTTGGTAGGCATACAAACACAAACTCGTGTTCCGTGGATGTTAACTTCTGAAAGTGTGCTTTGCGCATGTTTAAAATGGCTTGTGTGGACAAGAGTGAATATCTATTATCACTGTAAAATGAAAATGAAGACGATGCTAGAAGATATCGAGAGAAAATTCGTATTATTGAAGGAATTGATCCATATACTCTGACCACGGGCCCAATGACTCCTTGTGAAGAACTATATAGTTTCCCACCAGTTGATGCTCTCGATATCGTTAACTATTTAGTGCTTACCCACAGTGTTTACACTAATCAACAAATGAAAGCTCATAAAAGTCTCTCTGCTTACAAATATTTTGAAGCAGGGTTCGTTCAAAAATTGGAGCTCATGTAATTGTTGCACAGGTAAATATAAATTTACTTTTTTAAATCAAAATTGCAATCAAGGGCTTCTTGTTTGTGGTGCTCTAGAATTGGCTAGACATACTATGCAAGCTCGTAATCCACATTTTGCACTTGCTTTCGTGTCTTAAAGTACAATGTTCTTACGCATGATCCAAAGTATACATACTATGTGGAAAGTCAGTTAATTTTAATTTAAGTTGAATAGTGATTACATTTTTCATTTTGTGTTTCAGGTAAAGCATTCCCAGAGAATGTACAACCCTCCTTTGAAAGTATGGGTTATTTGCCAGACAGATGGGTCTGTTGTTTCTGCGCATTGTACTTGTATGGCAGGTGCTTCTGAAGTGTGTAATCATATTGGGGCTGTGTTGTATGATTTGGAGTTCATGTACCAAGCAACACAAAATGTATCTCCAACAGATGTTAAAGCCAAGTGGATTGTACCATCTGTGACAAATGTTGATAGCAACTCGCTTTATCACTCTCTTTGAATCTTCTCCATATCCCATGAGTAGAGAAGGAACCCAGTCAGGATTATTTTGATCTATTAATTCAGCTGGTTTTCCTACAATTTAAGTAATACCTCTTGTAAACGTGAAATCAAAGCTGAAATGAAGTTGTACCTGTGATAAAATGCTTACTGCATACTCTGCTATACTTGAGTGTAAATTCTGTTATATCTTTTCTTTTAATTGCGTGTATCCACCTTAATCTCCGGATTTTGGAGAGCTCATTCAACTCTGGTTTATGTGGAAATTGTAGTAGACTCGGTATTCTGAAAAACTTGAATCTATCGCGATTACCACGACTTCCGCATTTCACAACACAACACGTCTGAGGCATATTTTTGAAGTTAAAAAAATAGTACTTTATTTGATAACACACTATTGTCTACTATATTAGTGAATTTTCTTAAAAAAAATTCACTAATGAGGAGATCCCGACTTTTGAATTTTGAAAAAATTTCTTCACATGAGCGCTAATTAGGCCCCCCAGAAAACATATCCAAGGTCAGTTTCAATTTTTATATGTTTATATATATATACATATATATATATATATATATATATATATATATATATATATATATATATATATATATATATATATATATATATATATATATATATATATATATATATATATATATATATATATATATATATATATATGTATCACACCGATAACTCAAAAAATAATGGGCCGATTTTGATTAAATTTGGTGAAAAAATTCCTTTTGCAAATAGCTTGCATAAGTTCGTTACCCAGGAAAATCTGCCTAAGTTTTCCAAGAAAATTTTGCGTTTTCTTTCGAAAAAAAATTATATCTCCGGAATCAACAAAGTAAGGGCAACCAAATTTGGCACGCAGGTTTATATCCTTATAGGTAAGTTACCTACCAAAATTTAGCTATGTAGCTCAAAAGAGGAAAAAGTTATAGGCATTTAAAGAAAAATAAATTGGGGTTTTCCTCAAAACGTCAAAGTGGCGATTTAAAATGTCAAAATTGGCAACATTTAGGCAAATAACTTAAATCGAATACGGGCTATAGAAATAAAATGTCTCAACAAGGATGTTTTACAAACCCTAAAGTCTTAGTTTCAACCGTCATTGTCCTTCATTTTACTAAAATATTTGCAGAAAATTCATTTCAAATAGACCCTTTCTCTGATGCTTGACAAGTAGCCCTAGCTATAGAGTTTATCATTTAATGGTATACAATTTTTGTCGAATTTTCGTAAAAAATCAATAAAGCTCAATATATCCGTTATTATATAAGAGACGAAAAAAATTTGTATATATTAATTATAGGGTATCTTGAGCTACATCTTAAAATAATATTTCTACAATCACAGGGTGGCCCATAAGTCGTTGGTGATACAAATTTACTTCTTTTTAATCAAACACGCCTTATGTTATTGCATGTTTGCATTTTCCATCGAAATATAATGCATGTTTGTAAGAAAAGAAATTCTGAACGCAGCAAGTGCGTTATGGTAGCGTATTTTGATCAAATGTTTCATATTTTTTTTAATCAAACACGCCTTATGTTATTGCATTTTTGCATTTTCCATCGAAATATAATGCATGTTTGTAAGAAAAGAAATTCTGAACGCAGCAAGTGCGTTATGGTAGCGAATTTTGATCAAATGTTTCATATTTGAACAGCTCAATTTGTTATTAACCTATAAGGTTGACCAAGAAACGTGTTTTTTCGGGAACACTTTAAGTTTACTTTTGGAAATTTTTGTATATTTTCACACAATAAAATTATTTTGATGAAACATGGCACATTGTTTTTAGTATATAGGTTATACTGGTAACCAAATTATATGCCTGCTTTCTTAAAAAAACACACATATTTGTTATTAAAAATATTTTTATGAAAATTCACTACCATAACGCACTTGCTGCGTCCAGAATTTTTATATTTACACAAATTTCAAACTAATGGGAACATTTATAAACAATTTACAAACTAGACTCTTTAAAAAACACGAGAACGTCATACACCGTTATTCAAACCAATAGAGTAGTTCCAAATGTGTGCCTACCAGCAGCCATATTAGAATCGTGATGACAGCATCTCGGACAGCTCAATTAATCACTGTCAGTTTATTGTTATCTCAGTAGCTGCTAGCAAAGTTTTACTAAAAAGACAAAAATGCATTTTTCTTTAGAAGAATTACCCGATATGTTTTGGGTTTTGGGAAAATGTTTAAGAAATTGTCTATTAGCCAATAGAGTGTATCACCAGATGTTATATCCTCTTCATTTATATTTTATCCCATCCTCGTCGCCAAAACTGTTGTAAATGAATCTCCATTGATGAATAATATAATGTGTGATTATGTAGACTTAACTTTAGATACAATATATAATCTATTTGTATTAAAATGTTCGTTAAGGTGGACGTGAAAAACATACGTGTCAAAAATAATAATGTGTGACTGAATGAATACATAATTCACTTTTCACACTCGCCGGTTCGTGAACACAGAATAAACTCAGTGCACTGACAACAGTTATAGACTATCCAATGACTAAGATTATAAAGGATAGAACACCCGAAGTTATCTAAACAAAGGCAACCCACTAAGACATCGTTTAAGAGACTAATGGAGCGGGTTAATTAACACGAAAAACCCAGAAGAATTACCACTGAAATGCTCCGGTTGGAGAGAAAATTTTCTGTCCAGGTACAGAGTTTTGGTGGTAGGCCATAGGCCGTAAGTTTATTTAGCAGCGCTGCGTGCCAGACCTGGTCGAATGCTTTGGATATGTCTAGAGCGACAATCTGGGATTCACAGTGTAGTTTCACAGACTTGTTCCAAGAATGGATGACAAAGGAAAGGAGGTCGGCAGTTGATCTGCGCTGACGGAATCCATACTGCCTGTCGTGGATTAGACTGTATGTTCAATAAATTTTAGTAATTCGGTGTTTATATACTTTTCGATCACTTTAGAGATGACTGAAAGGAGAGAAATAGGCCTGTAGTTGCTAGGAAGCGCTCTGGATCCTTCCTTGGGGACGGGTTGTACTCGAGCAGTTTTCCAGTTACTAGGAATATGCCGATATTGTAAGATGTCTGAAACAGACGAGTCAGGACAGGAGCAAGTTCTGGTGCGCATTTTTTGAGAACAATTGCTGGGATCTCGTCAAGGCCAGAGGCTTTCCTGGTATTAAGAGAAGAAAGCATCTTTCGTACCTTTTTAGTTTTGAAAATGATATTCGTCATTTTATGCGCGACATTGGGGACTGTTGGTGGTTGAACATTTGGAGGTGGGTTGAGACTAGAATTGCCGGCGAACAACGAGGCAAAAAGTTCAGCCTTGCCCAGGGCGGTAGAAACAATTTGATCCCCTGAAACAAGAGGTGGAAAGGTGCTCTTGCAGAAATTATTCCCAATAGATTTAGCAAGAGTCCAGAAGGGTTTGCTGCCGTTGGAGCTTTAGAGGAATTTGTTTTTGATGTGGTTATTAAACGAGTTTTTTGCCTCAGAAAGAATGAGGACATAGCGGTTTCTTGCGTCGTTAAATGTTTGACAGTTTTCTTGACTGGGATTGTGTGGAAGCGTTTTGTGAGCTTTGACCTTTTCAAGTCTGGCCTTGTCACAGGATTTAGAGAACCAGGGCTTTTGAGTGACTGAAGAGGTTTTCTGTGTACGTGGAATAAATAATTCCATGCCAGCTTGGATAATTTCGGTGACGTTTTGTGACATATCAGAGGGGTCAGGATGAGAGAAGCAGACAGACGCCCATGGAAATGAGGAAAAGTAATCCCGCATTTCGTCGCCGTTCGCGGAGTTGTAGTGCCAAACGATACGTGGGTGTGATTACTGTGTGACCTCGGGTTGCATTGCGCAGGAAGCAGTGACTATGCTGTGGTCTGAGCGACCAAGAGGGGCGGTGACTGATGTCTTATAGCATTAAGGTTTTGTAGTAAGAAGGATATCCAAGGAATTTGAGCTGTGTGTTGGGATGCGAGGAAAGTAAGTAGGTTGCTGAACCATATTGGTTAAAGAATTGCTGACTGCAAATGCCTCCGCTGCTCTCCCGTGTGGATCGGTTTTTGAAGATCCTAGCCATTTCTTATTATGGACATTGAAGGATATTCAGAAATCAGATGGTCGTTTTTTTCAGAAAGGTAGTCGAAGAGCTGGACAAAGTTGTTGTCAGAAGGTGACCGGTAAATGCAACAGATGAATTTAGTTGCAGCCCTGCAGTTTCATCCAAAGTATGTCTTCTCTTTCAGCTTCTAAATTGGGGGGTCTGGTGCAGGGTAGATTGCTACGGACGTATGCCCACACGCGTCCATGCAATATAAAGGAAGTAAGGAGCTCATACCCCGGGAAATTAAGGTGATTAGTGGCTGTATTGGCACTGATTTGGGTTTCGGTGAGGAAGAGGAGTTGAGGCCTATTAGCCTGGAGAAAATGGTGGACGGAGTTCAGGTTAGAATTTAGGCCACATATATTCGAGAAGGATATGTTAAATCTTGATGCCGGCGCCCCCTGCACGCCCCTCTCCCGGAAATCCGAATGGAGGGGTATTTTATCTCCGAAATCTTTTGTACAGGGAGGAGCCATCATCATTTTTGTTTACAAGTGAAACCGATTCATACACCATAACCGGAATCGTCCGTTCACCGGACTTCACCGGTCCCTTGATGTAAGGGATGGTAACTCATCGGGCGTGAAAAAATCCTTGACTATCACGTAAAGGAAAAGTCCACTACCACATAACAAATATATAAGATGAACTATTTGTTTCTAAGTCAAATAGTCCAATTGCAGTTTTTTGCTTGCATGCTAAATGTGACAACCTTGTTTTAAGTGTGGCCGTATTTGTGGCATATAGGTAAGAATCCGCTATAATGTCAGCTAATTTTAGGTTGGGTCTATTAATAAAATGGAAAGCATCATCTTTAGATAAAATCACAGATCTTCACAAACCAACAAATCTAAGTTATTTTAACAAACTCCTTTTTAGCTGACACTTTTACAACGTTTTCAAACAAGGATGCGATTTATTTTTATTAGAGAAAGTAGCAACTACACAACAATGGAAATTGTTAGCTGCTATAAAAGATAGGCACTATAAAAAACTAGACAACGTTCCTAATGAATAAAATGTTTTTCTTATTAGTGACCGTTTACCTACCAATAAAGTAACGCGGGATACAGTAGTAGACTCACATGTGTTTACATTTATTTTCTCTAAATGCTATCAATCAATCTATTAAAGAAGCAATGGTAAAAAAACAGAGAAAGCAGAAATAACGATGGTTGTAAACATTGTTTTGAAATAAGTTTACTTTAAGAGTGTTGCGTTTCTTTGACTTAACAGGTATTGTTTTCTTTATAAAAAAATTGCAATACAAAGTTCGCAAAACAAATGATTGATATTTTTTATGGTAAAAATTCACCGGTTATATTTTCGTTTATTTACCTAAATATTGCAAGAATATGGTTCAATGCTTAAGTCAAGATTTTTTTTTATTTTTTTTTATTTCAACAACACACCACGAGGGCTCACATCATAAATATTATCGTACCGTGGGTGTCCACAAGTAGGAAAGAGGCAACTTGTTAATTTTGGACTTTAAGGTTTGGAGGTTCGGAGGAGAAGGAAAAACACGTGCCGGCAAGGAGTTCCACAACTTGGAAGTGCTCGGGACAAAAGAGGAGGCATAACAAGATGTTCTATGTCTGGTGACCTGGACAGTAAAAGGGTGCATTCGCTCCGTTCCCCTGGTAGATCTGTTGGAAACAGCAGGTGGAAGAACTATGGAAGAATGCTCCTCTGAGCAGTGCTCGTGCAGATATCTATAAAAGAGAGAGAGGTCACCAACGACACGTCGGTGGGCAAGGGATGGCAGCCTTTGGGTGAGGGTTGGGTCACTGATGAGACGAATAGCTCTATTCTGAATAGAGTCCAGGATAGCGAGTGTAGAAGCGGCAGCGGCACCCCAGATGTGGGAGCAGTATTGGAAGTTTGGCCTTATTTGTGAAGTGTATAAGGTATGGAGTTTAGCTGATGAAAAGTATTTGCGAGCCCAGAAGAGGAAACCTAATTTTTTAGCAGCCGCTTCTGCAATTGATGTGACATGTTGGTGCCAATTGAGATTTCGATCCACAGAAATGCCAACACGTGAAAAGGACTCATTACTTTGAATAACTTGGTTGTTCATGGTGATGGGTCTAGGGCTGGTGTATCTCTTATGAGATAGAAAGCAAGACTGATATTTGGTGGAGTTGGGGCCCATTAGCTTGGAGGCCATGGTGGACGGAGTTCAGGTTAGAATTTAGGCCACATATATTCGAGAAAGATATGTTAAATGTTGATGCTGACGCTCCCTATACACCCCTCTCCCGGAGATCCGAATGGGGGGGTATTTTACCTCCGGAATCTTTTGTACAAGGAGGAGCCATCATCATTTTAGTTTGTAAGGGAAACCGAAGCGGAAACGTCCGTTGGGACTTCGCCGGCCCCTTGATGTAAGGGGTGGTACCTCCTCGGGCGTGAAAAAATCCTTTACTATCACGCAAAGAAAAAGTCCACTACCACCTGCCCCCGACTAGTCGCCTTTCATGACAGGCAGGAGTTCCCAGGCCCATGGGAACTGCCTTTTAGTTAGTCCCCGGACCCACAGGTTGTAGCGTGTTCGTTTGAAGTTTGATTTGGAGCATTTTTTTGCAATAGCAGGGTAACCCTAATATATCTATCTTGTCTAACATTATAGGCACCCATTCAGAGGTAATTTCAGGTCACATCGTAAATTATTTATTTTTTATTTAGTTATCACTCAAAATTTACTGAACCGGTTAAGTTCAAATTTGGTAGAGAGGACCACTTAAACAATATCTACGTGCGTGTAAAGTTTTAGTTTCATACTTCTGGGAATTTCAAATATATTGCGTTTTAAAACAGTTTTTCGCATTTTTGTCAAAAAGTATTTGAGTGTGAAAACTGTCTAACGAACTCATCCAAGCTATTAGCAAAATGAAGGGAATTCCATATTTGGTTATTGGTGAGGTAATTTTTAGGATATATATATATATATATATATATATATATATATATATATATATATATATATATATATATATATATATATATATATATATATATATATATATATATATATATATATATATATATATATATATATATATATATATATAGAAACTGACCCCGGATATGGATTCTAGGTATTCAAGTTTGGTAGGTATCCTTGTTATATATATATATATATATATATATATATATATATATATATATATATATATATATATATATATATATATATATAAACATTTCAGCTGACCCTGGATTTGGCATCTAGGCGCCCTAATCAGTGCTCATTTGAAGAAATTTTCCAAAAATCTTACCTCGATACCATCGATACCTCTCTAATAGGGAATTTTCTTATAGAAAATTCACTAAATACAAGCTAAACTGACAAGTGTGCTGGAAGAGTTGAGAGAAGAAAGGTGCTTGCTGCAGGAAGCTGAAAAGAAGAAAGCAAAATATTTCGAGACATACCAACTTCCTAACAACATTATCTGAAGGACACGCTACTTTAAAAAAGGGAAAGGAGGTTAAAACTTCTGGAGAACTTAATACAATTAATGAAGTGTCAAAGCCATAATCAAATGAGAAGAGCTGCTAGATACAGGGAGTCATGTTTGAGACGAAAATGCGGCATCGAATTTGTGCTGTAATGATGAATTCTTTTTGGGCTGCATTAGGACTTTTGTTGCATTTGATAAACATCTTGCATTAATCAATCGCTAAAGCTATTTCATGGCGAGTGCATGTGTTGTTTGAACTTTACTTTGACTTCACAAATATAAACCCGATATCTTGGAATCTCAGGACATTATCTAAAACTGTATATAGCTACTAAAATATGTCTTAAAATAATCCAAATGTGCATCGTGTAGGCGTGCCGGCAGAAACATACACGCACAGTAAAATATGTAGCGGATAAGTTTGAAAATCACGTAGGAAAGTAATAGCTGGAAACACACAACGTGCGATATCGCTCTACGAAATTAATAATGGAGAATAATATCATATAACTGTCACCACCGTAAGGTTATTGACATTGTTAACATTCGATAATGTGTAAACAACACCCGCGTTATAAAATAAATATACCAGCTTTAATGCTTGTATTATAATTGTTAAGTATGCAGTATTTTGTTCAACTACGTAAAGATATACGGGGACCGCTCCTTATGCTCCACCCCTTATCTGTATACAGGTGGTATACAATTGTCCAAGATAAGGATTTCTACCATGGGATCTCGAAAACCGTAATAGATGCAGTTTTTATTAAATTGCGGAACTAAATAGCCACTATTTATTGTTTTAAACGTTTCAATTTTTTTCTAGAAATAAAAAATCTCTGGACGCAGCAAGTGCGTTATGGTAGCGAATTTTCTTTAAAATATTTTTTATGGCAAATGTCTTTCTTTGATGAAAGCAGGCCACAAACTTGTTTGCCTATATAGTTTCTGAAAACAGTTTTTTGAACAGCGTTAGCTAATCTGCAAATTTACCGAAAATTTGCTACCAAAACGCACTTACTGCGTCCAGATTTTTTTCTTATAAACGCATCATATTTCGATAAAAAATGCAAAAATGCATTAACGAATTTGTTCCACGAAAATTAGCTAAAAAAATTATAGATCGTTAAGCCATAAACTTCACTAAACCTACAAATAAATATCCAAAAAAGCATCAACTTAACTAAACTGACAGCCAAAGTATCAAAGAAAGCGTCTATTTGAAGTGAATATTTTGTAAATATTTTAGTAAAATGAAGGGCAATGCCGGTTGAATATGAAACTTAAGGGTTTGCAGAACACTCTTCTTGCAACATTTTCTTTTCACAATCCGTATTTGTTTCACGTTCTTTGCCTAAACATTGCCAATTTTGACGTTTTAAATTGAGAGTTTGACTTTTTGAGGAAAACTACAAAATTTGTTTCTTTAACTGCCCATAACTTCGTTGTCCTTTTAGCGAATTAAAAAAAAATCGCTAAAAACTGAATGTTTCGTTTTTATTTTTTATTTTTTCTGATATTATTACTAGAACTGGAACAAAATAAAAAATAATTGTCGACAGCTACTTCTTATGGGCATGCGGTTGATAATGTCAATTTTGCAGTACGACCTTTTGTTCTCGAGAAACCTCCTCACTAATGAGGAGATCTGTATATATATATATATATATATATATATATATATATATATATATATATATATATATATATATATATATATATATATATATATATATATATATATATATATATATATATATATATATATATATATATATATAGTGTGATACACAACGCAACGGACACAGAATGTGTACGCGTAGAAGAATACAAAACATGCCGATTTTTTATATAAAATTTTTCTCTGATGCACATGGTTGGTGAGATATTGACCTCAGAAGATTATTTAATAATTACAAGAAACAGCTGTATTGCAGCAATGCCCCAACACAGAGCAACCAAATTTGGTAGATGGTTTTCTTATATCAACATCGTTATTTGACAAAGATTTGAAGTAGCTATAAACTCAAAAAAGGTTGAGTCACCCTATTAATGATTTGATTTTTTAAACCCTAACCTAATTAAAAGATTACGTCCATCAATTTTATAGCAACTTACATTTTCTATCTTTTTCTCCTCTTCCAATTCTTCGACAAACCATCCGTTTTTGAGAAAATTCAGATTTTTAGAGTTAAGATCAAAACAAAATTATGTCCCTTGAAGATTTTATTAAACATTAAAGTTTCATGCCTTGGGCGCACTGCAAGTCATATGTTGCTAGGTTACAGTCGTTGTCAAATCTGACATTACTTAAATTTATTAAGTTTTACAATAATTATTGTCTTGTGTCTCTTGTTTTCTTTTCTGATAGTAATTTGTTGCTCAAAATGGCTGGAAAATTCTCGGTTAAGAACAAGTTGACATGCTTATGGTTGTGCGAGGGTAATTGCCGCAGAAGTGTAGAGGTATATCGAAGAAGATTTTCTAATCGTACCCTAACCAAATATACATCGTCAAACGTTTGCCAGTGTTAAACATAGAGTTCCGGAAACGGGTTCCCTTTTCATAAAAAATGCTGGAGGATGCGTTCATACAGTGAACGCACGAACTGAGGAGCCTCTTCTAGACAGTATTGAAAGTGAGCCTCGAAACAGCCCCAGACGACTATGCAGGCAGTTTCCAAGACTGTTTTTTGTAATTTCATCTTACATCAGAACATTGCTTTTCCCATCCTTTTTACGGATGAAGCTTGCTTTATAACGAGGGGGACTACGAATATGCACAACTGCTACGAGTATTCAGATGTAAACCCACATGCTACAGTAACCCACCATTTCCATATGGAATTTAAGATAAATGTGTGGGTAAGAATTGTTGGAGGACATTTGGTTGGGCCGGTTTAAATCAAATTATTAAGTAAAAATCTCTCTCTCTCTCTCTCTATCTATATATATATATATATATATATATATATATATATATATATATATATATATATATATATATATATATATATATATATATATAGACTGGCGCATTGAAAACGAAACAGACCGATTTGCGTCCATAGAATTTTTTCAAGAAACGCTGAAACACGTTAATTTTAATATTGAGGAAGACATGTTTTGACATAAAACTCAACTTTGTCACATCAACCCCTTAAGAGTGGTGATAACAATCCTTACATTTAAATAGATAACATGGGTCGAGTGTTACACCATTTGAAAGCTCTTTCTTTTCTGAATGCAGCACACTAATTTTAGGAAGTTTTATCGGCTCGTTTAAAAATTATTCACAGTTGGAGTTGGAAGAACGTATTTCATTCATTGTGATAAGAAATGCACTAACTACTCAACTTTTCGTTAAAAAAAAACTAAAAAACAAAACCAAACGTTCAAAAATGTTTATTCAGTTAAGTAAGTGTTCAATTTGTTAACCACCAGCTTCAATACAAAAGTACAAATTTTGTTCAAAACGAGCTCTGACATTCTGGAGTATTTGTGAAGTTATTAGACGGCATTCTTCAACAATGCGTCGTCGTAATTCTTCCAGAGACTCCTGTTCTGTTGCGAAAATTCTACTCTTTAAACGGCCCCATAGAAAGAAGACTAAGGGAGTTAAATCCGGTGATCTAGGGGGGCACTCAATATCACTTCTACGTACAATCCATTGCTCTGGAAACTCTCTGTTCAAATACTCCCTAACACGTTGTGAAAAATGCGGAGGAGCTCCATCTTGTTGAAACACTAATTGATTTTCTTGATAGCGATCATCATTTTCAACAATGTCGATTAGTAGAGGATAAACGATATCTTCTAGTAACTCCAAATACGTTTCGGCACTCAAATTGCCATTAAGAAAAATTGGTCCGATTAAACGGTCTCCAAAAATGCCAGTACATACATTAAATTTCTGTGGAGTTTGAGTGTGGACTTCGTGAAAATTTCTTGGATTATCATCTGCCCAATAACGACAATTATGACGATTGACTGTAGAGTTTAATAAAAACGTACACTCGTCTGAAAAACAGATATTGAACGGAAAGTTTCCGTTATCAGCTATTCGTGCAGTCATAACTTCACAAAACTCTAGCCGCCGATCAAAATCATCTTCATTCAGTTGTTGTACAAGACCAATTTTATACGGGTGAAATTGGTGATGCTTCAATATTCGCTAAATAGTTCTTCTTTTGATGTTTGAAACAGTGGCTAATTTTCTCGTGCTCAAAGTTGGGTCTGCAGCAATTTGTCTTAAAACTTCAATCTCAGTAGTCTCATTTCTAACCGGAAATTCACGTTCAGGATCCCGTTTTTTGTTGGCTACTGAACCACTTTGTCGAAACTTTGCAACTAACTCCAAAATGTATTTTCTGTTAACATGTCTGTTCGGATGTCGTTCATTAAACAAATTTGCGGTAGGGTTGGCACAGTCATCGTTTTTGAAAAAAAGAGTAATTATTTCAACTCTCTCTTCTACAGAATACACCATTGTGAAATTAATTTTCGGTAGTACTATCAAGTATCAAACCGACCGATATACTGAAAAAATAAACCGCATTTCTCTCATTCCGATAAGAAATGTTCTGATAGTCAATTTTTTGTTTACAAACCAACAAAACATTGACTATCAGCACATTTCTTATCGTAATGAGTGAAATGCGTTTTTGCATCTTCAACTGTGAATAATTTTTAAACGAGTTGATAAAACTTCCAAAAAAATTTGTGTGCTGAATTCAGAAAAGAAAGAGCTTTCAAATGATGTAACACTCGATCCATGTCCCCTATTTAAAATATAAGGGTTGTTATCACCACCGTTAAGGAGTTGATGTGACAAAGTTGAGTTTTATGTCAAAACATGTCCCCCTCAATATTAAAATTGACGTGTTTCAGCGTTTCTTAAAAAAATATTGTCTGGACGCAAATCGGTCTGTTTCGTTTTCAATACGCCACCCCATATATATATATATATATATATATATATATATATATATATATATATATATATATATATATATATCAAAACTTGGTGCAGAAGTTGATAGCATTAAAAGGAAACTATATACTAAAATGTAGATTTCTATGTCACAGGAAAAAAGTTATAAAAAATTTTTGGTGCCAGATCATTTCTATGAAAATTCACTACTGTACCGCCCTTAGTGCGTCCAGACTTTTTTTTAAATAGTTTCGATTTGTATTTATCTACTAACAACTGTTGTCTAGTGACAATATTAAACTTAATATTGTCTTTGTATTATATCAAACACTGTATACTTATTGTGTTAAATGTAATTAATAACAATTAGAATATTTTAAGATATCATCTATCGTTCAAATACGTAAAGGTCAGTTAATATTTAGCAATACTTTAGAAGCATATTTTAAATTAGTTGTTCCTTCATTATCTGTATAATTTTTGAGGTCCAGTTCTTATCATGTGCAACTTCCTTAATTTGAAGGTTTCTGTTATAATAATTTGTAATTTGGCGTCGGTTTCCTCTGGGTCAGTTAAAAGCGGAAGGTGAGGAGAGACTTACGTAACATTCACATCTAGACAGCTGAGAACATCATTAATTCATTTAATATATGCACATGATGACTGTTAAAATACTTGAGAATAAACTTTAACTATAGCTTTGATAAACCGCGTTATGTTACTCAGTTATCATCGCCATATGTTTATATCTATCACAAAAAAGTCTGGACGCAGCAAGTGCGTTATGGAAGTGAATTTTCATAAAAATGTTTTTAATTACAAATATATCGCACTAATGCGAGCAGGCATCAAGTTGGTTACCGGCATAACCTATATAATAGTAGGAACAATGTACCATATTTTAACAAAATAATTATTTGAAAATGTACGAAAATGTTCCGAAAATAAACTTTAAATGTTTCTGAGAAAACTGGTCTCCTAGCCAATGAACCTTAGGTTAATAGCAAATTGAGTTATTGAAATTTGAAGCATTTAATGAAAAATCGCCACCAAAACGCACTTACTGCGTCTCGATCTTTTTACAAACATGCATCATATTTCAATAAAATGCAATCATATGTGTTGATCGCATAAAACATTTGTTTTATGGCAACTTTTCATGAAACTTTTTGAGATCCAACTCAGTAATTCATTTACATCTGCCCAAACGTTTATGTACGGAGAAATTTCACAAAACTTATATACGTAAACATGCGTCCTTTAAGGCACTAAGTAGCCCACGGGTAAATTCCTGGCTGGTGAGTGAGTGCCGAGACGAGACGAGCGACCTGGCTGGGCAGAATGAGGTGACCCTCATCTGGGTGCCGGGTCACTCGGGGGTTAAAGGCAATGAAGAAGCTGACAGTCTCGCGAAGAGAGGGTCAGCAGAACCATTTATGGGACCAGAACCGGCTCTGGGCGTGTCAAAGAGCACTGCCAGGGGAGCCATTAAGTCCTGGGTCAGAAACCAACACAAGGTGTACTGGGCGGACTGTCCAGAGTTCAGACATGGAAAGTCAATAATTGACGGACCCAGTTCAAAGAGAGCTGTGGAGCTGCTAAACCTTAGCAGAGGACAGCTCAGAAACACAACAGGTCTCTTGACGGGACACATGGCCGTCAAGAAACACCTGCATAAAATGGGGCGGTTCGAAGGGGACCTCGCATGCAGACTCTGCGGCGAGGGGGAGGAATCAGCCCAGCACATCTTGTGTGAGTGTATAGCTCTGGACCGGAAAAGACAACTGATGTACGGTCACTCTAGACCGGAGACAGAGCAATATAAAACTTCACCCTACCAATTGCTGTGCAGACTAGTTCAAGACACAGTGATTTTGGAATGGGTGGAGTAAGACTAAGGGTATGCACAATCAACCAAGGGTTGCGGTGCTATCGGGGCGGCAAGGCCGCGGACGAGCCCTGAGGGAAAAAAAAAACAGGCGTCCTGATTACAAATATGTTATGCACTGTTACGGCCCAGATATCGTAACTTGTTTTTATTGTTAACTTGTTTAAAGGCTTTTTAGTGAATTTTTATTTTAAAAAAATCACCAATAAAGAGGTATCGATGGTGAGACTTTGCAAAAGTGTTTTCAAATGAGCGCGAACTAGGCTCTGGGGGAGATAGAGCTTGTTTCTTTGCCCAACGTTTTGCAGGTGGATTGATACCACCCTCGCTAATTAGTCGGCTTTGTTAATTAGCGTTTGAAGAAGATGTTGAAGATATGGACTGTATGTGGACTGTATTTTTAACTCTAAGTGCACTGGATTCCAGGAGATTTCAATGATACACTTGTTATTTTTATATATGTTGTATTATCACTTTGTACACTTTTTCAGTTTCCATAAACATAGGTGCTAAAATGCATGGTTTCTAAGATACAAAGTGTTACATTTTTTGGCAAAATAACGATTTAAAAATAATAATATTTGAAATCTTCTCACCGACTGTTTTGAAATTTGGCAGCGTTGTTTGTGGTAATAATGGGCTGTCTTGACCATAATTAGATACAGATTGTTAAGTCCACTGGCGTTAGCGAGGGCACCTCAACAAAAATTAGTGACATAAAAATGTACGCCACTGACTGCAATATGATTTGTATATTATTTTGAGATAAAGAAACTAAAACTACAAGTTTTTTGTCCCTAACAATATATGTTTATATATATATATATATATATATATATATATATATATATATATATATATATATATATATCACACCGATAACTCAAAAAATAATGGTTCGATTTTGATAAAATTTGGCATCTACCTTTTTTTAGTGAAATTTCTTTAAAAAATTAACTAATGAGAAGATCCCGACTTTTGAATTTTGAAAATATTTCTTCAAATGAGCACGAAATAGGCCTCCTAGAACCCACATCCAGGGTCAGTTTCAATTCTTATATGTATATATATATATATATATATATATATATATATATATATATATATATATATATATATATATATATATATATATATATATGTGTGTGTGTGTGTGTGTGTGTGTGTGTGTGTGTGTGTGTGTGTGTGTGTGTGTATCACACCGATAACTCAAAAAATAATGGGCCGATTTTTTCAAATTGAGTACATACCTTCCTTATGCAAATGGCTTGGATAAGTTCGTTGGCCAGGAAAATCGGCATAAGTTTTCCCGGAAAATTTTGTGTTTTCTCTCTACAAAAATTTATATCTCCTAAAATAACAAAGTAAGGGCAACCAAATTTGGTACGCTCAGTTCTGTCATAAAGGGCATCCTATATACCAATTCAGATCTCTATGTTAAAAGACAAAAAAGTAAGAGGCAAATTAATGTTTAATTAATTAAATCTGATGAGACCAAGTTAAAACGTCAAAATTGATAATTATGGCAGGTGCAGGTACGAACGTGAGTGAAAAATCCGACACTAAATAAGTATTAAGTTTCTAGATATATGTCTAAGTTGTTACTTTCCTTCGGTTCGTTGAAATATGAGCAAAAAATCCATTGTAAATAAAAATTGTTTGGTGTAAATAGAAAATAGAAAAGACGTTAATACAATTAACGTACTACTGGATATACCTGCCAGTCTTCCATATCCAGCGTGGTCGCGGAGGTTAAGTCCTGTACATCTCCGATTGTCCTACATGACGAGTTCTAATCCAAGTTAGTAACTTCACTTTTTATGATTTTTTTAATCTCCTTCCGTAATATATATAATATATGTATCACAGCGATAACTTGAAAGATAATGGGCCCATTCTGATCAAATTTGCTGAGTACCTTCCTTTTGTAAGTGGCCCAGGTTTCCGGAAAATTTTGTGTTTTCTTTCAGGAAAACTTTATATCTCCGGAAATAACAAAGTAAGGCCAACCAGATTTGCTACGCGTGTTTGTATTATAAAGGGTGAGTCATTTACCAAAATTTAGGTCTGTAAGTTTAAAGACGAAAAAGTTATAGGGATCTAAAGAAAAAAACTTGGGATTTTCTCAAAACGTCGTGATTTGAAACGTCCAAATTGGCAACATTTAAGCAAATAACCTGAAAGAAATACGGATTAAGTAAAGAGTATTCTGCAAACACTTAAGGTTCAGCTTCAACCATCATTGCCCTTCAGTTTACTAAAATATTTCCAGAAAATTCATTTCAAATAGACCTTTCTCTGATGTTTTGGCAGTAGTTTTAGTGAAGTTTATGGTTTAGAGGTCTATAATTTTTAGCTAATTTTCGTAGAAAAATTCGTTAATGAGGAGACCGCGATATTTGAATTCTATAAAGATCACTTCAAATGAGCGCAAACTAGGCCCCCTGGAATGCATATCTGGGTTTACTTTCTGCATACATATATACAGGCTGACGCATTTCTACGGTAAAGCTCAATATAATTGTTATTATGCAAGATACGAGAAAAAAAAGGTATACCTTACCTATAGGGTGTCTTGAGCTGTATCTTATAAAATTATTTTGACAATCACAGGCTGGCCCCTAAATCGTTGGTGGTACCTACATTTTTTTTGAACATTCCTTATTATATTTTTGAATTTTTCATCGAAATATGATGCATGTTTATAAAAAAATCGAGACGCAGTCAGTGCGTTTTGGTAGCGAATTTTCATTAAAACCTTCAAAATTCAATAACCCAATTTGCTATTAACCTAAGGTTCGTCGGCGAGGAAACGAGTTTTCTCGGAAACATTTTAAGTTTATTTTCGGAAAATGTTTGTACATTTTCAAACAATAAATTATTTTGATAAAATATGGTACATTTTTTCTACTATATAGGTTATCCCGGTGACAAAATTGATGCCTGCTTACATATTTACTATTACAAACATTTCTATGAAAATTCACTTCCATAACGCACTTGCTGCGTCCCGAGCTTTTTTGTATGTGGCTTGGATAAGTTCGTTAGCCAAGAAAATCGGACCAGGTTTTCTGGGAAAATTTTTAGTTTTCTTTCGAAAAAAATCTCCAAAAATAAAAAAGTCTGGACTCAGCAAGACCGTTATGGAAGTGAATTTTCATAAAAATGTTTTTAATAGCAAATGCGAGCAGGCATCAATCTGATGACCGGTATAGCCTATGTAGTAGAAACAATGTACTATATTTTATCAAAACTACTTATTTATTGAAAATATACAAAACTTTTTCGAAAATAAAGTTAAACGCACTTACTGCGTCCAGATTTTTCTTACAAACATGCATCATATTTCGATAAAAAATACATTAACGAATTTGTTCTACGAAAATTAGCTAAAAATTGTAGACCGTTAAACCATAAACTTAACTAAACCTACAGCGAAAGCATCATCTTAACTAAACCGACAGCCAAAGCATCAGAGAAAGGGTCTATTTGAAATGAATTTTCTGTAAATATTTTAGTAAAATGAAGGGCAATGACGGTTGAATCTGAAACTTAGGGGTTCGCAGAACACTCTTCTTGCAACATTTTCTTTCACAATCCGTATTTGTTTCACGTTCTTTGCCTAAACATTGCCGATTTTGACGTTTCAAATTGCGAGTTTAACGTTTTGAGGAAAACTCCAAAATTTGTTTCTTTAACTGCCCGTAACTTTTTTGTCTTTAAACTTAGATACCTACATTTTGGTGCATGGCTCTTTATAATACAAACACGCGTACCAAATTTGGTGGCCATTACTTTATTATTTCATGAGATATATAAATTTTTTTTAGAAAGAAAACACAATATTTTCCGGGAAAATCTGGGCCGATTTTCCTGGGTAACGAACTTAGGGGGCCTAATTAGCGCTCATTTGAACAATTTTTATTTTACTCAAAAGTCGCGATCTCCTCATTAGTGAACGTTTTTAAAGCTAAAGTTATAAAAAAAAATTTGGCGCCAGATTATTCCTATGAAAATTCACGACCATAACGCATGTTCTATATTTAATTATAAGAATTACATTAAAATATAGCTAAACTCATAAACATAAAAATAATCCACTTACTTCTTTCTTAAGACCCCAGTTTTCTTCGCTCTAGTCATTTTGGCGGCAATAAATCCCACACTGTCTGTAGACACCTGACACTTAACAAAGCCCTTTTACCATCACTGTGCGATGTTTTCACAGTGTTTATGAAGACAATATGAAAGTTCAGCGTATCGTAAATGTCAGCTGTAACGGTGGAAGCGCTGGGTGTAGATAAGGGCGCGTGCCGATCACTTTCGAACCCACGTGTTATGTAAATGTCATAGACTCACTCAAACAGGACAACGGCTTCCTCGTGCCGTCTTCTGCGATAATACTGGTCGTTGAGTAGACCATCATGTGCCGGGCCAGCGGTCTCTGAAGCTTCTGTCATCTCCCTCCTGCTCTATGCACTGCACCACTCTGCAGGAATGAAAGGTGACCAGTGTCGTCCTGCTGGCTAGCCGGAGATCTCTTTGTTTATAAACATTCAAATGAAATAAATTCACTATTTCAATTATTGTCCGTGTTTTATAAAAATTCCGAAACACGTCAATTTTAGATTAAAAAAATTCTGGACGCAGCAAGTGCGAATTTCCATAAAAATATTTTTTAATAGCAAATATGTGTGTTTTTTTAAAGAAAGCAGGCATCAAATTTGGTTACCAGTATAACCTATATAGTAAAAAAACTCGGGACGCAGCAAGTGCGTTATGGTAGTGAATTTTCATTAAAATGTTTTTATTGCAAACATGTGTTTTTCTTTTAATTTAAGAAAAGAGGCATCAATTTCGGTTACCAGTATAACCTATATAGTAAAAACAATGTGCCATGTTTCATAAAAATAAATTTATTGTGTGAAAATGTACAAACATTTCCTAAACTAAACTTAAAGTGTTCCCGGAAAAACTCGTTTCTTGGTCAACCTTATAGGTTAATAGCAAATTGGGCTATACAAATATGAAGCATTTGATCAAAATTCACTACCATAACGCACTTGCTGCATCCGGAATTTCTTTTTTACAAACATGCATTATATTTCGATGGAAAATGCAAAAATGCAATAACATAAGGCGTGTTTGTGTAAAAAAAAAGAAAATTTGTATCACCGACGACTTTTAGGCCATCCTGTGATTGTAGAAATATTTTTTGAAGATGTAACTCAAGACACCCTATAATTAATGTATAAAGATATTTTTCATATCTTGTATAATAACGGATATATTGAGCTTTATTGATTTTTTACGAAAATTCGACAAAAATTATATACCATTAAACGATAAACTCTATAGATATGACTACTGCCAAGCATCAGAAAAAGGGTCTATTTTAAATGATATATACATATATAAATGATATATACATATATACAGATATAAACATATAAAAATTCAAACTGACCCCGGATATGGGTTCTAGGGGTCCTAATTCGCGCTCATTTGAAATAATTTTTGCTAAGTCTCACCATCGATACCTCTTTTAGTGAATTTTTTTAATAAAAATTCACTAAAAAAAGAAAATTTGAATCGCCAACGACTTATGGGCCACCTGTAATTGTAGAAATATTTTTTTAAGACGTAGCTCAAGACACACTATAATTAATGTATACAATTTTTTTCGTAGCTTGCATAATAACGGATATATTGAGCTTTAAGGATTTTTTACGAAAATTCGACAAAAATGGTATACCATTAACCGATAAACTCTATAGCCAACATTACTGCAAAAGCATCAGAGAAAGGGTCTATTTGAAATGAATTTTCTGGAAACATTTTAGTAAATTGAAGGACAATGACGGTTGAAACTAAGACTTCAGGGTTTGTAAAACATCCTTCTTGAGACATTTGATTCCCATAGCCCGTATTAGATTCACGTTATTTGCCTAAATGTTGCCGATTTTGACGTTTAAATCGCAACTTTGACGTTTTCTGGAAAACCCCAATTTATTTTTCTTTAAATGCCTATAACTTTTTGTCTTTTGACCTACAGAGCTAAATTTTGGCACGTAGCTTACCTATAAGGATGTAAACCCGCGTACCAAATTTGGTTGCCCTTACTTTGTTAATTTCGGAGATATAATTTTTTTTCGAAAGAAAACACAAAATGTTCCGGGAAAACCTGGGCAGATTTTCCTGGCTAACGAACTTATCCAAGCCATTTGCAAAAGGAATTTATTCACCAAATTTAATCAAAATCGGACCATTATTTTTTGAGTTATCGGTGTGATACATATATATATATATATATATATATATATATATATATATATATATATATATATATATATATATATATATATATATATATATAAACATATAAAAATTGAAACTGACCCCGGATATGTGTTCTGGGGGGGCCTAATTAGAGCTCATTTGAAGAAATTTTTTCAAAATTCAAAAGTCGGGATCTCCTCATTAGTGAATTTTTTAAAGAATATTCACTAAAACAATGTGCCATGTCTCATCAAAATAACTTTATTGTTTGAAAATGTACAAAAATTTCCGAAAGTAAACTAAGTGTTCCCGAAAAAACTCGTTTCTTGATCAACCTTATAGGTTAATAGCAAATTGAGCTTTTCAAATATGAATCATCTAATCAAAATTCGCTACCATAACGCACTTACTGCGTCCAGAATTTATTTACTTATAAACATGCATTATATTTCAATGGAAAATGCAAAAACATAAGGCGGTTTCGACTAAAAAAAAATATTTGTATCACCAACGACTTATGGGCCACCCTGTAATTGTAGAAATATTTTTTAAGATGTAGCTCAAGACTACGAAGCCGTAGAGGGGCTACGACAAATTTTTTCTATAATTGCCACTTTAAACTGGCAATTAGTGCTAATTGCGACTTTAAACTGGCAATTATCTACAATTAGTCTAATTGTCAGTTTAAACTGGCAATTATAGATAATTGCCAGTTTAAAGTGGCAATTATAGAAAAAATTTGTCGTGGCTCCTCTACGGCTTCGTAGGTTTTCACTTCAAGCAGTTGATATACAACATCCATTTTTTCCATCTCATAATTGTCAGTTTAAAGTCGCAATTAGCGCAAATTTTTTTTCATATCTTGTAGAATAAGGGATATATTGAGCTTTACTGATTTTTTACGAAAATTTGACAAAAGTTATATGCCATTAAACGATAAACTCTATAGATATGACTACTGCCAAGCATCAGAAAAAGGGTCTATTTTAAATGAATTTTCTGGAAACATTTTAGTAAAATGAAGGACAAGGACGGTTGAAACTTAGAGTTCAGGGTTTGTAAAACATTCTTCTTGAGACATTTTCTTTCCATAGCCCGTATTAGATTCAAGTTATTTGCCTAAATGTTGCGAATTTTGACGTTTTAAATTGTAACTTTGACGTTTTGAGGAAAACCCCAATTTATGTTTCTTTAAATGCCCATAACTTTTTGGTCTTTTGACCTACAGCGCATTTTGGTAGGTGGTTTACTCATAACGATATAAAACGATTTACCAAATTTGGTTGTCCTTACTTTGTTATTTTCGGAGATATGAATTTTTTTCTAAAGAAAACACAAAATTTTCCGGGAAAACCTTGACCGATTTTCCTGGATAACGAACTCATCCAAGCCACTTATAAAAGGAAGGTATTCACCAAATTTTGTCAAAATCGGCCCATTATTTTTTGAGTTATCGGTGTGTATATATATATATATATATATATATATATATATATATATATATATATATATATATATATATATATGTATATATATTTATATATATATATGTACACTTATAAAAATCGAAACTGAACCCGGATATGTGTTCTAGGGGGCCTAATTAGCGCTCATTTGAAGAAATTTTTTCAAAATTCAAAAGTCGGGATCTCCTCATTAGTGAATTTTTTTAAAAGAAAATTCACTAAAAATGACATCCTGCAAGCTTCACCCCTACATTTAACCATCTTCCAGTGACAGTTGCAACCCCAAAATTTTTAATAGGAAGTAGGGCCTTGTGCTTGTGCTACCTCATTTGAAAGATTTCATTCCCTATTCAAAAATGCTATGGTTTTAACCCAGACAGCACAGACATTCTGAGAATAAACAAGGAATGTTTCGAAAGAATATTCAAACATCCCCAGAACATTTTCACAAGGTACAATATATATTCATAGAACATTCTATGAACATGAGAATGGGACACATTCTGTCATCCTAATAAAGTTCTTAGAATATTATTTATAATATTCTTAGGAGCTCCCAGTATGTTCTGAAAATGTTCCACTAACATTCAATGAATCTTTTCAAAATGTTTATACATATACTCATGGGAACATTGCGTTTTTAAAAAAGATATACAGGGTGTTTCGCATAAGAAACGACAGAAAGCAGGGGCATGTAGGAGAACCTAAAATATGGTGATTTAACGCAACTTACTCCTATACTGAAGTGCATCCCTGAAAAGTTATAGGCCTTCAAAGTGGGGTTTTAAATTTCGAAAAAAAGTCAATATCACTAATACTTCAACCTAGGAAAACCAAATATGGTACACGTTTTGGGTGTACCAAGAGCATTAATTGTTGGTGAGTAGAGTTCAATTGAAGCATTGCAAAGGGTTGAATAGAGATGATGCACCTATAAAATGTGACAGAATTTTTTAACCTGTTGGTGGATCTAAAAAATTATTATTTTATTTTATGGGGAAGTAAATTATAAAACTTTTTTACTCTTGTTATTTTTCAAAAAACTTTTGTCGTTTTCAATAAAAACCCGAATAACTAAAGACATATATTATTAATGTTACTTAAAATCATCAAAAATTCAATAGATGCCTGTGAAATTATCATGTTGAAGAATTTCTATAACTTATCGATAGCAATTTTTTTATTTCTGTTGTTTGAGTTGTCTGTTTTCTAATAAATTATACTTATTCACACTATTTTCCTGATTGTCAAATTTGACCTATACATAAGTTTATTGGCAAATATTTAATTTTCAATGATTTTTAGTAAGATTGATAATATATGTTTCTTTACTTATTTGTGTTTTTCTTAAAAACAAGAAAGTTTTTTGAAAATAACAGGAGTAACAAAGTTTTAGAGTTAAACTCCTCATAAAATGAAATATTTTCTTAAATCCACCAACCTGTTAAAAAATTGTGACATTTTGAGGGTGCATCGCCCCTAATCTACCCTTTCAAATGCCTTAATTGAACTCTACCTACCATTGATTAACTCTTGGTATACTCAAAACGGGTACTAAATTTGGTTTTTCTAAGTTAAAAGTATTACAGATATTCACAGAAAATTCACTAAAACAAGCACTTGTGAAGCCACGGGAAAAGTCTACGACTGTATTAAATATGGAACGGTTTCACTAAGTTAGGGCAGGAACAAACAACCAGATATGCTATTCAAATTAAATTAAGTCTTAAAACTTTCATCTCCTCTTTGTCTAATTGTTTTTTATACAAAAACTCGATAAAAAATTCATCGGAATAACAACAATCTAATTAGATAACGGTAAAGTGAAAAGACACAAAAATTGAAAAAAGTAAAGTCACTAACTAGGATTCGAACTCGTCCTGCAGAAGTCAACTGAATTTGATTATCGCATGCACATGGACTTAGACCACTGATCTATATTAGACATGTGTCTACTAACAGCTACATTCCGTCATACACATGTTCAATATTTAAAAATTTACATAAAACTATTTCGATTTACAATAGATTTTTTGGTCATATTATAACAAAATCAGGGAAAATAACGACTTAGACACATATCTAAGAGCTTGTTAGTCATTTCTTGTAGTATCTTCCACTCTCATTCGTACTCAATCATTTTTTACGGTCGAACATTCTTGAATCAGATTTAATTAATTAATAATTAATTTACCTCTAACTTTTTTGTTTTTTAAGATAGAGATCTGAATTTTTCTACACAGGATACACTTTATGACGGAAACCAGACTATTAAATTTGGTTGCCCTCACTGTGTTACTTCAGGAGATATACAATTTTTTCAAAAGAAAACACAGAATTTTCCGGGAAAACCTGGGCCGATTTTTTTGACTAACGGACCTATCCAAGTCACTTGCAAAAGGAAGCTTGTGCCAAATTTGATCAAAATCGGACCATGGCTGTTTGAGTTATCGGTTGGAAACGTATATATATATATATATATATATATATATATATATATATATATATATATATATATATATATATATATATATATATATATATATATATATATATATATATATATATATATATATATATATAAACATATAAAAATTGAAACTGACCCTGGATATGGGTTCTAGGGGGCCTAGTTCGCGGCCACTTGAATAAATTTTTTCAAAATTCAGAAGTCGGGATCTCATTAGTGAATTTTTTAAAGAAAATTCACTAAAAAGAAAATTTGTATCACCAACGACTTATGGGCCAGCCTGTGATTGTAGAAATATTTTTTAAGATGTAGCTCGACACCTTATAATAAATGTATACAATTTTTTTCATATCTTATTATATTGAGCTTTATTGATTTTTTACGAAAATTCGACCAAAATTATATACCATTAAACGATAACTATAGCTAAGGCTAGTGCCAAGCATCAGAGAAAGGGTCTATTTGAAATGAATTTTTTGGAAATATTTTAGTAAAATGAAGGAGAATGACGGTTGAGGCTAATGCTTCAGGGTTTGTAAAACATTCTTCTTGGGACATTTTATTTCCATAGCCCGTATTAGATTCAAGTTCTTTGCCTAAATGTGGCCAATTTTGACGTTTTAAATCGCAACTTTGTCGTTACAAGACTGTTCAGTAAATTAGATTACATGACTACTGATTATAGTGAACTCCATATAAATATGAAAGGCAGGTCAAGCAGAAGTGGTGCATTTCCGATGCTTCATTATGTAGGGTCGACTTGTAAGGATTCAGTTACCAATTTATATATTTGATGAGCTTATCGTACCTTAGTAGCAATGTCAATCCGCAAATAAAAGGAATTTCATTAAGATTCTTCAGCACTTACTATTAGGTACTATTAACACTAACCATCACATGGTTTATTTTAGTTGCAGCTAAAAGAATCGTAGTATGTTTTTTACAGTCCAGGACCAGAAGAAAATCTCAGTAACAGAAATATCTATATCATGTCAATGCAGCATAAGTTTTCGGCAATACTCTAAAAAGAAAATGTAGCATAAAAGGCTACGATGATAATGACTGGGAATTTCTTGTGATTATATACATAGATAAACATATAAAATGTCTGGACGCAGCAAATGCGTTATGGAAGTGAATTTGCATAAAAGTGTTTTTAATAGCAAATATGTCTCTCTAATGCAAGCAGGCATCAATCTGGTTACCAGTATAACCTATATAGTAGAAAAAATGTACCATATTTTATCAAAATTACTTATTGTTTCAAAATTTATAAAAATTTTCCAAAAATAAACTCAAAATGTTTGCGAGAAACCAGGTTTCCTAGCCAACAAACCTGAGGTCAATAGCAAATTGAGTTTTTGAAGTTTGAAGGATTTAATGAGAATTTGCTACCAAAATGCACTTACTGCGTCTCGATTTTTTTACACACATGCATCATATTTCAATAAAAAATGCAAAAATGCAATAATATAAGGGTGTTCGAAAACAATTGTAGAGATCACCAACGACTTATGGACCACCCTGTGATTGTCAAATTATTTTTACAAGATACAGCTTAAGACACCATATAATTAACATATACATTTTTTTCTCGTATCTTGTATAATAAGAATTATAATGAGCTTTACCGAAGAAATGCATCAACCTGTGTATGTATATGTAAACAGATAAAAACTGAAAATAAGCCCGGATATGGATCCTACGAAAATTAGCTAAAAATTATAGACCGTTAAACCATAAAATTAACTAAACCTACAGCTAAAAGCATCAACTTAGTAGTAGTAATAGCAGTGGTGGGGAGGCTAACGCCGAGCAAGTAGGCCACAATGGGCCCGTTTTGCCAACCCCAGCAACCAAATAACCATGTTCTACACTTTCTCGGCTCCGTCACCAAACTGCCTCGACCTCGAAATGAAGGCCATGTCGGTTTTCTATTGGACGGTACTTACCTGATTCCTCTGCAGAGTCCTTGACCCGAACAATTCTGCTCGAAGACTCCCAAAAACCTCGCATTCACACAGGTAGTGGTAGGACGTTCCTCGCCGCATTCCTGGCAAATGAGATCGCTCTCAACGCCTCTCAATGTGAGGTGTCTTCTAAGGGCGCAGTGGCCTGTCAGCACCCCAAGGATGCAGCGAAGCGTAGTTCGACTCCTACCGAGTAGCCAGACAGTTTTATCTCTGTCCGGCCCCTCCACGAAGTCCCTCGCCTGCCTGCAGCCACCAAACGACCCCCAGTGCCTCTCCATTGCTTTCTCGGTCCACCTGTCTAAGGCGACAGAGACCCTCTTCCTACTAATGCATATCGCAGGCTCCGGGCCACAGAACGGGCGCCGAGAACCAAGCCTTGAGAGATCATTCGCTACCTCATTCCCGCTACAGTATCCCGGAACTCACACCAGTTGCACCTCCTTTGCCCTGGCTAGTCCGTTAATAGCGTTCGCGCACTCCTGAACCAGTGTTGACCTGATTCTGGCCGCGCAGACTGCCCGGAGGACCGCCTGGCTATCCGAGCAAATTTATACACATTTCTCGGGGCTCATCCTCACATCCTGTCTATTGGCCACAGACAGCATATCGTACACCTCTGTTTCGAATGCCGTGGTATATGCGCACAGAGCATAACTCTCGCGTACCCCAGGCCCTCGATATATATTCCTGCCCCGGAGGATTGTTGATCCTCCAGCCGCGATCCGTCGGTAAAACAGACCAGGCTTGTGGGCTGGAATGCAACCTCATTTTCCCTCCACTGATCCCTACTTGGGATCCTGAGGGAATATGGCCTAGTCAACCTAATATCGTTCTCTACATTCCGTACCTTGATGGAGGAAATCGGAATTTCCTTTTCCACCTCCTTGGCGAGTCTTGCATGCCCCATTACTGCTCCCTCCCGGCACCAGTTTCCACGGTCTCGCATTCCAAGATGCGACGCCATAGCCTTCCTTCTGAAACAGATGGGAAGCGGTGGCAGCATCAGCCAGACCTCTAGCGCGGCTGACAGTGACGTCCTCATAGCGCCTGTAATACCCAGGATTGTCAGCCTTTGGAGTTTGGCCAGCTTCCTGGTGGTGATTTGGTTCACACCACACCACCAGACCAACGCCCCATAAAGGATCCTCGGCCTGACGATCGAAGTGTAAATCCAATGAAGGATCCGAGGGTTAAGTCCCCAGGTCCTCCCTATCACTCGACGCAGCTGCCAGAGGGTCGCTACTCCCTTCCTCACTACTCGTTCTATTTGAGACCCCCATGTTAGTTTGGAGTCCAGGACCACTCCAGATATTTGACCTCCCGCACTAAAGCCAAAGGTTTTCCAAATATCACGGGCGCCCTGAACCCCTCCATATTTCTCTTCTTGTTGAATAGGATCATCTCCATCTTCGCCGGGTTTACGGAGAGTCCCAGCTCACCACACCATCTTTCAATTATGCTACAGGCAGCTTGCATGCACTCACAGACGACGCCGAGGAATTTGCCGATGACTAAGACCAGCACATCATCAGCGTACATCTGGGCGTAGAAGCCATTCTCGGAGAGCCGCTCCAAGAGGCCGTCCATGACCAGACACCATAGACGATGCGAAAGACAGCTGCCCTGAGGACAGCCGCCCGTCACCACAACGTCCAGCCCCCGGCCCCTCAAGGTCAGCGAGACTCTCCTGTCCTCCAGTATGCTCGCCACCCAGCTTATTAAGAACCTCGGCGATCTCCTATTCTGTAAGGCGGCACATACCGTATCCGTCCTTGCCCTATCAAAGGCCCCCTCCACATCGAAGAACACAGCTAATGTGCTCTCCCCGTAGTGTAGAGCCCTTTCCACCTTTCGCGTCACAGAGTGGAGCGCTGTCTCCTAGAAGGGGTGATCCCTGAGGATTCCTTCCAGCATAAACCTATCTACTATCTTTTCCAATGCCTTAAGCAGGAAGGATGTAAGGCTGATTAGCCTGTACGCCTTGGGCAGCGTGTAGTCCTCTCTTCCCGGTTTTGGGAAAGTAAACCTACGTCAACTTAAGTAAACCTACAGCCAAAACATCAGATAAAGGGGCTATTTGAAATGAATTTACTGTAAATATTTTAGAAAAATTAAGGGCAATGGCGGTTGAAGCTGAAACTTAAAGGTTTGAAGAACACTTTTCTTGCGACATTTTCTTTACATAATCCGTATTTGTTTGAGGTTCGTTGCCTCATTCTTGCGAATTTTAAGGTTTCAAATCGCGTCTTTGACGTTTTGAGGAAAACCACAAGTTTTTTCTTTAAATGCCTATAATTTTTTGCCTTTTAACGTTAACCTAAAACTGGTTACGTGGGTCACTATTCATAATACAAACACGCGTACCAAATTTGGTTGCCGTTACTTTGTTATTTCCGGAGATATGTTTTTTTTTCCGAAAGAAAACACAAAATTTTCCGAGTAAACCTGAGCCGATTTTCCTGGTTAACGAACTTATTCAAGCCACTTGCAAAAGGAAGGTACACACTAAATTTGACCAAAGTCGGCCCATTATTTTTTCAGTTATCGGTGTGATACATACACACACACACAGATATATATATATATATATATATATATATATATATATATATATATATATATATATATATATATATATATATATATATATATATATATAAACGTATAAAAATTGAAAAAGATCTCGGGTATGTGTTCTAGGGGGCCTAATCAGCGCTCTGCACCTCTTAACTTTTTTCGGCCATACAATAGTTGAGTACAACAGCGAGAGAAAATCTGAGAACAAAAGAGATTATATCAAAGCTCATTTTGTTTCATTTTTTGATTTATTTTTAATTAAAAATCTGTCAAACTGTTAGACTAGGTAATTTTTGACCAACAAAGCTTATTATTGTTATTCTTTTTAGAATTAGGGTTTTTTTATGGACAGAAAAAAGCTCACGGAAAAACTTGAGCGGTATTTTAGTCTTTTCAGAGGAACCCGAGGAGACTTCACGGTATTTTTTATTTTCAGGTGTAACGTTTGCTTCCAACTATAATCAGTTGAGCAATTTTTTGAGTTTGAAATGTTTTGATGTTTTTCTGTGTATCCGAAAATTTTTTGTGAGAAATTGATGCAAAATTTGCGTTTTCTTCTCCGTCCAGCACCCCTATTCACTCTTGGTCCCGTAATTCTCTTGTGGGCTGTTTGCAAGAAATTTTTCTTGTAGTTTGGGCACCCAGAATGGGTTCTAAGCAGATTTCTGAAAATATTTTTCTAAACACCCCCCATGCGCTAATCTGCAAATTTATCAAAAATTTAATTTTTATTTACAAACGGAATGCATCTATGAAAATATAGGTGGTGGGTAATATTTTTCCATATTCATCGCTTGAATGATCGGTTTTAATAAACTCAATCGAACCAGCTTCTGCAAACAAAATATCAAAAGAGTTTGTGATTATCTGTGACTCATTGTGTAATTTTTTAAATTTAGTATCCACGCTGCTTTTATATAGGTTTTACTATGTAACAAAACTGAAGATTCTAGTTTAATGGGAAATTGGGTTAGCAACATTTGAAATATTTTTATGAAAATTTTCTACTATAACGCACTCGAGCTATTTTCAACACTTATTTACTATTGCTGTATCCATACGTTTTGAAAATGAAATAAATATGAACAATACAAAATTTTGAAATTACAATTTTAATAATTTAACCTAACATCTGTTTATATAATTTTAACTAGGGATGTATGTACTTTCTAGTACCTACCTAGATATTATAAGTACTTACTGTATTATTTTGAGGTATATATTTCTTCTTAAAATAATTTTTGTTTCACTTTCGTAATACCTACCAGTGAATTCTGTATAGAGTGTACAAGGTAATACATACAATATTTTAAATACCGTGAACGTGAAGAATGGAAAGCTTAATATTTATACATAATGAAACGTCGTTCTAGATTGCTTTAAAACAAATTGAATCATTTTCATTAATTTTTTTATTTATTAGCATACATTCGCATGCTAAAATTTAGAGCTTTTGCACGCAAGCTTTGTCCCGGTGTTACGAAAGAAATGGTCCAAGGCTGACATTTTACAATTTGGTTGTATATTGTACGCAGCTCTATCTATAAAATTTTGTGTAATCGAGAGAGTTGTCGTGACAACATACTACCTAGTCTTGCACAGAGATGGCGTCACTGTTGTATCTCTCGCAATGTTCTCCAGGCTGACATGTTGCAATAACTTCCATTGTTTAGATTTTTATCTACGGTTTATTTAAATAGCATAGCAGTACAGATAACGTCATCTCTCTTTGTCCAACATTGTAGATATTGGATTACAGAATCTGAAGTGATGTCGGGGATTATTTTATTATTAATTTCGAATAACTATTTCCCTTTGATTAAACGATTTGAACATTGTTACACAACCACGTCTGTGTATGATCTTTTAAGTTGTGTAAATTTTCGTTTCAATCACTTAGACAATTTGAGAGATATATGTCCAGTTTCACAAAGCTTGATAAATATTTAACGGCCGGTTAGTTAATCAAGGCTTAATACAACCAATCACAGCTTCTAAATATTTAGTTGCCATGACAAAAACCAGAATCACAGCCTGTGATTGGTCGTCTTAATCCTTGATTAACTAACCGCCCGTTTAATATTTAATCGGGCTTTGTGAAACTGGGCAATTGTGTTTTGAAAAATATTTTTTAATTTTGTATTAAGAAAAGACTGGCCGTTGAGATTTGATGAACGAACTCATCCAAGCCATTAGCAAAATATGGATAATTCCCAAATTTGGTTCAAATCAGTAAAGTATTTTTTGAGTTATCGGTTGGATACATATATATATATATATATATATATATATATATATATATATATATATATATATATATATATATATATATATATATATATATATATAAACATTTTAACTGACCATCGAAATGGGTTCCAGAAGCCCTAATTCGCGTTCATATGAAGAAATTTTCCGAAAGTCTCACCATCGATACCTCTCTATTAGTAAATTTTCTTAATCAAAATTCACTAATTAACGCTGTAGAAATGTAACGAAGTATTTAGTACGGTTTATTATTTTCCCTATAAAACTATTAACTTTGCCGTTTATTAAGGTTTCACAATTAAGGGGAATATGTGAAGCCTTAATTATCTGTGAGTGCAGTATATTTTAAAATAAGAGAAGCCTCTGTGCCCAGGTTAAGTATTTAGAGATTGAATAAAATGTCATTGATAAAGCAACTATTTAACTGTAACACCTTGTATATTAGGTTACAATAAATACAGTTGTGTAGGAAAACCGGCTCCATTCCTTGTTTCATTGTTTTGGTTGTGGGAGTTGGAACACCACCAACGTCAATAATAAACTCCTACTAACTGATCTGAAACTATTCCTATTCCAGTGTTTAATTATGGCTTTTGTAAATAAATATACATATAAATAAACTTGACTTTAATGTTTAAATTATGATAAATACAGATTCAGGTTAAGGTAAAGGGCAACCGCGATCAATACCGTATTGGAATATAAAACTATAATTTGATTCGATATTAATAAAATATCTGGACGCAGCAAGTGTGCTATGGCAGCGCATTTTCATAGAAATTATGTACACCTTTTTATGAAAATTATTAATATATAATAATAATAATAAATGCCAAGTACGGCATAAAGGTAATGGTTCTAGCTGACGTAGCCACACATTATTTTTATAACGGTTATGTGTATTGTGGGAAAAACAGCGATGGCATTGGGTTACCAGAAGAACTCAAGAAATTTTCCAAGCCAACACAAGCTATCCTACGACTTGTGTAACCAGTTGAGAGGAGCAACAGAAATATTACGACAGACAACTGGTTTTCGTCAGTGCCGCTAGTGCAGGAACTAAAAACATATAAATGTAAATTTTTGTATATAGTTTACTTTTAGTGAATTTTCTTAAAAAAAATTCACTAATGAGGAGATCCCGACTTTTGAATTTTGAAAAAATTTCTTCAAATGAGCGCTAATTAGGCCCCCCAGAACCCATATCCGGGGTCAGTTTCAATTTTATATATATATATATATATATATATATATATATATATATATATATATTTATATATATATATATATATATATATATATATATATATATATATATATATATATATATGTATCACACTGATAACTCAAAAAATAATGGGCCGATTTTGATAAAATTTGGTAAATACCTTCCTTTTGCAAATGGCTTGGATAAGTTCGTTAGTCAGGAAAATCCGCCCAGGTTTTCCCGGAAAAATTTGGGTTTTCCTTCAAAAAAAATTTATATCTCCGGAATTAACAAAGTAAGGGCAACCAAATTTGTTACGCTGATTTATGTCATTATATGTGAGGCGCCTACCAAAATTTAGCTCTGTAGGTCAAAAGACAAAAAAGTTATGGGCATTTAAAGAAAAATAAATTGGGGTTTTCCTCAAAACGTCAAAGTGACAATTTAAAACGTCAAAATTCGCAACATTTAGGCAAAGAACTTGAATCTAATACGGGCTATGGAAAGAAAATGTCTTAAGAAGAATGTTTTACAAACACCGAAGTCTTAGTTTCAACCGTCATTGTCCTTCATTTTACTAAAATATTTCCAGAAAATTCATTTCAAATAGACCCTTTCTCTGATGCTTGGCAGTAGCCCTGGCTATAGAGTTTATCGTTTAATGGTATATAATTTTTGTAGAATTTTCGTAAAAAATCAATAAAGCTCAATATATCCGTTATTATACAAGATATGAAAAAATATTATATACATTAATTATACGGTGTCTTGAGCTACACCTTAAAAAATTATTGCTACCATCACAGGATGGCCCATAAGTCGTTGGTGATACAAATAATATATTTTTTGTGGAAAACGCCTTATGTTTTTGCATTTTCCATCGAAATATAATGCATGTTTGTAAGTTAAGAAATTCTGGACGCAGCAAGTGCGCTATGGTAGCGAATTTTGATTAAATGTTTCATATTTGAAAAGCTCAATTTGCTATTAACCTATAAGGTTGACCAAGAAACGGATTTTTTCGGTTACATTTTAAGTTTACTTTCGGAAATTTCTGTACGTTTTCAAACAATAAAGTTATTTTGATGAAACATGGCACATTGTTTTTACTATATATGTTATACTGGTAACCAAATTTGATGCCTGCTTTCTGAAAAAAAAACACATATTTGCTATTAAAAACATTTTTATGAAAATTCACTACCATAACGCACTTGCTGCGTCCAGAATTTTTATATCATAAACCTACCTACTAAATTTGGTTATCATAGCTTTCTTATTTTTTGAGATAATTTTTTTTTTCGAATGAAAACTCAAAATTTTCCCAGGAAATCTCGTCCGATTTTCCTGACTTACGAACTTATCCAAGCCACTTACAAAAGGAAGGAAGATACATGCCAAATTTTATCAAAATCGGTCTATTACTTGTTGAGTTATCGGTGCGATATATATATATATATATATATATATATATATATATATATATATATATATATATATATATATATATATATATATAAGACATACTTGGTTCTCGGGTTGAACCGCGTCCAAAATTTATGAAAACTCGACGTTTCGGCTTCTGTTTTGGAGCCATTTTCAAGAGGTAAAGGAAATATGTAAGGACACTCTAAGGCCTCAATCTGCCTAGTCCTTGGAGCAGTGGACAAAGGTGGATTGGGTTGTTGTAGCTCGATTACGGGGCCTCAATCTGCCTACTCCCCAGATCTCGCCGGAGATCGTGTGTGAGGTCTCAGTGTGTTCAACCCTAGACCTCAGAGAGATCTGGCAGTTCGTTGCAAGTCTTGTCTTATATAAATAGTTCCGTCTATCTGCTTCATTATCAGTGAAAGTATTAGGGTCACGGTCAATTAAGTGGGGGGCTTTGGTCACGGTACTTGGAGGATGAGGAGGATTAAGAGGGTCACCGGCATTTATTGAGACAGATAATGGGGAAATAAAATTGTCTGTAGAATTTATTTTCTTTTTGTGTATTTGCAATGAAGATATAATAGGTTTCCAAGTAGTCGGAAGGCGAAGACCATCATCTCTCTTATTTAAACAATCGGGACGTTTTTCTGTCCCCCATATATATATATATATATATATATATATATATATATATATATATATATATATATATATATATATATATATATATATATATATATTCGACCGATAACTCAAAAAATAACGGACCGATCTTGATAACATTCAGTGAGTACCTTTTTTTTGCAAGTGGCTTGAATAAGTTCTTTAACCAGGAAAATCGGACCAGGTTTTCCTGGAAAATTTTGTGTTTTCCTTCTAAAAAAATTTATATCTCCGTAAATGACAAAGTACGCGTGTTTGTATTATAAAGAGTGAACTCTCTGCCAAAATTTAGGTCTCTAACTTTAAAGACAACGAAGTTATGGGCAGTTAAAGAAACAAATTTTGGAGTTATAATAATAATATAATATTCTTTATTGGTCATAATTATACAGCATGTCTATACTTATAAGTCGTTGACTTGTGAAGTATTTCGACATAATTTTACCAAACGTCATTCCAAAAATGTTTAACAGCTATCCTTTGAATAACATACTTCAAATTTTGACATACTAATTTTCAAATTTAGTTCTGCCTCTTTCTTTCTCCATCTAAAATTTCACCCAAAACCTTTACTGCCTCGTATTCCTTTCCACATAACAACACTTCAGAACAAGCAACTTTCTTTTCTGTTCCATATTTTTGCCAAAATAACAAAAATTGGCAATGTTTAGGCAAAGAATGTGAAACAAATACCGATTGTGAAAAGAAAATGTTGCAAGAAGAGTGTTCTGCAAACCCTTAAGTTTCTGATTCTCGTCATTGCCCTTCATTTTACTAAAATATTTACACAATATCCATTTCAAATAGACCCTTTCTCTGATGCTTTGGCTATCAGTTTAGTTAAGTTGGCGCCTTTTTGAATATTTATTTGTAGGTTTAGTGAAGTTTATGCTTTAACGGTCTATAATTTTTTTACCTAATTTTCGTAGAACAAATTTGTTAATGCATTTTTGCATTCTTTATGGAAATATGATGCGTTTATAAGAAAAAAATCTGGACGCAGTAAGTGCGTTTTTGTAGAGAATTTTCGGTAAATTTGCAGATTAGCTCCCGAACGCTTTTCAAAAAACTGTTTTCAGAAACCTGCCTAGCACCGCCCCCCCCCTAGATCCACAAAACCCAAGAAAAATTTCTTGTTCACACCCCCCAAGGAAGTTACGGGACCAGGGGTGCTGGACGGGGTAGGTAGTAAAAAGGAAATATGAGCAGAAAATGCGAATAAAACGGGCTTGAAAGTTGTCTTTTTCACATCTTGAAGCCATATCCCCCTTAAACCCTGCCTACCCCGCACAGCACCCCTATTCCCAAAAAAATTTCTTGTTTACACTCCCCAAGGAAGTTACGGGAACAGGAGTGAGTAGGGGTGTATAATTTTTTTTAGCTAATTTTCGTAGAATAAATTCGTTAATGCATTTTTGAATTTTTTATCAAAATATGATGCGTTTGTAAGAAAAAGATCTAGACGCAGTAAGTGCGTTTTGGTAGCGAATTTTCGGTAAATTTGCAGTTTAGCTCCCGAACGCTTTTCAAAACACTGTTTTCAGAAACCTGCCTAGCCCCTCCCCCCCTTAATCCACAAACCCCAAGAAAAATTTCCTGTTCACACTCCCCAAGGAAGTTACGAGACCAGGAGTGAGTAG
The DNA here is from genome assembly GCA_964006375.1 of Tillus elongatus. Classification (NCBI taxonomy): domain Eukaryota; kingdom Metazoa; phylum Arthropoda; class Insecta; order Coleoptera; family Cleridae; genus Tillus; species Tillus elongatus. Next base: position 244,954,365 of record OZ023263.1, on the reverse strand, counting down.
GGGTGCATATTTTTTTTTAGCTAATTTTTGTAGAACAAATCAGTTAATGCATTTTTGCATTTTTTATCGAAAAATGATGCGTTTGTAAGGAAAAAAACTGGATGCAGTAAGTGCGTTTTGGTAGCGAATTTTCGGTAAATTAGCAGTTTAGCTCCCGAACGCTTTTCAAAAAACTGTTTTCAGAAACCTGCCTAGGATCCCCCTGAATCCACAAACCCCAAGAAAATTTTCTTGTTCACACTCCCCAATGAAGTTACGGGACCAGGAGTGAGTAGGGGTGCATAATTCTTTTTTTAGCTAAATTTTGCATTTTTTGTCGAAATATGATGCGTTTGTAAGAAAAAGATCTGGACGCAGTAAGGGCGTTTTGGTAGCGAATTTTCGGTAAATTTGCAATTTAGCTCCCGAACGCTTTTCAAAAAACTGTTTTCAAAAACTTGCCTAGAACCCCCCCCCCCTGGATCCACAAACCCCAAGGAAAATTTCTTGTTCACACTCCCCAAGGAGGTTACGGGACCAGGAGTGAGTAGGGGTGTATAGTTTTTTTTAGCTAATTTTCGCAAAACAAATTCGTTAATGCATTTTTGCATTTTTTTTCGAAAAATGATGCGTTTGTAAAAAAAAACTGGACGCGGTAAGTGCGACGTTTGTAGCGAATTTTCGGTAAATTTGCAGTTTAGCTCCCGAACGTTTTTCAAAAAACTGTTTTCAGAAACCTGCCTAGATCCTCCCCCCTGGATCCACAAACCCCAAGAAAAATTTCTTGTTCACACCTCCCAAGGAAGTTACAAGACCAGGAGTGACTAGGGGTGCTGGGCAGGGTAGGTAGTAAAAAGGAAATATGAGCCGAAAATTCGAATAAAACGGGCTTGAAAGCTGTCGTTTTCACATCTTGAAGCCACATCCCCCTTAAACCCTGCCTACCCCGCACAGCACCCCTACCCCCCAGGTGCCGTAACTTCCTTGGCAGGTAGGAACAAGAAATTTTTTGTGGTTTATGCAGCGAAGGTGGTTATATGCACGCGAGGGGGAAGGAAAATCCCCACGACAAAGCAGCCACCTCCCAATCCCCCACCCCTGCCACAAGTCGAACCGGGGGGTCTGCTTCGTCGTAGGTACCCCCCCTCCACACCAATAAAGTGGGCTTGAAAGTTGTCTTTTTCACATCTTGAAGCCATATCCCCCTTAAACCCTGCCTACCCCGCACAGCACCCCTATTCTCTCCCAGCCCCATAACTTCCTTGGGGGGTGTGAACAAGACATTTTTCTTGTGGTTTGTGCATCCAGGTGGGGTCCTAGTAATGTTTATGAAAACAATTTGTTGAAAAGCGTTCGGGAGCTAATCTGCAAATTTACCGAATTTTCATTAAATCCTTCAAATTTTAATAACTCAATTTTGCTATTTTGCTATTAACGTAAGCTTTAACGTTTAAGTTTATTTTCGGAAAATTTTGGTATATTGCTCGCATTTGCTATTAAAAACATTTTTATGGAAATTCAATTCCATAACACATTAGCTGCATCCAGACTTTTGAAAAATGTTAATATATTTTCAAACAATAAATTTATTTCGATGAAATATGGTACATTGTTTCTACTATATAGGCAACCAAGTTTGATGCCTGCTTTCATCAAAGAAAGACATTTGCTATTAAAAATATTTTAAAGAAAATTCGCTACCATAACGCACTTGCTGCGTCCAGAGATTTTAAATAATAGCGAAAAATCAGTAGACTTACGAGATTGGACGCTGAAAGTGGTAAAATAATAATGTAAATTAATAAGTCTAATGCATTTTATCACAAAAAATGTCTTAATACCATCGTTGCAACACTGATTACGTTAAGTGACCACTCTCTAAAAATAAAAGTGATGCCTAAAGGTGAGTAAGCTATTATTTAATTGGTCATTTACGCAGAAAGTGTAATCTGCGGTTTACATCCAATCAATACGTTTCCACTTAACATTATTTTTTATGAGGAAAATGTTACTAACGTAGTTCCATACTGAAGCAATCTGAGTATAAATAAAAGTTCTGGACGCAGCAAGTGCATTATTGTAGTGAATTTTCATAAGAATTGACTTTAAAACTAATTCTTTAAATTTAAATCGATCTTGGAGATGGGTTTTAGAGGTCCCAGTGATTCCCAAGCGATTACTTGAAGAAATTTCTATGGAGCTAGCAAGTTAAAATTTGGTACACATATGTAAATACTGCAATTAGCTTTAAAAAAATGGTGTTACAAATTTCATTAAAGTTACAAAAGTTTTCCAGAAAAAAAAATATTTACAAACGGAATGTATCCGCCAAATTATCAATATGGCAGGTATTTTTCCTTATTAATTGCTTGGATGGGTTGGTTTTAATCAACCCAATCAAACTAGTTTTTGCAAACAAAACAACCAAAAATATATTTTACATAGGTTTTAGTATGGCTCAAGATTGAAGATTATAGCTTAATGGGAAATTGAGTTATCGGATTTGAAATCTTTTTAACCGACTTCAAAAAAAGGAGGAGGTTCTCAATTCGACTGTATGTTTTTTTTATGTGTGTTACCTCAGAACTTTTATCTAGGTGAACCGATTTTGATGATTCTTTTTTTATTTAAAAGCTGGTGCTTCCCATGTGGTCTCATATAAATGTGATCAGGATCTGACTAGTGGTTTTTGAGTTATCCTTAATAATGCGTATATAATTGACTTCGACTACATTGATGATGATTGTGGATCACACCGTTGCGCTTCCGTCTAATTAAATCAGATATAAAGCTTCAGATTCACTAAAAATAAAGCAATAAACAAAAATTTTAACAAAATGGAAAACCAACTTCACAAAAAAATATTCTAAAACAAAAAATGCACTAAAAAGTAAAAAATAATTCCGTATTCTTCTGTCTACAACTTACAATCAACTAATTATTTCCACTCAATGTACGATCAATGCATTTACCACGCAAGGATGTAGGTACCCACTTAACCTCTAACTCCATACATACCTATGACTAACAGACAATTATCAAAATATATATTTAGAGTTCACCTAAGCAGAAAGTTTTAAATATATGTGTAGACTGCTTAAAAGACAATAAAATTATTAGGATCATATAATGTAAAATTATTGTTATTTTTGGAGTCGGTGTCAGCCAAGAATATACGACATATACCTTACATTAATAATACGAGAATACCTTATAAAATCTATTTTACAAATGAAATTTTATACAATGTACTGTGACAATATCCTGCGACCTTGAAACGACAATATACCAATACCTAATTAAACTTTTTTACCAATGAATTTGAATGCAACAAGACACACACACCTAATTAAACCTATTTACAAATGAACTTTAATAAGATATTATGTTGTGACAATACCTCTCTCAAGACAAAGTACCATTACCTAATTCAACCTATTTACAAATGAAATTTAATACGACAATATCAAGCAACATTGATACGAAAATGTAGCTATAATAATAAACATAAAGAATTATCTTAAGAAAGACAGTGTATAATGAAAAAGAATCGCAATCGGTTTATAATCAAGTAACTCCTAGCGCTTCTTTCTCTTGACTGACTGGCGTATGGTCGGCGTACGCGTTTGCTTCGCTCACTCGGTTATAACCCTCCAACCATTCTTCCGGGCGCGCGCGCGCAATCGACCCGCCGGCGCCGCGTGCTGCGTCTATGTGTGTAAAGTGTGTATGCCAATTGTTATATAGTAATAGTAAGACATTTCAGGTTAAGTGGTTACAAACCCATCTTGTCTGACACCGACTCCAAAAATAACAATAATTTTACATTATATGATCCTAATAATTTGATTGTCTTTTAAGCAGTCTACACATATATTTAAAACTTTCTGCTTAGGTGAACTCTAAATAAATATTTTGATAATTGTTTGTTAGTCATAGTTATGTGTTGAGTTAGAGGTTAAGTTTAAGTGGGTACCTACATCCTTGCGTGGTAAATGCATAGATCGTACATTGCGTGGAAAAAATGAGTTGATTGTAAGTTGTAGACAGAAGAATACGCCATTATTTTTTACTTTTTAGTGCATTTTTTGTTTTAGATTATTTTTTTTGTGAAGTCGGTTTTCCATTTTGTTAAATTTTTTGTTTATTACGAAAATTCTCTACCACAACGTACTTGCTGCACCCATACTATCTTCATCGCTTATTTAGAGTTGCTGTATCCATACTTTTTTAAATGATAAAATATTGTAGCTCTCTATGTGAGACTAACAAACAAGTCAACCTCAAATTCTTTTTGGGAAAAATATTTTAAACAAATGAAATGAGGTAACAATTTAGACGTAGATTAAAAATCTTAGTTCTTGGCTTCGTTACGGGGGTTTTCCTCCCCCTTCTACATGCCTACAACCACCCTCAATGTATAAACAAGAACAATATAAACAATAAAAATTTCTGCGGAACAACCCCCCAAGAAAGTTGCGGGACCTGCGGTGGATGAGGGTTCTAGGCGAAGTAAACAGGATTTTAAGGAAGTATAGCTGCAAAATGGGTAAAAGGTAGCTTATAGAGGTCCAACTAAGCTGGTTTTTTAGAACTTTCCGCTCACATTTTCTTTTTATCTTCTTCTCCGCCCAGCACCCCTATTCACTTCTGGTCCTGTAACTTTCTTAGGGGCCGTTTGCAAGAAATTTTTCTTGTGGTATGTGCATTTAGAAAGGGTTCTAAGCATGCTTCCGATTTTTTTTTCTAAAAGTCCCCGGTGTGCTAAACTGTAAATTTACCGAAAATTTAATTTTTATATCCAAAACGAATGTACCTGCCAAATTAGAAACCTGGAAGGTATTTTTCCTTATTAATCGCTTGGATGATCCATTTTAGTCAACTCATTGTAACCAGTTTCGGCAAACAAAATAACAAAAAATGTTTTTGGAAAGAAATTTGTAGTTATTTTTCAAATCTAGTACCCACGCTGCCTTTATATGAGTTTTACTATGTATCAAAACTGAAAATTCTAGTTTCATGGGAAATTTAGTTATCACTATTAAAAATATTTTTACAAACATTCGATATCATAACGCACTTGCTGCAGATAAACTCTTTTCAGCACTTGTTTACTATTACTGTATCCATACTTTTTGAAAATTAAATAAATATAAACAATACAACATTTTGAATTTAAAATTTTAATAATTTACACAGTAGGTACATCTGATTATATATGTAAAATCCACTGCTTTATGGTATTATGTAGTTTTCTTTACTTCAAATGTTCCATAAAGAGTAAAAGCTAAGAGTAAAGAAAACCATAACCTAGGTATCCTAGGTATTATACTTATATTAATTTGCGGTAGGTATATTTCTTCTTAAAATCTTTTTTTTTTCACTTTAATAATACAATACCTACATGCATTGATTAAAAACCTTAATCTGATCTACATAACCACTTTCTTCTTTTTAGTGAATTTTTATTTAAAAAATTCACTAATAGAGAGGTATCGGTGGTGAGACTTTGCAAAAATTCTTTCAAATGAGCGCGAATTAGGACCCTTAGAACCCATATCCGGGGTCAGTTTGAATTTTTATATGCTTATATATATATATATATATATATATATATATATATATATATATATATATATATATATATATATATATATATATATATATATATATATATATGTATCCGTCTGATAACTCAAAAAATAATTAACCGATTTAGATGAAACTCGGCAAGTGCCTTTCTTTTATTAATGGCTTGGATGAGTTCGTTGGCCAGGAATATCGGACGGGGTTTTCCGGGAAAATTTTGAGTTTTCTTTCAAAAAAAATTTTTTTTTCCGAAAATTTCGATAAAATTTGGTCTACATATTGCTTTAGGAAATACCTAACTATATGCCAAAATTCAGGTTTCTAGGGTTACAGAAAATTGAGCTATTCAAATTTGAAACATTTATGTTTAAATCATAAGTATGTGGTTGCTGTTGGTTAGTCAATGCTTTTCTTATTGACTCATGAAATTCATTTGTAAGTTTCCGAGAAATGTCAATAATACTGAATTCACTGATTGTTAATCATTAGAAGCATTTACGATTATATATAACCCTGTTGTAATGTATTATCATTTATCACCTCTGTAGTATAATTATTTTTGCCTTACAACTCGCAGCGTTTTTAGTCAATTGTTGTTATTAATAGTCAATAGTTTCTTTACACAAACCTTCCATTGACTTCTGCGTCTGCCGCTGTTACAGTCCTTTTATTTAGAGCTAGAGTTCTAACCTCTCATACAAACAGTGTTTTTTAACCACGTGGCTGGGCGACTGACCGAATTCATTCCAAGTTGCTGTTGATTTACTCATATTCTCTTAATATGTTTGAAGATGTGGTGTCTACTTCATTCCAAGTCACTATTAACCGACTATTTATGAAATCAAATAAGTAAATTAAATCGATTGTCATAAAATATGTAGTGTATTAAGACAAGGGAAAAAGAAATAAAACATATATAACTGTGCATATTTTGATTATATTTTAGGGTGCTTGAGAGAGGTATTGTCACAGCATAATATCTTATTAAAGTTCATTTGTAAATAGGTTTAATTTTTATATGTTATATATATATATATATATATATATATATATATATATATATATATATATATATATATATATATATATATATATATATGATAACTCAAAAAATAATTAACCGATTTCGATGAAACTTGGCAAGTGCCTGTCTTTTATTAATGGCTTGGATGAGTTCGTTATCCAGAAAAATTAGACGGGGTTTTCCGGAAAAATTTTGAGTTTTCTTTCGAAAAAAATTTTTTTCTCCGAAAGTAACAAAGCTGTTTCAATGAAATTTACTATATATGTTGCCTCAACCTTACTACGTACCAAAATTCAACTTTCTAAGTTTAGAGAAAATTGAGTTATTCAAATTTTAAATTTTCTTTCGAAAAAAATTTTTTTCTCCGAAAATTACAAAGTTATTTTAATGAAATTTTGTGGATATCTTGCTTTAGGAAAAACCTTACTACGTATTGAAATTAAACTCTCTAAGTTTATAGAAAATTGAGTTATTTAAATTTGAAGCATTTAATAAAAATTCACTACCATAACGCACTTGCTGCGTCCCGAGTTTTTTGATTGGATGTTAGAATTATAATATACTACAGTCACAGTGGACGCATTTGTTAAAGTTATGTAAAAATTAAAAGTTGGGTTATTATTTACGTACTATTTGTATTAACCTTAGAATATAGGTAGTTGTTTTGTATTCTGAGAATCTAAGGTATTAGCTGAGTCGATTTTGAGGTTATGCGCAGAACGTACACGTTTCTCTCCTGTCGGTTAACAAATGACAAATAGTGGTGTTGTCACATTAAACTAGTGAGATGAAGATGGCTTTTAAATGTCGCGAAAATATGAAGCTTATGATTTATACATAATAAAACGTAGTTATAGGTTTCTTTTAAACAAATGATTCACTCTTATTACCATTTTTAATTATTTGCATTTTTCTGATATCTACAGATTCAGATTGGGGTTGTCGTAAATGGAAACCCCGCCGATTGTTTATTGTGACATATTTTCGTAGCCTGTCCGTTTAAAACTTAATTTGGAGATTTTGCTTGCAATGGCAGCGGAACCCTGATTTATCTGTCTGACCTTGTCTAACATTATAGGCATCGATTGAGATGTAATTTCAGGTTATATCGTAGACTATTGATTTTTTATTCAGTTATAACTCAAAATCTACTCAACCAATTGAGTTCAAATTTGGTAGGTAGGACCACTTGTAGAATGTGTACGTGCTTGTCAAGTTTTAGTTTAATATTTATAATAATTAAAAAGGTATTGCGTTTTTAAAGTCAATGCAACAATATTAAAAATGAGGTAACCGCAGAAATAATGAAGAGGATTGCTGTAAAAATCTGAAGAAGAATTTTGAAGTTGGTCAACAAGATTTTTTCGATTGGTTACGGTCGTCATGTAAAAAAGTAAACAAGAGAGAAAAAATATTGAGTTTTGGAGGAAGAATAAAATTAAAAGAGAAGAGCAAAATCTTATAAGTTTGGAACAAGGTGTTAAAAAGCAGAGTTTAATCTAACAACATACTGTGAGTGAGTAGAATATAAATGCTTAGTTTTTGTGTGGCTAATTTCACAGCTACAGGAAGTATCGTAACAAAGGCATTAAAACTGTTATAAAGTTCCCTTGAAAGGGGTCCCAACTGATTGAACCAACCATATTTGTTCTACATCAATCACAATAAGGTGCTTGTGGGGCCCTCTTTCGACCGTAAGACCAGTAGGCATAATTTGCCAAGAAGAAACCTCCATTGACTACACATTAAAGTTAAGGAATTAACTTTGCTGAGCGGTTACCATTTATTGTTGTTTTTATTAGTTTATAATTGTAGAATAAGAGACTTATATTATACCTAAGCAATTTAAAAGCTTTACTAAACAAAACAAAAAACTGGCCAGTCATTTCTTTCCGGGGGTTGAAATTTGTTAAAAACAAGAAAAAAAAAGCTTTAAAAAAGAATAATATAGAATTAGGTGTTTGTCATCTATATTAACATTAATAAATAGTCGAGTTTTGTGCAAAAATAAAATATTTGCTTTATTTTGGTTTATGCATATATAAGTACTAGGGATATTCATATATTTAAAGTCATACAAATTTTGAAGGACTTGAACCCACTAGTCCCTGTTTTGAGAGTCAAATTAATTCATGTGATCAATTGTATGCGCAATACAGCAGTATAAAGGCATTCAATACACCAAGGTGTAATACACACACACAAACCTTTGGTGAACACACATTAACAACACATTACTCACACTTTTTAAGTGACTTTGGATTTGGGCTCTGCTAATTCGCGCTCATTTGAAGAAATTTTTCAAAAGCTTCACCATCCATACCTTTCTATTAGTGAATTTTCTTAATGAAAATTCACTAATACGAAGGTAGTCAAATATAATTGGACACACTGTATGCTGAGCTAGACTAACTTCAATAAATCTTGAAACATCAGTAAAATTTAAAAACCTATAATTCTGAAATGTTAATTGCGTTTGCGTTCTTTGTTTGGAATATATGAATATTGATTGGAAAATGCTTTCAAAAGAATGAACAGACAAGGTCAATCAATCCTGAAAAGAGTGTCCGTTAAGGGTGAATAAAATATTAAAACCCCTCTAACAAGACTAACATTATTAAATGTTTACGAGTTTAAATCGAGATTGGTATCGACTAAAATGGCTCTAATGACATAAATATTGGAACAGGAATGCAAGACGAGAATAGATATTAAATAGGTAAGTACAATTTAAAGAACCCAATTGACCACAACACATTTTTAGACCTGACCATCGTTTTGCTAACTAAGTTATCGTCATCGGATGGATGAAGAAACTAAGTGAATAAAACTAGAACTCGTATTTATATTTTAGCTGACGAGCAATCGCGAAAAGCGCGTCTAGGAAGGTATATAGACAAAACACCACTGTTAAGTCAAAAGTACCTGTCATTAAAGTTTCATTACCTGTCTGCTTCTCTCATCCTGACCCGTCTAATATCTCACAAAACGTCACCGAAATCATCCAAGCTGGCATGGAATTATTTATTCCACGTACACAGAAAACCTCTTTAGCCACTCAAAAGCCCTGGTTCTCTAAATCCTGTGACAAGGCTAGATTTGAAAAGCTCAAAGCTCACAAAACGCTTCTACAAAATCCCAGTTAAGAAAACCGTCAAGCATTTAACGACACAAGAAACCGCATTCTTTCTGAGGCAAAAAACTCGTTTAATAACCACATCAAAAACAAAGTCCTCTCAAGCTCCAACGGCACCAAACCCTTCTCGACTCTTGCTAAATCTATTGGGAATAATTTCTGCAAGAGCACGTTCCCACCTCTTGTTTCAGGGGATGAAATTGTTTTTACCACCCTGGGCAAGACTTAACTTTCCGCCTAGTTGTTCGCCGGCAATTCTACTCTCAACCCACCTCCAAATCTTCGACCACCAACAGTCCCCATGTCGGGCATCAAATGATATCAGAGGGGTCAGGGTCAGAGAAGCAGACAGACGCCCATGGAAATGAGGAAAAGTAATCCCGCATTTCGTTCCAGTTCGCGGAGTTGTAGTGCCAAACGATACATGGGTGTGATGAATGTGTGACCTCGGGTTACATTGCGCAGGAAGCAGTGACCATGTCGTAATCTGAGCGACCAAAGGGCGCGGTGACTGATGTCTTATAGCATTCAGGTTTTATAGGAAGAATGAGATCCAAGGGATTTGAGCTGTATGTTGGGATGCGAGGAAAGTAAGTAGGTTGCTGAACCATACTGGCTAAAGGATTGTTGATTGCGAAGGCCTCCGGTGCTCTCCCTTGTGGACCGGTTTTTGAAGATCCTAGCCGTTCCTTATTATGGACATTGAAGTCATCAAGAATGGTGACCTCGGAGGAAGGATATTCAGAAATCAGATGGTCGGTTTTACCAGGAAGGTAGTCGAAGAGCTGGAAAAAGTTGTTGTCAGAAGGTGACCGGTAAATGCAGAGATGAATTTAGTTGCAGCCCTAAGAGACAGTTTCATCCAAAGTATGTCTTTTCTTCCAGCTTCCAAATTGGGGAGTCTGGTGCAGGGTAGATTGCTACGGACGTATGCGCACACACATCCATGCAATCTAAATGAAGTAAGGAGTTCATACCCCGGGAAATTAAGGTGATTAGTGGCTGTTTTGGCACTGATTTGGGTTTCGGTGAGGAAGAGGAGTTGGGGCCCATTAGCCTGGAGGGAATAGTGGACGGAGGTCAGGTTAGGTACAATACAATAACGTTTAGTTCCTGAAAAGTTGAAAGATATAGAATTCCGTCTCGTTTTTTCACCAGTTGACCCTACTCCTCTGACTAATACCACAACGGACATTGCATTAAATCAATAATGATTGCGACGACAGCGCGACATTTCCCTTTGACTGTGATGATGGTGATAAATTACCTTATTTGGCTTTATATAAATGGACAACCATTTTAGCTGCTAAAATAAATAAACCCGACATTTTAAGTTGGGGTATAGAAGAGACTTGCGAACATACCATCTTCTTGCAACCCACAAGTGAAGACGAGGTAAGAATGTGTATTGGGCAACTGAAGAGTAAAAAGTGTCCAGGCTACGATGGCATCACTGCAGAATTTTTAAAAGAGATCGATGATATAGTATGTTTACCATTGGCACATTTATTCAACAGGTGTATGGAAAATGGAAAATTTCCAAAGTCATTAAAATAGGAGTGATTAAACCTATATATAAATCAGGTGATAAAAAAGAAATGGTGAACTACAGACCCTTAACGCTGATATCTTGCTTAGCAAAAATATTTGAGAAAATATTGAAGATCAGATTTAATGGGTTCCTTGACAAATATCAGCTGATTTCGGAAAGACAGTACGGTTTTAGAGAGGGCAGGTCTACGAGCGGTGCAATCACGGAATTGACAGATAAGATCTACAACGCACTGGATGATAGCAAACCCGCATTATGTATCTTCGTCGACTTGGCAAAGGCTTTTGATACCGTGAGCCATGACATATTGCTTGAAAAATTAGAAAAATGCGGTATACGAGGTAATGCACATGCACTTTTGAAGAGCTACCTAACAGAACGACAGCAATAAGTTGATATAAATGGAGTGTTAAGTGAAAGTGGGATACGTACGGTATATGGTGTGAAACAGGGAACAGTGTTGGGTCCATTGTTGTTCACCATTTATATGAACGGTCTGCTCACGAAAACATGCAATGGCGAAATAGTTAGCTTTGCTGATGACACAGCCGTTTTTTATGAGGCAGATACTTGGGAGACCCTTAAAATATGGGACAGACAGATTTCAGCAATATAAAACGTTGGCTTGATCACAACTTGTTAACAGTAAATGTGGACAAAACAAAATACGTTGCCTTCAGTATCTATAACAACCCAAAAGCCACCCTTGGTAATCTAACGGTAAAGAAGGATGATTGTGATATTACAATCCAACAGGCAAATAAAGTGACCTATCTGGGTGTTGTGGTTGACCAACATTTGAGATGGGACGAACATATAGATAACCTGACCAGGAAATTACGAGGCCTCCTGTTCAGATTTAAGTATCTAAGAAATTTCCTGAGTGCAAGGCAGTTGAAGATATTATATTCCTCACTCGTGCAATCGAAACTTTATTACGGTATTCAGGTGTGGGGCGGTGCTGCTAGTTGTTACTTGCACTCGTTGGAAGTAATTCAAAAATGGTTTTTAAAGATTATTAACAATAAACATCGTGCGTATCCATCAAACCAGCTGTTTATGGAATCTGGTGTACTGGACATGAGACACCTTTACTTTTATGCAATATGTGTTGAACTCTATAGGCGAAAGAATACAATCCAATTTAGGCAGCACGATTACGGCACACGGTATCGCCGGACTGTAAGCCACAGACAGAGAAAACATAAGGCAGTGGGTGAAAGATCTTGCATACAAATGATCTCTGTGGTACACGATAAACTACCTAATGACGTCATATCAGCCCCAAGCATGTAATCTTATAAAAAAAAAGTTAAAATATGGATATTTAGTAAACCAAGAAAGGAAATAAATGACGCTGTGACCGTCAGGAACTAACAGGGGAATTGTGAAGAACAGGGGGCAACGTATTCTTACTCAAGAGATTGGGATAATAGTGGAGTGTGATTATTTGGAAGTGTAGCTGGGTGAGAAAGATGGGATGTAATTGTGTGGGTTTCCCATTCGTGGAGGTGGCTTGTGTGCTGTGCTGTATGTGTGTGTGTCTCTGGTTGTGTCTGTATGTTTGCGTGTGCGAATGTATGTGTAGCCTAAAACACGCTTATCTACAAAAAGATTATGATAGCGCTAAATTCCACTGACTCCTTATGGAGTGAATTATTTACTATTCACATTTAACAGGCTAAGGAAAAAATAAGTAAAAAGGGTATGCTGTTTGTGTTTTATCTCTCCTCATCTGGGACTATTTTTATTGTGGAGACGTATCTTTGTCAAAAAAAAATCTCACCGCAAAAGTGCCCTTTTTTTTAATTTCAACAACACACCACGAGGGCTTACAGCCTAAATACTATCGTACCGTGGGTGTTGACAAGGAGGAAAGAGGCAGCTTGTTAATTCTGGACTTGAAGGTTTGGAGGTTCGGAGGAGAAGGAAAAACATGTGCCGGCAAGGAATTCCACAACTTGGAAGTCCTGGGGACAAAAGAGCGGGCATAACAAGATGTTCTAAGTCTGGTGACCTGGACAGTAAAAGGGTGCATTCGCTCTGTTCCCCTGGTAGATCTGTTGGGGGCAGCAGCTGGGGGAACTATGGAGGAAAGCTCCTCTGAGCAGTGCCCGTGCAGATATCTATAAAAGAGAGAGAGGTCACCAACGGCACGTCGGTGGGCAAGGGATGGCAGCCTTTGGGTGAGGGTAGGGTCACCTATGAGACGTATAGCTCTCTTTTGAATGGAGTCCAGGATAGCGAGTGTAGAAGCGGCAGCGGCACCCCAGATGTGGGAGCAGTACTCGAGGTTTGGCCTTATTTGTGAAGTATATAAGGTATAGAGATTAGCTGGTGAAAAGTATTTGCGAGCTCGGAAGAGGAAACCTAATTTCTTAGCAGCCGCTTCTGCAATTGATGTGACATGTTGGTGCCAATTAAGATTTCGATCCACAGAAATGCCAACAAGAGAAAAGGACTCATTACTTTGAATAACTTGGTTGTTCATTGTGATGGGTCGTGCGCTGGTGTATCTCTTGTGAGAAAGAAAGCAAGATTTAGTTTTGGTGGGGTTGAATTGTACAAGATTTCTACTTCCCCAGTCTAATATTTTTTGGAGATCCACGGAGACAGAACCCTCCATGAGTCTGCGATCCTCATCTAATTGGGCTAAAGAGACAGACTTAGAATATTGTATATTTGAATGGAGGGTGCTGTCGTCCGCGTAGCTGTGAACTGGGTTGGATGTGCTCGAGAGGATGTCATTGATGTGGAGAAGAAACAAAGTAGGGGCTAAAGCTGAACCTTGAGGAACTCCTGCATTAATTGCATACAGTTTAGAGGAATGGCCATCCACAACAACAGATATGCTCCGGTTGGAGAGGAAATTTGCTGTCCACATACAGAGTTTTGGTGGTAGGCCATAGGCCGGAAGTTTATTAAGCAGCGCTGCGTGCCAGACCTGGTCGAATGCTTTGGATATGTCTAGAGCAACAATCTGGGATTCACCGTGTTGTTCCATAGACTTGTTCCAAGAATGGGTGACAAAGGAAAGGAGGTTGGCAGTTGATCTGCGCTGACGGAATCCATACTTCCTGTCGTGGATTAGACTGTGTTTTTCAAGAAATTTTAGTAATTCGGTGTTTATATACTTTTCCATCACTTTAGAGCCCTGGCACTTCTGTGAGTTATTTAGTGTTTGTTTTGTATGTACGCAGTTAATATTACTTTATCTCATTTATATAAAATGTACATGTATTGGAAAGAAAATAAACACTATTATTATTATTATTATATTATTGTTATTTATATTGCAGTCAATAGCGATCCCGAACATTTAGAGGACGCTCGCTATACCTATAAAGTTCAACTCTGATAACCAACCGCATTGTCAAGGACACTACTAATTCAGGGGTAACGTGTATATTGTATATTACGTATTAAAAAACAACATGCATCATGTAGCAACAACATGACATGAAAATCTGTCATAAAACGTGTCCGATTCCACAAATGAAACCGCTCATGTTCCACGAAATACCTCGCTGTCTGTGTAAAGGTAGTAATAGTGATTGTAGTTAAATATTTCATCGTAAATAACTTTCGATTGACCCTTCGTGGTTGTTTTGTATTAATTGGTGGCGGGCGCGTAGCGACGGTCCGCGTCCAATGTCAGCCCCATGTGTAGCCGTCGTAATTCTTTCAATTTTCCAGTAACGTGTTGTTGGTGGCAGCGGTAACGTGCACGCCATTCATGTTTACTAATGTTATATAGACCATTCTTCAACTTACGATATGTTTGTACCTTTTATCTACTACAAGCAGTTATTCAAGTTCACAATGGCTTAATAGCTTCCTGAAGGTAATTTAAGTTATCAGCACGTGAATATTCTCATAAGCACTCGAATTTGCCAGTAAATTTACGCACGTGTGTTTTGTTGATTATATGCACTGGCGTGTGGTTTTTATATTGAGTATAGGGGTTAATTTGTCTGCTAACGATGTTGACTTTAGCAATGAACTTTTCGTTTAGTTTCTTCATTAAAAATAGTTATAGGTAGAAATTTAATTTTCAACTCTAAGGCTAATACTTAGAATCATCACTGTATCATCAAAAGGACATAACCAGGTATTTGCTCCTGTTGCTCCATTTTTTTTTCCTTTGATGAGTTCTAAAACTGTATTGACACTGTATCACGACGTTGACTTTAGCAATGAACTTTTTGTTTAGTTTCTTCGTTAAAAATAGTTATAGGTAGAAATTTAATTTTCAACTCCAAGGCTAATACTTAGAATCATCACTGTATCATCAAAAGGACATAACCAAGTATTTGCTCCTGTTGCTCCAATTTTTTTCCTTTGATGAGTTCTAAAACTGTATTGTCACTGTATCATCAAAATCAAAAGGTAATTTATTCTCCCGCTCCTGTTGATTAAATATTTTTTTCCTTTGATGACGCCTTGAGCTGTCTTTTGTAAAAGTGAAACCAGCATTTATTTATTTGAAGCGCGTAGTTTTGATGTTTTGATTTTATCTTCACAAATTTTAACTATACTGATTTATAGTTTTTTGTTTGTTGGCATTTTTTTTGTATTTTTAGTGAATTTTCGTAGAAAAAATTCACCAGTAGGAAGATTTGGACTTTTGAAAATTTTCAAAATTTCTTCAAATGAGCGCAAACTACGATACCTAGAATTCATATCCGGGGTCAGTCTCCATATATATATATATATATATATATATATATATATATATATATATATATATATATATATATATATATATATATATATATATATATATATATATATATATAGGGTGGCGCATCGAAAACGAAACAGACCGCATCTGCGCCCAGAGAATTTTTTTTGTAAGAAACGCTGAAACACGTCAATTTTAATATTGAGAGGGACATGTTTTGACATAAAACTTAACTTTGTCACATCAACCCCTTAAGGGGGGTGATAACAACCCTTATATTTTAAATAGGGAACATGGGTCGAGTGTTACATCATTTGAAAGCTCTTTCTTTTCTGAATTCGGCACACTAATTTTTTGGAAGTTTTATCAACTCGTTTAAAAATTATTCACAGTTGGAGTTGCAAGAACGTATTTCATTCATTGTGATAAGAAATGACCTAATTAGTCAATTTTTCGTTAAAAAAACTAAAAAACAAAACCAAACATTCAAAAATGTTTATTCAGTTAAGTAAGTGTTCAAATTGTTGACCACCAGCTTCCATACAAAAGTACAAATTTTGTTCAAAACGAACTCTGACTATCTGCAGCATTTGTGGAGTTATTAGACGGCATTCTTCAACACTGCGTCGTCGTAATTCTTCAAGAGACTCCGGTTCTGTTGCGAAAATTCTACTCTTTTAATGGCCCCATAGAAAGAAGTCTAAATGAGTTAACTCCGGTGATCTAGGGGGCCACTCAATAGCACCTCTACGCTCAATCCATTGTCCTGGAAATTCTCTGTTCAAAAACTCCCTAACACGTTGTGAAATATGCGGAGGAGCTCCATCTTGTTGAAACACTAATTGATTTTCTTGTTAGCGATCATCATTTTCAACAATGTCAATTAGTCGAGGGTAAACGATATCTTCTAGTAACTCCAAATACGTTTCTCCACTCAAATTTCCATCAAGAAAAATTGGTCCGATTAAACGGTCTCCAAAAATGCCAGTCCAGACATTCAATTTCTGTGGAGTTTGAGTGTGGCCTTCGTGAAAATTTTCTTGGATTATTATCTGCTCAATAACGTCAATTATGACGATTGACTGTAGAGTTTAATAAAAACGTACACTCGTCTGAAAAACAGTTATTGAACAGAAAGTTCCCGTTATCAGCTATTCATGCAGTCATAACTTCACAAAACTCCAGCCGCCGATCAAAATCATCTTCATTCAGTTGTTGTACAAGATGACTTTATACGGGTGAAATTTATGATGCTTCAATATTCGCTGAATAGTTCTTATTTTGATGTTTGAAACAATGGCCAATTTTCTCGTGCTCAAAGTTGGGTCTGCAGCAATTTGTCCTAAAACTTCAATCTCAGTAGTCTAATTTCTAACCGGAAATTCACGTTCAGGATCCCGTTTTTTGTTGGCTACTGAACCACTTTGTCGAAACTTTGCAACTAATTTCCAAAATGTATTTTCTGTTAACATATCTGTTCGGATGTCGTTCATTAAACAAATTTGCGGTACGGTTGGCACTGTCATCGTTTTTGAAAAAAAGAGTAATTATTTCAACTCTTTTTTCTACAGAATACACAATTGTGAAATTAATTGTTGGTAGTACTATCAAGTATCAAACCGACCGATAAACTGAAATAATAAACCGCATTTCTCACATTCCGATAAGAAATGTTTTGATATTCAATTTTTTGTTTACAAACCAACAAAACATTGACTATCAGCACATTTCTTATCGGAATGAGTGAAATGCGTTTTTGCATCTTCAACTGTGAATATCTTTTATACGAGTTAATAAAACTTCCAAAAAATGTGTGTGCTGAATTCAGAAAAGAAAGAGCTTTCAAATGATGTAACACTCGATTATTATTTAAAATATAAGGGTTGTTATCACCACCCTTAAGGGGTTGATGTGACAAAGGTGAGTGTTATGTCCCCCTCAATATTAAAATTGACGTGTTTCAGCGTTTCTTAAAAAAAAATTCTCTGGACGCAAATCGGTCTGTTTCGTTTTCAATGCGCCACCCTATATATATATATATATATATATATATATATATATATATATATATATATATATATATCACGCCGATAATTCAAAAAATAATGGACCGATCTTGATAAAATTTAGCAGGTACCTTCCTTTTGTTAATGGCTTGCATAGGTCTGTTAGCCAGGAAAATCAAGCTGGGTTTTCCGAATATATTTTGAGTTTTTTTTTTTCGGAAAAAAATTGTTATCACTGAAAATAAAAAGCTATGGTAACCAAATCCCGTAAGTAGGTTAACGTTATCAGTTGTGAACCATATGCAAAATTTAGATCACTAGGTTACAATAAAAAAAACTTATAAGAAATTAATGAAAAAATGTTTGGTCCCAGATTATTTCTATGAAAATTCACTACCATAACGCACTTGTTGCGTCAAGACTTATATCTATAATGTGTCTTATAAATTAACATTTAGTTATACCCTAAATTTCACATGTTTTGTATTTATTAATTCTGTATATACAAATGTCTTTCAGTGAATTTTCTTACAAAAAAAATCACTAATAAAGAGATTGAGGCATTTGAATCTTGAAACAATTTCTTCAAATGAGTGCAAACTAGGACCCCTAGAACCCATATCCGGGGTCAGTTTCAATATATATATATATATATATATATATATATATATATATATATATATATATATATATATATATATATATATGTATGTATCACACGGACAACTAAAAAAATAATGACCCGATTTTGATCAAATTTGATGAGTACCTTCCTTTTGCAAGTGGCTTGGATAAGTTCTTTAGCCAGGAAAGTCGACATGGTTTTTCTCTGTTGTGTTTTCTTTCGGAAAATTTTCATATCTCCGGAAATCACATTACTTTTTTCAAGTTTATATTATTAAAAGTAAATAACGTACAAAAAGTTAGCCCTGTAGGTTAAAAGACAGAAAAGTTATAGGCATTTAAAGAAAGATAAATTGCGGTTTTCCTCAAAACGTCAAAGTCGCGACTTAAAACATTAAAATTGACAACATTTAGGCAAAGAAGCTGAAACTAATACGGATTATGTAAAGAAAATGTTGCAAGAAGAATATTTTACAAACCCTGAAGTCTTAGTTTTAACCGTCAATGTTCTTCATTTTATCAAAATATTTCCAGAAAATCGATATCAAATAGACCCTTTCTTTGATGCTTTGGCAGTAATTTTAGCTATAGTTCGTTTAAGTGGTATATAATTTTGGACGCATTTTCGTAAAAAGTCAATAAAGCTCAATATATTCGTTATTATATCTATCTATCTATCTATATATATTTTTTGTGGGGACGCAGTTGGCTCCAATAGGGGCTAACCAAACAAGCGGCCCTCCTGAACTGCCGCAATCTCGGAACCGCATTCACATTACTTTGAGGCATTGGCTATCTTAATTTTAATATAATATATGCACACATAAATCAAAGCGCAACAACACAACATATTACAATCACACGCACACACTGAATATCACAGTCAATAAACAGAACTACAACACAAGAGGTCAGTTTTTACTTTCTTCCCTCTTTCCCATCTCCTGCTCTCCCTCTCCTTAGTCTCGATAATCTTTCGGACTTCTGCATAGTCAAGACTCCAACACTCCAGGGACTCCAGCAAGCCGCTCATCATGGATTCTCCATTAAATGTTTGGCTCCTGGCTCGAGGATATTCCTTACGGACGTCCTCCCATCTTGGACAGGAGAAACGAGTGTGTTCTATATCGTCAACCGTCCCTCAGTAGTCACAAGTCTCCGTATTCCTTCTCCTTCGTTCATACGGGTACTTTCCAAAAGAGCCGTGGCCTGACAGGGCCTGGGTCAGGAAGTACTCTACCTCTTCATGTTTTTTTTTCGCTCCAGGCTCTAATGTTTGGAATAATTCTCCGGGTCAAGCGACGTTTTGTGCTGTTCTCCCATTTTGCTTGCCATCTGGTCATCAGTTGGGATCTTGCTGTTTTCCGTGTTAGGCCGCCATATATTTCTTTTCTCTCTTGGATGAGGAGCTCCACTAGTGGCACTTCTGCTATCACGGCTACAGCATCTGCTGAGATTGTTCCGTAGGCGCTACTGATTCTAATGGAGAGAATCCGCTGCACCTTCACCAGTTTCTGGACAAGCTTCTTGTCTACCTAGATAACAAAAAATTAGTTACGGGTACAAACAGGTGGTAACATCGTAACCAGCACGATACCAATTAGAAAAGGTATATTTGACTCGCTAAGCCCATTATGGTTCTGTCTCGCATTGAATCCACTATCAAACCGCCTGAACTCCACCAGATATGGCATCTGTATAAAAAGAAATGGCAGGGAGAAAATGACGCAAAATCATCTGTGGTATATGGATGATCTAAAGCTCCACAAAGAACCACCTGGAACAACAATCGTGGAAGGGTTTTTCAGAGATATTGAGATGCAGTTTGGACTTGACAAATGTCGCACCTTATGTGTTATCAGAGGAAAGATACAACCAGGTGTATATGAAATACAAAATGGGCAGCAAATTGCCTCGATGGACGTGGAAGTGTTATAAATACCTAGGAATACAGCAAGCGAGGAAAATAAACCAGTCGGTAATGAAGAACGATCTGACAAATGAGTTTAAGAAATGGGTAAAGCAGGCGGCGCGATCACATCTTAACGGTAAGAATGTGACTAATGTTCTTAATACTGAGACGACCACTTGGGGTGGCCGGGGGTAATACTAGTTTTCCCCAATATGGGTAATTTTCAGGCTGACTCCCGGGACACGGCTTTACGACGTGATCCTGTTCAAGCGCCAACGCCTATAGAGTTTCTTTCAGGGAGTAGGCGTGCTCCCTCGGGATATTCATCGCTTTCCCAAGTCACCGTCGACGGACACACAAGCCCAGGGTAGGTTCTAGTGGAGACAGGATCCTCCTAAGTTAGGACAAAGTCCCCCGGGACTTCTGGTTATGGTCTTTATTAGAGATTTATTGTTAAAGGTTACTTGGGTGGATATTCTGGAGAGATTAAATGAAATATGGAGTAAATTAAAATAAAATATATTCACAAACTATTTACAAAAGAAAACAACGGGGCCCTGCTACCAGGGAATTAAGTAATTATGAGGAGCCAGAGGCAGAGGTGGTTATTTGACTATCAAAGATACGGGGGGGAGGGGGGTGTAAATCAGCTAGGTTTGAGCGGTGCGGGGCGGTAGCAAGGTATTGAATAATAGCGAGTGTTCCCAAGCGGGCATGCAACATACAGGTTGTGTCGGACACTACTTCAAGCTAAGCTAGCTGCGTAGTAAAATATATTGCACTGAAGGGTATTATCTAGTCGCTGAAATTCGGATCTACTACAGCCCGGGAGTATCCTGGCTACGATCTTTCCTCCGGAGCACGGCGGCCACCACCCGAATGGTTGTTTTTGACTGTCCCAGATAATGCAATCACTACGACAGGGACGACTCCCAACACCCTCGTGCGTCGAATGCCTCCGCGATCCCGGGAGGACCGAAACTTCGGAATGCAGCCTCCAACCACCAGAGCAGCCCGCTAACGGAGACAGGTAATAAACGGTCCCCTCTAAGGTTCCCAGTGTCATTCAACATTTCCACCACGGGCTCGCTAAATAGTATTAGGTTTTCACCTACCTGGGGCACTCTCCGGTGGCGATGTTCACCAAACAAACGCTGCGGCGCTGGCCTCGTGAATCGGCGGCCTCGCTAATGTTTCTGCTTGCCGGTCTTCTCTTAAACCTCACGTACTTTACAATTTCACTTACTTGCGGTCGACGTACTCGCTTGTTCACGGTGACTCTAGAACTGAGAACCCCCCGTCGGCGTTCCGTCCGGCCACGATTATTTTTCAAAATCGCCGCCGCCTAATTGCCCCCCCCCCCCTCTACTAATTATTCTGTTTGTTCGACGTGCCAGATTTCGTATATTACTCCACGGAAAATGTTGGAAAATATTCCAACCTTCGCAAATGATAATTGAAGTTTATCGTGTATCACAATGCAGTGGCTATGACGGTAAATTAGGCCGGATAATCTCTCCAGGATTAGTCACTTCGTGACAATATATATGAATGTTCTGCACTTTGATATTCATTTGGTAGTGTGAACTTGCGTAAAAGCGACATCCAAAATCTACAACGGAAGGTTCGAATACGCCTAACAAAATTCAAAAAGCATCACCCCCGTAGTGATATCGAGCGAGTAACCCTACCTAGACACCAAGCCGGAAGAGGAGTGTTGGATATTGGTGAACCTTTAGACCAGCAGATATTGAACCTACGTACGTATTTCCACCAGCGGTCGGTTACTTCTGAGCTACATCGTGTCATATGCGAGGCAGGCGATTTAACAACGCTAAAATTAAAACAAAGTGAAAGTCACCATCGGACTGATCAGGACAAGCTGCAATCTTGGATGCAAAAGCCTCTCCACGGGCGACATCTGAATGAGACATCCCAGGCACATGTCGATAAATTGGCGTCGAACTACTGGTTGGTATCCAGACAGATGTTTCAGGAGAGAGACAGAGGGGTTTTTGCTGGCCATACAAGATCAGGTCATCCCAACAAGAAACTACCTGAAGTTGGAGATAATTTGGTTCAAGATGACAAATATAGATTTGGGTGTCAGTCATCAGAGGATGTTAAGCATTTGCAGCAACAGAGTATAAAGAGGGGCACGACGCAGTTTCGAAAATACTTCGTCAAGAACAGCCCTGAAACTGATACCTTTAAATTTTAGTAAGGTGCCCTACTACAGATACACTTCTGAGCCTGTTCTAGAGAACTCAAGATACAGGTTATACTGTATGTCGTCATCTGGTGGAGTTCCTAAGAATCTTTGAGAGAACATTAAGTGACTAGGTCTTGAGAGCATGTTTATAAGGTTATGCAGAAGGCGGTAATACTTGCAACTGCCCACACCATGCGGAGATTTCTGGGAAAAGATAATGTGTGGGTTGTCGTTCAGGGCCCGATAACTTGGGAAGGGCTCCATCTGAGCTCAATCCCTTTGGTATCTAAGATACCTCTGGGATAAGTGAATGTTCCCCTTTGAGGGAGTGTCAAAGCCCTTCAGGCTAAAGTCTATAATAATAATAATAATAATAATAATAATAATAATAATAATAATAATAATAATAATAATAATAATAATAATAATAATAATAATAATAATAATAATAATAATAATAATAATATATATATATATATATATATATTCAGTCGAATTAATACGTATATGATGTTTCGTTTAAAATAAAAATGTAGGTAGGTTTTCCGAAAAAACTGTAAGTCTGACAACAAGGCTAATGTGAAAATGAAGTTTATCATATTTTGAAACCCCACAATGCAATAGAAACAACGGATGTCAAAATTGTGATAATTAATTTGTTCCAACTTTTCGGATACAGTAGATGTGTGATAATTACATTAATTATCATATAAAAGAAAATGCAGATGTGGACATTTATTCTGCGGCTTCACAAGTAGAAGTGAAATCAGGCACTCTTGAAGCCATAGAAAAAGGCCACTAAGCATGGTAACTTACAAATGCTTACCGCAACGTTAGATAATTTACCATTAAGCAAGTTAAGTTTGCAACATTTTTAAATGTTTGCAGCCCTAAAACCAATGCAAACTTACAAATGAAACTTTAACATAACTTTCAAATGTAATATCTCCATTGCCGACTTGTTGTTTTTCCCTATTTCTAAGCTCACGTAAAGTTACACTTGTAATGCTTCTGAAAGTTTTTTTTAATTTGTAAACATTTATTTGGATTGCCTCCGTTTTTGTGTTCGTGTATGTTCGATCGTATGTCATCGTCGTCCAATAGCAATATAGCAACAACAACACCAACAGCGAACTGACTCTGACAAAGCGCCCGGCATTAATGATTAATGGCGGATTGTTGTTTATATTTATGATATCATCATAAGCTGTTATTTGATCTACGTCTATTTATTTTTCTGAAAGTTTTAAAGATTGAACAATCTTATTTTAGCCTGAATTGTTCGATTTTTGGTGTAATTAAGTAATTCGTTGTCTGGAGTGTGGATAATGAAGCATGGAGTATATCGACAAACATGTCAGGTAAGAATCCCCAAAACAGCTATATACTAAATACATGTGTGAATTCAATAAAATTAGTCACTTTTCTGTAGCAGAATTAAATTTTGGTGTGTCGCTATTGGTGAATTGTTCTAAAATGGCTGTTCCTATTTATATTTTTGTTACTTTTTATGAAATCTATTCAACAAAAAAGAAAACCTAATTGCTAAATACGATTTTTGTTATGTCCTTAGAAGCAGCCTGGAGATGTCTTACCTGGTCAAACCAATTCATTTTAAAACGTTAAACATGATTGACCTATCGAAGCACGAGGCTTATCCAAAAGAATTGACATCATAAGAACAATGGAACAGTATAATACCCATCAAGCTGCCATGAGTGATTATTTTGCACATTGTTGCAGTATCTTATCGTATGGGCCATTCATATGGGTTAACTCGTCAGCAGCGGAACATGTGTTTATCATGCAAAAAAGAGCAATAAGGACATTGTGTGCGTAGGTCCAAGAAAAAGTTGCCCTGATGTATTCGATGCCAATGGGATACTTAGATACCCTTACAGCCATATTCTTCTTCAGTATATGTATTCAAAATATCCAGTGAATGGTGAAGCTCACAACATCAATACCAGCTGTAGGCATGAATTAAAAATACGGTTGCACAAAAAGGAGAAAACAAAGCACATGTTTGATTACTTGGGAATCAAATTCCTCAATTTTCTACCTAATGTTATTAAGATGCTCCCACTAACAAGATCGAAGTAGGCACTAGTGGATGTTATAAAACAAAAAACCAAGGTGAAGGAATTTATTGATGCTCTAAACTAATGTGTATAATGTTACATACTATTTGTATTCATTCTTTGTAGTGTGTGTGGCTGTGTGTGTGGGTTAGGGAAAAGCTTTGGAATTCAAGTTCCACTAACCACAGACTTTTTTTATATATACGTAATTCATTGCAGTCCTAATTTTGCTTTATTTTAACTCAATGTTTCTGAAGGTACACAGACATTTACGGTACTATACTTACTCGATAGGGATAGTTAAGACATGCGTGAACGCTTTCAGAGACTGTCGCCATATTTAGGTTATTTTCGAATTGAAGTTGTATTCGTTTCCATGCGCTTGATTTATCCATTGCATATTATTACGTTTGCTTAATGAAACTTGATCTAAAATCGAAATGAATGCACCATTTTAGATATTTCTTTTTTCACAATAATATTTGACATGTTGACTTGATTTTATGTCACATATGTTACCACATATTTTAAAAGCTACAAAAATTCTCGCCGCTCAAAATAAGTAATGCTGCAGAAGTCTTCTTTTTTGTTATTGGTGTTTCACACGTTTTCCTAGACGACCAAGAGTTATTTAGTAACACAATATCAAAAACAATTAATTGGTATTATTTAGAAAAAAAGAATTTTTGAAATCTGTCAATTAATAACGATATCACGAGTTCAAGTTATCTATTTTGTCGTCGAGTTTTGCCTAGAACTGCATTTTAGCTTAAACATGGGCACTCTCGCTATATTCTTAACTAACTCTATCTAGTAACTATAGTCGGTACTTATAAAGGCAGTACATTTGATGGTCAATAAAATCTATATATATATCAGCAGAAATGAATAATGTGTTGTAAGTCTTTAATTTTTTTTATGTAATAAAGATTGTATTCTAATTAAAATTGTCAAGTCATTTTTTACAGTTTTACAAGAAATATATATTATGTATAAATACACCTATACATATATTCAGTATTGGTTTGTAACTTGAAATAAATTCACTTAATCAAACACATTTCCTTTTTTTCAAAAATGCTTGGACATATTGATTAGTATTTCAAGCAGTCTTTTAAAAAATCTATACGGTATGTACCATATTTGAAAAATGACTTCATCAATAATTTCTTTAAGTCAACTCTAGGTTTTTGTTGACTATTTTTAAAGTTCTTACATGTGAAGTGGTAGAAAACCAGCAGATTTAAATTTTTTATTCATTGATTAACTACACAATTATTTTTTTCGTGCTTTCAACTCAAGATTTATAATAAAAATTTGAAATTTGGTGGTTTTGTATCGCTTGATGTGTACTTAAAAATTAGTCAACAAAAAGCTAAGGTTGTCGTTTACTAAAATTATCAATGACATTTGACACAAATTGTATAATACATGTTTGAAAAGATTGTAACTGCGAATATTATCTGACTCCGAGCATTTTTGAAAAAAAGCTGAAGTAGATTAATTGGAATTATTCCAAGTTACAAACTTGCACTGTATGTATAATATATACAATTTCAGATAAGTTGCAAATGTAAGTTTAAATTTTACAACTTTGCTAGGCCCTTTTAAAATTGAAGCTTGCTGTAAGGTAACATGTGTAAAGTTTGTAACAGCTCACTACAGTAAACTTGTAGTAACGTTACAAAAGAAACACTTACATATGTTATGTCACTGGGGGGAAGATTTGCCATTTGCAACAAACTTGCAGGAGGCTTTCTGTAAGTAATCTATCAAACTTACACTTGCTTTGGAAAAGATTCTGCAATGTTAATGCAATATTATCTTGCTCATTGGGAGGCTATACGTCTGAATTTAATATGGAACGGTTTCTCTAAATAAGGATAGCAACATTAATTATAGAACATAATATGTTGTTTTTGGGGCTTACAGTGTACTTTTATTGCGTATTATAATGCTCGTTTGACATGTGACTATATCCATTAGATAGCCAAACCAGCCACAAATGTGTATCAAATTATTGTGATGTTATTATTGCCATAGGTACGTTATATCTAATGACATACTCTCCTATTTTCTACATTTACATGTATGTTCCAGGGGAACAAGAGCTTATATTATTTTCCAATAATACATATAGCTTTCGGTGATAAAAATAGCGTGTCATTTCTTATGGCTATCTTTAGTAATTCTGTTTATTAAGAAATGTCAAGTCTGGAGGTTTTGTGGAAAATATAACTACAAGATTTAACCTATTAATGCCCAGAACAATTTTTTATTTGAAAAATAAATTTTCTCCAAAGGAACCTGTTTAATATACTGTTCATCATGTGTATCAATGTATCAGGAAAAAAATATACATGTCAAAGTATTTGACATTTCATGTGGGTCATTAACGATCCCTTGCACTCTATTAAATTCAGTTAATTTTTATCAAATATATTGAAAAAGTTACATGTAAATGCTTTTTATAGGTTTACTATATCAACAACAGACTTATTTGTGATATTCTAAAAAACACATCATGCAACGGCACATTAAAGCAATTATGTGCGTGTGTGTGTGTTTTCGTTTCTTAAACGTCGGCCTATTTTCGCGACTATGGCCAATCACCGACGCCAGGGAGCAGTTTCACCTCACTATCCTGGAAATTTTGCCGAATTCCTGCCTTTCTGTACGGAGAGTAAGGATCTTTAACGCGCCCAACATCGCATGGACACAGGACCGACGACTTTACGCCCCCTACGAAGGGCGGAACGTGCAGACATTCAACTTGCTGAGATACAATGCCAGAACCTCGGTTGATGTTAATGTTACAGTCTGTACTAAAAAAGTGAAAGGAGAAACCTGAGATCGAACCCAGTACCCTGCGGTTCAAAGGCACACGTTCTTACCTCTGAACCACCGAGGCTCTTATTAGAGGAATTACAAGACGTACCTCACCTCTTATTCTGGTTTGTTGTGTAAAAATAATATGTCTTCCACTAGAGATTTTTGGATTTTTTACTTACGCTCTCTTTGGCGCAGGAGTTGCACTTCATTTCCCGCATTTCAACAGTAATTCGTGTACCAATTTTCTTCTAGACAAGAGATTGTCGTCATTATACCAATATTCTCGAGCTAAGAGCCACGCATTTGCAACAGCTACATCAATTGACCAAAATATTATTGGTATATACCATTTCTTCCCCCTAAGAGCGACGCGATGATTGGCAACATGATTATCTGATCGACCCCTCCCATATATGTATTATATTTGTGAACTACGTTGGGCTGAGAATATTAGACTGGGGAAGTAGAAATCTTGTACAATTCAACCCCACCAAAACTAAGTCTTGCTTTCTTTCTCACAAGAGATACACCAGCCCTAGACCTATCACAATGAACAACCAAGTTATTCAAAGTAATGAGTCCTTTTCTCTTGTTGGCATTTCTGTGCATCGAAATCTTAATTGGCACCAACATGTCACATCAATTGCAGAAGCGGCTGCCAAGAAATTAGGTTTCCTCTTCCGGGCTCGCAAATACTTTTCACCAGCTAATCTCTATACCTTATATACTTCACAAATAAGGCCAAACCTCGAATACTGCTCCCACATCTGGGGTGCCGCTGCCGCTTCTACACTAGCTATCCTGGACTCCATTCAAAAGAGAGCTATACGTCTCATCGGTGACCCTACCCTCACCCAAAGGCTGCCATACCTTGCCCACCGACGTGCCGTTGGTGACCTCTCTCTCTCTTTTATAGATATCTTCACGGGCACTGCTCAGAAGAGCTTTCTTCAATAGTTCCTTCACCTGCTGCCACCAACAGATCTACCAGGGGAACAGAGCGAATGCACCCTTTTACTGTCCAGGTCACCAGACTTAGAACATCTTGTTATGCCCGCTCTTTTGTCCCGAGGACTTCCAAGTTGTGGAATTCCTTGCCGGCACATGTTTTTCCTTCTCCTCCGAACCTTCAAGTCCAGAATTAACAAGCTGCCTCTTTCCTCCTTGTCAACACCCACGGTACGATAGTATTTAGGCTGTAAGCCCTCGTTGTGTGTTGTTGAAATTAAAAAAAAAGAGTATAATGATTTTGCATTTTACTTTTTTTCCCTTAGGGCTCGTTAGCGTTTTTGCCGCCCCGATAGCACCCCACCCTTTGGCTTATTGTGCATGTCCTTGGTCTTCTCTACTCCACCCATTCCAAATAACTGTGCCTTGAACTTGAACTAGTCTGCACAGCAATTGGTAGGGTAAGGTTTTATATTGCTCTGTCTCCGGTCTAGGTTGTCCGTAGATCAGTTGCCTTTTGCGGTCCAGAGCTTTACACTCGCACAAGATGTGCCGCGCTGATTCCTTCCCCTCGCCGCAGAGTCTGCATGCGAGGTCCCCCTTGAACCGCCCCATTGCCTTTTACTTTAGTCGAATATCTTTTGCAGCTGCTGAATGGGTCTATTCCAAACTCATTGGACATCAAAGTAACTACACTATTGTATTTCCATCGAACACCCACAATTCCATTTACTTCTTAAAAAACACTGCACATAGTTCCTCTTTCCATTTTTTTCATTATTGGAATATCTATTGGTTTGTATTTAGCAGTTCTATTTTGTGTTATAGTTCCTGTTGCTCCAGTATCCGCTTGTCCTAGTAAACTGATGAGTTTTCCCGAAGAAAAAAAATTGTCAATAAACAGTGAAAGATTTTGACCCCAACAGTTGTTGTTCAAAATATTCGTAAAGTCCCATACCTTCAACGTTATTGAGGGTATGATGTTTTCCTTGACATCTTTGAAACTGCAAGCAGTACCCAAATTTCAGTGCAGCAACCCAAGCTTTATACCCGAATCGTACAGACTTTCCCCTTATATATTGTTTGCAGCCATGCCTACCGTAGTACGGTATCATAGACTCATCTATGGAAATATTCATTTCAAACGGCGCATATCGAATAAATTGAGTATTTAATGCATCCATAATATGTCTTACTTCACCAAGGTTATCATTTATTGTTAAATCATTATCTGCTGCATGTAAATCGGAAAATATTTCTTCAAAGGGGCTTCTGCACTTGGAATTTGAAACTAATTTGTTGTGGACGTCCTCGCTATTTTGCCAAAACATTCTTCTACGAGGGAGGGGAACATATCCACTCAAAAGCAGGATTCCAATGAAGGTACAGATTTCCACAACTTCCAGTTGAAAACCGGCTTGATTTTTAGTTTCAGCATATATACAAGTGTGTCAGACAGGATGTGAAGGGGAGTCCCGAGAAATGTGTGTACATCTGCTCGGGCAGCCAGGCAGTCTTCCGGGCAGTCTGCGTGGTCAGAATCAGGTCTACACTGGTTTAGGAGTGCACTGACGCCCTCAGAGGTTTATCCAGGACAAAGAAGGTACAACTAGTGTGGGTTCCGGGACACTGTGGCGTGGCGGGGAATGAGGTGGCGAATAATCTCGCAAGGCTCGGTTCCCGGCGGCCGTTCTGTGGCCCGGAACCGGCCATAGGTATAAGTAGGAAGTCGGTCTCCGTCGCCTTAGACAGGTGGACCGATGAAGCATTGGAGAGGCACTGGGGGGTCAGTTGGTGGCTGCAGGCAGGCGAGGGACTTCGTGGAGGGGCCGGACAAAGATAAAGCTGTCTGGCTACTCGGAAGGAGTCGACCTACGCTTCGCCGCATCCTTGGGGTGCTCACAGGCCACTGCGCCCTTAGAAGACACCTCACATTGATAGGCGTAGAGAGGGATCCCATTTGCCAGGAATGCGGCGAGGATGAGGAAACATCCTACCACTACCTGTGCGAATGCTAGGCTTTTGGGAGTCTTCGAGCAAAATTGTTCGGATAAGGACTCTGCAGAGGAATCAGGTAAGTACCGTCCAATTAAAGACCGTCACGGCCTTCATCACGAGGTCGAGGCGGTTTGGCGATGGAACCGAGGAGGAGTAGAGCATGGTTGCTAGGGTTGGCAAAAAGGGCCCATGGTGGCCTACTTGCTTGGCGTTGGCCTCCCCACCACTGCTACTACTACTACTACACGTGTGTCTAGCTAAATGCTGGACAATTTCATTTGTCAGGAACAGTTCAAAAAATTCTAACGTATTGCTTGATGGACCAAAAGTGGGTAGCATTGGAAACTTAAAATCTGGTTTTGTACCATTTGACTCGCTTTTTGAAAAGTTATATCCATTCTTTCATGTACATATTCTTGGTACCATCTGTACCGTTCCGTGGCCGTTTCCCTCCACTGATCCGTCCGCGGATTCTGAGGGTATATGTCCTAGTTAGCCTCATATAATCCTCTGCATTTCGTACCTTGATGGTGGAAATTGCGATTTCTTTTTCCACCTTCTTGGCAATTTTTTCGTGTCCCGTTATTGCTCCCTTTCCCCACCAGTTACCAGAGTCTTGCATTCTGGGAGGCGACGCCATAGCCTCCCTTCTGATACAGATGAGAAGCCGTGGCAGCATCAGCAAGACCTCTAGCACGGCTGAGGGTGTCGTCTCCATAGCCCCGGTGATACTTTGCCAGCCTTTGAAGTTTGGCCAGCTTTTGGGTAACAGTTTGGTTCACACCATACCACCAGACCACTGGTGGTAGTCCCCAGTTCCTACCTATCAGACGGCTCAGCTGCCAGAGGGTCGCTACTCCCTTCCTTACTACTCGTTCAATTTGCGACCCCCATGATAATTTGGAGTCCAGGACCACCCTCAGATATTTGACCTCCCGCACTAAGGCTAAAGGTTTTCTAAATATCACCGGCGCCCTGAACCCTTTTTCTTGGTGAACAGGATCATCTTCGTCTTCGCCGGGTTTACGGAGGGTCCCAACTCACTACACAACACTGCAATTATACTACAGGCTGTTTCCATGCATGTGCAGACCTCGCCAAAGATTATGCCGCTAACTAAGACCACACCATCATCAGCACAAGCCTGGGCGTAGAAGCCATTCAGGGAGAGCCGTTCAATAAGGCCGTCCACGACCAGACACCCATAGGGGCTTAATACAGACAAAATTTAACATACATATTCCGCAACTAGAGAAACAACATAATTATTTTATTGGTTTATTTTTATTTTATCTTACACTCTTTTTTCCATTGATCTAAACTAACAGTCACAGGTTTGAGAACTTCTTTAAAATCATTTAAATCACAGTTAAACTGGCAACCTTTCGGCTCCAACTCGTGAAGTGAATTTGTCTCATTTTTGTAAAAGATATTAAGAAAGTATCCATTGCAATTTTGTCTCAGTTCAAAAATTATCGCGGCAGAATATGGCGGAGGGATAAAGTTGTAAACTCCAAGCGAAGTCAAAACGTTACCAATCGTGCTGTCGTGTCCGGAATAGATCTTATACTTTTGAAAAGTTGCATCTTTGTATTGTGTAATGTTGGTGAAATGTGTTATGATTTCATTCAGTAGGGGTCCAGTCCTCAAACGAGCTAATTCTGGAGTATGGCTGCCTAAACTGAAGTCCAACCCTGCATAAGGTGCCAGTATATCCGGGTAGATCTTCTTAGTCCAATCTGGCAAGGTGTAATTAAACCTTTCTTCAATAAACAAGGTTGAGTACAGCGTAGACAACTGGCTTATCTTGGTGACGTTCCCGCCATGATATTTATTGATGTAAGTGTACAATCCGCTTGCCTTATCTTGTATTTCTTGTATTTCTTTCGACTTTAAGAATTCCTTGTGGAGCTTTTCGTATTTGGGACATGGTTTGTGCATTGATATTAGCGCATCGTGTTCTCTTGGTATGGTATGTATTGGTATTGGTTGCCATTTTAACAGAGGGTTCCATCCACGATCTTCTCTCGGCCAGTAAAGACCTGCTAAATGCGCAGCTGCCGACATTAGGGTTCTGTCGACGTCTGTAGACTGCACTCGGATGTCGTAGTAGGAGTAATTTTCAGGAAGAAAACCATCATAACGGTTGCGAAACCATTTGCCCAATTCGAAGTGCCTCTCTTTACCAGCCTGTAAAATGTAAAAAAAAAAATTGTTAAATTGAAAAATTACACAATATATACAAGGTGTTTACGGAAATCGGGTACAATAGCTATCTTCGTTATTATTTGAGCTATGAAGCAATTCTACTCTCAACCCACCTCCAAATGTTCAACCACCAACAGTCCCCAATGTCGCGCATAAAATGACGGATATCATTTTCAAAACTAAAAAGGTACGAAAGATGCTCTCTTCTCTTAATATTAGGAAAGCCTCTGGCCTTGACGAGATCCCAGCAATTGTTTTCAAAAAATGCGCACCAGAACTTGCTCCTGTTCTGACTCGTATGTTTCAGATATCTTATAATAAAGGCATATTCCCTAGTAACTGGAAAACTGCTCGAGTACAACCCATCCCCAAGAAAGGATCCAAAGCGCTTCCCAGCAACTACAGGCCTATTTCTCTCCTTTCAGTCGTCTCTAAAGTGATGGAAAAGTATATAAACACCGAATAACTAAAATTCCTTGAAAAACACAGTCTAATCCACGACAGGCAGTATGGATTCCGTCAGCGCAGATCGACTGCCGACCTCCTTTCCTTTGTCACCCATTCTTGGAACAAGTCTATGGAACAACACGGTGAATCCCAGATTGTTTCTCTAGACATATCCAAAGCATTCGACCAGGTCTAGCACGCAGCGCTGCTTAATAAACTTCCGGTATATGGCCTACCACCAAAACTCTGTATGTGGACAGCGAATTTCCTCTCCAACAGGAGCATATCTGTTGTTGTGGATGGCCATTCCTCTAAACTGTATCCAATTAATGCAAGAGTTCCTCAAGGTTCAGCTTTAGACCCTACTTTGTTTCTTCTCCACATCAATGACCTCCCCTCGAGCACATCCAACCCAGTTCACAGCTACGCGGACGACAGCACCCTCCGTTCAAATATACAATATTCTAAGCCTGTCTCTTTAGCCCAATTAGATGAGGATCGCAGACTCATGGAAGGTTCTGTCTCCGTGGATCTCTAAAAAATATTAGACTGGGGAAGTAGAAATCTTGTACAATTCAACCCCACCAAAACTAAGTCTTGCTTTCTTTCTCACAAGAGATACACCAGCCCTAGACCCATCACAATGAACAACCAAGTTATTCAAAGTAATAAGTCCTTTTCTGTTGTTGATATTTCTGTGGATCGAAATCTTAACTGGCACCAACATGTCACATCAATTGCAGAAGCGGCTGCTAAGAAATTAGGTTTCCTCTTCCGGGCTCGCAAATACTTTTCACCAGCTAATCTCTATACCTTATATACTTCACAAATAAGGCCAAACCTCGAATACTGCTCCCACATCTGGGGTGCCGCTGCCGCTTCTACACTCGCTATCCTGGACTCCATTCAAAAGAGAGCTATACGTCTCATCGGTAACCCTACCCTCACCCAAAGGCTGCCATCCCTTGCCCACCGACGTGCCGTTGGTGACCTCTCTCTCTTTTATAGATATCTGCACGGGCACTGTTCAGAGGAGCTTTCCTCCATAGTTCCCCCACCTGCTGCCCCCAACAGATCTACCAGGGGAACAGAGCGAATGCACCCTTTTACTGTCCAGGTCACCAGACATAGAACATCTTGTTATGCCCGCTCTTTTGTCCCGAGGACTTCCAAGTTGTGGAATTCCTTGCCGGCACATGTTTTTCCTTCTCCTCCGAACCTCCAAACCTTCAAGTCCAGAATTGACAAGTTGCCTTTTTCCTCCTTGTCGACACCCACGGTACGATAGTATTTAGCCTGTAAGCCCTCGTGGTGTGTTGTTGAAATTAAAAAAAAAGAAGTTGGTTAAATGGGCAAAATTGACCAATTGGACACGCCGCTTCTGAATGTGTCACGGATATCTAGATAGCACAAAACTGTCAACTCGGAAAAGTAATCATCGGGGAGCGAAGGAAACCTACCTGAGAATGAAGAAAAAATACTACTATCCCAACCTAAAGAAACATATAGAGGAGTATGTACGAAACTGCGAATTATGCAAAACATGCAAGTACAATCGAAACCCTGTACAAATAGCACTGGAACACACCCCCCACAGCATCCAAACCATTAGAAATATTACACATAGACACATTCCAAATTGAACAAGCTATCTTCCTAACAATAATAGATCCGTTTAGTAAATTTGGCCAAGCATTTCCGATAAAGAACAAAAGTGGCACCGAAATTGCAAAAAACCTAATCAAATACCTTTCGCAATATGGAGCGTGTAAAACAATAATTTTAGACCCAGGTACGCAGTTTTCAAATCAGGTAATTAAAGAACTATTGGAAACATATCAGCTGGAGTTTTTTAAAATAATTTCAACAACACACCACGAGGGCTTACAGCCTAAATACTATCGTACCGTGGGTGTCGACAAGGACGAAAGAGGCAACTTGTTAATTCTGGACTTGAAGGTTTGGAGGTTCGGAGGAGAAGGAAAAACATGTGCCGGCAAGGAATTCCACAACTTGGAAGTCATCGGGACAAAAGAGCGAGCATAACAAGATGTTCTAAGTCTGGTGACCTGGACAGTAAAAGGGTGCATTCGCTCTGTTCCCCTGGTAGATCTGTTGGGGGCAGCAGGTGGGGGAACTACGGAGGAAAGCTCCTCTGAGCACTGCCCGTGCAGATATCTATAAAAGAGAAAGAGGTCACCAACGGCACGTCGGTGTGAGGGTAGGGTCACCGATGACACGTATAGCTCTCTTTTGAATGAAGTCCAGGATAGCGAGTGTAGAAGCGGAAGCGGCACCTCAGATGTGGGAGCAGTATTCGAGGTTTGGCCTTATTTGTAAGGTATATAAGGTATAGAGATTAGCTGTTGAAAAGTATTTGCGAGCCCGGAAGAGGAAACCTAATTTCTTAGCAGCCGCTTCTGCAATTGATGTGACATGTTGGTGCCAATTAAGATTACGATCCACAGAAATGCCAACAAGAGAAAAGGACTCATTACTTTGAATAACTTGGTTGTTTATTGTGATGGGTCTAGGGCTGGTGTATCTCTTGTGAGAAAGAAAGCAAGACTTAGTTTTGGTGGGGTTGAATTGTACAAGATTTCTACTTCCCCAGTCTAATATTTTTTGGAGATCCACGGAGACAGAACCCTCCATGAGTCTGCGATCGTCATCTAATTGGGCTAAAGAGACAGGCTTAGAATATTGTATATTTGAATGGAGGGTGCTGTCGTCCGCGTAGCTGTGAACTGGGTTGAATGTGCTAGAAAGGAGGTCATTGATGTGGAGAAGAAACAAAGTAGGGACTAAAGCTGAACCTTGAGGAACTCCTGCATTAATTGGATACAGTTTAGAGGAATGGCCATCCACAACAACAGATATGCTCCTGTTGGAGAGGAAATTTGCTGTCCACATACAGAGTTTTGGTGGTAGGCCATAGGCCGGAAGTTTATTAAGCAGCGCTGCGTGCCAGACCTGGTCGAATGCTTTGGATATGTCTAGAGCAACAATCTGGGCTTCACCGTGTTGTTACATGGACTTGTTCCAAGAATGGGTGACAAAGGAAAGGAGGTCGGCAGTCGATCTGTGCTGACGGAATCCATACTGCCAGTCGTGGATTAGACTGAGTTTTTCAAGAAATTTTAGTAATTCGGTGTTTATATACTTTTCCATCACTTTAGAGACAACTGAAAGGAGAAAAATAGGCATGTAGTTGCTACGAAGCGCTTTGGATCCTTTCTTGGGGATGGGTTGTACTCGAGCAGTTTTTCAGTTACTAGGGAATTTGCCTTTATTGTAAGATATCTGAAACAGACAAGTCAGGACAGGAGCAAATTCTGGTGTGCTTTTTTTGAGAACAATTGCTGGGATCTCGTCAAGGCCAGAGGCTTTTCTGGTATTAAGAGAAGAGAGCATCTTTCGTACCTTTTTAGTTTTGAAAATTATATCCGTCATTTTATGCGCGACATTGGGGACTGTTGGTGGTTGAATTTTTGGAGGTGGGTTGAGAGTAGAATTGCCGGCGAACAACGAAGCAAAAAGTTCAGCCTTGCCCAGGGCGGTAGAAACACTTTCATCCCCTGAGACAAGAGGTGGGAACGTGCTTTTGCAGAAATTATTCCCAATAGATTTAGCAAGAGTCCAGAAGGGTTTGCCGCCGTTGGAGCTTAAGAGGACTTTGTTTTTGATGTGGTTATTAAACGAGTTTTTTGCCTCACAAAGAATGCGGACATATCGGTTCTTGCGTCGTTAGTTACATACAACAACACCGCAAAACCCAACATTCAACGGACCTATAGAAATATTTTACAGTACGATTTCAACATTATCGATGATTTAAAATGAAATTTAAAAATATGAAACCCATAGACTTAATACCATATTGTATATTCGCCTACAACTCGACGATACATTCACAGACACTAAAACCACCTTTCGATTTAATATTTGGCTACATACCAGAAATGTTTAACTATACCCGGAAGTCATAATTACGCAAGAATACAACGTACAATATAAGGACTTAATGCAAATTATTTACGAAATAGTAAGAAGCCGGATAGAGAATTCGAAAATAAAAACACTACAAAGGACAAATAAATACACTAACCAATCATTCAAATAAGCCGATATTGTCTATCAAAAGATACCACCGGGATTTCATAAAAAACATAAAAATCCATTTTCGGGACCGTACTCAATAATCTCATTATTAGAACATAACAAGGCTATTTTAATAAATCATAAAAATGACGAACAGACTATAGCACATTTAAGAAATTTACGTCTTGCAGGTTCCTTACAACGGGAATAACCGCCCAAATACAAGACTTGACAGACAATCCAGGCATTCTACCAAAGAAAATAGGAACAGCATACACTGAGACTAGCAGTTGGAATTTGCTACACATACATGACTTGACACAATTACGTAAGAACTACAACCAAATAAAAAGACACTACGCAAACACCATTACAGTCATGATGAAAGATTACCATTCTGAATATCATAATTTCATATTAACATTGGATTTTACCATAGACAACATAGACGATATATTTTATAGGATTTTTCCAAATAGGAATATTTTTAATAACTGACAGAAACATGGCATGATAAACGGACTAGGTTCTATATATAAATCAATCACAGGGAATCTCGATTCACAAGATGGTGAACGCATATATCAAGCAATAGATGTCTTAACGACAGACCAAAACAAAATCCATGAACTTTTTAAGTCTCAGAATTCGGTAATACTCGAGGCAATAGTAGAGTTCAATAGAACAATAGTAGTATTGAGTCATTACCAAGACACATTAGTAAATAGAATAAATGAATTAGGTAATACAATCGATAGTCTTAGGAGCGAACAACTAAGTCACTACCATTATTCAAGAGAACAGATGATATCTCATAACGGCCCTAATAGTCTTAAAAACATAATTAGTAAAAACAACAAAATAATTAATACAAATAGTTCAGTTTAAATTCTGCAAGGAAATTATGCAAACATTTCAATGAATTAGAGGTCAACATTGTATGGATTGACATTGAAATTACCACGTTCAGCATATAAACAATAACAAATGAATTTATAAGATAGACAGGAATGTTAAGTCCGCAAGGTTAAGAATCAAAATATGTTATTGTTTTGGTAAATATAAAGGAGATTCATGGTAGTAAGTAATATAGTTAATTAAACACCGTTCTACAATGTAGGCGGAAAATATATCGTTTATTCCAAATAAGCTTCTGAAATGTAGTCGGTTGAAATAACGCCGCGATAATTTAATTATGTAAACACTGTTATTATTTAATAGTCAAAGATGACCATACCTTAATAAGTTTGCTCTTATTTAATTATTATGATATCGTAAGTTTGTGCTTTAACATATGTGCTTCGTTCCTACATCTTTTATTCCGATAATTAACCTCCGCTTCCGTAAACAACCATCGCATAAAGATTCTAGAATTACTCACACAGCTAGGCCAGTTATTAAACAATATTCAATAACTATCACTAACAACAGAAAATGTAATCACCTTTTCAAAGTTAGGAATCTTTCACACACCAATATTAAAACCAAAATTTATAATAAAAGAAATCAATAAAATACAAAATTATGTAACAAATGCAAGATTAATAACAACCACTGATCTAAATCTATACTAAAAAATATTTAAAATAAAAGCAGTTCAAAACAATTTCTAAATTATATTTCAAATGGAGATACCTCTAGTAGACGAATCAGAGTATGATTATTATCAATTATACACGTTACCTGTCCCTAGAAATACACACACTTTTACCATGATAATTCCTAGTACCAAATACCTAATCCTAAGCAGTAAACAATGTGCCTATCGTAATGAAGAGTGTCAAAATTTCAAGAACCAGATATATTTCTGCAAAGACGACAATCCAACAACCATGAATGATCAAAACCCATGTGAAATAAAGCTAATAAAATTTCAAAAACCTATTAACAATTGTAATCAAGAATTAGTCAAAATTAATAGAACCACAGTTTCGAGATATGGAACCAGTCAATACATAGTTATAGCACCCGAAGAAACTAACGCCAGAATAACTTGCCAGGAACAGGAGTGGACCAACATAATCAAAGGTACCAAGTAGTCAACCTTCAAACAAATTGCCAATTGAAAATAGGCACCAAGATGTATAAGACCGGCCCAACAACAGCAGAAACACAAAAGCTATTTAATCTACCTAAATTAGAAACCCCCATTTCAGAAGATTATATAAATCCAGAAAAGGTACCTGAAATATCATTGGAAAACGTGCAGCTACATAACATCAATCAAATACAACATCAACTTCGCAATATCAAACAGAATATACCAGGACCAATAAAGATACCGATCCATCACCTGAGTATATGGACCATACTATTATACGTAGCTGTCATAATAGCAATCACAACAATAGCCGTCCGAATGGGGTTGAAGAAAAGAAGAACAACCAAAGAAGGCAAGGAAAACAGTCCAAGAAACACTGAGTCCGGATTTCCCTTGAAAATCCGGAACGAACCATAGCTTCGTTCTTCAAAAAATGGAGGAGATAAATGGAGCCCCAACAATGGGCCTTTATAAGACTAGATGCATTCTCGCAACAATTAGAACCGTAGACCGGTTTCGCTCTCATTAGAGATCTTCAGTACGGCATACTAATTGTAGCAAAAATGCATCAAAAGTAATACGGCTATAGTATAACCAGCCTTAAAATACTCAAGTCTCACATACTTACTCAAGTATTACATACTTTGTCCCTATATTGGGGTAGAAATGGGCCAGGGCTGACAATTTTCTAAATTGTAACTTAGTTGTATACAGTCTCTATTTTTTAACACTTTGTGTTATTTGGAGCTGGCGTGACAACATACTACTTGGTTCCGCAACTAGGTGGTTGAGTACTTTTGATACATTTTTGCTACAATTAGTATGCCGTACTGAAGAGCTCTAATGAGAGCGAAACCGGTATACGGCTCTAATTGTTGCGAGAATGCATCTAGTCTTACATACTTTGTCCCTATATTGGGGTAGAAATAGGCCAGGGCTGACAATTTTCCAAATTGTTAGTTAGTTGTATACAGTCTCTATTTTCTTAACACGTTGTGTTATTTGGAGCTGGCGTGACAACATACTACTTGGTTCCGCAACTAGGTGGCGGCACGTCCACCACTCACTGAGTATTTTAATGGGCCTTTATGCTACAAAGTCGCCTTCCCACAGTCAGGACAGCCGAGTCAGCAGTAAGATTGGAGGCACCTGCAATTATGCAGGCTCAGACTAGCAAGTTGAACGGAATATCACTCGTGAGAATCTACATCAGCAGATCCAAAGTCACCTATAGAGACAAGAATGCCACGCCTGGAGTGTAGTGTATAAATAGGCTGCTCACAACGACACGAATCACGGTTATTTCGATTAACCCCGAAATCGATTAAGGGACTACCGGTTTACGCGATTTCTGCCAGCCCTAATTCATTCGCAAAAAATCGTTTTACGTCGTTTCACTTAACGTCGCGATTGGTAGATCCCTAACTAGGACGTTAAACGGGGACTCACTGTATATATACATATATACCCGTAATTTATACAAAAGTAAGTACGTAAAGGCTAATAATTAAAATGGTCTATTTAAATGTTTGATACTTACATCTATGAGTTGTCCCCAACCTCCACTCCAATACGAAATGTCTCTATAAGGGTCGTTGGGGTATGTATGTATAACATTACGATCTCCATGTCTAAATATCTAACATTAAAAAAAAAAAGGTCAGAAAACGTCTAAATGCAGCAGATGCATTATTGTAGCGAATTTTTGATAAATGTTTCAAATTTTATCAACTGCATTTGTCACTATCATAGAAAACTAACATCTGGTATATATTAAAGTATCTATAAGGTG
Source organism: Tillus elongatus (assembly GCA_964006375.1). Lineage (NCBI taxonomy): Eukaryota > Metazoa > Arthropoda > Insecta > Coleoptera > Cleridae > Tillus > Tillus elongatus. The sequence goes on along the minus strand of OZ023263.1, from coordinate 244,913,199 downwards.
ATATATGTACCAAATTTAATCCAAATAGGTTAGTGTTGTTTTCAAAGTTGCAAAGATTTTCTGCAGACAAATTTAGTTTTTTGAAAAACTGATGAGATTGGTTTGGCTAACGAACTCATCCAAGCTCTTAACGAAGGAAGAAAGTTGCCAAGTATCTTCAAAATGTTGATTATTTTTAGCGAATTTTTCGCTAACAGAGAGGTCATGATGAAAAACTTTTGAAAAAATTCCTTCAAATGAGCGCGAATTTGGGTCCCTAGAACCCAAAACCAAGGTTCGTTAAAATTATATATATATATATATATATATATATATATATATATATATATATATATATATATATATATATATATATATATATATATATATATATGTATGTATGTATTCGTGCGACAACTCAAAAAATACTCAACGGATTTGAACAAAATTTGGCACATATCTTCATTGTATTAAGACCGCGGACGAGTTGGTATATCAGCTGTAACGGACATTTTTACCCCCAAAAATATACAAAAATATTTTTGAAAGTGCTTTATTTTTGTATCAGATTAACTAGTATGAGACTTTATATGTGGCTATAAATGATGTAAGTAAACCTACGTTGTAAATTTGAAGTAATTTGGTACACAATATTTAGAGTTTTTTCCAAATTAAAAATAAAACCTGAAAAACATGCGTTGAAACGACTTAGTGGTTAAAGTCCAATGGCTGACAGAGAGAGTAGTTAACTGCTATGCCTAGATTGATTCACACAACAGGTATAAACGCTAATCAAACTAAATAAATCAAGCATAAAACATACTACCCGAACCAACAACCGCGAAATCTCGGCCACAAATATCGCAAATGACAGACGACATTAAATTAAAAATTTGTCAAGTGATCGTTATTTAAATGGGGATTCAATCAATTTTTCAAATACACTATATGTTTAGCTCGATTAACGGCCCCAAATACAGTTTTACCACAGAATATATAGATTATGCTGAGGTTTTAGACTGAAAGTGTAGCATAACATAGTAGAAATGTAAACAAAATCAAGTCAAGTCTCTATAAAAATGATTCTAGAATAGTTTCCTTTATCTTTAAATGTGTTTCAGCAATTCTACTCATTCTGTAATTACTTGTTACGTATACTTTTAATATATGTAATAACGCGGGCATGAAGCCGTTGTCAAGTATCATGTAAACAAAACATTAGTTACTCTATCCTTAGATAGCTCAGTGGTATCATGCTTGTCTTCTACGCAAGAATGCGTCCAACCTTCGTAGGGTATAGACGTGCCTAAGTGAAATAGCCGGCAACAAGTGTAGTGTATAGTGCATCAAATTGTGACTCCTGATAAAGCTAGTGTTACTGTATTAGTCACTAAAAAGTGAACTATCGACAAGAACATAAATATAAAGCATAACAATGCCTATGATATGGGCATTAATAACCTGGAAGAACCCAGTACGACAGATAACAGCCAACATATTGGTTTAAAAGAAATATTAGTTAGTAAACTAAATACTGCTAAAAGAAAATTGGTGGAAACCCCCCGACAGACTCCACAAAAGATTAAGAAAACTTCGAATATGGATCAGACGACGATTACAACAAAAAACAGATACTCTTCGTTAAGTCTTGACGATGAAGGTGGCTCCACAGAAAAAATGCAGACAGATGAATCGCAAAAATCCAACCCATCTGAAAAACAAACTAAGATGAAAAAGCTTCCTCCTATTGTGCTTCATTGTGAAACAAAGGATCATAAGCAACTGATAGCAGAAATATCAAAAATAGTGAAATCCGGATTCAATATAAAATACGGCAAAGCTCAAATAAGCGTCTTTATCAAGGAGATGAAAGAATGGGAAAACTTTAAGGCATATCTTGCGCAAACTAAAATCGAATATCATACATATACGCTCAAAAAAGATAAAACACACGCATTTGTCCTTAGAGGGCTGCATGAAATAAATCCTATTGAAATTGTAGAAGATTTAAGAACAACATACAAAATAAATGCCCAAAAGTGCTTCAGAATGAGAGGCACTAAATACCCACTTTATATGGTAATAACAAGTGCTGATGTGTTTTTAAAACAACTTGTGACGAATGTTAAGTTTGTATCCTTGACTAAAATACAATGGGAACGTGTTCATAACAATAAGAAAATGTCGCAGTGTCATCGTTGCCAACAGTATGGACATTCTACGTCTAACTGTGGGGCCATCGCAAAATGCCTAAAGTGTGCACAAGGACATATGACAAACGAATGCACAAAATCAGAACACACTCCTGCAACTTGTGCCAACTGTGGGGACAGCCACCCTGCTAATAGTTTTAAATGCCCTGTATATGTGGAAAAAATAAAGTGGATAGAAGCTCAAACGCATAGATCTAAACAAAAAACATTTAAAATCACAGAGACATACGTCCCAGCACCTACCCCAAAGATTAATCCGTGGAACACCGCAGAAAATACAAAGCCATCTAATTATAACAGAACTGAAAGTGACAATGTGAGAGCAAGTGCAACCGGCGTAGGTGAACTTAATGAACTTATAAAAGAAATGAAAATACTAAGTGGACATATAAATGTAACCAAGATGTTATCTGCCGTCCGTGAATTGAACTTGAAGCTACAGAACTGCAAGGAAATGCCGGAGAAATTCGAAGCATTTTATAATTTCGTAAGTACACTTTCTAATTATGAGTTATAGTTTGAATATAGTATCTTGGAACGCAAACGGCCTAAAAAGTAAAATAGGACAACTTATTCATTTTACCGATAAATACAAAATTGACATTATACTTATTAACGAAACAAAACTGACTGAACGTGACAAAATCAAACTTAGAGGATTTAGCATAATCCGACAAGATAAGATTACTAATACGAACACCCCATCAGGCGGCATTGCGATAATAGTTAGAGAGAATATACCGTACCATAAAATAAGAGTCCCTAGAACCACAATAGATTCAGTAGGTATAAAACTACCTGATAATACACATCTTATTGCTGTTTACAATAACCCAAGAAATAACATTACAACTACCTGTTTAGATGCACTTCTAGGTATGGGCAATAAAGTATTAGTCATTGGTGACCTAAACTCGAGACACAGCAACTGGTCAAATATAACCAATAACACAAATGGGAATGTTTTAAACAGGTACTGCAATAACAATAACTTGACGATTATGTTTACGCCGACACCAACACACTACCCTCCTAACGGTAACACACCCTCAACAATAGATATAATAGTTAACAAAAACGTAATAAATGTCAGTGACCCTGTCTCCCTTTCTGAACTAGACTCTGATCATAATCCCATTATCTTCGCGTTAAACAATCAGTACAAACAAGACCGATTAAAAATAATTTCAAGCTACACTAATACTAACTGGACAGAATTCCGAAAAACACTGGACAGAAACATCACCATAAATAATACTATTGATTCTCTTGATAAAATTGAAGAGGAGGTAAAAAAACTAACTCTAAATATTCAAAAAGCTAAAAACAAACACTGTACACACAAAACGATTAACCCGACAAGAGATTTCCTTCCCACCGATATAAAAGAACTTATTAAAGACAAAAACAAAGACAGGAGGCTATGGCAAAATACATTAAACCCACAATACAAAATTTCTATGGACCAAAAAAGCAAAATAATAAAGCAAAAGATGAAAGAATATACTAACAGAAAATGGACACAAAAAATGCAAAACCTAACACCAAATAACAACACATTATGGAAAATGACAAAAGCACTAAAGAACCCACACAACAACATGCCACCTTTAGAACATGACAATAAAACGTTTTACAGAGACCAAGAAAAAGCTAACGTAATAGCAGACGTATTAGAAAGCACCCACCAAACAGACCCAGTCTGCGATGAACAACAAAACAATTTAATAAACGAAACACAAGACTATCTTAACAATAGACAAACAATGGACACACAAACTAGGTCAAAACTAATCACTTCACCCCAAGAAATCAAACAAATTATCAAAACCCTACCCAATAATAAGACCCCAGGGCCTGATGAAATAGACAACAAATTAATTAAAAATCTCTCACAGAAAGCCATAGTCCAATTAATGTATATAGTAAATGCAGTTCTTATCCTACAACATTACCCAACCCAATGGAAAATAGCCCACGTTGTTGCCGTCTCCAAACCCAATAAAGATCAAAAAGATCCGCACAACTATCGCCCCATAAGCTTGTTAAACAACCTATCTAAAATAGTAGAAAAAATAATACTTAATAGATTTAAATCCATAGAAAGAAAAAATAAACTTTTGATAGACTGTCAGTTTGGTTTTAGGGAAAAACATAGCACTGTACATCAAGTAACACGAATAGTAAACGACATAACACTAAATTTTAATAAAGACAAAGTAACGACAATGGTTTTACTAGACATACAGAAGGCATTTGACACAGTATGGATAGTCGGATTACTGGCCAAACTAATAAAACTCAAATTTTCCTACCATCTTATTAGACTGATACACTCATACTTATCAGACAGGCGCTTTAAAGTCAAAATTCACAATAGCACATCAACTGAAAAACAAATCCGAGCAGGAGTGCCGCAAGGTTCCTTACTTGGACCAAAACTGTTCAACTATTTTATTAACGATATACCTACGTTCCCTAAGACCAACCTGGCTCTCTATGCAGATGATACTGCCATATATGCCCATTCCTTTTCAGCAGAAGTTGCAAATAAACAGATACAAATTCATCTTGATATACTTCAAAATTACCTACAGACTTGGAAAATATCACTCAACTCTGAAAAAACGGAGACAATAGTATTTACTAGAAAAACCAATGATTCCAAAATATTTAACCATCTAAAAGTAGGAGGCAAAAAAATAAAGCCCTCGCTAACAGTAAAATACCTAGGAGTACACCTGGACAGCAGACTTAATTTCAAACACCATATTAAAACTGTCCTAAACAAAGCTCATATCGCAATGAAATACATGTACCCCCTAATGGCAAGAAACAGTAAACTTAGCAGCGAAAACAAAAAATTAATCTATACGACTATAATAAGACCAGTTGTATCTTATGCCGCACCAGTGTGGTGCTCAGTATCAGATACGACAATTAAACCCATTCAAATATACCAAAACAAATGCCTACGACTAGTGACGAACAGAAACAGATACACAAGAATTAAACACTTACATGACATGACCAACACCCTAACAATCAAAGACTATATTAACAAAACATCCGCAAATTTTTACGAAAACAAATTGAAAATAAATCCATTGACAAGACAAATAACAGACATAAGATACAATAACAGTCCTTATAGAATCAAACATAGACTGCCGTATCAAAATCTAAAAATATTTAAAACGCCCATAACCGTTTGATAGGAGAATTTACTATAGCCATGGTTAGAAAGCTGTATGTTATACAAATAAAATCAACTTGCAACATAGCAAGTAATAATAATTATTTTAAATAGGTTTTTGTAAACAGTTTTCCTATATACAACAGCACAACTTGTACAATATAATTATAATAACTAAACAGAAAACACATTAATTACTATAAGGAAGTACTTTTTTTTTCCTTTGTAAATAACAAATTAGAGATAAGTTATTATATTTTAACAGGAGCTTTATATTTAAGTCGTAGTATATATAAAAATTGTAAATTTTTGTAAATTTGTTATAATGTAATATAGACCTTTAGAATTGAATTGAAATTGTCTTCTACGCAGAAGGTTCCGAGATCGTTTCCCGCTTGATAAATGTATGTTTTTTTTTACTTTGACATTTAGAGAAACAATAATGTACAGATTTCATACGTTTTGAACAAAATCTCATTTTTGTTTAAAACGCGTGAACAACTTTGTCAGCTTTGAGTCTGAAATTATAATTTTCAGCAGACATTTTGTTATTGTCGATATTGAAAAAACCGGTTTGATTAGGTTGACTAAAACGAAATCATTCAGTCGATTAATAAGGAAAAATAACTGATACGTTTATATTTTGACAGATATTTTACTTTTCTAAATATGAATTAATTTTATTTCTGGAAATCTTTGGTAACTTTACTGAAATTTGTAATACAAGCTTCTTTTAAAGAGACTTACACTATCTACAGATATTGAGTTTTGGGCATTTTCTCAAGGAATTAGAACACAAGATTTTTTTGATAACAAAGAGATATCGATGGTAACACTTTCTAAAGAATTCCTCAAATGTGCGTGTACTCGGACCTCTAAAATCGATCTTCAAGGTCTGTGTAAGTTTAAAGTATTAATTTTAGTAATATGCTCTCTCTCTCTCAGGGCTGCAACTAAATTCATTTGTTGCATTTACCGGTCACCTTCTGACAACAACTTTGTCCAGCTCTTTGACTACCTTTCTGAAAAAACCGACCATCTGATTTCTTAATATCCTTCCTCCGAGGTCACTATTCTTGGTGACTTCAATGTCCATAACAAGGAATGGCTAGGATCTTCAAAAACCGATCCACAAGGAAGAGCAGCGGAGGCCTTTGCAGTCAGCAATTCTTTAGCCAATATGGTTCAGCAACCTACTTACTTTCCTCGCATCCCAACACACATCTCAAATCCCTTGGATCTCCTTCTTACTACAAATTCTGACTGCTATAAGATATCAGTCGCCGCCTCCTGGGTCGCTCAGACCACGGCATGGTCACTGCTTCCGGAGCAATGCAATCCGAGGTCACACAGTCATCACACCCACATATTGTTTGGCACTACAACTCCGCGAACTGGGACGAAATGCGGGGTTACTTTTCCTCATTTCCATGGGCGTCTGTCTGCTTCTCTCATCCCGACCCCTCTGATATCTCACAAAACGTCACCAAAATTATCCAAGCTGGCATGGAATTATTTATTCCACATACACAGAAAACCTCTGCAGCTACTCAAAAGCCCTGGTTCTCTAAATCATATGACAAGGCCAGACTTGAAATGGTCAAAGCTCACAAAAAGCTTCTACACAATCGCAGTCAAGAAAACCGTCAATCATTTAACGACTCAAGAAACCGCTATGTCCGCATTCTCTGTGAGGCAAAAAACTCGTTTAATAACCACATCAAAAACAAAGTCCTCTTAAGCTCCAGCGGCAGCAAACCCTCCTGAACTCTTGCTAAATCTATTGGGAATAATTTCTGCAAGAGCACGTTCCCACCTCTTGTCTCAGGGGATGAAATTGTTTCTACCGCCCTGGGCAAGGCTGAACTTTTTGCCTCGTTGTTCGCCGGCAATTCTACTCTCAACCCACCTCCAAATATTCAACCACCAACAGTCCCCAATGTCGCGCATAAAATGACGGATATCATTTTCAAAACTAGAAAGGTACGAAAGATGCTCTCTTCTCTTAATACCAGGAAAGCCTCTGGCCTTGACGAGATCCCAGCAATTGTTCTCAAAAAATGCACACCAAAACTTGCTCCTGTCCTGACTCGTCTGTTTCAGACATCTTACAATAGAGGCATATTCCCTAGTAACTGGAAAACTTTTGAGTACAACCCGTCCCCAAGAAAGGATCGAAAGCGCTTCCTAGTAACTACAGGCCTATTTCTCTCCTTTCAGTCATCTCTAAAGTGATGGAAAAGTATATAAACACCGAATTACAAAAATTTCTTGAAAAACACAATCTAATCCACGACAGGCAGTATGGATTCCGTCAGCACAGATCAACTGCTGACCTCCTTTCCTTTGTCACCCATTCTTGTGACAAGTCTATGGAACAACACGGTGAATCCCGGATTGTCGCTCTAGACATATCCAAAGCATTCGACCAGGTCTGGCACGCAGCGCTGCTTACTAAACTACTGGCCTACCACCAAAACTATGTACGTGGACAGCAAATTTCTTCTCCAACCGGAGCATATCTGTTGTCGTGGATGGCCATTCCTCTAAACTGTATCCAATTAATGCAGGAGTTCCTCAAGGTTCAGCTTTAGCCCCTACTTCGTTTCTTCTCCACATCAATGGCCTCCTTTCTAGCACATCCAACCCAGTTCACCGTTACGCGCAGCACCCTCCACTCAAATATACAATATTCTAAGCCTGTCTCTTTAGCCCAATTAGATGAGGATCGTAGACTCATGGAGGGTTCTATCTCCGCGGATCTTCAAAAAATATTAGACTGGAGAAGTATAAATCTTGTACAATTCAACCCCACCAAATCACAGTCTTGCTTTCTTTCTCATAAGAGATATACCAGCCCTAGACCAATCACAATAAACAACCAAATTATTCAAAGTAATGAGTCCTTTTCACTTGTTGGCATCTCTGTGGATCGAAATCTCAATTGGCACCAACATGTCACATCAATTGCAGAAGCGGCTGCTAAGAAATTAGGTTTCCTCTTCCGAGCTCGCAAATACTTTTCACCAGCTAATCTGTATACTTTATATACTTCACACTTCAAATGTGAATAACTCAATTTTCTATTAACTTAAAAAGTTTAATTTTGGTATGTTATAAGGTCTTACATACTTCACAAATAAGACCAAATCTCGAATACTGCTCCCACATCTGGGGTGCTGCTGCCGCTTCTACACTCGCTATCCTAGACCCCATTCAGAAGAGAGCTATACCTCTCATCGGTGACCCTACCCTCACCCAAAGGCTGCCATCCCTTGCCCACCGACGTGCCGTTGGTGACCTCTTTTTCTTTTATAGATATCTGCACGAGCACTGCTCAGAGGAGCTTTCTTCCATAGTTCCTCCACCTGCTGCCCTAAGCAGATCTACCAGGGGAACAGAGCGAATGCACTCTTTTACTTTCCAGGTCACCAGACATAGAACATCTTGTTATGCCCGCTCTTTTGTCCCGAGGACTTCCAAGTTGTGGAATTCCTTGCACATGTTTTCCTTCTCCCCCGAACCTCCAACCTTTCAAGTCCAGAATTAACAAGTTGCCTCTTTCATTCTTGTCGACAGCCACTGTATGATAGTATTTAGGTTGTAAGCCCTCGTGGTGTGTTGTTGAAAGTAAAAAATAAGTATTATAATACTGTATAATTCTTATGAAAATTCACTACTATAATGTACTTGCTGCGTCCCGAAATTTTTAACGTATCGATTGGATTCACATATATGATTTTTTTCAGAGATTTGAGAAGAAATACACAATAAAGTGAATATAATTGAAAAGGTGAGGGTTACATACCACTACGACAGATTTTAGAACACTATCATTTCGATACCGTGGCCACCCATAACAAACTTGATGCACAGCAAAAAGTAGAGTGAAACCGAAAATCCAATTCATTTCTGTTTATGTTTTGTAATGTAGTTTTCCTGTTTTCAATCGTTTTTAAACATACCGAATACTCAAAGATTCTAAAGATTATAAACACATCGCCTTAGATCTCCTACATAAATAAGATGTTTGCTGATCCTTGGAGTGGATGCAGATTATCTGTTTAATCTTAGCATTATTGTTATAGTATTAATTTACAAAGCAGACTGTCTTCATCACTTAAACAAATCGATACATTGTTTCATAAACTTTTAATCTACAAGGCTAACTTATTTAATAACAAAAATAAACGACGCGACTTTAGTAACATTTATTTTACTGTATAACCGCTTTTGCTATACAATCGCTTCATCAGATACAAACTATATAACATGAATGAATTTCAAAAAACTTGAAAGAAAATAAGTCCACTAAAAACCAACATTTTAATCAAATGAAAATAGTTAAGCGATTGCGAGTGAAATATTGTTTTTATGTTAAAGCAGATAAAGGTAATATGGTTATGATTTTGCACAAAAACGAGTATAAGGATAAAGTTTATAACACCATAGAGACAGGACCGTATAAATAAAAGTCCGCTACCAAAAATGATTTCGGACGTTAAAAATAATCTAAAGAGTTGCTACAACCTCATATCAAAAGACTTAGGAAGAAAGTTACAAGTTCCAAATCCTAAAGTTCCAAAAAAGTACGGCCTCCCGAAAATTCATAAACCGGGAAAATCAGTGAGACCTATTGTTTCGGCTGTAGATTCTTCGACATACAATTTAGCAAAGTGCTTGATAAATGAGTTTAAAAGCTTGCCCGTCAAACAAAAAAGTTTTTCAGTAACAAATTCACTTGAATTTATTAATAAAATTAAAGAGGTTAAATTGATTGAAGGCGAGGTTTTAATTTCATTCGATGTAACCTCATTGTTTCCTAGCGTACCCACGAAGCAAACGTTAACGGTTTTTTTTTTAATTCTAGGGGTTTGACTGCGGCAAATTGCCATTCGCTTAAGTTACTATATATATATATATATATATATATATATATATATATATATATATATATATATATATATATATATATATATATATATATATATATATATATATATATATATATATATATATATATATATATATATATATATATATATATATATATATATATATATATATATATATATATATATATATATACATATAAAAATTGAAACTGACCCGGATATGTGTTCTAGGGGGCCTAATTAGCGCTCAATTGAAGAAATTTTTTTAAAATTCAAAAGTCAGGATCTCCTCATTAGTGATTTAAAAAAAAAATTCACTAAAAAGGGAGTGAAAACAATTCTCCTAAATAAGACGTGCTACTCTGTGGACGATTTTTACATATAAACTACCACTAAACTATCTTTTATTTTACATTTTTTAGTAGTATGCACTCTTTTTTAGTAATATAGTTAACGAGGTCTAAACCTTGTGCACCTGGTGTTTCTAAAAAACAATATTGGATTTGGATCCGTATTCTGCAACTTTTCTTCTGAACGTTGCTGTGTGTTTTATAATTATTTTTTTCTGCTTTTATGTGTTATTTAAGGAAAAATTTTCTTAACTATTATATGATTGTATGTGTTATGTTATTTTATTGTTAACTTGTAAACCTACATAAACATCCCTGTGTCATTTAGGTGACTTTGGTCTGTTTCATTGTTTAATATATATATATATATATATATATATATATATATATATATATATATATATATATATATATATATATATATATATATATATATATATATTATACATTATACATTATGAGGTTTAAAATGTATTAACAAACTAATGAATGAATAATGAATTATTTGTAAGTCATTCTGTAAGCCTCTATCTCCTCCCATTCCTTTTGGCACCCTTTGGTTAAATATGAATCTATAGTCTTCCAAAATAAAGCAGATATTCATTAATTGTTGTTGCCCTCTTCTGTCTGGAGATGCTGTCAAGCAGCGGAACTGGTTACAGAAAAGAAAATAAACATTTAGGCAGCCAGAGAAATAGTCTTCATCTCTGTATTTAATTAAGCAGACAGATGCGATAGCTATGGGTAGCCCAAAATCGGGTAGTAAATTTCCTCTTGAAGGACTTCAGAGACAAACATTGAGAACTGCATCAAAATGTGGTTACGATGCGTAGACGACATCTTCTATATTTTCCCACAGGGTGACGACAAATTAAAGCTGTTTCTGAAGACGTCCACAACATTGATCACAGTCTCACGTTTACCATTATGAAGGAGGCCCGTGGACAACTACCTTTTCCTGGCCTAGCAAACCGAGAATTCATTATTGTGTTGATGATCCCTATTTAATTTTACCCAGTAGATATTCTCAAAATTGATGTAGTTAAGAATAATCTAATTAACATTGTAGTTGTATTCGCGTAATCGTTATATCAAGAGAGCTGATCAAGATCTTTATCAGAAACATAGACAATGTTTAGAATTACAATCATGAGTCTTAGATTATAACACAAAACAAACAAATTCTGCCTAGTTTAAACAAACAATTAAAACCGTATGCTTTGATTGTGATATATTAGTAATTCTGTATATATTGAAGTTGAAACCATTTCCTATAAAATGTCATTTATCTGGTTGAGTTTTGATCCTGGTCCTGATGACATTTTTTCGCATTTATTTAAGCTTTGTTGTCCGGTCTTTGCATTTTCTATTTGTTTCATATTAGTGAATTTATATTTTAAAAAATTCACTAATAGAAAGGTATCGATATATATATATATATATATATATATATATATATATATATATATATATATATATATATATATATATATATATATATATATATATATATATATGGGTATATCTGGGTGTTTGGAAAGATTTCCGCGGTCTTTAATGTGAGACATACTTGGTTCTTGGGTTAAACTGCGTCCAGAATTTACAGAATTTATGAAAACTCGACGTTTCGGCTCCTGTTTTGGAGCCATTATTAAGAGGTAAAGGAAATATGTAAGGACATGAACTCTAAGGCCTCAATCTGCCTACTCTTAAGAGCGGTGGACAAAGGTGGGTTGGGTTGTTGTAGCTCGATTACTGGGCCTCAATATGCCTACTCCCCAAATCTCGCCGGAGATCGTCTCCAAGGTCTCAGTGTGTTCAACCCTTGGCCTAAGAGAGATCTAGCAGTTCGTTGCAAGTCTTGTATTGTATGTACCGTTTCATCTACCTGCTTCGTTATCAGTGAAATTAGTCGGGTTACGGTCAATTAAGTCAGGGGCTTTCGTCACGGTACTTAAAGGATTAAGAGGATTGCAGGTATTCGTTGAGTTAGGTACAACTACGTGCTTTACGACACGTACATAAAAATACACACATTCAAAATACACCCTACACTTTGGGACACTCTAGACAGACTCTCACCAAGTAAAGCAGAACATGTTACACAACAAAAAACGGACGTACAGAAAAAAATTACAACATCTTCTAGACAACAAAAATCTCAAACAACACTCACATAATGCCAATCCTACTACAGTAGTTCACAACCTTTCAAACTCCAACACATGTGACGTCGCCATTAAAGTTCTATCCAAAGGTTTTAATTTTGCATCAACCCCTAAATTCGTCCTAATATAAAAGATAATTTCTCAATCAGAAAATGATATAACACACTTACCAACTGACAAAGCTGAAATTACGAGAAAGGACATTGTCAAGATATTACGTTCTACCACACCTCCACCTTCCAACCTTTCTTCTCACGAACGGCAGTCAATCAGAGACCTAAACCGAAAGACCAAAAATTATTATCCTACCAACAGACAAAGGCAACGCTACAGTCATACTTGAGAAAACAGACTATATACAAAAGATTGACAATATACTAAACAGCACAGACTACAAAGAAATCCCTAACGACCCTACAACTTATCTTGAAAAGAAAACCAAAACTATCACCAACACCCAGCTCAGTCCTGACCTCAAAAAAGAAATTAGCCCCCACGAAAAATCATCTCGCATCCGTAGAAAATACGGTCTCACGAAAATCCATAAGCCTAATATTCCCCTTCACCCTATTGTAAGTGCCCCCCGTTCACCCACACAAACACTTATTTCCTTTTTAAAAATAAATTTTACAAACAAGTTCGAGGTGCTCCAATGGGTTCACCACTCTCTACTGCATGGGCTAACATTTTCATGGAAAACTTCAAGATACAAGCACTCAGTTCATCCTAACCTGCTGGTTAAGATACGTTGACGATATTTTCGCTGTCTAGCCACACGGTAAAGAATCTCTAGATGAATTCCTTTCTTACCTAAATAACATCAACCCCAAAATCCAGTTTACCATGGAAATAGAAAATAATTTTTCTTTGCATTTCTTAGAGGTACACATCACTAAAAACTCAGTCCGATGATTTTCTTACACTGTGTACCGAAAACCAACTCACACTAATCATTATCTTAACGCCCAATCTCACCATCACCCATCGCAACTAATTTCCGTGGTTCGTCACTAGTAACACAATCCCTTAGACTAACGGACAACAACAATAAACAGACAGAATTAAACTTTTTAAGACAGACATTGCTAGAAAACGGATACGACAACAATAACATACCACAAAACATTAGAAACGCACAACAACAAACCACTACACCACAGCAAGAACAGAGTCCACAACAACACACAGCGTTTTTACCATATACTAAAGGTGTCACCGACAAAACCAGCGGAATTTTTAGAACCCATAATATTAAAACCATTTTCACAGAAGAGCAAAGACTGTCAAATCTGATAAAAACTCCCAAGAATACGATTACAAAGAAATCCCACGGAGTTTACGAAATTCCTTGTTCCGACTGTTCCCGAACTTATGTAGGACAAATAGACGCATCCACAACATAATACATGAATACACCCTCGTTGTTAGAAAATGCGACCCCTCATCGGCGCTGGCCATGCATCATAATCATAAACGACACAAAATAGATTTCGACAATGCTAAAACAACAGCCCCCGTTTACAACTTCAAGCCCAGAATTATCTGCGAAGCGATTGGGATCAAAACACGTCTCGATTGTTTAAATAAGAGAGATGATGGTCTTCGTCTACCGATTACTTGGAAACCTATTATATCTTCATTACAAACACACAAAAAGACAATAAATTCAATAGATAATTTTATTTTCCCATTACCTGACTCAAGGAATACCTGTAATCCGCTTGTCGTTTAAGTAGCGTGACGAAAGCCCCTGACTTAATTGACCGTGACCCGACTAATTTCACTAATAACGAAGCAGGTAGACGAAACGGTATATACAATACAAGACTAGCAACAAACTGCCAAATTTCTCTTAGGCCTAGTGTTGAACACACTGAGACCTTAGAGACGATCTCCGGCGAGATTTGGGGCGTAAGCAGATTGAGCTACAACAACCCAACACACCTTTGTCCACCGCTCAGGAGTAGGTTGATTGATGTCTTAGGGTTCATGTCCTTACGTATTTCCTTTGCCACTTGAAAATGATTCCAAAACAGGAGCCGATACGTCGGGTTTTCATAAATTCTGGACGCGGCTCAACCCGAGAACAAAGTATGTCAAAAAAATGTATTGCTGAAAATTACAAAGCTATTTTGATGAAATTTGGTGAGTATGTTGCCTTGGGAAAGATCTACGTACCAAAATTCAATTTTCTAGGTTTATAGAAAACTGAGTTATTCAAATTTGAAGCATTTTTTTAGTTTCAACAACACACCACGAGGGCCCACAGCCTAGATACTATCGTACTGTGGGTGTCGACAAGGAGGAAAGAGGCAACTTGTTAATTCTGGACTTGAAGCTTTGGAGGTTCGGAGCAGAAGGAAAAACATGTGCCGGCAAGGAATTCCACAACTTGAAAGTCCTTTGGACAAAAAAGCGGGCATAATAAGATGTTCTATGTCTGGTGACCTGGACAGTAAAGGGGTGCATTCGCTCTGTTCCCCTGGTAGATCTGTTGGGGGCAGCAGGTGGATGAAGAAAACTCCTCTGAGCAGTGCCCGTTCAGATATTTATATATAAAAGAGAGAGAGAGAGAGAGAAAGGTCACCAACGGCACGTCGGTGGGCAAGGGATGGAAGCCTTTGGGCGGGTGTAGGGTCACCGATGAGACGTATAGCTCTCTTCTGAATGGAGTCTAGGATAGCGAGTGTACAAGCGACAGCGGCACTCCAGATGTGGGAGCAGTATTCGAGATTTTTTATGTGACATGTTGGTGCCAATTGAGATTTCGATTCTCAGAAATGCCAACAAGTGAAAAAGACTCATTTCTTTGAAAAACTTGGTTGTTCATTGTGATGGGTCTAGCGCTAGTGTGTCTTTTATGAGATAGAAAGCAAGACTGAGATTTGGTGGGGTTGAATTGTACAAGATTTCTACTTCCCCAGTCTAATATTTTTTGGAGATCCACAGAGAGAGAACCCTCCATGAGTCCGCGATCCTCATCTAATTGGGCTAAAGAGACAGGCTTAGAATATTGTATATTTGGGTGGAGGGTGCAGTCGTCCGCGTAACTGTGAACTGGGTTGGATGTGCTAGAGAGGAGGTTATTGATGTGGAGAAGAAACAAAGTAAGGGCTGAAGCTTAACCTTGAGAGATTCCTACATGAATGGGATACATGTTAGAGGAATGGCCATCCACGACAACAGAAATGCTCGGGTTGGAAAGAAAATTTGCTGTCCAGGTGCAGAGTTTTGGTGGTAGGCCATAGGCCGGAAGTTTATTAAACAGCGCTGCGTGCCAGACCTGGTCGAATGCTTTAAATATGTCTAGAGCGACAATCTGGGATTCACCGTGTGGTTCCATAGACTTGTTCCAAGAATGGGTGACAAAGGAAAGGAGGTCGGCGGTTGATCTGCGCTGACGGAATCCATACCGCCTGTCGTGGATTAGACTGTGGTTTTTGAAGAAATTTTAGTAGTTTGGTGTTTATATACTTTTCCATCACTTTAGAGACGACTGAAAGGAGAGAAATAGGCCTGTAGTTGCTAGGAAGCGCTATGGATTTAACGAAAATTCACTACCATAACGCACTTGCTTCGTTCCGAACTTTTTATATTTTTGTACTTTTGTTGTTCCTTTATTTGGTTCAGGCAATAGACCGAACATAGGAAGTAAACAACCAGTATCAACATTGTTTCTACTAAGCAAACTTTTACAATCTATTGTTAGTGACGTATTGTGAAACTTTCTATTAAACCACAAAAACAACACAATTTTTTCCGGGTCGTAGCACGCAGTCGAATTTTTTGTTGTGCACTCACTATATCTGCCAGGCTATAGATTTTCGTTACCAAGTAGATTCCATAAACGTTGATTTTCGAAAGGCTGATCTAGGAGTCATTATTGGCCATATTTTGCGAAAGTTGAAAGATTATTTATTTATTTATTTAATATGCAAATACACAGTTTATAAAACCATTTACGTATTGCATAAGAGGATAAACTATAACTATGGTGTACACCTATAATTCAACAATCTCACTTATTACCCACATCAAATCAAAAACAAAACAAAACAACATTTCGGCAAGCTTAAATTCCATTTCAGGCTTCACAGGCAGTCCATCAATTGTATAAAACTAAAATCAAATTTAAATTTATTTATTTTATGTTTGTTTATTTGTGTAAATTATACAGTACGCTAATACAATAAGTCAACGACTTGTGGTGTACAGTAACGTAATTTAATATAAAATATTATATCGAAAATGGCTTGACAGTAACAATCCAAATTTCGCACTTCAAATTTTGACATACCAAATCAAATTTCTTTTTGCTTCCAATTTTTTCCATCTGATGCCATAACCGTTGCCTTCATTTGCAGCAAATCCTCAGATCTTTATTCTACTTTTCCATTTACAATTCATCCTAACATATCCATATTTTTGCCAAAATATTCAATTTTATTTAAGACCAAAAATAAGACTAGAGTTTGTCACAATTCATTATTCAAATAATTTACTTTATTCTATTCCAAACCCATATCTTAATCAGTACAAGTAATTTGGAGACTCAACAAAGTCAAAAGGAGAACGTGGTTAGACATGTACATGTTCAGTCAATACGTTCTTAAATGCTCTTACATCCATGTTAAAGATGTCAACATGATTACACAGTTTGTTATAACTTGAGCACATTCTATCAATCGGAGAACTGAATAGACTATTCGGTCTGTATCTTGGTATACAAAATTGTTGCTCAAGACTACTACCCCTCTGAGGCACCGTGGAACTGAATCCTACCCAAAAATTCAGAAAAATGTACCAAGTTCCTCACGATTTTAAACAAAAACACCAGATCAGCAACTATGCGCCTGCTCTGAAGACTGGTCATGTTAAACACAGCAAGCAAACTCCCATAGGGTGTTAAATTGGCATAAGATCCAAAAAATTAAAAATGCAGAAAACGAACAAACCTCCGCTGAACTTTCTCCACCACATTAGAATGAACTCTGTAAAAAAGGATTCCACACCACCGACAGATACTCCATTTTTGCACGTATATATGCATTAAAAAGAATTTTAACTGTTTCAACTCTACGGTATCCTCTCGCGTTTCGTATAATAAAGCCCAAAGTTTTCAACCCTGAGGCAGCTATTTTTTCCACGTGCTTCGCAAGTGTTAATTTAGTGTCAAACTCAATTCCTAAGTCCCCAAGCTGAGTAATATGCAAAAGTTGGTCACCTTCAACAGTATATTGGTACACATTATGATGTATGTAGTTGGTTCGCTTTTGCTTGGCTTGAAATAAATTTAAGTCACAAAGTTCAGATAGTTCAAGTAAGTGCCCACTTGTGTAGGTGAATTATGCGAGCATCTGGTGTGTTTCGAGGTACTTTACTATTGTTATTATATGTTAATTCTGTCTCAATACATACAGGTAGATAAATGGTCTATTCGAGTTCAATATCTGCATTATTATTCAATAATAAAAAAATTGTAACAAAAGTTGCTAGTACTAACGTTAGCTACAAACTAAAATTATTTTTGCATACACAAGGTGTTGCATAAGTTAGATACCCAAACTTCACTTTTTTTTAATAGTACACCCTGTATATCGTTTCATTTTTGAATTTCCCTTCTTTTGTCGATTCATCCAGTGTATAGTTGTTGCGTTCTATAAAGAGTCGTTTAAAAGTTATGGCCACTTTTCTAAAACATTATAGGCACATTTGACGATTTGTACCTTCATTAATATGTCAGCATGCAACACTATATCATGCTAAAAGCCTGAAAAAGTGTTCTTCTTTCAACTTCAATCAATACGGAAAGAATTGCTTGAAAAAAGTATACAGGGTGAGTAAAACACTGGAGTCAAGTTTTCTCGAGAATTTCAAAAGGAGCAGCCCGTATATTATAATCGATTTCGATACATTACCAAATGTTCTTTCAGTTTCATGAAGTATTCCGCATAATTTCTGCAAGAGCACGTTCCCACCTCTTGTTTCAGGGGATGAAGTTATTTCTACCGCACTGGGCAAGGCTGAACTTTTTGCCTCGTTGTTCACCGGCAATTCTACTCTCAACCCACCTCCAAATGTTCTACCACCAACAGTGTCGCGCATAAAATGACGGATATCATTTTCAAAATTAAAAAGGTACGGAAGATGCACTCTTGTCTTAATACCAAGAAAGCCTCTGGCCTGGACGAGATCCCAGCAATTGTTCTCAAAAAATGCGCATCAGAACTTGCTCCTGTCCTGACTCGTCTGTTTCAGTCATCTTACAATAGAGGCGTATTCCCTAGTAACTGAAAAAACTGCTCGAGTACAACCCGTCCCCAAGAAAGGACACAAAGCGCTTCCTAGCAACTACAGGATTATTTCTCTCTTTTCAGTCGTCTTTAAAGTGATGAAAAAGTATATAAACGCCGAGTTACTAAAATTTCTTGACAAACAGTATAATCCACGACAGGCAGTATGGATTCCATCAGCGCAGATCAACTGCCGACCTCCTTTCCTTTGTCACCCATTCTTGGAACAGGTCTATGGAACTACACGGTGAATCCCAGATTGTCGCTCTAGACATATCCAAAGCATTCTACCAGGTCTGGCACGCAGCGCTGCATAATAAACTTGCCTATGGCCTACCACCAAAACTGTACCTGGGCAGCAAATTTCCTCTCCAACCGGAGCATTTCTGTTGTCGTGGATGGTCATTCCTCACAACTGCATCCAGTTAATGCTCAAGGTTCAGCTTTAGCCCCTACCTTGTTTCTTCTCCACATCAATGACCTCCTCTCTAGCACATCCAACCCAGTTCACAGTTACGCGGACGACAGCACCCTCCACTCAAATATACAATATTCTAAGTCTGTCTCTTTAGCCCAATTAGATGAGGATCGCAGACTCATGGAGGGTTCTGTCTCCGTGGATCTCCAAAAAATATTAGACTGGGGAAGTAGAAAATCTTGTACAATTCAACCCCACCAAATCTCAGTCTTGCTTTCTTTCTCATAAGAGATACACCAGCCCTACACTCATCACAATGAACAACCAAATTATTCAAAATAGTTAGTCCTTTTCACTTATTGGCATTTCTTTTAAAGAAAATTCACTAAAACCCATGTAATTCTGCTTGTAGACTTACTTCTTCCTGTATGCACACTTCTGACCTTCCTTACGGAGATCGCTTTATCTACTCTATTTTGAACCCTGAATCTCTAAACAAATATTATCCTTGCATACAAATTCCACTAATATTAATACACCTAGATGTGTTAACCCGTACGCATATAACTATAAATGAGCCCAATCAAAACACTGAAAAACACCTTTTAATTTTTCTTTTCAAGAAATCGATTTGTCGTTATAAGTTTAGAAAATTGTGATATAAAGTATGCTTGGTGATAAACTCTATAAATTCTAAACCAAACACATAGATGCGTTTTAATTCGAACAAAATCAGTCTATGCCTATGAAATAGCACAAACCACACAGGCAAAACCAGTATTTGTTATCATTTTGTTTTGTTTTAAATTGATCACATTATTGTATGGTAATTTATTTTTATAGGTGCCTAATATCAAAAATGTAACGAACCAATAGTAAAATCATGGTTACTCGTCCAAACAATTTGTACAAGACCCCACCAACGTCGCGAGGTACGAGCCCTTCCAGAACAGTTAACCGCAACAAGGCTAGTCCGGCACCCTCGCCGAACAAGACACGTAGATCACCTGTCAGATCTTCACCGAAGAAAAATGAAAACACCCTCAGAAGAAAACCGACCCCGGAAAGATCGGTAGCAAGATCTAGAGGAAACAGCCCAGCCAAAAGTTTTAAAGGGGATGATCATCTTCCAAGATCTAGAGGAAGCGAGTGAGTACCCTTACTGTTAAAATTCGATTCAAAAAGATTTCTACAAAAAATCTCTAGAGAAGGTTTTTCTTAGAAAATTCTAAAACGTTCTTTTCCACACAAATTTGAAAAAAAATCTGCCAAACTATGATAAAACAATTTACTATAAATGTTTATTGAAATTGGCTGAAAAATTGTTGTCTAGAAAATTTTCTGACATTTTTCAATAAAAATATCAGATTTATTTTGCGAAAACTCGCTAAAAACATTTTTACAAAAATGCACTACACACTTTTAATGAAGCCTGAAAAATGTTTTCTACGAAAATTGACTAAACAAATGTCAGACTCAGACGAGGTTACAAATTGGTCACTCAAGCAATACACAGCTTTAATGGGCGAGTTCACCAAACACCACCAACTGTCAGCAGCTGCATTGTTATGTTAAAATAAGTTGACATTTTGTCAACATTCTCTTTACAGGAGAAAAAATTATAAATTTGTCAAAGTAATTTTTCTGGTACTTCTTGATTTTTTTGCGGCATGAAAAGATAAAAGTTCTCTGTAATATTTAATAGATTTTGTTTTAACACATCCAAGATTTTGGTGTTGCGTCTTCTCTGGCTTTTAGTGGCACTAAAATGTTGCTTCATTAAGTGCCTATAACTTTTTTCTCTTTAACATTAGAGACATCATTTTGGTGCACAGTTTGGTTTTTACAATGGACACCAGTTTGCCAAATTTAGTTGCCATAGGTTTGTTATTTCCGGAGATATGAATTTTTTCCAAAAGAAATCCAAAATTTTCCCGGAAAACCTAGCTCGATTTTCCTGGCTAACAAACTTATCCAAGCCACTAATAAAAGGAAGGTACCTGCCAAATTTTATAGGAATCAGTCATTTTTTTAGTTATCGGTGTGATATATACATACATACATACATACATACATACATATATATATATATATATATATATATATATATATATATATATATATATATATATATATATATATATACAGTGTGAAACACACTTATGAAATAAAATTCATTATTCAGCAAAAAATAGTTTTTGTGAAAAACACGTGAGACACGTGAAGTTTAATTTGTCGAACATTATCTTATAATCATAGTCAAAAAAATTAAACTCCCACCATTTTACCCTCACCACTTTATCCTTTTTTTTTAAATAGCAACCTACATTTTTTCATCACAATTCGATGGATCACATTTTTCTGAATGCGGAGATACCCCATATGTATGGTCTAATATTACAGTTTTCAATACAGGATGGAAATTTAATACCGGAATATTAAAACTCAACAGTTTACCCTGAAATTCAAATTTTGAAAATAAACTTAATAAAAACGTTCCTTTCCTATAATAAATGTTTAAAATGTTCTCCATTCACTTGCACACAACGAAATAATCTGCTCTGGAATTCATCCCTAACTCTGTTCAACACGTCACGCGTTACGTTCCTAATTTCTGTTGTTATTTTCATTTTCAAATCATCTAAATCAGCAGGTTGCGTTTTACACACTCTGTTTTAAGGTATCCCCATGAAAAGAAATCAAGAGGTGTAAGATCTGGTGATCTAGCGGGCCATTCTACGAAACCTCTTCGTCCAATGCATCTTTGTGGAAAGACTTCGTGTAAATACTCCCGTACTTGAACAGCAAAGTGGGGCACTGCACTGTCTTGTTCTTAAATTTCTTATATTGTCTTTTATCTAAAACATACTTGGTATCATTAATTGTTTCTTATTAACTATCAATTTTTGCAGTCTGAAAGATGAAATTTAACAGTTTTGTTTTATTTTGTGGTGTATTGTGTTGAATGCACGGTCTCCTAATAAATTAGTCGTAATTTTGTTCCGTTAATTTCAATTAATTTTTGGTCTAATAATGCGATACTTAACTGAAACTATGGGATCAGAAATATTAATGATGATTGGGTATGGTGATATGTGTAGAACACAGGCACAAGTTGTTAACCCATTTAATGAAAAACATCCAGACATCCCACTGACCCAGGGAACTGTATCTAAGATACATTCGCAGTTTCGTGATTATGGACACGTTAAACCACTGCCTAGGAGACACAAGTTTGTTGAAGAAGATGTAAAACTCAATATATTATTGGCTTTTCAAGGAGAACCAACAACTTCTCCCTGTCAAGTTGCACGTGAAAATGATGTTAGTCAATCAACAGTTTTAAGGTGTCTGAAAAACGAAAAAATGCATCCCTATAAACTACAACATGTTCAAGAGTTGATTGACGGTGATTCTGATAGAAGACTGCAATTTTGTGAACAACTGGTGGACATGTCACATAGAAATGTTATTTCTTCTGCTGACGTTCTGTTTTCCGATGAAGCAACATTTATTTTGAATGGCGGTGTAAACAGGCAAAATTGCAGATAATCGGCTGCCGAAAACCCCCACTGGATGCGACAAACACACCCAGCGTCCTCAGAAGTTGAACGTTTGGGCTGGTATCATTGGTGATCACGTAGTTGGACCTGTTTTTATAGAAAATCTAAACGGTCCAAGATATTTAGAAATGCTAGTAGAACAGGTTGTCCCAATGTTAACAGAATTGTATCCAAATGTAATGGAACCTAATATTCTTCATGAAAGTTAGTTACAACAAGACAGTGCACTGCCCCACTTAGCTCTTCAAGTACGGGAGTATTTACACGAAGTCTTTCCAGAAAGATGCATTACACGAAGGGGTTTCGTAGAATGGCCCGATAGATCACCAGATCAAACGCAACCTGCTGATTTAGATAATTTGAAAATGAAAATAACAACAGAAATTAGGAACGTAACGCGTGACGTGTTGAACAGAGTTAGAGATGAATTCCAGAGCAGATTATTTGTTGTGTGCAAGTGAATGGAGAATATTTTGAACATTTATTATAAGAAAGGGACGTTTTTATTAAGTTTATTTGCGAAATTTGAGTTTCAGGGTAAACTGTTTAGTTTTAATATTCCGGTATTAAATTTCCATCCTGTATTGAAAACTGTAATATTAGACCATACATATGGCGTATCTCCGCATTCAGAAAAAATCTTTGGACGCAGCCAGTGTGTTATGGTAGCGAATTTTCTTTAAAATATTTTTAATAGCAAATGTCTTTCTTTGATGAAAGCAGGCATCAAACTTGGTGGCCTATATAGTAGAAACAATGTACCATATTTCATCGAAATAAATTTATTGTTTGAAAATATATAAACATTTTTCAAAAGTCTGGATGGAGCAAATGTGTTATGGAAGTAAATTTCCATAAAAATGTTTTTAATAGCAAATGCGAGCAGGCATCAATCTGATTATCGCTATAGCCTATGTAGTAGAAACAATGTACTATATTTTATCAAAATTACTTATGGTTTGAAAATATACAAAAAATTTCCGAAAATAAACTTAAATGTTGGTTTCCTAACCAACAAAGCTTACGTTAATAGCAAATTGATTTATTGAAATTTGAAGGATTTAATGAAAATTCGGTAAATTGCAGATTAGCTCACGAACGCTTTTCAAAAAATTTGTTTTCAGAAATATTACTAGGACCCCACCTGGATGCACAAACCACAAGAAAAATTTCTTGTTCACACCCCCCAAGGAAGTTACGGGACTGGGAGTGAATAGGGGTGCTGGGCGGGGTAGGTAGTAAAAAGAAAATATGAGCAGAAAAAGCGAAGAAAACTGTTTAAAAGCTGTCTATTTAAAGCCATATCCCCATTAAACCCCGCCTACCCCGCACAGTACCCCTATTCGCCCCAGGTCACGTAACTTCCTTAGGGGGTATGAACAAGAAGTTTTTATTGTGGTTTATGCAACGAGGGTGGTTGTATGCACACGAGGGGGGAAGGAAAATGTCTACGACGAAGCACCCCCCCCCCGTTCGACGTGCTGTAGGGTTTGGGGGTTGGGAGTGGCTGCTTCGTCCTGGGATTTTTCTTCCCCAGGATATAATACTCGTAATCAATACCATAAATGACGAATGCAAATTTGAAGATTGTGTTATTGCAGTAGGTGAAATCATGGGACCACGCAATGTAATTTTTAGCTCCAGAACCTGTGTGTGTGTTTTGTTTCTTTAACGTCGGCCTATTTCCGCGACTATGGCCAATCACCGACGCCAGGGAGCAGTTTCACCTCACTATCCTGGACCGAACCCTTGCCTTTCTGTAAGGAGGGTAGGGATCTTTAACGTGCCCAACATCGCATGGACACTGGACCAACGGCTTTACGCCCCATCCGAAGGGCGGAACATGCAGACATTCAACTTGCTCAAATACAATGCCAGAACCTCGGCTGATGTTAATGTTACAGTATGTACCGAAATGTGAAAGGAGTACCCTGGGAGCGAGCCCAGTACCCTTCGGTTCAGATCCACACGCTCTTGCCCCTGAACCACCGAGGCTCAGCTCCAGAACCTAAAAAATAGAAAATGTATCTTCTTATCTACTATCCAATCTGTTGACTCTCCAATTGAAAACCATACCGTAGAAATATCAGGACAAAAAACAACCATCCGCAGAATTATATCACCAGCCCGTCGAATTATTTTCTCCAGTCTTCTCCCGACAATACTTCAACATTATTTAGAGACACCAATCAAAAATAGGGGTTTCCAAACTGTTTCACCTTCACCAGTGTCTTTTCTCCGAGCAGCCAGGCAGACGAAATGAACAGAAAAGCCACGTACAAAGCTTTAGCCGACAAATATACGTATAACCAGACGAAGACCTTATATTACCCCCATCGATTGTAATAAAATTCCAAGAAACAAATTATATACTTTTTTGACCTACGATGAAATGGTCAGTTTCACGTTTTTTTTTTATTTTTTATTTTATTCCAACAACACACCACGAATGCTGAATGCTTACAGTCTAAATACTATCGTACCGTGGGTGTCGACAAGGAGGAAAGAGGCAACTTGTCAATTCTGGACTTGAAGGTTTGGAGGTTCGGAAGAGAAGGAAGAACATGTGCCGGCAAGGAATTTCACAACTTGTAAGTCTTCGGGACAAAAGAGCGGGGATAACAAGATGTTTTATGTCTGGTGACCCGGACAGTAAAAGGGTGCATTCGCTCTGTTCCCCTGGTAGAGCTGTTGGGGGCAGCAGGTGGAGGAACTATGGAAGACAGTTCCTCTGAGCAGTGCCCGTGCAGATATCTATAAAAGAGAGAGAGAGAGAGAGAGAGGTCACCAACGACACGTCGGTGGGCAAGGGATGGCAGCCTTTGGGAACGTATAGCTCTCTTCTGAATGGAGTCCAGAATAGCGAGTGTAGGAGCGGCAGCGGCAGCGGCACCCCAAATGTGGGAGCAGTATTCGAGGTTTGGCCTTATTTGTGAAGTATATAAGGTAAAGAGATTAGCTTGTTAAAAATATTTGCGAGCCCGAAAGAGGAAACCTAATTTCTTAGCATCCGCTTCTGCAATTGATGTGACATGTTGGTGCCAATTGAGATTTCGATCCACACAAATGCCAACAACTGAAAGAAACTCATTACTTTGAATAACTTGGTTGTTCATTGTGATGGGTCTAGGGCTGATGTATCTCTTATGAGATAGAAAGCAAGACTGAGATTTGGTGGAGTTGAATTGTGCAAGATTTCTACTTCCCCAGTCTAATATTTTTGGAGATCCACAGAGACAGAACCCTCCACGAGTCTGCGATTCTCATCTAATTGGGCTAAAGAGACAGGCTTAGAATATTCTATATTTGAGTGGAGCGTGCTGTCATCCGCGTAACTGTGAACTGGGTTGGATGTGCTAGATAGGAGGTCATTAATGTGGAGAAGAAACAAAGTAGGGGCTAAAGCCTATAACGATGTTGCTATTTTTCAAGTTTTGCTTAAAATATAACAGATTATGGCCATACCCCTCACACTGTTCTAGGAGGCTGGTTATCATAGCTGTTTTACCTTATAGTTGTGCCCCCGCTGTAATTAGTATATTGTATGACGTGCTCTAATTAGAGCGAAACCGGTCTGCGGTTGTAATTATGGTGAGAATATATCTAGCCTTACATACATTGTCCCTATATTAGGGAAGAAATGGGCCAGGACTGACAATTTACTAAATTGTTATTTGTTTGTATACAGTCTCTATTTTATAACCTTTTGTCTTATTTGGAGCTGTCGCGACAACATACTACCTGGTTCCGCACCCAGATGACGACCCTTGTCGTACATCTCACAATGTTATAAGTTAAAATGTGTTATTAGTGAGAAGAGCACTCTGGTAAAAATATTCATTGCTTCTTGTCTGTTAATGAAATTTACTTTCTTTTCTATTAAAATGTTTTATAATAGGGACAAGCATTATCTAGTAGGCATTTTAGAATACATGCTGCAAACTTATTAGTGAGAGGAGCACTTTGTTAAAAATATTCATCACTTCTTGTATGTTAATGAAATCTACGTTCTTTTCTATAAAATGTTTTATAACAAGGGCAAGCATGTTTTAGGAGGAATTTTAGAATACATGCGTTCGTCATTGTAAAAGTCAATGTAACTTGGCTCTTCACAAAATTTGTTGTTTTGGCAAAAATATGGAACAGAAAAGAAAGTTGCTTGTTCTGAAGTATTGTGATATGGAAAGGAATACGAGGCAGTAAAGGTTTTGGGTGAAATTTTAGATGGAGAAGAAAGAGGCAGAACTAAATTTGAAAATTAGTATGTCAAAATTTTTGAAGTATGTTATTCAGAGGATAGCTGTCAAACATTTTTGGAATGACGTTTGGTAAAATTATGTCGAAATACTTCACAAGTCAACGACTTATATGTATTTGACATGCTGTATAATTCATTGATTGTTGTTGCCCTTACTTGGTGAAACTTGTCCATACTACATACAAGAAATAATGAATCTTTTTAATGAATGTATAAAACAAAACTATTTTAAATTTAATAATAAAATTTATCTGCAAAATGAAGGTCTGCCTATGGGTACTCCGTTGTCACCTTTATTAGCCAACATATTTATGGAAAACTTAGAAAACCAAATTTTAACATCAGAACTTTCACATAGTATTGTCTTTTGGTACAGATACGTAGATGATATTTTAGCATGTTTTCAAGGTAGTCATACAGAATTAAATGAATTTTTAAATTTTATTAATAACTTTCACACAAATATTAAGTTTACTTTAGAAGAAGAAGCTAACAGTTGTATAAATTTTTTAGACTTAACAATTAGAAAGTTAGAAAATAATTCATTTGACTTTACAATATATAGGAAACCAACTTACACTGACACAACCATACCATACGATTCATGTCACCCTTTTTCACAAAAGCTGTCAGCCTACCATTCTATGATACATCGTGCATTTTCAATACCTATGTCACAAAACAATTTTGAAAAAGAAATTTCAATAATTAAGCAAACAGCATTTAATAATGGCTACTCTGTTAAAATAATAGATAAAATGATAGAGAGAAAAGAATACAAATTAGCGATTAATTTAATTTATCCAAATATTAGAGACAAAGAAGACAACAGATACGTTTCGATAACTTATTTTGGAACCATTTCAGAAAACATTTCAAAAATTTTAAACACCTGTACAAATACAAAGGTAGCTTTTAAATCTTACAACACGACGCGTGATTTGTTATTTAACGCGAAAGAAAAATCTTGTTACCTGACAAAAGCTGGAGTTTATAAATTAGCTTGTACACATTGTAACGCAATCTACATAGGTCAAACTTCTAGAAATTTTAACACCCGATACAAAGAACATATTTCTGCATTTAGAAATAACCACGCTGACAAATCTATATTTGCAAAACATATTATTGATACCGAACATAAACCTACAATAAATAACCGCATACAACCACTACATTTTTATAATGACAAACGTAAACTAGACTTTTTTGAAGCTTTAGAAGTCAAAAGGCACACACACGACAATAACTACCTTGTTTTAAACGAGCAAACTGATTTAATGAATTCCCCTTTCTTGGATATTCTTTCTAATTAAATATGTCAAAGAAAATAAATTTAACTATTATTTCAAAAAAGTTGTAATAAAATAAATAGTTGATGTATGTCGATATTTTCGTTGTATAGAGACTACTTTTATACTGTTATTGTTTAGTTATTTTATTGTTGTAACTGTTATCATAGTTATTATAGGCTAGTTCTAGTTTTTATGTTAAATATTGACATACATCACATAGACATTTTGAAAACCTCATCTGTCATCTGTGTTTCATTTTATTTTCTTTTTGATAAAAAAAATTTTTGATCAAAACATCATATCATAACATAGCAACAGATATTTATTTGTAGTTGTCATGATTTCGTACTAATTCAATTTTAATCTGTCTGAAAATGCTGTCAAGCAGCGAAACTATAGTCATAGAAGCATTGAAGAACATCCTAGAACTTCCAGAATTTGAAGGGCCACTTGCTCCAGTTAGCTCACGCGCTGGCTACGTCCTTCACCACTAAAAACCAACAGTGAAGCCAGAGAAGTAGTCTCCAAGTCTGTATGTAGGATGCTGTATAATTATGACCAATAAAGAATATTATATTATTATATTATAATGTTTATTCCTTATAAGTACCGACCAGTTCAAACGCTTTTGGCAGGGGATACAGAGAGAAGACTTATTCTCTACGATTGCTATCTTAACTTCTGTCACCAGTTATATTGTATCGCAACTATAAATGTTACATAGCTTATATAGCAACTACCAGCAGCGCATCTATCATACTGACACCATTTCTTTACATCAATTATTCCCAAGGGTCTTATTACCTAGAATTAGATTATACCATATGTCATATTTAAGACGCGATAATATCGCAAACAAAACTCCAAGTTGACCACATGTGTAAACATGTTCGACACGCAAACTACGTATTTCATTCGCAAAGGTCATTAAATATATTAGGGGATAATTTATCAGATAAATCGCTTTTATTTATTTAATTGTTCTCTAGATAAATATCAGCAACATTTTGATGAATATTAGATCGCTATTTTGGAATCGTAAATAATAATAATTTATCAAGTCGTACCGTTTTGAAAGCAACCAATTTTCCGAAAGCCCATTGGTGTGCCCTCTATCGACGAATCATTTAGTTGATTTTTAGTAAGAAGTGTTGCTTAGTCCATTATGCAATGCAACAAACATTTGTTTATGTGAACATTTTATTATTTTCCATGTTTTTGAATCAAGCTAAGTACATTTTTATCCATTTATATATTTCGGGTGTCGGCTTTTCAAAGGTTGTTGAAATTTCATTATTACTTCCACGCCACAAGCTGTGAAACTATTACATCGGCGACAAAAATTTCAAATTTTTTTTTGCTTAAACGTAAAAAGTATCAAAACATATATAAAGCATGATTTGAGAACGAAAAATGTTGTCTGTCGATCTGTCGGTTTTTTTTTGATACAGGAGGAGGAAATGCTCATGCAGACCCCATTCACGGCCCCGTAGGTGCCGTGGGATATCGAGGTACTGTGAGACTGTACTCACTAAAACCCCCTCCCTGGGAGTACCGGACCTTAGTCCATACCTCCGTCGGAAAGATTTCACACAATGACTTTTTGGGTATGAATGTTTCCATTCTGTTTTTGCCGCGGGGGCGTTAGCGGGTAAGTATAAGCTTTGGACGCTTATGCTTATGTGGAAGTTGCTCGTCATAGTCGGTGGCACTACGAAGAAGAACATTTGGGTGAGAAGCGGCTTTTGCGAACTGAGTTGTGGATAATTGAGTTATAATAAACTCAAGTATCGAAGGCATTTCCATATCAGAGTGAATCTGACTGTTTCTGACAAACCATGGCGCTCCGGTAAACATTCTCAGAATTTTATTCTGGATGATTTGAAGGGTCTTGATATGTGTTGCGGCCGCGGTGGCCCATGCAGGTGATGCAATAGGTCAAGGCTGGCCGGATAATGACTTTGTACAGGAGCCACTTATTGTTCATGGACAATTTGGAACTTCTATTTAGAAGTGGACACAGCTTCGAGATGTTAAGTGTTTGCCGAGAAAAACCCCGAGGTATTTGGCGGAATCTTGCCAGGGAATTAGACGGTTGTCTAATGAAACGTGTTCGTGAGGTGTGTATCTCCTCTTGGAAAATAGGACAGCTGAACATTTATTGGGGTTTATGGCTAGAAAGGATTTCCTATACCATGCTTGCAGCTCGACTACGGCGGTCTGAAGTCGTTCGGTTATTATCCTCGGCTGAGTGGAGCTGCTGAGGATGGTAGTGTCGTCTGCGTACAGTGCGTATGTCACGTTTAAGGGGGCTGTCGGAATGGGTCTGTGAGTCTGTATGTCTGTCTGTTTGTAGCCACGATAACTTTAGGACGAATTGAGATATCGTCTTCAAATTTAGTATACAGTTAGCACTCGACAAGCGAACGGTTCGGATTGTTTTTGGGTAAGATCGCTTTAGGGGGTACTGGATGAAAGGGAGGTGAACTTTTAATTTCATTAAGCATCTGGTAATCTGTGCTGAAATTAAATTGAGGGTTGAATGTGTGGAGGTGGAATATTGTTGACAAAAATTTCGAACGGCGTAAAAAGTCTCAAAACAAATAGAAAACTTAATTCTGGAACGAAATTTTTTTTGTCTGTTGGTCGGTTGGTCTGTCGGCATGTACGTCTGTATGTTAATATCCGCAACAACTTTCAAGCGAATTGAGATATCATATTCAAATTTGGTATTCAGTTAGCATCCGATAAATTGTTTTTGCGTAAGACCGCTTCAGGGGGTAGGGGATAAATAAGGGGTGATCTGATGAAAATTAACATTTTTTCAATAAAGTTCGAGTAATATAACGTTTCGAAAGTTTATGGGTACGGAAATACAAATATTTTCTTTGTGGTCAAGTCGTAGACCCTAAATTCATTCCATGAGAATGTCTTTCTTAAGAGAATAAATTATCACAACTATGTGGAAGTTTTGATTCACTATTTTTCAAATGTCTGACAAAATTTTATATATGTAAGTACACAATGTAGAAAGTAACGAAATATTACAATATTATCTTAACGTGTATGTTCACAGTCCTCTGTCCATGTGTTCAATGTTCAAATGCAAGGATGTCAACTGTAGGCCTCTCCACTAGTCACAGAATTTTATAAATTATACAAGTTTTACATATAATACGGCATAGATTAGTGACAAGTAGGAAGTTTTGCTTCAGTTTTGTTTAAACAAACATTTAAACAAAATTTAATAAAATCCATACAAATAGACAAATTGTCAAACCGCAATAATCAAAACAGGAAACCGATACACTCGACACAGTCCGAAAACACAACCAATCAGAGAACAGTAAACCAACCAATAGAAGCTCAACGCACAGACGTCACGTACAATTTCAGCCATAGACCACAGAAGAACGATCATCGCCAGTAGCGTGCTGATGACGAACCCGGGCGGTTCGAAACTGCAGGCCACGTAAACAAATAAAAAATTACAAAAAGTACAGCAAACAACTAAAGTATATATATATATATATATATATATATATATATATAGTGTGACATACTTGAGATGAAGACACGCCTGTATTTTCTTTATTTTTAGAGATAGCGATTTGATTTTTTGTACAGATGTAAAACGTCAAACGTCATTAGGCTATTTGGATAACCTACCAACTTCAAATGTCAGATGTCAACCCAGCCTCCTATGATTTCAGGAATAGGGCCGGTTCTCTATATTTCGCGATGCGTTAGAGATATCAAAAAGTTACTTTAAAAAGTTATTCAGAATTTAATTTTAACTGCAGACACCGAGTTCCAAGTCAAAATTAGAATTTTTACTTTTTTGTAAATTTTTAGACAGAGTTCAAATTTTTCATCAGATGTTAACAGCTAGATTGCCATAGAAACAACAAACATCGTCAATATCAAAAGACAACAATGGTACGTGATTTATTCAACTTAACTTAAACTCTAACAAAAGTACAATTAAATTGATAATAAAATTATTAAATGTAGTCTGCTTCAACTAGCGCACCTTCAAGCCTGATGCATTTTTCGATCCCTTTACGATTATTGCTGGCAACTTTTCTTAGTTCTGCTATATTTATTTAATGGAAAGCCTGCCTTATTTTCTCGCAAAGTTCATCGCGACTTAAGCGCCTTTCTTTATACACCTTATTGTTAACAGAACCCCAGAAATATAAGTCTAGTGGCGTAATGTCAGGAGACCGAGGAGGCCACTGTTCAAAAGGACTATTCCTGCTAATCCATCTTGATCAGAAATGTAGATTTAGCCAATTTCTGACTAAGTGAGAATTGTGAATGGATGCACCGTCTAATTGAAAATACATATCTTGTCGCACGTTGATAGGCACACCTTCGATACAGTCCCGTAATTCATTATTTGAAAAAAAATTAAGCAATCGAATTGCGTTCAAGGTGTCAAAAAAAGGACCAATTGATCTATCCCCTAAAATTCCACAGCGCGTGTTAACTTTTTGTGAATACTAGACTTTACAATTGATAACCAAGTGAGGGTTTTCAGCAGACCAATATCTGGAATTTTGGACAGATACTATTCTACTGGTAGTGAATGTTGCCTCGTCCGTAAATAGAATTTTACTTAAAAATTATATATCACTCAGAAAGTTACCTTGGGCCAAAGGCAATAATATAATCGTTTCAGCTCACCATATTCTCTCAACGAGTGCACAAACTTTGGCTTGAAAGGCTTTATTTTATGACGCACAAGGCGTCTTCTGATTTTTTCTCTATTTTCATCTAATTCAACAGTCCTTTGACGTAAACTCATCTGGGGATTGGCTTGAGTTGAAGCCAAGATTATGCTATCATCACTAGTTCTTCGTTTTCTAATAGCCGCGATATTGTTCACCACACTTCCCGTTTGAGAAAATCGTGCATTCAGAGCTGCTGCAGTTCCGTGTCTAATTGGATTTCTCTATGGATGTCTCCGATTGAATTCATCAGCAACTTCTCTGCTATTTCGAACACCATCACCAAACAATCTTGTTTGTTCAATTTTTTCTCTTACACTGAGACGTTCAACAGCCATTTTGCTGACAGACTCATAGTTAATGTCAATTTGACATTTATCGCAATATTTTACAAGATGCTAATTTGTTTTCATAGTCATCTACCTGTTCAAATCTAATGAAAAATTTGGACTGTGTCTAAAAAACAGTCTAAAGACGTTTTACATCTGTACAAAAATGGAATCGCTATCTCTAAAAACAAATAAAATACAGGCGTGTCTTCATCTTAAGTGTGTCACACTGTATATATATATATATATATATATATATATATATATATATATATATATATATATATATATATATATATATATATATAAAGTTTTGAACTTCCAAAGTTTTGATTTTAAAAATAGCTTATTAAACTCTAAAGTACAAACGTTAATGAAGTGGAAATTAGAATGTTAAAAGAGCGAACAATAAGTGTTGCTACTTAAATGTACAATGCGATAATAATTGTTAAGCTAACAGCGGTACTACTTATAAACTAGGTTTTGCATACAAGGCAGGTCGCACGGTCTTCTTGAGTTCTGTCTACGCTGCAGACTAGAATTGGGAACGCATACCGGTTTTGCGGTATGCTCACTACTCTGAGGTCGATTCTGGATTTCTTAGCTTGTACTTGTAACATATCATGTCCAACCCAGGAACTATTACTGTTCTCTCCCTGTCTGTTATGTCTCACTTATCAGCTTACTGAGATCTGTACACTTTGTCGTATCCCTTCTATGTCCATTCTCTCTATATTTTAAGCAGAAGGCCGTGCCTTTGCACTCCTTTGCCTTGTGCACTTTTCTCCCACAGTTCATGCATTCGTTCGAACTATCTGGATTTTTGCATTCCACCTTCATGTGACCGTATTCTAGGCATATATAACATCTTCTAAGGTCTACCCTCTCTCTGATCTAGCACAGACCAGCCCAACCTGATTTTCTTTCTTTCAGCAACAGCGTGGCTACACTTTTCTCGGCTGCGACCGTAGCTACTTGGCTTTCTCGTCCCCACAGTCTTAAAGATGCAACCTGTATAATGTCTTCTTTCAGTTATGTGACTTCTCTAATAGCTTCTACTATTTCTTCTTTCGTTGTGTCTCCATCGGTGATAGTTACGTGCACGGTACTAGTAGCTTTGCTTAAACCCACCTTGATCTCATCCATTTTATTTGTCATATGCTTCCGCATTCGTTTTGTCTACATTTATGACAACTCGTAGTTTTCCTCACATTGTTTGCCTTAGTTGTCTTGCGGTTAACCCCATCTCTATGTTGACTTTGCTTTTGACACTTGTTATTAGATCTGCATAGCTGACTATGTGTTGTTCTTTAATTCGATTGCTTTGTTCCTTTTTCTTGGTATTCGGAACCATGTCAGAGATATCCAGTTGTGCGTATCTGAACTCGCAATTGACCACTTTTTTGAACAGATCCATATATATTGCTGTCGGCGCCACCACTGCGATACTGTTGCTGTGGTTTTCTTCCAGAAAACTCTGTAAGTCTGCTACCTACCCCAACATTTTTGCTACATTCTGCAGTTTATTGTTTTCTGCCTGATGAGGCCAGAAGTATAAGTTTCTTCCTTCTCTTTCTCCCCTTTACTAGTAGAGATTTTAGCCCTTCATGTGAGAAAGTCCATTTGTCCGTTTTCTGTTGTTTCTTTTAGAGCGGTCCGGGTATTTATCTACTAATTTCTTGACTATTCGTCTATCCTCCTTCTGCTCTTTATTGATTAAAGGCAGTATCCTCGCCACGGACGTTTGTTTTCAGCGGGTTTCCTATTTTCCCTCTCGTATTGTAGGTCTCCTCAGGCCATGTATGAAACGTTACTTCTTGCCACTATTCGGAGGTTTCTCCTGCTCATATAACCCTGCATATCCATGCTGTTTCCTTGACCTCCTCCTTAGTTGTCTTCTCCTCTACTTTATTTTTGTCATGAGTCTGCGTGCCGATACTTTTGTAACAGATGGTGGTGCAACTGTTTTGGTGTCGTTTGGATATATTCCCTTCTATGATACTGGCTGTATCATTTATTAGCTTTTTACTTCCGCTTATGGTATTTGGGATAGCCTTAACAAGGTTCTCGAGGTCTGTTATGTTTCTTACGGCCTTGTTCATTATTTTACGAAACACTAAAAATTGCTTCCCTGATGGGCTTCCTTCTGATTGTCTTTTATTCGATCTTGTCGTTTATTCATCGCTCTTAGCAGCACTCGGCGCTTCAACTTCTCGGTGGAGCAGATCACTTATTGAACCTCTTTGATGGCAAGGTGGCGATCGAGTCCCTTCTTTCAAAGGGTCGTAGTTGCGCGACTCTGCGATCCTTTTTACCACTCCTTGGCTTCATTGCCTTTTAGTGCTGGGTGGTTTTTTTTTAGATGAAGGGGAGTCTTCAAAAGACAGTCGGCTACTATCTACCGAGCTGTGTTGGATTCATTCTCTCTAGATAATGCCTTACTTACTAAAAACAACCTCCTGCAGTGCGAAGCAGACCTTGAGCTACCTTATGGTATTACTTCAGGTTAGCTGATCCTTTCTTGGCCTGACTGTTATTGTGCGATACTGTTCTGTACGAACTGGCGATTCTTGTAGTGATTTTTCTCTGGGTGCTTTCGATGATCTTTCTGTACTTGGTTTTGGATAGCCAATCTTTCCAGGCAGGGGCACCGCATAACAAAATGCAGTTTACAACGCTGTCAAGTAATCTTCTCTTCCCTTCCGGGACCTCCGATGTTTAGCATCAGTCCGATCAGTGCTGCAGTCATCCTCTCAACTCTTTCCGTGGCATTCTTGATGTGCCAGCCTATGTTCGTGTTTTGTCACAGGTAAATTCCGAGGTATTTTAGTTTAACGCTAGATGAGATTTCTACGTTACCAATTTGGACTGATGTCTTGATAGTCCTTTTCCCTGCCAAGATTAGCACTTCGGCTTTATGGAGGGTAGCACTTCGGTTTTATGGAGGCCAAGTTGTAATCCCTTTTTCATCAGCCACACTTCAGTTCTCCCACTCAGCCATGCTGTCTCCTCTAGTGTCCTATCTGGTGCTACCCCGTATAATCAGGGTAAGGTCATCATCCTATGATACACAAGCATTTCCTTCCGGCATCGGAATTAGCAGTAGTTCATCGTAATAGGGTGGCACCCAGCACTGACCCTTGTGAAACTCCGCTCGTGATATCCATTATCCCTGTCTCTCCCACCATAATTTTCCGGTGCTCCAAGTAGCTGCATATCATCCTAACAAGGTATGGTGATATTTGTCTCTTTCTCATCTATTATGCACTTCCAGGGGACAAGGTTAAAAGAGTTTTGGACGTCGTAAGTTACCATAGCTACGTAGGTTCTTGGCCAGTTTTAGGTGTCTCTTACGGTACTCTGCACTTTTTGGATAGCATCCAGTGTGGAGAAATCTTTTAGAAATCCGTACTGCGTGCGCGCAAAATCTCCATTTCTTCTGCCAATATCTGATTTTGTATTTGTTCAAACGTCTTTGCGATGACATCTATCTGGCTTAAAGGTCTGTAAGTCTTCTTACCAGGCTTCTCAATCAGCACCAGTCTGGCTATCTTCCATGTCTCAGGAAAGAGGCAGAGAATGATGAGATTATTGAAAGTTTGCACAAGCAGCTCTGGCGCGTGTGTTGTGATCGCCTTGTTGGGTTGTAGTAGTCATCGTCGTCGTCGCAGTAGTAGTGGTCGTAGTAGTAGCTTCATTGCAGACAAGCACTATTTATATGTTTAGTTTTAAAAACTCGCTTTAATGAAGCTTTATAACAAGCGGAAAAATAATCGCGATACATGCCTTTCCTCTCATTCATCTTCATACAAAAAAAAATCTGTAGATAAACCAACAATGAAAAAGTATATAAATATGAATGTGCCTTAAATACCAATTACGGCCAATTAATCGATTTAATCCTCTAAATAAAACACAAGTAAACTCTGCCCAAACCACGAAACAATTATCGTGTATACATGTATGGGATTTCCCATTTCATGTGGAACACGAACTGATCTATTATTCATTAGGCACTGCCTTTATGCAATTTACCTGTCCTGAAAAAATCAAGCGTAATCTTTTCCACTAGCTTACATAAAAACCAAATATCGATTCAAAATAAGTATTTCAAATTATCAATAACATAATGGTCACTCATTTAATATGAGTACTGCTTTTTTCCACATTTGACTATTCTCTTTATTGGCATTTTCATTTAATAAAACAACCCACCGGGAATTTCAGAAATATTAATTGGACTGTGGAGCTTTTACTTTCTCTAAATGATCAAGTTTGCTCATCTTCGCAGCAACACCGACGACGTCGCAACGTCACCGCGCACCGATCCGAAGACCACACTAAATCATTAAATAGGAAGTAGCGACAGGCGGTGTGTACAAAGGGCAGGGACGTAATCAACGCGAGCTTATCACTCGCGCTTATGGGAATTCCTCGTTCATGGGGAACAATTGCAAGCCCCAATCCCTACCACGAAGGGGGTTCAGCGGGTTACCCGGACGTTAAGGCCAGAGAGAACACGCTGATTCCTTCATTGTAGCGCGCGTGCGACCCAGGACATATAAGGGCATCACAGATCTGTTATTTCTCAATCTCGTGCAGCAGAATCCGCTCTAAGTCCCTCTAAGAAGAATGGAATGTACGCTGACAGTAAAAACCACAAAGCGGACGAGGAACGACCCCCGCGCCGCCGCGGGCCTTTGGGATATCGAAATACGCCTAGTAATCAGGCTAGAGCCTGGTTCGTTATCGGAATTAACCAGACAAATCGCTCCACCAGCTAAGAACGGGCATGCACCTCCACCCACCGAATCAATAAAGAGCTCTCAATCTGTCAATGCTTCCGGTGTCCGGGCCTGGTGAGATTTCCCGTGTTGGTTTTGCTACACAGTAGCTTTATCAGATACAGACTGGTTGCTATGTGGATAGACGAAGCATTTATGCTCACAAAACATCATCTAGTGGCGTTGATTTTTACATAAATATGGTCTTCCGTGGAAAACCTAAGCTTTATTCAATTAGAACTTAGAACAGAACTCATGTTGAAATAATATTCTCTGGTATACGCAGTTTGTAGCACTAAAATGGGAACGAGCCTCGCTCTATGGTCCACGTGGTTTCAAACACTTTTCAGAATTAACGAGGAGCAGCCTCGTTCTGTGATCTACGTGGCTGCTACAGGCGTGGTGTTTATCCAATGCCCAGTGGACAACGAAGGACTCGAACTTATTGAGTGAACTGCTCTATAGCACGATCATCGATGAAATAGTGCCTTTGCAGAGTTTTTGATTCCGAAGTCTTCCCGGTTCTCGGGGTCTAGAGGGGGTAGGCGGCCTCTCCAGCCAATCAGACAGCCGTTCGCGAATATTCTCACGGCTCTGATTTGCCCAAAAAATAAATCTCCAGGGTGACATATTCGGGTTGATCAACATTGCTTGACGTGATCAGGGTGACCAACTTATTTTAGTGTCCATAGTCGGCACGTGCGTGTGGCAAAAAAAGGTGAAACAAATAACGACGTAACCCTTTTGTTTTTCCTCCTATGGAATAGTTATATGTGTACTGTAAGGTTATTTGAAAAATTTTAATTTGATTTCAAGTTTTCGTGGCAATAAATGTTTTATGGAAAACTGCGTACTGTCACCCGCCGTTTCCCTAAATCACGAACGAATAGTACACGGCAATGCCGGGTAATGGTGATATCGTTGTCAAAGATTTTTTCCTTTTAGATTACACCAATAAGTGAAACGCGGTTTGCATAATATACTTTATTTACTTAGAATCAATCAATCAATCAGCCTCCCTCTCAGCGCTGCAACTAAATTCATCTGTTGCATTTCCCGGTCACCTTCTGACAACAACTTTGTCCGGATTTTCGACTACCTTTCTGAAAAAGCCGACCATCTGATTTCTGAATATCCTTCCTCCAAAGTCACTATTCTTGGTGACTTCAATGTCCATAATAAGGAATGGCTAGGATCTTCAAAAACCGATCCACAAGGCAGAGCAGCGGAGGCCTTTGTAGTCAGCAATTCTCTAGCCAATATGGTTCAGCAACCTACTTACTTTCCTCGCATCCCAAAAAACAGCTCAAATCTCTTGGATCTCCCTCTTACAACAAAACCTGAATACTATAAGATATCAGTCATCGCCCCCCCTGGTCGCTCAGGCCACGTCATGGTCAGTGCTTCCTGCGCAATGCAACCCGAGGTCACACAGTCATCACGCCCAAATATCGTTTGGCACTACAACTCGGCGAACTGGGACGAAAGGAGGGATTACTTTTCCTCATTTCCATGGGCATCTGTCTGCTTCTCTCATCCTGACTCCTCTGATATATCACAAAAAGTCACCGAAATTATCCAAGCTGGCATGGAATTATTTATTTGACGTACACAGAAAACCTCCTCAGCCACTCAAAAGCTCTGGCTCTCTAAAACGTGTGACAAGGCCAGACCTTAAAAGTCAAAGCTCACAAAACGCTTCTGTACAATCCCAGTCAACAAAACCGTCAAGCATTTAACGACGCAAGAAACTGCTATGTCCGTGTTCTTTCTGAGGCAAAAAACTCGTTTAATAACCACATCAAAGACAAAGTGCTTTCAAGCTCCAACGGCAGGAAACCCTTCTGGACTCTTGCTAAATCTATTGGGAATAATTTCTGCAAGAACACGTTCCCACCTCTTGTTTCAGGGGATCAAATTGTTTCTACCGCCCTGGGCAAGGCTAAACTTTTTGCCTCGTTGTTCGCCGGCAATTCTATTCGCAACCCACCTCCAAATGTTTAACCGCCAAGAGTCACCAATGTCGCGCATACAATGACGGATATCATTTTCAAAACTAAAAGGGTACGAAAGATGCTCTCTTCTCTTAATACCAGGAAAGCCTCTGGCCTTGACAAGATCACAGCAGTTGTTCTCAAAGACTGCGCACCAGAACTTGCTCCTGTCCTGACTCGTCTGTTTCAGATATCTTACAATAGAGGAAAACTACTCAGGTACAACCCGTCCCCAAGAAAGGATCCAAAGCGTTTCCTGGAAACTACAGGCCTATTTCTCTCCTTTCAGTCGTCTCTAAAGTGATGGAAAAGTATTTAAACACCGAATTACTAAAATTCTTGAAAAGCACAGTCTAATCGAAGACAGGCAGTATAAATTCCGTCAGCGCAGATCAACTGCCAACCTCTTTTGCTTTGTCACCCAATCTTGGAACAAGTCTATGGAAATACACGGTGAATCCCAGATTGTCGCTCTAGACATATCCAAAGCATGCGACCAGGTCTGGCACGCAGCGCTGCCTAATAAACTTCCGACCTATGGCCTATCATTAAAACTCTGTACCAAGACAGCAAATTTCCTCTCCAACCAGAGGATTGCTGTTGTCGTGGATGGCCATTCCTCTAAACTGTATCAAATTAATGCAGGAGTTCCTCAAGGTTCAGCTTTAGCCCCTACTTTGTTTATTCTCCACATCAATGACCTCCTCGCTAGCACATCTAACCCAGTTCACAGTTACACGGACGACAGCACCCTCCACTCAAATATACAATATTCTAAGCCTGTTTCTTTAGCCCAATTAGATGAGGATCGCAGACTCATGGAGGGTTCTGTCTCCGTGAATCTCCAGAAAATATAAGACTGGGGAAGTAGAAATCTTGTACAATTCAACCCCACCAAATCTCAGTCTTGTATTCTATCTCATAATAAGAGATACACCAGCCCCAGACCAATCACAATGAACAACCAAGTTATTCAAAGTAATGAGTCATTTTCACTTGTTGGCATTTCTGTGGATCGAAATCTCAATTGGCACCAACATGTCACATCAATTGCAGAAGCGGCTGCTAAGAAATTAGGTTTCCTCTTCCGGGCTCTCAAATACTTTTCACCAGCTAATCTCTATACCTTATATACTTAACAAATAAGGCCAAACCTCGAATACTGCTCCCACATCTGGGGTGCCGCAGCCGCTTCTACACTCGCTATCCTGGACTACATTCAGAGGAGAGCGATACGTCTCATCGGTGACCCTATCCTCACCCAAAGGCTGACATCCCTTGCCTACCGACGTGCCGTTGGTGACCTCTCTCTTTTATAGATATCTGCACGGGCACTGCTCAGAGGAGCTTTTTTCCATAGTTCCTCCACCTGCTGCCCCCAACAGACATACCAGGGGAACAGAGCGAATGCACCCTTTTACTGTCCAGGTCACCAGACTTAGAACATCTTGCTAGGCCCGCTTCCAAGTTGTGGAATTCCTTGCCGGCACATGTTTTAGTGAATTTTCTTTTAAAAAATTCACTAATCAGGAGATCCCGACTTTTTAATTTTGAAAAAATTTCTTCAAATGAGCGCTAATTAGGCCCCCCAGAACACATTCCGGGGTCAGTTTCAATTTTTATATGTTTATATATATATATATATATATATATATATATATATATATATATATATATATATATATATATATATATATATATATATATCACACCGATAACTCAAAAAATTATGGGCTGATTTTGATTAAATTTGGTGTGCAAATGGCTTGGATAAGTTCGTTAGCCAGGAAAATCGGCCCAAGTTTTCCCGGAAAATTTTGTGTTTTCTTTCGAAAAAAAATATATCTCCTGAATTAACAAAGTAAGTGCAACCAAATTTGGTACGCGGGTTTATATCATTATATGTAAGTTACCTGTCAAAATTTAGCTCTGCAGATCAAAAGACAAAAAAGTTATAGCCATTTAAATAAAACATATTTGGGGTTTTCCTCAAAACGTCAAAGTTGCGATTTAAAACGTCAAAATTGGCAACATTTAGGCAAAGAACTTGAATCTAATACGGGCTATGGAAAGAAAATGTCTCAAGAAGAATGTTTTACAAACCCTGAAGTCTTAGTTTCAACCGTCACTGTCCTTCATTTCATTAAAATATTTCCAGAAAATTCATTTAAAATAGACCCTTTCTCTGATGCTTGGCAGTAGTCTTAACTATAGAGTTTATTGTTTAATGGTATATAATTTTTGTCAGATTTTTGTAAAAAATCAATAAAACTCAATATATCCGTTATTATACAAGATACGAAAAAAATTGTATACATTAATTATAGGGTGTCTTGAGCTACATCTTAAAAAATATTTCCAAAATCACAGGCTGACCCATAAGTCGCTGGTGATACAAATTCTCTTCTTTTTTTTATCAAACACGTCTTATGTTATTGCATTTTTGCATTTTCCATCGAAATATAATGCATGTTTGTAAGAAAAGAAATTCTGGACGCAGCAAGTGCGTTATGGTATCCAATTTTGATCAAATGCTTCATATTTGAATAGCGCAATTTGCTATTAACCTATAAGTGTGACCAAGAAACATGATTTTTCGGGAACACTTCAAGTTTAATTTCGGAAATTTTTGTACATTTTCAAACAATAAAGTTATTTTGATGAAACATGGCAGATTATTTTTATTATATAGGTTATACTGGTAACCAAATTTGATGCCTGCTTTCTTAAAAAAAACACACATATTTGCTATTAAATTTTTTTATGAAAATTCACTACCATAACGATCTTGCTGCGTCCAGAATTTTTCCTTCTCCTCCGAACCTTCAATTCCAGAATTAACAAGTTGCCTCTTTCCTTCTTGTCGACACCAACGCTCCGATAGTATTTAGGCTGTAAGCCCCCGTGGTGTGTTGTTGAAATATAAAAAAAATTACGTATGTTATTGTGGTGGTAGAAATATTACGATTCTTCAGAATGCCACAGAATACAATCAATATAAATATGAAAATCGAATCTGTAATTCTGTAAAAGGAATTTGTATACAAACAGTTTGCATTGTGCTTATTGGCTGCCATTTCAGACTAAACACCAACACCACGTAGATTGGTAAAGTTATAGGGCTTTGTAAACTATTTGCTAATGGTGTTGTAACAAAATAAAACCTTGAGGTTCCTTTCTTTAAGAATTCAATCAAAGCGTAAGCGATTCTGACGTATTTTGGTGATGAATAGATTATATTAAATAATAAATGCTGACTTTACCACAAAGAACTTAAGTATTATGGGCTGTTGATAATATCTTTAGAATATCCTAGGTTATAGAAATGCGAGGGCTTCGCATATAAAAACGTGTTATTGGATTAATTAAATAATGAATACTTAATTATTAATCGGGAAACACGAATTCATTGGAGCTCTTTCGAAAATTAATTATTTGATTGCGGTTGTTATCGTAACTTGTTAGGTCAGATTTTTAGTTATTAGGACGGGTAGCCGTGCAATATATTGATTTGAGATTGAGTGGGTGTGCTTTGCGTAAATAATGCCACGATTTTATGACTAGCTTGCATTCATGAGAATTTACAGTGGAGTAGAATATGAGATCTAGAGCCAGTTTTACGTCTAGAGCTTTTAGAACACTTGTTGTATTTTTCAAAAATTTTTGCTCTTTCTTAACACCCAGTATAATGCAGGACAAAAAAGTTTTCTTGCAGTTTATATATATATATATATATATATATATATATATATATATATATATATATATATATATATATATATATATCCAACCGATAACTCAAAAATACTTCACCAATCGAAACCAAATTTGGCAATTCCCTCCATTTTTAGTGAATTTTTATTTAAAAATATTCACTAATAGAGAGGTATCGATGGT
Organism: Tillus elongatus; assembly: GCA_964006375.1. Lineage (NCBI taxonomy): Eukaryota > Metazoa > Arthropoda > Insecta > Coleoptera > Cleridae > Tillus > Tillus elongatus. The sequence goes on along the minus strand of OZ023263.1, from coordinate 244,868,834 downwards.
GAAACTTTGCAACAATTTTTGCAAATGAGCGCCCCTAGAACCTATATCCAGGGTGAGTTTCGATTTTTATATATATATATATATATATATATATATATATATATATATATATATATATATATATATATATATATATATATATATATATATATATATATATATATGTATCCAACCGCTAACTCCAAAAATAAAAAGTGCCTTTCTTTTATTAATAGCTTGGATGAGTTCGTTAGCCAGAAAAATCTGACACGGTTTTCCGGGAAAACTTTGAGTTTTCTTTCGAAAAAAAATTTTTTCTCCGAAAATTACAAAGATCTTTCGATAAAACTTGGTATACATATTGCTCTGGGAAAGACTTAACTATGTCCAAAATTCAGCTTTCTAGGTTTACAGACAACTGAGCTATTCAAATTTGAAACATTTATTTTTAAATCAGAGCGTTTTATTTGACAATGGCTTATATTGTGAGATCTAGTAGGCGTTGTCGTGGTAACGGAACATCTGATATTATAGCGCAGGTCTGTTAGATGCTGTAAGTGACGCCTACCGTATGAGATCGCTTATATTTGTAGTATTGACTAAGAATAAATTTCAACGATTGCATGTTTTAACTATTTGCGCATAGATGTCGCTGCCACCACTTAATAAATGTAACATTAGTGAATTAGTGATGTTTATTCAACAGGTACATGTTTCTATTTATAAACTGAAACAAAGTAAATTTTTCATTTTGCTCCAGTTTTTCATTGGTGTAAAATTAAGTAAACAATAGCCTACACTCTCAATAAAAGTCACCTTATGAATTATTTTTGTGTTGAGTTTGTATTTCACAAGGATCATGTTGCATTAGATTTGAAAGAGGCAAATCATTGATGCTCGTGCGATACTTAACACCACAGCGTTGCCAGCTTGTCGCTCAAGGTACAAATTATGGTGGTAGATTGTAAATTTTTTTATCGATGAATAGGTGCAACATGTTTTGACCTGTTAAACACAAAAACAGTCTGGACGCAGCAAGTGCGTTACGGTAGTGGATTTTTATAAAAATATTTTTAACAGCAAATATGTGTGTTTTTTAAAGAAAGCACGCATTTTGGTTACCAGTATCCTATATAGTAAAAACAATGTGCCATCTTTCATTAAAATAACTTTATTGTTTGAAAATGTACAAAAATTTCCGAAAGTAAACTTAAAGGGTTCCCGAAAAAAACCGTTTCTTGGTCAACCTTATAGGTTAATAGCAAATTGAGCTTTTCAAATATGAAGCATTTAATATTTACTATATAGGTTATACTGGTCACCAAATTTGATGCCTGCTTCCTTAAAAAAAGACACATATTTCCCATTAAAAACATTTTAATGAAAATTCACTACCATAACGCACTTGCTGCGTCCAGATTTTTTTAATAGCTTAAATAAGTTCGTTCGAGGGTTTTGACACTCAAATACTTTTAGAAAAACATGCAAAAAAACTGTTTGAAAACGCAATATCTTCTAAATTACTAGAAGTATGAAACTAAAACTTTACACGCACGTGGATATCGTGTAAGTGGTCCTCTCTACCAAATTTGAACTGAATCGATTGAGTAAATTTTGAGTTTTAACCAAATAAAAAATAAATAATTTACGATATAAACTTAAATTACCTCTGAATGGGTGCCTATAATGTTAGGCAAGGTCAGACACATATATCAGAGTTACGCTGCTATTGGAAACAAATGCTCCAAATCAAACTTCAAACGAACAGGCTACAAAAATATGTCACAATAAACAATCAGCGGGGTTGCCATTTGCCAAAACTCTCAAGATAAACAACTCAAGATATCAGAAAAATATATAGTAATAAATAAAAAATTTAATGAAAGTGATTCAATTTGTTTAAAGGCAATCTAGAACGACGTTTTATTATGTATAAATATTAACCTTCCCATTCTTCAGGGTATTTAAAAGCGATCTCGCTCTCCTAGTTCAATCTGACAACACCAATTACCTATCTGTCATTTCTTATTTTGCCAAGTGACAGAAGGGGGGAGTAAATTTTGAGGTTATCTTCTTCTTCGTTTACAGACGTCATAAACAAAGAAGAAGGAGAAGAAGATAACCTCTAAATCGACTCTGCTGTCACTAATACCTTAAAATCTTAGAATGGGGTACTTATTGTTTACTTTTCGTTTTTATTTACTCTTGATCTCGTAGATGGAAAATTTGAGGTAAATGAAACTACATAATATCATGCAGTAGTTTAAAGTATACCTATAAACAGATGTTCACGTAACTTATTAAAATTTTCTACTGTTTATATTTATTTATTTCATTTTCAAAAAGTATGGATACAGCAATAGTAAATAGGTGTTGGAAAGAGTCTAGGTGCAGCAAGTGCGTTATGGTAGCGAATTTTCGTTAAAATATTTCAAATGGTGATATTTCAATTTTCCATTAAACTCGAATCTGCAGTTTTAATACATACTAAAACCTATATAAAAGCAGCGTGGGTACTAAATTTAAAAAATAACACAATGAGCTTCACAGGCAACGACAAATTTGTTTTAGAAAACCATTTTTGTTATTTTGTTTGCAGAAACTGGTTATATTGAGTTGGCTAAAACGGATCATCCAAGAGACTAATAAGGAAAATTACCTGCCACGTTTATAATTTGAGAAGTACATTCGTTTTGTAAATAAAAATTAAATTTTCGGTAAATTTGCACACGTGCGCTTTTTAGAAAAAAATTTCAGAAACATGCTTAGAAGTCAATGGGGGCTATTTTGGGAATTTATTGTAAAAGGTTTAAAATTCTTGCTATAATTTTGTGGAAAATGGAAAATTCACTAAAAGGACACAGCGATATCGCATTTACTGTAACGCTGATGATTCAAAAAGCGGCTTAACGCCCATCTTGTGGCGCAATAATCAATCAATGCTTGGAAACATAGTCTTCCCCTTTCTTAGAAAAATTCTAAATGTAAGCCGCAGTAAGTAGTTTAAACCAACAACAAATTATCCCTTCACCAACTGGTAACCGAAACTAGATTGACGGAATAATTAATTTATAATACGTCGATTTCCTTGTTGCACGGCGACTTAAAATACAAAATGTCGGTATAAAATTAGTTCAAGGATAGTGTATTCAGAAGACACCAAGTTTTATTCATAAAAACCTTCACTTGACCCACATCACTAACTTTTTTTAGTCAAATAAACACACGAACTTTCTAGATTTAAGATAATGTAATATTTAAAGGATTGGATATGTAAAATGAATAAAGAAAACTTTCATTTTCAGTCCGGGCAGTATCGAGCGGCTGGACGATGATAATAACTTACAAAGAATAATCACCAGTCACAATCAAGACGAAGACAATATAAACGTCGTAGTAAGGTAAGTTGAGACATTGACAGTGAAATGTTTAACTAGTTTACTTTTATAACAGTGAAAGCACGCTACAGGTATCCAAAATTCCACTCTCAATTCTTCCAAGGAAGTAAATAATATAAGGGTCACTATTACTAATAATAATATCACAATGAACAATACACATCTAGATTCTAATTTGCAATCAATTTAAAAATTACCTTCACGTCTCGTTTTGCTAAATGATTTAGAAGATATGGACTCCAAAACTATGTTCTCAGACTGATAAGTATTCATAGCTATCTATCAATTAGACAACACTATGTTTTTAAAAACCTCTGGCGTAACAAGTGCGTTATGGCAGTGAATTTTCATTAAAATGTTTTTAAATAGCAAATCTGTGTGTTTTTTTAAGAAAGCAGGCATCAAATTTGGTTACCAGTATAACCTATATAGTAAAAACAATGTGCCATGTTTCATCAAAACAACTTTATTGTTTGAAAATGTACAAAAATTTCCCAAAGAAAACTTAAATTGTTCCCGAAAAAACTGGTTTCCTGGTCGACCTTATAGGTTAATAGCAAATTGAGCTATTCAAATTTGAAGCATTTAACGAAAATTCGCTACCATAACGCACTTTCTACGTCCCGAGTTTCTTTTCTTACAAAGATTTATTATATTTCGATGGAAAATGCAAAAATGCAATAACAAAAGGCGTGTTCGATTAAATAAATAAAAAAGAAAGTTTGAATCACCAACGACTTATGGGCCACTCTGTAATTGTGGAAATATTTTTTAAGATGTAGCTCAAGACACCCTATAATTAATGTATATAATTTTTTTTCGTAACTTGCATAATAACGGATATATTGAGCTTTAATGATTTTTTCAGGCTTTGTAAAACATTCTTCTTGAGACATTTTCTTTCCATAGCTCGTATTAGTTTCAGGTTCATTGCCTAAATATTACCAATTTTGACGTTTTGAATCGCGACTTTGACGTTTTGAGGAAAACCCAAATTTATTTTTATTTAAATGCCTGTAACTTTTTTATCCTTTAACCTACAGTGCTAAATTTTAATAGGTGGCTTACCTATAATAATATAAACCCGTGTACCAAATTTGAATGCCGTTACTTTGTCAATTCCGAAGATAATTTTACCTTGAATGAAAAATTTTTCCCGAAAACCTCGTCAGATTTTCCTGACTAACGAACTTATCCAAGCCATTTACAAAGGGAAGGCACATGCCAAATTTGATCAAAATCGGCCCATTATGTTTTGAGTTATGGGTGTGATAGATATACATATATATATATATATATATATATATATATATATATATATATATATATATATATATATATATATATATATATATATATATATATATATATATAAACATATAAAAATTGACACTGACCCCGGATATGGGTTCTAGGGGTCCTAGTTCGCGCTCATTTGCAAACATTTTTTCAAAATTCAAAAGTCGGGATCTGCCCATTAGTGAATTTTTTCTACAAAAATTCACTAATAATATAGCGATATTACAAGTGTACTTTCCGATATGACAAAAAGTCTGTACGCAGCAAGTGCGTTGTGGTAGCGAATTCTCGTAAAACTATTTTTATTGGCAAATATGTCTTGGTTTTAAAAGGACATTTGGTTGGCAGTATAACGTATATAGTACTAACAATGTACCAAATTTCATTAAAATAGCTTTGTTGTTTCAAAAAGTATAAACATTTTCCGAAAATCAACTTTAAATGTACCAGAAGAAATTTGACAAAAATGATATACCATTAAACGATAAACTCTATAGCCAACACTACTGTCAGAGCATCAGAGAAAGGGTCTATTTGAAATGAATTTTCTGGGAAAATTTTAGTAAAATGAAGGCAATGACGATTGAAACTAAGAGTTCAGGCTTTGTAAAACATTCTTCTTGAGACATTTTCTTTCCATAGCTCATATTAGTTTCAGGTTCATTGCCTAAATATTACCAATTTTGACGTTTTAAATCGCGACTTTGACGTTTTGAGGAAAACCCAAATTTATTTTTCTTTAAATGCCTGTAACTTTTTATCCTTTAACCTACAGTGCTAAATTTTGGTAGGTAGTTTACCTATAATGATATAAACCGGTGTACGAAACTTGGTTGCCCTCACTTTGTTAATTTCGGAGATATAAATTTTTTTTGAATGAAAACTCAAAATTTTCCCGGAAAACCTCGTCCAATTTTATGACTAACGAACTTATCCAAGCCATTTACAAAGGTAAGGTACGTGCCAAATTCTATCAAAATCGGCCCATTATTTTTTGAGTTATCGGTGTGATACATACATACATATATATATATATATATATATATATATATATATATATATATATATATATATATATATATATATATATATATATATATATATATATATAAACATATAAAAATTGAAACTGACCCCGGATATGGGTTCTAGGGGTCCTACTTCGCGCTCATTTGCAAAAAATTTTTCAAAATTTAAAAGTCGGGATCTCCCCATTAGAGAATTTTTTTCTACGAAAATTCACTAATAATATGGCGATATTACAAGTGTATTTTCCGATATGACAAAAAGTCTGTACGCAGCAAGTGCGTTATGGTAGCGAATTCTCGAAAAATATTTTTAATGGCAAATATGTCTTGTTTTTAAAAAGACATTTGGTTGGCAGTATAACGTATATAGTACTAACAATGTACCATATTTCATTAAAATTGCTTTGTTGTTTCACAAAGTACAAACATTTTCCGAAAATTAACTTTAAATGTTTCAGAAAAAACTGGTCCGATTTTCCTGGCGAACACACCTCTTCAAGCTATTAACGCACCTCCCAAGATATAATTATTCACAAACAGCTTTAGGACCAAAATCGAAAGAAAAAATAACGAAAATTTGCAAAAATTTCTTTTATAAAAATTCATCATTTATTTTTACAGAAATTGCCTTCAGTAATGTTACACTAAATTATATTTTTCACAAAAATTTGACAAATATTTTTTAACAATAACTTACTAACCATTTATTATTAATTCATATTTTATCCAAAAAAAACTTTAAAAAAGTTATTTCTACGAAAACACTAGCAACACTTTTGCGAAAACTTCTCATTCTACCTCTTGGTTGCTGCAGTATCCAACACTAAGTCGTTTCTTAAAGAGGCCATAAGAGTAAATCATTTTTTACTCATTTGGGATGAAACTAAGTATTTTCAGAGCCAAGTAAGTATACATTATCTGGTCAGCAGTCTGGTACGCTCTCGGAATGCTCCAATGATGATTAACATTGCGCCTAGTTGAATATTCATCTCTTAAAATTGGTTGGCTACTCTGATGTCTACTTTTAAATTGAAACAATAAAAGCTGTCTATAGCATAGCTGTCTTAAATCAAATATTCCACTCTCCTTGTACAAGCTATCGCTCGGATGTAAACGTCCACGTTCAAATATCATCTTTAGTAACCATTTCTGTATTACTTCCAAGCGATTTAAGTGCGCACTGACAATCCCTTCCCAAGACAATATTCCATGGGTGAGATGAGACTGAACCAGAGCAAAATACAATATATTTAAATGTTCCAGGCTAAACATTTGTTTATAAATATTAAATTTTGTGATGAGTTATCGCAGTTTTCGCATAACAGTATTTACGTGTTCATCCCACCGCAAAGGTTGGTCTGTTATAATGCCAAGATACTTTACATTTACCCTGCGTCCAATCTCAACACACATATTTTACGTCGCCATTGAGAGAGCATCGTACTTCGGGAGATGTCGATCATACGAGGCGAAGGGCAAATAAAATGTTTTCTCCCATTAACTGTCATTTTCTCAAACTCAAATGATCTAACTATTTGGTCAAAATCTGCTTCCACCATCGTTTTTAGATCTACCCAGCTGGAATGTCGATAGAACGTTGCTGTACCGTCAGCAAAAGTTGCAATATCTCCACGGCTCTCCAGGAGAAATATATCGCTAATATAAAGACAGAAAAGCAACGGTCCAAGTAGAGTGCTCTGAGGAACACCACATTCGACTTTTTTTTTTGTACGTGCTTACCTCACCGTCTATCACCACACACTGCTCTCTACCCCTCAGTTAGCTCTCCATAAGTTGTTTTTTTTGTTGATTTAAACAGGAGTGGAGAATGCCCTTATGCACACACTCAGACCCGCCACCATAATGGTGAGAGGGAATACGAGGTAGTGTGGGACTCGCACCCACTAAACTCCACTCCCGATGGAGTACCGGACCAAGGGTCCATACCTCCGTCGGTTTGAGAAAAAACCATAACGTTAGGATTTCGAATGTTACCATTCAAGTGTAGCCGCGGGGGCTTTACCGGGGCAGAATAAGCTAGGGACGCTTATGTCTGTAGGGATGCTCTTCGTAGTATGTGGCCCTACGTAGAACAGCAATTTTTGGCCATTATTTGAAGATGGCTAGAAGTTCCGGGATTACCGGTAGTAGGGAGGTAATGAGGGATATTATATCACTGGATGTCTCGATGGCTGTTAGGAGTTTGATAGTGACTTGCCTCAGTTTGTGGAAGTCGATTCTATTGAGCAGCAACAGGAGGCTGCTCAGGTCGAAGGAGGCGGGTGAGAAAGGCCTGGGTGCATGTTGTGGTTGGTAGGAAGGGGTGGTTTTGAGTGCTTTAGGAGGCTGATTGGAAGTTGTGACTGGTATGGGGGGAGTCGTCTGGGAGGTCCGTGCCGGCCGTCTCTGCACGACTGGTTTCAAGGCCTCTGCGTAGTTAGCATGTTTGGCCTTGCGGGTAATTTTGGCGGGTTTTGGGAAGGCCGGGCACCCACGGTAGCTGGCCGTGTCCGGCGGTTTTACAATTTGAGCAGGCTACAGGCTCATCTTGTGTTTTGGGGCAGGTTGTGCTCGTGTGGTTTTGACCACATCTTACGCAGCGTGGGGCCACGTGGCAATTTGATTGGGTGTGTCCAAACTTTTGACATCTATGACACTGAATAGGGGAAGTCACAGATTTTTTCGATGTCGAATATATGTTTTTCGGTTTTTGGAAGTTCGACCAGAACCAAGGGCATAAGGACTTTTGTCCTAGGGTGCCTCATCCTGTGGACTGATGTAGGGTGGAAATTCTTTTCAGTTAGTTTCTTTGCGATTATCTCAGGAGTGAGAGACTCGTAGAGACCGCGCAGGACTACGCGCAGCGGTTCTACTTCACGTAGTTTGAAAGTGTGGAATTCCACATTTATTGCTTTCAGGTAGGCTGTAGCCCGTCTGAAATCGTCGGGAGTAGCCGGTTCTATTTTAATAGATCCTTTTGGTTTTTCGCCTTAAGGATCTGAATTATCTTGATTTGGAAATCTTTTGAGATGTCTAGCCATTTTGATTTAGTATGTATAAAGATATGTGGGATTGATGGCTTGCGAGGGGCAGGCGGTTGGGTTAGGACATCTGTCTCCATATCAGTGGCTTCCGGGCTGTTCAGCGGGTCGAATCTATTTTTGGTTAGAGGTGGTTGCGAAGGAGGTTCCCCGCATTTCCTCTTGGAAGTTTTAGCGGGTTTGGAGAACCCGTCTGAAATGAGGGAGATAGGGAGCCTAATTTCCTCTGCAAAGCGGCTGGTTGACGGACCTCTGTCGGCTAGGGTGGGATGCGTGTGTTCGGAAGCGGCGACTTGGGAAGTGGCCGCCGGGGTTTGGAGCGGTGGGAATTGGTTCTCGTAGGCGGGGTTGTCTACTGCGATTAAGAATTTGGCGGCTGCGGCGGGGGGGAGCCATTATAGTATTGGCGTATTATCTCCGAAATGGAGGCCATCGCCTCCGGGGACACTCCGTTAGACAGGATGCTGTCGATGACCGCCTTCCTTGTGGGGTTCTCCATGGAAGGGTCTTTGTCTGTGGCTTTGGTTGTGGTGGGGTACCTAGAGCTCCCCACAGGATTGACCTGGGGGAGAGGGTGTCCAGCCCCGGTAACCAGGGTAGGGCGAGAACTGGATCCTCAAGTAAGCACGGGTATCTTTTTGGTCGGATAGACAACCGTGAAGGTTACGGTCGCTTTTTGCCGTTAAAACGGCAAGTAGTGAATACTCACGCTTGAACGGCTATGAAGAGGGCTCTCGCCGATGGAAGACCCCGAAACAAACTGGCTACAAGCACGCTGCTAGAGCAGCGACTGGCGGCTGGGTGGGCGGAGTCAGGCAACGGCAATGACCAATGAGACGCTTCTCGCTTACAAGCTGGCTGTGACCGCTTGGAGTGGCTTGGAGCGTGCTGATTCTCTGCTGTCTGGACGGTGACTTGCTGACCCGCTGACTTGCATAAGTTTATATGCATCACCTCTAAATCCTATACTCTCCAGTGTTTTCAGGAGCTAACAGTGACTCATCGTGTCGAATGCTTTGGCCAGATCGACGAAAATGCATAAAGCTGGCTTTGACTCATAAATCACACCATTAATTTTGGCAGAATGATATGCCACAGCATCAAACGCCGACCTCCCCTCCCGAAAGCCATACTGACCATTAGAAAAAGTGTGGGGTACTTTTTAAAAAGTACTTCAAACCGATGTTTCAATAACATTTCAAACATTTTATAGGGGCAAGACATAAACGTCTATAATTACAGACATCTGTTTTACTACCATATTTTTACAGGGGGACATTATGAACATTTCTGGATAATTTATGAACAATTTCGTAGTATATACTCATTATGGGAATGATAAGTTCAACGTTAAAACTTTGAGGAATTCGACCATGAAAATTTAAGCCACTGACATCATAAGAAATGACCTTGAAAGAGTTGAACAGAAATGTCACTCCAGGCATATACGCAAACACCACTTTTAACAGGAGAACATCTTGATATTTATACCTAGGGCACAGAAAATGTGGTGACACTGACAAATAGACCACACGAATGGCTTTTAGGTCAGCTGTGTGTTTACTGTTTCAATGTTAATGTAGTACATTGTAAAATATCGATTTTATTATAATACCGCAAACAATATTTAACCCTTTGAACATCAAGTTGACCGTGACTCGTAAGGTATTTGTAACATGAATGATTAATAATACGTGGGTAAAAAGACAAACTTTAAAGAAGGTTAGGTATTATTTATTTATCCACATGACGTGAGGTATTCTGCCCGAATTAACTATCCGTAATAAAATATTACCGATTCATTTTTAGATATGAATTTTTGAAGACGTGGAGGTCAAAATGTTTATATGTATATTTTATTTTTAGGGGCCTAATTACAATTAATGGACCTACGTTATCTTCATATCAGGTCAACATCTCCTCTCTAGCACATCCAATCCAGTTCACAGCTACGCGGACGACAGCACCCTCCACTCAAATATATAATATTCTAAGCATGTCTCATTAGCCCAATTAGATGAGGATCGCAGACTCCTGGAGGGTGCTGTCTCTGTGCATCTCCAAAAAATATTAGACTGGGGAAGTAGAAATATTGACAATTCAACTCCACCAAATCTCAGTCTTGCTTTCTATCTCATAAGAGATACACCAGCCCTAGACCCATCACAATAAACAACCAAGTTATTCAAAGTAATGAGTTATTTTCACTTGTTGGCATTTCTGTGGATCGAAATCTCAATTTGCACCAACATGTCACATCAATTGCAGAAGCGGCTGCTAAGAAATTAGGTTTCCTCTTCCGGGTTTGCAAATACTTTCATCAGCTAATCTCTATACTTTATACCCACTGAGCAAGGTAATATTGCATTAACATTGCAGAATCTTTTCCAAAGCAAGTGTAAGTTTGATAGATTACTTGCAGAAAGCTTCCTGAAAGTTTGTTGCAAATGGCAAATCTTCCCCCCAGTGACTTTATATATGCAAGTGTTTCTTTTGTAACTTTACTGCAAGTTTACTGTAGTGAGCTGTTACAAACTTTCTTTATACTTACACATGCTGCCTTACAGCAAGCTTCAATTTTAAAAGGACCTAGCAAAGTTGTAAAATTTAAACTTACATTTGCAACTTATCTGCAATTGTATATATTATATATACAGTGCAAGTTTGTAACTTGGGATAATTCAAATTAATCTACTTCAGCTTTTTTTCAAAAATGCTCGGAGTCAGATAATGTTCTCAGTTACAATCTTTTCAAAAATGTATTATACAATTTGTGTCAAATGTCATTGATAATTTTTGTAAATGACAACCTTAGCTTTTTGTTGACTATTTTTAAAGTACACATCAAGCGATACAAAACCACCAAATTTCAAATTTTTATTATAAATCTTGAATCTTGAGTTGATAGCACGAAAAAAATTTGTGTAATCAATGAATAAAAATTTTAAAACTGCTAGTTTTCTACAACTTTACATGTTAGAACTTTAAAAAAGCCAACAAAAACGTAAGGGTTGATTTAAAGAAATTATCGATGAAGCCATTTTTCAAATATGGTACATACTGATAGATTTTTTAAAAGACTGCAACTTGAATTACTAACCAATGTGTCCAAGCATTTTTGAAAAAAGGAAACTATTTGATTAACTGAATTTATTTCAAGTTACAAACTGATACTGAATATAGGTATAGGTGTATTTATACATAATATATATTTCTTGTAAAACTGTAAAAAATGACTTAAGACAATGTTAATTAGAATAAAATCTTTATTACATAAAAAATTAAAGACAACACATTTCATTTCTGCTGATAGATAGATATATAGACTTTATTGACCATCAAATGTACATGGTAAGTCACTGTCTTTATAAGTACCGACTATAGTTACTCGATAGAGATAGTTAAGACATATAGCAAGTGTCCATGTTTAGCCTAAAATGCAGTTCTAGTCAAAACTCAGCGACAAAATAGATAACTTGAACTCGTGATATCGTTATTAATTGACCGATTTCAAAAATTCTTGTTTTTAAATGAATACCAATTAATTGTTTTTGATATTGTTTTACTAAATAACTGTTAGTCGTCTAGAAAAACGTGTGAAACACCAATAACAAAAACAAAGTCTTCTGCAGCATTATGTTTTGAGAGGCGAGAATTTTTTTAGCTTCTAAATTATGTGGTAACATGTTACATACAATAAAGTCAATATATCAAATACTATTGTGAAAAAGAAATATCTAAAATGGTGCGTTCATTTCGATTTTAGAAAAAGTTTAATTAAGCAAACGTAAGATATGCAATGGATAAATCAAGCGCACGGAAATGAATACAACTTTACTGCGAAAATAGCTTAAATATGGCGACAGTCTCTGAAAGTGTTCACACATGACGTAACTATCCCTATCGAGTAAGTATAGTACCGCCAATGTCTGTGTACATTCAGAAACATTGAGTTAAAATAAAGCAAAATTATGACTACAATGAATTACGTACATATATAAAAAGTCTGTGGCTAGTGGAACTTGCCTTCCAAAGCTTTTGCCTAGCGCACTCACACACACAGACACTATACACATTAGTTTAGAGCACAAATAAATTCCTTCACCTTGGTTTTTGTTTTATAACATCCACTAGTGCCTACTGTAATCTTGTTAGTGGGAGCATCTTAATAACATTAGGTAGAAAATTGAGGAATTTGATCCCAAGTAATCAAACATCTGCTTTGTTTTCTCATTTTTGTGCAACTGTATTTTTAATTCATGCCTGCACCTGGTATTGTTGCGAGCTTCATCATTCACTGGATATTTTGAATACATAAACTGAAGAAGGATATAGCCTCGAACACATTTGGGCAGCTTTCTTGTTGCAGTCCTTATTGCTCTTTTTTGCATGATAAACACATGTTCCGCTGCTGACTAGTTAACCCATATGAATGTTCCATAGCATTGGATACTGTTCCACTGTTCTTATGATGTCGATTGCTATGGATAAGCCACATGCTTCCATATGTCAATCATATTTAACGTTTTAAAATGAATTGGTCTGACCAGGTAAGACATCTCCAGGCTGCTTCTAAGGACATAACAAAATTCGTATTTAGCAAGGTTAGGTTTTCTTTTTTGTACAGTATATTTCATAATAATTCACCAATAGCCACATCCAAAATAATTATGCAACAGAAAAGTGACTAATTTTATTGCTGTTTTAGGGATTCTTACCTAAAATGTTTGTCGATACACTCCATGTTTCATTATCTACACTCCAGACAACGAATTACTTAATTACCCAAAATTCAAACAATTCAGGCTACAATAAGATTGTTCAATCTTTAAAACTTCCAGGAAAATAAATAGACATAGATCAAATAACAACTTATGATGACGCAATTATAAAAAATGTAAACAACAAACCGCCATTAATTAATGTCGGGCGCTTTCGCTGTTGGCGTCGGTGTTGCTATTATTGGACGACGATGACATACGATCGAGAATATACGATCAAAACGGGGGGAATTCAAATAAATTTTGTTTACAAATTAAAACAAACTTTCAGAAACATTACAATTGTAACTTTACGTGAGCTTACAAATGGAGAAAAACAACAAGCCGGCAAACGAGATATTATATTTGAAAGTTACGTTAAAGTTTCATTTGTAAGTTTGCATTGGTTTTTTGCCTGCAAACATTTAGAAATGTTGCAAACTTAACTTACTTAAAGGTAGATTATTTAACGTTGCGGTAAGCATTTGTAAGTTACCATGCTTAGTGGGTATACTTAACAAATAAGGCCAAGCCTCGAATACTGCTCCCACATCTGGGGTGCCGCTGCCGCTTCTACACTCGCTATACTGGACTCCATTCATAAGAGAGCTGCACGTCTCATTGGTGACCCTACCCTCACCCAAAGGCTGCCATCCCTTGCACACCGACGTGCAGTTGGTGACCTCTCTCTCTCTCTCTCTCTCTTTCTCTCTTTTTATAGATATCTGCACGGGTACTGCTCAGAGGAGCTTTCTTCCATAGTTCCTCCACCTGCTGCCCCCAACAGAGCTACCAGGGGAACAGAGCGAATGCACCCTTTTACTGTCCAGGTCACCAGACATAGAACATCTTGTTATGCCCGCTCTTTTGTCCCAAGGACTTCCAAGTTGTGGAATTCCTTGCCGGCACATGTATTTCCTTCTCCTCCGAACCTCCAAACCTCCAAGTCTAGAATTAACAAGTTGCCCCTTTCCTCCTTGTCGACACCCACGGTACGATAGTATTTAGGCTGTAAGCCCTCGTGGTGTGCTGTTGAAATAAAATAAAAAAATCTCTACTATATTTTATGTACTTATGCCCGTTTCACAAAGCTCGATTAAATATTTAACAGGCGGTTAGTTAGTCATTGCTGCAGACGACGAATCATAGATTACGATTCGGGTTTTTGCCATAAAAACCAAATATTTTCAAGCTGATTAGTCGCCAGAAGCCTTGATTAACTGGGCATTTATCATTCAAAAAAAGACATAGTATTTGGAATAAAAACATTTTAATGAAAATTCGCTACCTTAACACACTTACTGCGTTCAATTTTTTTTAATATGGCCTCTCGGTATGCAATAAAACAGTTAATGTCAATAAAATACGACACTGGCAGCTCATGTAACATTTAGTTATTGTGTACGGAAAATAATTTGATTAATCTTTTTCATTTCTAGAGTGCGACCGCTAAATAAAAGAGAAATAAAAGCAGGTGACTCATCTGTCATACAGTTTCCTGGGAATGGACAAATATTGGTAAGTTATGTCAACAATTAATACATTAGGTTTAATTATTGAAACGCATTTTTTGTTAATTTTCTTTTATTTGTCACTGATATAAAACATGTTACATTAATGGATGTCAAAGTAAACAGTTAATGTCCTCGGGAAGCACGCATTTTATCTCTTAAAAATAGCGCCTCCGTGGCCGTGCGGGAAAGTCGATTCAGACTTTCCAATACGGACTCGGGGGGTCGACGGTTCGATCCTCACCGGCGGCGGATGATTTTTCAAAATCACTGTCTTCGTTGAGATCGAGCTGAAGGTGGAGGGTAGGTTAGTTTTGATGAGAAAAAAGGGCCAGCAATGGCCTAATTGCCAGTAAGCATCTTACCTTTTATCTCTTAAAAATAGATAAGGAAAGTAGAGGACACATAAATGGTATTCCGTTTATCATTTTTTGTTCATTTTCATCATAAGCAGTGAAAAAAATTTCGGGACGCAGCAAGTGCGTTATAGTAGCGGATTTTCGTAAGAAGTGCACTATTATTATACGGCATATTAGTAAAGTTAATACTTTTAACTTACACAGACCTTGAAAATCAATTTTAGAGGTCCTAGTACGCGCACATTTGAAGAATGCTTTCGAAAGTGTTACCATCGATATCTCTCTATTATCAAACAAATCTTGCGTTCTAACTTCTTTTGAGAAAAATGCCCAAAACTCAATTTTCTATAAAGCTAAAGAACTAAATTATGCTATATCTGTATATAGTGAAAGTCTCTTTAAAAGAAACTTGTATTACAAATTTCATTAATGTTATACAGAAGATTTCCATAAGGAAACTTAATTCATATTGAGAAAAGTAAAGTATCTGCCAAATTATAAACGTAGCAGTTATTTTTCCTTATTAATCGCCAGTATGATTTCGTTTTAGTCAACCTAATCAAACCATTTTTTCAATATCAACAATAACAAAATTATAATTTCAGACTTACAGGTGACAAACTTATTTAGGCGTTTTAAACAAAAATGAGATCTTGTTCAAAACGTATGAAATATGTGCACTATTGTTTCTCCAAATGTCAAAATAAAAGATAAAAAACATACATTGATCGAGCTGGATTCGATCGCGTAACCTTCAGCTTAGGAGGCAAGCGCGCAGCCCCCTGTGTCATCTAGGCACATGTCAACTAACGTTTTATTTGCGTGATACTTTAGATCGGCTTCATGCCCGGGATATTACATTCAATTATTAATTACAGAATTAGTAGAATTACCATTGAAACACATCCCACGACTGTTTCGGTCTTATATGACGTCCTATGTTTAAGTTTAAAGATAAAAGGAACTATTTTAGAATAATTTTTATAGATACTTGGCTTGATTTTGTTTAAATTTATGCTATATTATGCGACAGCATAATATATCTATGCTGCGCTAAAACTGTACTCGAGGTCGTTCATAAAGCTACAAATATAGTGTCTTTTAATAATTGATTGAACCCCCCAGTTAAATAAAAATTACTTGGCAAATTTTTAATTTCTTGTCGTCTGTCATTTTCCATAATTGCGGCCGAGATTTCACGATTGTTGCTTCGGGTATTATATTTTATGCCTGGTGTATATATTTAGTTTGGTTAGCATTGATATATGGTTTATACCTGTTGTGTGAATCAATCTACGCATGGCAGTTAACTATTCTGTCTGTCAGGCATTGGACTTTAACCAATAAGTCGTTTCAATGCATGTCTTTGGGGTTTTATTTTTAATTTGGAAAAAACTCTAAATATTGTGTACCAAATTACTTAAAATTCACAACATATGTTTATTTGCACTATTTCTGGCTACATGTAAAGTCTCATTGAAGTTACTTTGATACTTACAAAAATATAGCGTTCCCAAAAAGTTTTCCCCGATTTTCCACCGGAAAAACTTGAGTATAAAGGCTGATTAACGAACTCGACCTCGGTTTTCGCACAAGCAAGATTTTTGTCACTTCATTCAAATCAGTTTAGTATTTTTGAGTTATCGCTCTATATATATATATATATATATATATATATATATATATATATATATATATATATATATATATATATATATATATATATACATATAAAATTTTTAAAGAACCTTGGTTTTGGGTTCTATGTACCCAAATTCGCGCTAATCTGAAGACATTTTTCCGAAAGCTTTTCATTGTGACCTCCCTATTACTGAATTTTATTTAATGCAAATTTGTTAAAAGTAAACTATGTGCCAAGATTTAGATCTCTAGGTTAGAAGAAAAAAAAGCTTATAAGCATCTAATGAAAAAATGTTTGGTGCCATATCATTTCTATGAAAATTCACTACCATAACGCAGTTGCTGCGACCAGACTTTTTTTTTATTTCATACAACTTTTATTAGGAATTTAAATAACGATTATTTTATGAAAACCCAGTCTTATCTTCATCGCTATCGTAATGTATTTGCTGCGTCCAGACTTTTTTTCGTTTATGGTTGATCAGTCAAAGGTTAAATGACTTTCCCATTAAAAATATGAGGTAACGATCATCGCTTAGACATATTACAAACACCTGTACAATATTAATAACTTTAAAAATATTTTCAGGTAGATGGAATACCTGGGGGTCCAAGTGGTGGTCAAAAACCGAAGTTGTTTTCTTATAATGTGGTGTTTGAACCAGCCGCGACGCAAGAAGACGTCCTTCAGTTTTCAGGGATGAAAAGACTAATCGAAATGGCTGTAGAAGGCTTCCGATGTACTTGTTTCTGCTATGGCCAAACTGGGAGTGGGAAAACTCACACACTTACCGGACCTCCAGGACTGGTAAGTATATTTTTTATATGTAACTGTTTTACAAAGGCCGTATGAATGAATATACACCAGAACTTTTTGTAACCCATTTTTGGAACAAGTCTATGGAACTACATGGTGAATCCCAGATTGTTGCTCTAGACATATCCAAAGCATTCGACCAGGTCTGGCACGCAGCGCTGCTTAACAAACTTCCGGCGTATGGCCTACCACCAAAACTCTGTACCTGGACAGCAAATTTCCTCTCCAACCGGAGCATTTCTCTTGTCGTGGATGGCCATTCCTCTAAACTGTATCTAATTAATGCAGGAGTTCCTCAAGGTTCAGCTTTAGCCCCTACTTTGTTTCTTCTCCACATCAATGACCTCCTCTCTAGCACATCCAACCCAGTTCACAGTTACGCGGACGACAGCACCCTCCACTCAAATATACAATATTCTAAGCCTGTCTCTTCAGCCCAATTAGATGAGGATCGCAGACTCATGGAGGGTTCTGTCTCCATGGATCTCCAAAAAATATTAGACTGGGGAGGTAGAAATCTTGTACAATTCAACCCCACTAAATCTCAGTCTTGCTTTCTTTCTCATAAGAGATACACCAGCCCTAGACCCATCACAATGAACAACCAAGTTATTCAAAGTAATTAGTCATTTTCTCTTGTTGGCATTTCTGTGGATAGAAATCTTAATTGGCACCAACATGTCACATCAATTGCAGAACCGGCTGCTAAGAAATTAGATTTCCTCTTCCGGGCTCGCAAATACTTTTCAGCAGCTAATCTCTACACCTTATATACTTCACAAATAAGGCCAAACCTCGAATACTGCTCCCACATCTGGGGTGCAGCTGCCGCTTCTACACTCACTATCCTGGCCTCCATTCAAAAGAGAGCTATACGTCTCATCGGTTACCCTACCCTCACCCAAAGGCTGCCATCCCTTCCCCACCGACGTGCCGTTGGTGACATCTCTCTCTTTTATAGATATCTGCACGGGCACTGCTCAGAGGAGCTTTCCTCCATAGTTCCCCCACCTGCTGCCCCCAACAGATCTACCAGGGGAACAGAGCGAATGCAGCCTTTTACTGTCCAGGTCACCAAACATCGAACATCTTGTTATGCCCGCTCTTTTGTCCCGAGGACTTCCAAGTTGTGGAATTCCTTGCCGGCACATGTTTTTCCTTCCTCTCCGAACCACCAAACCTTCAAGTCCAGAATTATCAAGTTGCCTCTCTCCTCCTTGTCGACACCCCCGGTACGATAGTATTTAGGCTGTAAGCCCTCCTGGTGTGTTGTTGAAAAAAAAAATATATACCTTTAAGAGAAAATGCTTAAATTTAACTTAATTTAAATTGCTCATTGTTTCACTATAGTCAGTCATTAAATGATGCAGTAGAATGATTAATGCAAACGACGCAATCGCGACGTGAGAAAAAAGTAGTTTGTGGTGAGGAAAGTGTCAGAATATACAATGACTCAAAACCAGAGTATCTGCAAAGAACTACTAAATTAAGTAAGAGTGATACAAGTGACGCAATTGGAGATAGAAACTTTAAAAAAATATTTTCTTAGTGACATAGTTCCGGTTTAAAATTTGGAATAGAAGCTTAACAAAAACCTAAATCCAGAATGACCTAAAATAAAATAAGACTAACGCAACAATGAATTGTGAATAACGTGAGTGACGCAGTTATTATTAAAAACCCATTTCAGACGGTAGCATGGTTTCTTGCAAAAACTGCTGGGACAAATCGCAACTTGAAGCTACAAGATCTAAAACAGAAAATGATAAATTACCATTTGTGACGCAGTTGCGGTGAATAATTCGAACAGAAATACGTTTCATTGGCAGAATAAACAGCAGCTCTAATATCTGAAAACCAGAACCTAGAACAACTAAATAAAATATGAACAATTTTCTTTCTCCCTCAGGGCTCGTCCGCGGCTTTGCCGCCCCTATAGCACTGCAACCTTTGGCTTATTGTGCATGCCCTTAGTCTTTTTACTCCACCCATTCCAAAATAACTGTGCCTTGAACTAGTCTGCACAGCGATTGGTAGGGTGAAGTTTTATAATGCTCTGTCTCCGGTCTAGACTGACCGTAGATCAGTTGTCTTTTGCGGTCCAGAGCTTTACACTCGCATAAGATGTGCTGGGCTGATTTCTCCCCCTCGTCGCAGAGTCCGCACGCGAGCTCCCCCTCGAACCGTCCCATTTTATGCAGGTGTTTCTTGACGGCCATGTGTCCCGTCAAGAAACCTGTTATGTTTCTGAGCTATCCTCTGCTAAGCTTTAGCAGCTCCACAGCTCTCTTTGAACTGGGTTCGTCAATTATTGACTTCCCATGTCTGAGCCCTGGGCAGTCTGCCCAGTACACCTTGTGTTGGTTTCTGACCCAGGACTTAATAGCTCCCCTGACCGTGATCTTTGTCACGCACAGAGCCGGTTCTGGTCCCATAAATGGTTCTGCTAACCCTCTCTCCGCGAGACTGTCAGCTTCTTCATTGCCTTTGACACCCTCATTCTGCCCAGCCAGGTCGCTCGTCTCATCTCGGCATTTACTCACCAGCCAGGAATTTACCCGTGTGCTACTTAGGGCTTTAAGGGCTGCCTGGCTGTCTGTGGCTATGAGGATTCGCTTGTTGGTGTAGCACCTCCTCTTGTTCTCCCGCACACAGTGCAGGATGGCGTCTATTTCGGCCTGAAAGACCGTTTCATGGGCTCCGAGGGAAATACTATGACTTACTCTCGATCCTTCCGAATAAACACCTGCCCCCGTCTCACGCTCCCCGCCGGATACGTCCGTGAACCAGACGAGCTCGTCCCGTGGTATGCCCGACGTCTCCTCACGCCATGCCCCGCGGTCGGGGATTTCCACTGTAAAGTTGTTTTTCCTGCAGATTCACGGGGTCGCGACGTCTGACCTAATTTGAAGCATGGGCTCCTTCACGATCTCTTGAATTTTGCAGTGGCCCCTGAAGCCTGGGTTGATCTTCAGTCTATTGCAGGCTAGTCTATATAGTCCTACCCTGGCCTCCCCCATAATAACTAAGTGTAATAACTAAGTGTGTGTGGGGGGCAGATCCAGCAGCACCTCCATGGCGGCTGATGGGATTGTAGACATAGCCCCTGTGATGCCTAGGCAAGCTATCCTTTTGATCTTGCCTAGTTTTTGTTTGGCACTGGATTGTGTCACCTTAGGCCACCAGACCAGTGCCGCGTATGTTAACGATAGTCTGACCACCCAGTCAGTGGGCCATACTAAGTCTTAGTCCCCACGTTTTTCCATATAGCCGCCTAGTGACGGCTAAGGTCATGACTGCCTTACGCAGTATTTTTTCAACGTGACCATTCTAGGTTAGCTTAGAGTTCAATACGACCACAAGATATTTTACCTCCCTGGCCACTGGGATGTTTCTACCGTATAGAGTGAGAGTTATGTGGCTCTCCCACTTCCTCCTCCTCCTAAACGGTATGACGGTTGATTTTTCGGGGCTCACCCCGAGCCCTTGACCAACCGTCCACCCTTCTACCACTTTCAGTGCTGTCTGCATGCGCCTCCACACAAGTGAATAATGCAAGTGACGCAAATTCTGTAAAGGCCTTTAATACAAAATAAAAACTCGTTTTTTTCAAGAAGGTATCTCAATTAACAGAAACTTAAAATCAGGATTATACAAATCTGTTGGTGTCTTATTTATCAATGATACAAGTGACGCGTTTGTAATCGAACTCTTGAACTCACAACACGTTTTTTCAGAAGATAATCAAAACCATAGCACTTTAAAGCCAGGATACTAGAAGGAACAAGTAGGTGCAATATGAATAATTGGAATGCGAAGTATAGTTTTTCGTAGAAAGTGTCAGAAAAAAACATGAATTTACAGTTGATACAAACTAAAACCACAACAGATTAATTATTTATAAATGATGCAACTGACGTAGCTGCAATTAAACACATGAGGCTGAACCACGTTTTTTGTAAACAACATCTTCAGAGGAAGATAAATTCATGAATTTATCTTCCTCGGAAGATGTTGACTTTGTCAACGAAACGATCGTAAGGTCTCTGAAATAAGTGTTATGGTGATTTGGGTTTCTCCAAGTGTACTTATTAGTGCTCATCACAGCTTCCAGTTTTCACATAGTCATCAGATTCTTATTTTTTGGATTTTTAGTGCACAAATGCCGATGATTGGGACAATGTCGATAATTAGGACTTTTACCTTAATTATCTTTTATGTAAAATACCTTCTGAATTGGCTAATAATCATAAATATTTTCTTGTTGCAGTTTGGTTTGAGACCAGCTCCATACAGTGACAAACACGGATTAATATTTAGATCGTTCCTTTATTTATTCAAGATGATACAAGAGCAACCTGATGTACATTTTATACTTAAGGCTAGCTATTTAGAAATATACAACGAAAAGGTTAGTTCATACCAGCTTTAATAGCATAAATCTGACAGCAATATTTAATAACAAATGTACTAGACACACCTTAGAAATTTCCTTGTATGCATTTGTCCAATGTCTCTAAAGCGGGCTCCACATTCGCGGCGCGAAGGTCGCGAATGTGAGTGTGGAGGTTTTCGCATAGTTTTCGTGGTTCACGTTCGCGCGTCGCGGTGTTTCCCGTCCGGTGTCGGTTCTCTGTACCACGACAAAGGAATCTCGGACGCAAGCACGAACGTCGCCAATGTGGAGCCCGCGTAAGTTTTCTGTCCCGCGAATAAGAGCTCACGGAACGCGAACGCGAACGTGAATTCACGCCACGAATGTGGAGCCTGCTTTAAACTACTAAAAACTTATTACCCTGTAAAAAACCCGGTGACAAATATCAACAGTGCTGTGATTGAGGGTTACCTATAATAGACCTCAATTTGAAAAAAAACCGTACGCCGCTGTTTTCACTCAAACCGAGAGCCTCATACACTTCCAGGATTAAAATCATACAACAGTCATCTCTTTTAGTGAATTTTCTTTTAAAAATTCACGAAATGAGAAATAGCGACTTTTCAATTTTTAAAAAATCCTTCAAATGAGTGCGAGTTAGGCACCCTAGGTCCCAGAAAAGTTTGCGTTTATTTCGGAAAATGATTATATCTCCGGAAATAACAAAGTAAGGGCAACCAAATTTGATACGCGGGTTTATATTATTAAAAGTAAATTACGTACCAAAATTATAGGCATTTAAAGTAAAAAAAAATGGGATTTCACTCAAAACGTCAAAGTCGCGATATGAAAAGTCCAAATTAGCAACATTAGGCAAAGAACCTGAAAATAATATGGGCTATGTAGAAAAAATGTCGCAAGAAGAGTGTTTTACAAACCCTGAAGTGTCAGCTTCAACCGTCATTGTCCTTCATTTTACTAAAATATTTCCAGAAAATTCATTTCAAATAGACCCTTTCTCTGAGGCTTTGGCAGTAGTTTAGCTATAGAATCGTTTAATGGTTAAAAAAAATTGCAAATTTTCGTAAAAAATCAATAAAGCTCAATATATCCGTTATTATACAAGACACGAAAAAAATTATATACATTAATTATAGACTGTCTTGAGCTACATCTAAAAAAATTAATTCTACAATACAGGTGGCCCATAAGTCGTTGGTGATACAAACTTTTGGTGAATTTTCTTTAATAAATTCACTAATAAGGAGATATGTGTTTATTTATATATATATATATATATATATATATATATATATATATATATATATATATATATATATATATATATATATATATATATATATATATATATATATATATTTAAAGAAGGGATTGCCTAAATATTCAATTTTTGGATGTGTTTACCATAGACAAGTAACAGAATCAAACATGCAAAATAGTTACTATTATAATTCTCACCACTATACTGTAATCATCATCTATCTTTTTCATTAAATTTTAAAGTTATATAATATTATAAGGACATCTCAAGCACATTCTGAGCGAATATTCGGAATAATAATCTATTCAAATATTCTCAGTATATTGATGAAGAATTTTCTTAAGATGTGATTGAATTAATGTACTCAGAATATTCAAGATTGAAGTTTGTAATTCCATAAATGTTATTGTGAGAACATTCTGAGAATATATTGTGCTGTATGGGTGGAAGGTGTTAGTGCTTTCCTAAATTTTCTAAAGGAAAATAACATTGACAAAGCGAAATTAGAAATTTATAAACTATGTAATATTGTAACAACGATTCCAGCGACCCCTTCAGAAAGCGAAAGGTGCTTTTCTACTTTACAATGTGTGAAGACATTTTTAAGAAATACCATGAGCCAAGACAGACTTCCAGCATTGACCATGTTGTCCATCGAGAAAAAAATAGTGAAACAAATCCGGGACTTTAATTAAAAAGTGATTAACATTTTTTGTGGACAATAAGGAGAGGCGAGCTAATTTCCTCTACGAGTAACGGTAAGATACCTCTATCAATTTTTTTCACATGTTGCCATCCATTATTTTAATTTATTTATGCCCTAGATATTCGTGATTAAATATTATTTCAAATAGCTACCAATTTCCCAAAAAATATTCTTGTGAAAGTCTATATTTTTGTATAAAAGAATTTTTCATTGAAATTCTGAAGTGTCAGGAAAACGCGTGATATTGAGAATTTGCAAAATTTTCGCCTGCGGCGCCACTGGTTGCTTATAGGCATTCCTTACTCACGAACCCTGTGCCCACCCATGTAAGGCACCCAAGAGCCGTCACTGAACTCTCATGATTTTGTAAAGAAAATTCGCTATCCTGCTGATCCTCTAGTGGTGTTAACGAAAATTTGCTAAATATAAGAGCAAAAATTTCACTTACTAGGTTATACATAATTGCAACGAAAACGGGATTATAAAATTAACGTAAATATGTCGACTGTGGCATTTCTTTATGTTATGTATAAAATTATAAGTCTGGCAGCAACGCATAGGTTTGTTCGTTATTGTCAAAGGAAAGGGGTTTGTTGTATCAATATATAAGATCATCAACAATCTGAATCAGGCACTTTACACTAACTATTGAGAAAATAATCGTAGCATCGGTGGTTCAGTGGTAGAATGCTCGGCGGGCGGCCCGGGTTCGATTCCCGGCCGATGCAGATACTTTTTACTATGAAATTCTAAATAATATTTACCTTGTAATAATTGATTAGGCTCACCAAACAAGTTGTCTACTATCAGCCGAAATAGCTCAGTTGGGAGAGCGTTAGACTGAAGATCTAAAGGTCCCTGGTTCGATCCCTGGTTTCGGCAATACTTTTTTTGCACTCTGCATAGATTTTATCTTACTTCTACCCTGTTTTAAAATAAAGTTAGTCCCGCCATCCTGATAAATAATTGACCTAGCCACAATTTTGTCACTAAATAATTAAAGTTTTGTGTGTTTGTTAGCCTGTCATAAAAAATCAGGTTTGCTTTGTTTATTAAAAAAAATCTGGACGCGTGGTATTGAATTTTTGTTAAAATGTTTTTAATAGCAAATATGTGTGTTTTTTTAAGAAAGCAGGCATCAAATTTGGCTACCAGTATAACATATATAGTAAAAACAATGTGCCATGTCTGGGTTCTTGGTAAACCTTATAGGTTAATAGCAAATTGGGCTATTCAAATTTGAAGCATTTAATGAAAATTCTGTACCATAACGCACTTGCTGCATCCCGAATATCTTTTCTTACAAACATGCATTATATTTCGATGGAAAATGCAAAAATCCAATAAGGCGTGTTCGATTTAAAAAATAGAGAGAATTTGTATCACCAACGGCTTATTATGGGGGCCACCTTGTGATTGTAGACTTTTTCTTTAAGATGTAGCTCAAGACACCCTATAATTAATGTATAACATTTATTTTCCTATCTTGTAACGGATATATTGAACTTTATTGATTGTTTACGAAAATTCGACAAAACTTATATACCATTAAACGATAAACTATATAGCTGAGACTGCTGCCAAAGCCTCAGAAAGAGCGTCTATTTGAAATGAATTTTCTGGAAACATTTTAGTAAAATGAACGACAATGACGGTTGAATCTAAAACTTCAGGCTTTGTAAAACATTCTTCTTGGGAAATTTTCTTTCCATCGCTCCTATTAGTTTCAGGTTCTTTGCCTAAATGTTGCCAATTTTTAAATCGCGACTTTGACGTTTTTAGGATTTTTTCTTTAAATTCCCATAACTTTTTTACCTGTCAACTTACAGAGCCAAATTTTGGTAGGTAATTTACTTATAATGATATAAACCCGCGTACCCTTTGGTTGCCCTTACTTTGTTATTTCCGGAGATATAAATTTTTTTAGAAAGAAAACACAAAATTTTCCCGGAAAACCTCGGCCGATTTTCCTGACTAACGAACTTATCCAACCCACTTGCAAAAGGAAGGTATTCACTAAATTTAATCAAAATCGGCCCTTTAATTTTTAAGTTATCGGTGTGATATATATATATATATATATATATATATATATATATATATATATATATATATATAAACATATGAAAATTGAAACTGACGCCGGATATGTGTTCTAGGGGGCATTTGAAGATTTTTTTTCAAAATTCAAAAGTCGGGATCTCCTCATTAGTGATTTTTTTTAAAGAAAATTCGCTACAATTACATAGAAGTCAGGTAAGTTGAAGAAGCGTGTAAGACTGCGAACGAATAATGAAATACTGAAAGACTAAGTGAGTGGTGGACGTGTCGCCCCATAGTTGCGGAACCAAGTAGTATGTTGTCACGCCAGCTTCAAATAACACAAAGTGTTCAAATAGAGACTGTGTACAACCAACAATTTAATAAATTGTCAGCCCTGGCCCATTTCTACCCTAATATAGGGACAAAGTATATAAGACTAGATGATGCATTCTCACAACAATTAGAACCGTAGACCGGTTTCGCTCTCATTAGAGCTCTTCAGTACGGCATACTAATTGTAGCAAAAATACATCTAAAGTAATAGGGCTATGGTATAGCCAGCCTTTCAACACTGAGTGTTGGACGTGCCGCCACCTAGTTGCGGAACCAAGTAGTATGTTGTTAGTTGTATACAGTCTCTATTTTTTAACACTTTGTGTTATTTGAAACTGGCGTGACAGCATACTACTTGGTTCCGCAACTAGGTGGCGGCACGTCCACTACTCACTTAGTCTTGAAAAGCTGGCTATACTATAGCCGTATTACTTTAGATGTATTTTTGCTACAATTAGTATGCCGTACTGAAGAGCTCTAATGAGAGCGAAACCGGTCTACGGTTCTAATTGTTGCGAAAATGCATCTAGCCTTAAATAGTGAAAGAAAAAGAATATGTCTGCATGGTACCATCACATATTGACGAGTGGCGGAACTTTATAGGTATCTATATAATAAATGAAATATACCTTACCGACTAAAAGCTCGCAATCCCAGGGCAGATCAATTGAATTGTTTGCACCTGGTAAACTCGCCCAATGCTTTTCCGAAGATCTTGATAACGGCATACCTATGTGGATTCAACCAGTCAACATTGCATCTTAGACTAGCACACGTTATCAACGTATCTGTTAAATGATGCCATTTCAAATTATGATCAATAAATACATTATTATTATTTGCCAATTTTCATTTAAAAAAATTCGCTCATAGAGAGGTTACGATGAAAAGCTTTCGGAAAAATTTCTTCAGATGAGCGCGAATTTGGGTCCCTAGAACCCAAAACCATGGTCCGTTAAATTTATATATATATATATATATATATATATATATATATATATATATATATATATATATATATATATATATATATATATTTCAACAACACACCACGAGGGCTTACAGCCTAAATACTATCGTACCGTGGGTGTCGACAAGGAGGAAAGGGGCAACTTGTTAATTCTGGACTGGAGGGTTTGGAGGTTAGGATGAGAAGGAAAAACATGTGCCGGCAAGGAAGTCCACAACTTGGAAGTCCTCGGGACAAAAGAGCGGGCATAACGAGATGTTCCATGTCTGGTGACCTGGACAGTAAAAGTGTGCATTCGCTCTATTCCCCTGGTAGATCTGTTGGGGGCAGCAGGTGGAGGAACTATGGAAGAGAGCTTCTCTGAGCAGTTCCCGTGCAGATATCTATAAAAGAGAGAGATAGAGAGAATGGTCACCAACGGCACGTCGGTGTGCAAGGGATGGCAGCCTTTGGGTGAGGGTAGGGTCGCCGATGAGACATATAGCTCTTCTAAATAGAGTCCAGGATAGCGAGTGTAGAAGCGGCAGCGGCACCCCAGATGTGGGAGCAGTATTCGAGGTTTGGCCTTATTTGTGAAGTATATAAGGTATAGAGATTCTGGTGAAAAGTACTTGCGAGCCCGGAACAGGAAATCTAATTTCTTAGTAACCGCCTCTGCAATTTATGTGACATGATGGTGCCAATTGAGATTTCGATCCACAGAAATGCCAACAATTGAAAAAACTCATTACTTTGAATAAATTGGTTGTTCATTGTGATGGGTCTAGGGCTGGTGTATCTCTTATGAGATAGAAAGCAAGACTGAGATTTGGTGGAGTTGAATTGTACAAGATTTCTACTTCCCCAGTCTAATATTGTTTGGAGATCCACAGAGATAGAACCCTCCATGAGTCTACGATCCTCATCTAATTGGGCTAAAGAGACAGCACTAAACTGAATTCAATCAAACTTGGCAAAAATCTTATTTTGGCGAAAACCGGGGTCGAGTTCGTTAATCAACCTTTATACTCAAGTTTTTCCGGTGGAAAATGGGCGAAAACTTTTGGAAAATGCTATATTTTTGTAAGTATCAGAATAACTGGAATGAGGCATTACATGTGGCTAAAAATAGTGCAAATAAACCTATGTTGTAAATTTTAAGTAATTTGATACACAATATTTAGAGTTTGTTTCCAAATTAAAAATAAAATCCCAAAGACATACGTTGAAACGACTTAGTGGTTAAAGTCCAATGCCTGACAGACAGAGTAGTTAACAGCCACGCGTAGATTGATTTATACAACAGGTATACACCATACATTAACCAAACTAAATACATGCCAGGCATAAAACATACTACCCGAACCAACAATCGTGAAACCTCGGCCGCAATTACGGAAAATGACAGACGACATGAGATTTAAAATTTGCCAAGTAATTGTTATTTAACTGGGAGATTAAATCAATTATTAAAAAACACTGGACGCAGCAAGTGCGTTATGGTAGTGAATTTGTATTAAATGCTTCAAATTTGAATAACTCAGTTTTATATAAACTAAGAAAGTTTAATTTTGGTATGTAGTAAGGTCTTTCCCAGGGCAAGATATGCACCAAATTTCATTAAAATAACTTTGTAAGTTTTGGATAAAAAAAATTTTTCGAAAGAAAATTTAAAATTTGAATAACTCAATTCTCTATAAACTGAGAAAGTTGAATTTTGGCACTTAGTAAGGCCTCTCCCAAGGCAACATATATAGCAAATTTCATTGAAACAGCTTTGTTATTTTCGGAGAAAAAATTTTTTTGAAAGAAAACTCAAAATTTTTCCAGAAAACCCCGTCCTATTTTCCTGTCTAACGAACTCGTCCAAGCCATTAACAAAAGAAAGGCACTTGCCGAGTTTCATTGAAATCGGGTAATTATTTTTTGAGTTATCAGACGGATACATATATATATATATATATATATATATATATATATATATATATATATATATATATATATATGTATGTATGTATATATATATATATATATATATATATATATATATATATATATATATATATATATATATATATATATATATATATATATATAAATTGAAACTGACCCCGGATATGGGTCCTAAATCGCGCTCATTTGAAAAACTTTTTGCAAAGTCTCACCATCGATACCTCTTTATTAGTGATTTTTTAAAAATAAAAATTCACTAAAAGACACTATATTTGTAACTTTATGAACGGCCTCAAATACAGTTTTAGCGCAGCATAGGCATATTGTTCTGTCGCATAATATACCTACTAGAAATGTAAACAAAATTAAGTCTCTATAAGAATGATTCTAAAATAGTTTCTTTTATCTTTAAACTTAAACATAAGACGTCATATAAGACCGAAACAGTCGTGGGATGTGTTTCAATGGCAATTCTACTAATTCTCTAATTAATTACGTATACCTTGAATATAATATCCCGGGCTTGAAGCCGATCCAAGGTATCACACAAATAAAACGTTTGTTGAAGTATACTCAGATAGCGCAGTAGAGATCGCCGTTGCCTCCTAAGCAAAAGGTTACGCAATCGAAGCCAGCTTAATGAATTTTTTTATGTTTTATTTTGACATTTGGAGAAACAATAGTGCACAGATTTCTTACGTTATGAGCAAGATCTCATTTTTGTTTAAAACGCCTAAATAAGTTTGTCACCTTTGAATCTGATATTATTATTTTGTTATTATTGATATTGAAAAAACCGGTTTGATTAGGTTGACTAAAACGAAATTATACTGGCGATTAATAAGGAAAAATAACTGCTACGTTTATAATTTGGCAGATACTTTACTTTTCTAAATATGAATTAAGTTTCCCTCTGGAAATCTTTTGTATAACTTTAATGAAATCTGTAATACAAGTTTCTTTTAAGGAGAGTTACACTTTCTACAGATATAGCAAAATTTACTTTTTTAGCTGCATAGAAAATTGATTTTTGGGCATTGTTCTCAAAAGAAGTTAGAACGCAAGATTTTTTTATAATAGAGAGATATCGATGGTAATACTTTCGAAAGAATTCTTCAAATGTGTGCGTATTTGGACCTCTCAAATCGATCTTCAAGGTCTGTGTAAGTTTAAAGTATTAACTTTACTAATATGCCGTACCTATAATAATAGTGTACAATTATGAAAATTCGCTAATATAACGCACTTGCTGCGTCCAGAAATTTTATTAGTCTTTATTCGCTTAGATTATTCAACAATCTGAAAACGCTAACATTGTTACCGAAACGATCGTCAGGTATTTAAAATGTGCTGTGAATTTGGTTTTCCAAGGTGTAATTATCAGTGCTCATCACAGGCTCTAATATTTACTGAGTGCCCAATGTAATATATTCTTTATAATTTACTATTATAAATCCATTCCATTGTGACTTTCATTTTTCTAATCCAAATAATTAATCTGTTTTATGAGTTTTAATATGATTCCATTTTAGGTAATTTAAAAAAAAACTATTTGCCGAAACCAGGGATCGAACCAGGGACCTTTAGATCTTCAGTCTAACGCTCTCCCAACTGAGCTATTTCGGCTGTTGTAATGTACCTTAGCCGTGGTGTATTATACGCATAACATCAACATTGATTCAAAATCTTAAAAAGTAACTGCATCGGCCGGGAATCGAACCCGGGCCGCCCGCGTGGCAGGCGAGCATTCTACCACTGAACCACCGATGCTGCATGTAAATTGATCGCTACAACCGGTACGATAGGTAGTAAGTGCCCGACGATATGTGACGCCCTCTGAAAGATTAGTTCTCTCGATTGTATGCCCTAAATAGATATTGTTTCTAAATGATATTGTATACCTATAAAGCTGAAATATAATATAATGTAATTATTAGTAATTAAATGAAACTAAGTCCGAATATTAAAATGATACATAAAACGAAACACGGTTACCCGCATTATTGGTTGCGTTTCTAAATTATAAATTTGTGTGAAGAAAAGATTTTATTTCACTAAAAACAACTTCGGTTTTCGTGTCAACACTTATTATATAAATCACATCATTAGGTAATTTGTCTGTTAATATATATTATCATTATCGTTATCATACATTTCACATTTCTCCAACAAACGTTCGGTTACTTTTTCACACGCGCCGTTGTCGCTTCATTCTCACATAGGTTTGTAAGGCTAGATGCATTCTCACCACAATTAAATATACAGGTGGCGCATTAAAAACGAAACAGACCGATTTGTGCCCAGAGAATATTTTTTTTAAGAAACGCTGAAACAAGTCAATTTTAATATTGAGGGGGGACATGTTTTCACATAAAACTCAACTTTGTCACATCAACCCCTTAAGGATGGTGATAAAAACCCTTATATTTTAGACATGGGTCGAGTGTTACATCATTTGACAGCTCTTTCTTTTCTGAATTTAGCACACTAATTTTTTTTTAAAGTTTTATCAACTCGTTTAAAAATTATTCACAGTTGAAGAAATGTGCTGATAGTCGATGTTTTGTTGGTTTGTAAACAAAAAATTGACTATCAGACCATTTCTTATCGGAATGAGAGAAATGCGGTTTATTATTTCAGTTTTATCTGTCGGTTTGATACTTGATAGTACTACCGAAAATTAATTTTAGAATGGTGTATTCTGTAGAAGAAAGAGTTTAAATAATTACTCTTTTTTTCAAAAACGATGACTGTGCCAACGACTGTGAACGACATCCAAACAGACATGTTAACAGAAAATACATTTTGGAGTTAGTTCACAGAACACTCCCTATAGAAGTTTCACCTAAATGGAGCTAACCTGGACTTTATTAGGGCTCTAGTTCGGACATCGCATATAGTAGATGTCGCTAGCAGTGCTACAATTATACTGAACAAGCTGTTCAGTGCGCCATTTTATCATACATTCAAAATTCAAATGTTTTGAATGCAAAAAAGTTTTTGTTCGCTTCTAGGTCTTTCATTGTATAATTATAATACAAGTTTATTGCTAAACGTTTCTTTTAATTCAGTTTACCTATATTTATTAACTTTTAGTGGATACTTTACAATGTTTTCATTGTTCGTCGGTTTTGTGTTTTAGAGGTGAGTTTTTTTTTGTGAACCAAAATATGATCGTTTTCATAAGCTTTGTGTTTAAACAATAATGTAATTTCAATTCTATTTTCAGTTTTCTTATCAAAAAAGCAAAGTGCTTTCATAGTTCAAGGTGTTTTGGTGAAACATAATTACAAACTGTTTTAGTTTTCAGGCAAGTTTAGAACGTTTTAGTATTTCATAGGTTATAAATAAATAACTTGTGGATATAAATGTGATACCAACCAAGAAAACGATTTATTGTTAATTGTGTTCCGGGGTGCCTGGAATTATTTAGCAAAAGACATCGTTTTTCGTTGAAATCATCTGAAGACCATTTTGATGACTGGGTGAAAGCTGTACAAAACCCTAAGATGCTTGGTTTATATCCACAAGCCATTTACGATAGATTTTATATTTGTGATCGTCATTTCGTTGATGAGGATAAAGTACCTGAAATGAGAAGAGACCTTAAAAGAACTGCTGTTCCCATAATACATCTTCCTTTGAGTAAGTATTCATATATTTTAAAGTGCAAATAAAAATTTCTATTTCTATTTATACAACATCTCAGAAGTAAACAATGGATCGGGTGGATTCGGAAGGCGACCAGAAAGCCTGATAGTGTACACTGTTGTCAGATGAATATTACCAAGTGTCATTTTAAATAAAGGAGGAAATTAAAGGGTGCACAAATCTTTTTCTAATAAATGACATACTGTTCTAGGTTTTTAAATAAATGTAATAGTAATACTGTTCTAATAAAACACAAGTGTATTTTATCTTGTTTGATTTTTCATTAATCATATCGATAGTAAAAACTGAAGCTGCAAGTGTTAGAAGGTTCAAATTGCCAATTAATTTTTCCTATGATTGCAAAGCTTAAAACAGGCGTATGTGTGTTATTAAAACATAACTTGTTTTGCTTTCACTATAAAAATCATTAAAAAAATTATTTGGCTAATTTAACCTCTTTACTGGCAGTGGTATAAAATTAAATAGAATTTATTTGGATTTGCTAAATGAAAATGAAATCAAATTTCCCGCGTGTGACTAAAATTCATCGCATCCGCCAGAGGCGCTGCAATATTGTTCAAAACGTCAGCATTGGCGTTTCCCTTCTATAGGGGGTGTTCTGTGAGTTAGTTGCAAAGTTTCGACAAAGTGGTTCAGTAGCCAACGAAAAATGGGATCCTAAACGTGAATTTCGGGTTAGAAATGAGACTACTGAGATTGGAGTTTTCGGACAAATTGCTGCAATTTTGTGTTTTCTTTATAAAACAATTTATATCTACGGAAATAACAAAGTGAGGGCAACCAAATTTGGTGCACGAATTTACGTCGCCATAGGTAAATTACCTACCAAAATTTAGCTCCGTAGGTCAAAAGACAAAAAGTTATGGGCATTTAAACAAAAATAAATTGGGGGTTTCCTCAAAACGTCAAAGTCGCGATTTAAAACGTCAAAATTGGCAACATTTAGGCAAAAAACTTGAATCTAATACGGGCTATGGAAAGAAAATGTCTTAAGAAGAATGTTTTACAAACCCTGTAGTCTTAGTTTCAACCGTCATGGTCCTTCATTTTACTAAAATATTTTCAGAAAATTCATTTCAAATAGACCCTTTCTCTGATGCTTGGCAGTAGTCTTAGCTATAGAGTTTATGGTTTAATGGTATATAATTTTTGTCGAATTTTCATAAAAAATCAATAAAAGTCAATATAGCCGTTATTATAGAAGATATGAAAAAAAATTGTATACATTAATTTAAGGGTGTCTTGAGCTACATCTTAAAAAATTATTTTTACAATCACAGGTGACCCATAAGTCGTTGGTGATACAAATTTTCTTTTTTTTTTAGTCGAACACGCCTTATGTTATTGCATTTTTGCATATTACATCGAAATATAATGAATGTTTGTAAGAAAAAAATTCTGGACGCAGCAACTACGTTATGGTAGCGAATTTTGATAAAATGCTTCATATTTGAAAAGCCCAATTTGTGGTTAACCTATAAGGTTGACCAAGAAACTGATTTTTTCGGGAACACTTTAAGTTTACTTTCGGAAATTTTTGTACATTTTCAAACCATAAAGTTATTTTGATAAAACATGGCACATTGTTTTTATTATATAGGTTATACTGGTAACCAAATTTGATGCCTGCTTTCATAAAAAAACACATATTTGCTATTAAAAACATTTAAATGAAAATTCACTACCGTAACGCACTTGCTGCGTCCAGACTTTTATTAATGGTTTTACAAGTGTTCTCTTAAATCACCTTCATTATCTCGTTAAGTACATAAGCCAGAGGTGAAGCTATACACTGCTCAACAGAGTTAAGCGTCTCTGCCATTATCCCGTCTATACTCAGACAACTTTGCTTGATCCAACCAGAAATTGTAGATAGTTGATTTTAATTTATCGAAAAATGTGTCAAACCACATAGACTGTCAGATTTGTGTTTATATTTCTCTCTTATCTAATACGAAGAATTTAACACTGAGTGGTGGACGTGTCGCCACCTAGTTGCGGAACCAAGTAGTATGTTGTCACGCCAGCTCCAAATAACACAAAGTGTTAAAAAATAGTACTTGGTTCCGCAACTAGATGGCGACACGTTCATCACTCACTTAGTGTTGGAAGGCTGGCTACCATAGCCGTATTACTTTATAGGTGTATTTTCGCAGCAATTAGTATGCCGTACTGACGAGCTCTAAGTAGAGCGAAACCGGTCTACGGTACTAATTGTGGTGAGAATGCATCTAGTCTTACGAAGAATTTACTTAAAGTGGCATTACCATTTTCTCAGGTAATTGATTTATTAAATCCTGGAAGTGCTAGAAAACCACTATCGGTAAGATGGAGCAAGAAACAACGTGGATTTTTTGTTGAAAATTTATTTACTGTTGACTGTGAGGAACTTGATGACCTGATTGCTGTTTTAGAAGAAGGATTAAGGAATCGAGCAATAGGGAGGCATAATATGAACGATTTTTCAAGGTAAGTTGGTGTTTCAAAATGTATATACATATAATTAAGTCCAAGATTGAAAAAATCCTATGGTGTATCGTTATTCAAACGTCGAATATTGCAATGGACACTATTTACTTTTTTATATATATATTTCAACAACCACAAGGGCTTACAGCCTAAATACTATCGTAACGTGGGTGTCGACAAGAGAAAAGGGGCAACTTGTTAATTCTGGACTTGAAGGATTGGAGTTTTGGGGGAGAAGGAAAAGCATGTGCCGGGAAAGAATTCCACATCTTGGAAGTCCTCGGGACAAAAGAGCGGGCATAACAAGATGTTGTATGTCTAGTGACCTGGACAGTAAAAGGGTGCATTCGCTCTGTTCCCCTGGTAGATCTGTTGGGAGCAGCAGTGGGAGGAACTATGGAAGAAAGCTCCTCTGAGCAGTGCGCGTGCAGATATCTATAAAAGAGAGAGAGCGAGAGAAAGGTCACCAACGGCACGTCGGTGGGCAAGAGATGACAGCCTTTGGGTGAGGGTAGGGTCACCGATGAGACGTATAGCTCTCTTCTGAATGGAGTCCAGGATAGCGAGTGTAGAAGCGGCAGCGGCACCCCAGATGCGGGAGCAGTATTCGAGGTTTGGCAGGTGGTAGTGGACTTTTCTTTTACGTGATAGTAAAGGATTTTTTTCACGCCCGAAGAGGTACCACCCCTTACATCAAGGGGCCGGTGAAGTCCCAATGGACGTTTCCGGTTCTGGTGTATGAGTCGGTTTCCCTTGTAAACAAACATGATGATGGCTTCTCCTTGTACATTAACATTTATCTTTTTATCCAGGCATTTCTTTGGTATATCAATGATACTTCCATCAGAACAATTCACATTTTGGACTTGACTGATTCTCTTTATAAAATGACTCAATGACTTATCAACATCAAATGAATCTTCCTCTTTGTTAGTTAATAAAGATGGAGCATATGCAAACTCCGGGATTATCGCAGGGTAATGATTTCAAATAAACTATAATTTTATAATTATTTTTTTTCAGTCGAAGTCATACAATTTTATCAGTACATATCACTTCAGAGCAACCTGCAGAAAATGGAGTATTTTTATCAAGATCTGGAAAAATTAATTTTGTTGATTTGGCTGGCAGTGAAATGACTAAAAAGACGCAAAGTGAAGGAAAGACATTAGAAGAAGCTAATAACATCAATAAGAGCCTTATGGTTCTAGGTAAAGTATATGTTCAGTTTCCCTTAGTTAAATAGCGCATAATTTGTTTAAGTGTCTTACTATCTATTAACGTATTATTATATCCAATTGACATTGTCAGAATTAATAGGTAAACTGTATTCGGGAATATCATTTTTTCAAGTTGTTATATCAAACAAAAAGTTTGCACAGAAATCCGTTTCACGATGTTCTAAATGTAAAAAAGTCTGGACGCAGCAAGTGCGTTATGGAAGTTAATTTTCATTAAAATGTTTTTAATAGCAAATGCGAGCAGGCATCAATCTGATTACCGGTATAGCCTATGTAGTAGAAACAGTGTACTATATTTTATAAAAAATTACTTATTGTTTGAAAATATACAAAAAAATTCCGAAAATAAACTTAAATGTTGGTTTCCTAGCCAACAAACCT
Source organism: Tillus elongatus (assembly GCA_964006375.1). Lineage (NCBI taxonomy): Eukaryota > Metazoa > Arthropoda > Insecta > Coleoptera > Cleridae > Tillus > Tillus elongatus. The sequence goes on along the minus strand of OZ023263.1, from coordinate 244,831,597 downwards.
TACGTTAATAGCAAATGGAGTTATGAAATTTGGAGGATTTAATGAAAATTCGCTACCAAAACGCACTTACTGCGTCCAGATTTTTTTCTTACAAAGATTCATCATATTTGGATAAAAAATGCAAAAATGCATTTACGAATTTGTTCTATGAAAATTAGCTAAACATTATAGACCGTTAAACTATAAACTTCACTAAACCTACAGCGAAAGCATCAACTTAACTAAACCGATAGCCAAAGCATCAGAGAAAGGGTCTATTTGAAATGAATATTTTGTAAATATTTTAGTAAAATGAACGGCAATGACGGTTGAATCTGAAACTTAAGGGTTTGCAGAACACTTTTCTTGCAACATTTTCTTTTCACAATCGGTATTTGTTTCACGTTCTTTGCCTACACATTGCCAATTTGGACGTATAAAATTGTGAGTTTGACGTTTTAAGGAAAACTCCAAAAAATTTGTTCTCATAACTGCCCATAACTTCGTTGTCTTTAAAGCTAGAGACCTAAATTTTGGTACAGAGTTCTTTCTAATACAAACACACGTACCAAATTTTTTTTTGTCTTCAAACTTAGAAACCTAAATTTTGGTACATGGTTCAATTTTTAGAATGCAAACACGCGTACCAAATTTGGTTGCCCTTACTCTGTTATTTTCGGAGATATAATTTTTTTTAGAAAGAAAACACAAAATCTTCCGGGAAAACCCGGGCCGATTTTCCTGGCTAACGAACCTATCCAATACACTTGCAAAAGAAAGGTACTTACCAAATTTGATCAAGATCGGCCCATTAGTTTTTGAGTTATCGGTGTGATATATATATATATATATATATATATATATATATATATATATATATATATATATATATATATATATATATATATATATATATATGTATATATAACAATTTTAACTAACCCCAGATATGTGTTCTAGTGGGCCTAATTAGCCCTCATTTGAAGAAATTTTTTAAAAATTCAAAAGTCGGGATCTTCTCATTAGCGAATTTTTTAAAGAAAATTCACTAATTACGAAAATAAAAGAATCAGGTGTGCATGTGTGTGTGTGGGCGTTCATGCATGCGTGTGTCCGCGTAGGCATGTGCGTGTACGTGTGCGTGCGTGGATTGGAGATTATAGATTGCTTAATTTCAACGTTGATTTGTTAAAAGAGAGCAAATAAGAACAAATACGGTGGAAAGTTTTGGTTTGGCGCCTGCTTTCAGGCAGCCCAGTCGAATCACTGCAAATTCTTTGCCCTGTATAGATAACATTTTCCTTAATATTGATGAGTCTTGTTACAGTGGAAATACTCTAAACGTGTGTCTATCATTTGTGTTAAATAAAACAAATATTGGTAGGTTTAAATGTGAACTGTCAAAAATTTAATAGACATGTCTACTGGAGGAAAATGCAGAAAAATCATTTGACAATATACATGACACAATTGAGCAGTGCTTCAGGCTTTCCTTTCCGAAGAGGAAAGTACCACTTGGCAACAAAAAAACTTTACTTACATCTCCAGAACTGGAAAAAGGAAAGATGCTGGTGTATTCAGCTCAAGTAATTCATAGGGTAATTAGAACTGAAGACTCGAGACAATTCTTGGCACAACTTAAGAAGCAAATGAGAGAAACATACACAAGTGAAGTCAAAAGAAGGAATAATAAATATATTGATGCAGCAGACAATAAAGTTAAAGCGGTATGAACGACCATTAACAAAGAGAGTGGCAAACGACGTTGTTCAAACTTGGAAACTGTTCTTAATACAAGTCAGCTTAATAATCCTTTTACAAGTGTCGGTATAAATGTGTCTATTAGCCTTGATCACTCAGTAAAGTAGGCTATAGGTATGCTACATAACAAAATGGATAGAAATCTGCACACCATGTTTTTGTACCCAACAACCAATGAATAACTGACTAATATTGTGATAGATTTTTTTAAATATGGAGTCATCTGATATATATGGAATGACAGTTCGATTGTTAAAGGAAGTATTTCATTGTATCATAGTTAGCTGTTTGTGTGAGGTGCTTAACCTATGTGTGATCCAAGGCAACTTTCCTGAAAAGTTAAAACTTGGAAATGTTGCAATACATATGGTGGTGGCTTGGATGATTGTGACAACTACAGGCCTATCTCGCTACTTACGATTATATCAAAGATATTTGAAGAGCTCCTTAAAAGAATGTTGCTGGCATTCATTGAAAGATACAAGATATTAGATTCGCTTAGACCCAAACGTTCAACAAACACAGCTTTGACCGAACTTGTTATGAGTATTACCGAAGTACGCAATGAAAAAAACCTTGTTGAAGTCGTAGCTTGTGATCTGAGTAAGGCCTTTAATGCAGTTTCCAGGTGTATTTTCTTGGGGAAGCTGGAACATTATGGTGTCAGAGGTACATCCCCTCCCCCCTCTCTCTCGCTCTCTCTCTCTCTCTCTCTCTCTCTCTCTCTTTGGGTCTTACCTGGGGAATAGGAGACAGGTTGTATATTGGGATAAACAGTTATCCGATGAGATGATGGTAGAGTGTGGTGTTCCGCTTGTTCCATTTTGGGCCCCCTAATTTTTATCATCTATATGAATGGCCTACCGCCCAACATTGCATCGGATGCGATCGGTCTTTATGCCGATGATACCAGCTTTGTTAACAGAGCAACGGCGACGCTTGATCTGGGTCTCCGTACTGGAGCCTGACTTGACCAAGCAGATGAGTGGTTTAGACTAAACTCTCTAACACTAAACTTAAATAAGACACAACTGGTGCTGGGTGCAGGACACAGATGTGGGGCGAGGCTAAAACTTCTTGGTGTAATTCTGAAGAATGGCCTTACCTGGTCTGCTCATGTTTCGTCCTTGCTTGGAAAGTTGTCTACGGCTATTTTTACAATGCTGCGAATGAAAGCTGTCGTCGGCCGGGAAGCCTGCAAGATGGCATATTTTTTCAACTTCCACTCTATTGCTGGTTATGGTGTGCTTCTGTGGGGATGCAGTCCAGGCTTGCAGTAAGTGCTCCTGAAGCAGAAAGAAGCCCTTCGTGTCTTGGCAGGCTAGTTTCCGTGGGTTGTTCGAACAGGACGTATACTTACCGTAGAACCAGCGTTCATTTTTACCTGCTTGAAATATTTGCGTCAAAATAAAGACTTATATTTGGCCGGTGAATAACTACATACCTATATTACCAGAAAGAAAGCTAAGTTTAGCATATCATATCACAGACTGGCTAGAACGCAATTGGGTGTAAATTATCCGGGTCTAAAGCTGTATAAGCTGTCTAAAGCTGTATAATGCTTATGCAGACCCCATTCACTACACCGTGGGACATCGAGGTACCGTGAGACTGTACTCACTAAAACTCCCTCTCTAGGAGTACCGGACCTTAGTCCATACCTCCGTCGGAAAGATTTCACACAATGACGTTTGGGTTTGAATGTTTCCATTCTGTTTTTGCCGCGGGGCGTTAGCTGGTAAGTATAAGTTTTGGACGCTTATGCTTATGTGGAAATTGCTCATCGTAGTCGGTGGCACTACGGAAAAGAGCATTTGGGTGAGAAGCGGCTTTTGCGAACTGAGTTGTGGATGATACACCTATAAACTAAAGTAATACGGCTATGGTAGCCAGCCTTCCAACACTAAGTGAGTGGTAAGACGCGAAGCAACGTGCTGCCACCTAGTTGCGGAACCAAGTAGTGTGTTGTCACGCCCGCTCCAAATAACACAAAGTGTTAAAAAATAGAAACCGTATACAACCAACTAACAATTTAGTAAATTGTCAGCCCTGGCCCATTTCTACACTAATATAGGGACAAAGTATGTAAGGCTAGATGTATTTTCACCACAATTAGAACCGCAGACCGGTTTCGCTCTAATTAGAGCTCGTCAGTACGGCATACTAATTGTAGCGAAAATACACCTATAAAGTAATAGGGCTATGGTAGCCAGCCTTCCAACACTAAGTCAGTGGTAAGACACGAAGCACGTGCCGCCTATATTAGTCTCTATTTCCTAACACTTTGTGTTATTTGGAGCTGGCGTGACAACATACTACTTGGTTCCGCAACTAGGTAGCGGCACGCTGCTTTGTGTCGTACCAGTCACTTAGTCACTTAGTATATATGTATATATGTATATATATATATATATATATATATATATATATATATATATATATATATATACAGTAGCGTGCTGATGATGACCCATGATGGTTCGAAACGGCAGTCCCCATCAACAAATAAAAAATCTCTCAAAGTACAGCAAACAAAAAATTGTATATTTAAAACTGATTACAGTGCAGTGCAACATTCCAAAAAAATTCACCAATGAGGAGATCCCGACTTTTAAATTTTGCAAAAATTTCATTAAATGAGCGCTAATTAGGCTCCCCAGAACACATATCCGGGGTCAGTATCATTTTTATATGTTTATATATATATATATATATATATATATATATATATATATATATATATATATATATATATATATATATATATATATATATATATAAACTGACCCTGGATATGGTTTTAGGGGTCTAGTCTGCACTCACTTAAAGAAAGTTTTCAAAATTCTAAGTTCAAATCACCAAAATTAATACAATTCATCAAATTAATCAAATTAATCAAGTTAATCAAATTAATCAAATTAATCAAGTTAATCAAATTAATCAAATTAATGAAATTAATGAAATTAATGAAATTAATGAAATTAATCAAATTAATCAAATCAATCAAATCACACAAATTACACAAATTAATCATATTAATCATATTAATCATATTAATCAAATTAATCAAATTAATCAAATTAATCAAATTAATCAAATTAATCAAATTAATCAAATTAATCAAATTAATCAAATTAATCAAATTAATCAAATTAATCAAATTAATCAAATTAATCAAATTAATCAAATTAATCAAATTAATCAAATTAATCAAATTAATCAAATTAATCAAATTAATCAAATTAATCAAATTAATCAAATTAATCAAATTAATCAAATTAATCAAATTAATCAAATTAATCAAATTAATCAAATTAATCAAATTAATCAAATTAATCAAATTAATCAAATTAATCAAATTAATCAAATTAATCAAATTAATCAAATTAATCAAATTAATCAAATTAATCAAATTAATCAAATTAATCAAATTAATCAAATTAATCAAATTAATCAAATTAATCAAATTAATCAAATTAATCAAATTAATCAAATTAATCAAATTAATCAAATTAATCAAATTAATCAAATTAATCAAATTAATCAAATTAATCAAATTAATCAAATTAATCAAATTAATCAAATTAATCAAATTAATCCAATTCATAAAACTTATAAAATAAATAGAATTGATAAAATAAATGGAATAATTAAAATAAATAAATTGCAGTTTAGTGATTTACCAACTATTTTTAAAGTTAGGTGAAATTTTGAAAAAATTCTTTAGATATTGATTAAGCACCATAAGCAAGGCCGTGATGCGTCGCTGCGCCATCATCGTTCCATTAATTTTTTATGTCATTAAAATGAAAAAACATATTTATTATTACACATAAAAAATTAGGGTCAGCTATGTACTTACATACATCTTATTGTCAACAGTTAAAAACCATTTTGCTATTAGACTTTATATAATTAAGGAACAATAATGAATGAATTTTTTTACTAAGTACCTACCTATCTGCCATTTAATGTATACATAGCTGGATGAATAACTTATGCTGAACTTATCACTTACAATGTCACTGTCGATAAATTGATTTAAGATCTGTTGAATAAATAATGTGGAGCATCATCATGACTTTCAACATGGTTCTATAAAAATAAACCTTTAATATCTGCTCTGTAACCCGTTAAACCTTATTAGTCTATATCTGACCTCACATCGGTATAACTTTATAGTCACTAAGTTTGCTAACAAGCGTTTGTGAAGTTTCACCGTTTTTTTAATTTGTCTTTAAATGACAAATTAGGTTATACCAACAATTTTTTCTCGTTATGCTTAAGTGACCTTGTGTTTCAAACGAGAAAAACGATAGGTAACAAAAATTTAGTATTGTGTACAGCCTTTAAGATAGAAGGGCACAACTGGACAGTTACGAATACTGGCTTCTCTAAAAGAAGTAAGTCAAATTATCCCCTATTAACATCGCTTTCAAAAATAAACCTTAATATTTTTAGAGAATTTTCATTAAGAAAAATTCTCTTATATATATATATATATATATATATATATATATATATATATATATATATATATATATATATATATATATATATTCGCTTAGAGAGGTCACGATGAAAAGCTTTTGGAAAATTTTCTTCAGATGAGCGCGAATTTCGGTCACTAGAACCCAAAAGCAGGGTACGTTAAAAATTTTATATCTTTATATATATATATATATATATATATATATATATATATATATATATATATATATATATATATATATATATATAATAACGAAACGAAATAAATAACAGGCATAAAACATACTACGAACCACAGTCAACTCCACGACAGACAGTATGGATTCCATCAGCGCAGATCAACTGCCGACCTCCCTTCCTTCGTCACCCATTCTTGGAGCAAGTCTATGGAACTACACGGTGAATCCCAGATTGTCGCTCTAGACATATCCAAAGCATTCGACCAGGTCTGGCACGCAGCGCTGTTTAATAAACTTCCGGCCTGTGGCCTACCACCAAAACCTGGACAGCAAATTTCCACTCCAATCGGAGATTTTCTGTTGTCGTGGATGGCTATTCCTCTAAACTGTATACAGTTAATGCAGGAATCCCTCAAGGTTCAGCTTTAGCCCCTACCTTGTTCCTTCTCCACATCAATGACCTCCTGTCTAGCACATCCAACCCAGTTCACAGTTACGCGGATGACAGCATCCTCCACTCCCAGCCCAATTAGATGGGGGTCGCAGACTCATGGAGGGTTCTGTCTCTCAAAAAAATATTAGACTGGAGAAGTATAAATCTTGTACAAATCAACTCCACCAAATCTCAGTCTTCTTTTCTATCTCATAAGAGGTACACCAGCCCTAGACCCATCACTATGAAAAACCAAGTTATTCAAAGTAATGATTCCTTTTCACTTGTTGGCATTTCTGTGGATCGAAATCTCAATTGGCACCAACATGTAGCAAATAAGGACAAACCTCGAATACTGCTCCCACATCTGGGGTGCCGCTGCCGCTTCTACACTCGCTGTCCTGGACTCCATTCTGGAGAGAGGTATACGTCTCATCGGTGCCCCTACCCTCACCCAAAGGCTGCCATCCGTTGCGTACCGATGTGCCGTTGGTGACCTCTCTCTCTCTCTATCTATCTCTCTCTCTCTCTCTCTCTCTCTCTCTCTCTCTTATAGATATCTGCACGGGCACTGCTCAAAGAGGAGCTTTTTTCCATAGTTCCTCCACCTGCTGCCCCCAACAGATCTACCAGGGGCACAGAGCGAATGCACCCTTTTACTGTCCAGGTCACCAGGTCGTCCGCTTTTCCTGACTAGCGAACTTATCCAAGCCATTTACAGAAGAAAGGTACATGCCAAATTTTATCAAAATCGGCCCATTATTTTTTGAGTTTTCGGTGTTTTATGATTTTTATGATTAACAAGCTCCTAGATATGTGTCTAAATCGTTATTTTCCTTCATTTCGTTAAAATATGAACAAGAAATCAATTGTAAATAAAAATTATTTGATGTAAATAATAAATACGTTGGACAATTAACAGAGGTGCCTACTGCCGATACCTGCTAGTAAATACATCGTAACCGAGTGGGCTAAGCCCTGTACAATGGATAATCGACTCCTACATGACGAGTTCTAATCCTAGTTAGTGACTTTACTGTTTATCAATTTTTTTAGTCTCATTTCACTTTACCGTGATCCGATCAGATTGTTGTTATTCCGATGAATTTTTAGGGAGTTTGTGTATAAAAAATATGTTAATGAAGAGGAGATGAAAGTTTTAAGACTTAATTCAATTTAAATAGTATATCTGGTTGTTTGTTCTTGCCCTAACTTAGTGAAACCGTTCCATATTTAATACAGTCGTAGACTTCTCCCGTGGCTTCACAAGTGCTTGTTTTAGTAAATTTTCTTAAAAAAGAATTCAAATGAGCGCAAACTAGGCCCCCTAGAACCCATAACCAAGATCAGTTTCAATGTATGTATATATATATATATATATATATATATATATATATATATATATATATATATATAAAGGGTGGACCATTTACCAAACTTTAGGTCTGTAAGTTTAAAGACAAAAAAGTTATAGGCATTTAAAGAAAAAAATTTCTTCAAAACTCAAAGTCGCAATTTGAAACGTCAAAATTGGCAACATTTAGGTAAAGAACCCGAAAGAAATACGGAATATGTAAAGAGTGTTCTGCAAACCCGTAACTTTTAGCTTCAACTATCGTTTTAACAAAATATTTGCAGAAAATCCATTTCGAATAGGCACTTTCTCTGATGTTTTGGTAATAGTTTTAGTTACGTTTATGGTTAAATTTTCTTCAAATGAGCGAAAATTAGACCCCCTAGAATCCATAGCCGGGTTTACTTTCTGTATACATATATAAAGGGTGACGCATTTCTACGGAAAAGCTCAATATAATTGTTATAATGCGGGATACGAGAAAAAATTGTATACGTTACTTATAGGGTGTCTTGAGCTGCATCTTACAAAATTATTTTGACAATCACAGGTGGCCCATAAGTTGCTGATACCTACAATTTTTTTCTTGAACACTCCTTATTTCATTTTTGCATTATTCATCGAAATATGATGCATGTTTATAAAAAATCGAGACGCAGTAAGTGCGTTTTGGTAGAGAATTTTCATTAAACACTTCAAAATTCAGTAACTCAATTTGTTATTAACCTAAGATTCGTTGGCTAGGAAACGAGTTGTCTCAAAAACATTTTAAGTTTATTTTCGGAAAATTTTTGTACATTTTCAAACAAGTTAATTTGGTAAAATATGGTACATTATTTCTACTATGAAGGTTATACCGGTGACCAAATGGATGCCTGCTTGCATTAAAGAGACATATTTGCTATTAAAAACATTTTTATGAAAATTCACTTCCATAACGCACTTGCTGCGTCCAGACTTTTAATAATTACGAATTATCCACAAATGATGTTTTTAAATATGTTTGTCAAAATCGTTTTACAATTCCAGGCTACTGCATATCTTCTTTGAGTGATTCTAAGCGGAGAGGAAACCATATTCCATACCGAGACTCAAAATTAACAAAGCTATTAGCCGATTCTCTTGCAGGAAATGGAGTTACGCTCATGGTATGTTGAACGTGACATATATATATATATATATATATATATATATATATATATATATATATATATATATATATACATATATATATATATATATATATATATATATATATATATATATATATATATATATATATATATATATATATAGAGAGAGAGAGAGAGAGAGAGATGGTACAGTTTCTAAGAAGTGTGTCTATGTATCTGTGTCTTTCTTTTAGATTGCCTGCATATCACCTGCTAGATCTAACATTAGTGAGACTATCAACACCCTGAGATATGCGGCAAGGGCGAAAAAGATTAGAAGCAAGCCCATTGTTTTGATGGTAAGTTTTTTATTTGTGGGAAAATTACAACAAATGACTTCTTTCGGTGCCATATCAGGTCCCCCTAACGATGGCAATTACATTGGCGAGTTGTTCGCGGTTTTCGGCTAATCTGAATAGTTGTTCGGCACTGCGTATTCCAGTCCAATCGCGAATGTTCTTTAGCCATGACATCTGTTTCCTTCCAATTCCGCGGCTGCCTTCGATTTTACCTTTCATTATAAGCTGGAGCACCTTGTATCGGTCTCCTCTAAGAACATGTCCCAGGTATGATATCTTTCGCACCTTAATAGTGACAAATAATTTACGGACGGCATTCGCTCTATTTAATACTGCTTCGTTGGTCTGCACAGCAGTTCAGGGTATTCGAAGCATTCTTCAGTGCAACCACATCTCAAACGCCTCCAGTCGACTGATGGTAGCAGCCCTCAGAGTCCAAGTCTCAGCTCCATACAACAACACGGGCCAAATATAACATTTGATCATTCTTTGACGCAATCTTAGGTTTAAGTTGTCGTTAGAGAAAAATGATTTCATTCTCATGAAAATTCTACACGCTGATTCAATTCTGCACTTTATCTCTTTATCAGGGTCTAGATGTTCTGTGATATAACAACCAAGGTATTTGATTTGGGTAACTCTCTCAATGTTGCGTTGGTCTATCTGTAGGGAAGCATCGGCGTGCGGTTGGCGACTGAATATCATAAATTTTGTCTTATTGACGTTTATTTTCAAACCCATTTCCCTTCCTGTCGTGTTTACACTATACAACAATTCTTGAAGGCCCCGGACACTATCGCACAAGATGACCATATCGTCGGCATATCGAATGTTATTTATCAATTCACCGTTAATATTCACTCCAAGGTCTTTATCTTGCAAAGCCTTCTTAAATATTGTATCCGAGTAGATGTTGAACAATAGCAGGGAGAGAATGCATCCCTGTCTGACGTCTCGTTAAATGCGACGGTTACGGTGATATAGGCCGAAACGGTTTTTCTCAAAATGGCGGCACTTCCGCCCTCCTAATTTGTAAGGATTTTGTGTTTTTACATTCAGTACGTCATTCTGAAAGTATGTATAAAAAATAATTCCTGTAGTTTAGTGCATTATGGACAAGGGTAACGGGCTCCTTTATTGCCTGTACTAATAGGTCAATTTTCAAGTCATCGCATACCTAGTCGCCTATTTTCCCCTATTTTCATGATCCTAGTCTTTTAATACACATTATAAATAAAATTATATTCTTTTCTACAGGACCCACGGGAGGCACTGATACTTAGCCTAAAACGTGAAGTGAGCTCATTGCAAACTGAAAACGAGCATCTCCGGTCAGCCTTGAACGTCTACTCCAGCTCAGCGTCGTCCGCGGGAGACATACTTGCAGGTTTGTGACGTAACTTTGTATATTTAGATTTTATTATCGCATTTAACTTATATATTGTAAGCATGATTTTATGTTGGATTTGGATTAAAATATAGGAGCCTCTGTGGCCCAATGGATAAGGCATCGGCCTCCTAAGCCGAGGATTGTGGGTTCGAGTCCCACCAGAGGTAGAAATTAGATAATATTTTTAAAAATAGCAGCCAGATAATGATTTACAAAGTACAACTAAAATGTAAATACACTAATTTGAACAAAAAACAATTTACTCCATGGATTCGTGGTCTTGCCATATTTGGGCTCAGTTTTACTTAATAAAAAAGGACAAGAAACTCAACAAAACAAGGTTTTGCTAAGAAAATTCATTATTTTGACTACTACTACAACTACCCGTCACTGTATTCCCTTATGGGGGTAAGCACAGCACAAAAGCTATGCTATTTCCTAACAATGAACGTCTATCCTATATCTTTTTTTTGAACTGTAGCTTTTTTCTTTGGTAATTGCACTGTGAAGAACTTTTTATTCAGAGTTCAGTTTAAGGCGTACACAGGGTACAAAAATAAGAATGGTTTTTTTTACGTTAAATTTGAGACACCCTGTAGGGGCCATTAGCCACAACAACGGATGCGTAATGAAATCATACTGTAGCCTCATGTCTTCTGAACATTTTGTTTTTTAAATTTCTCTGATATCTGCAACATCAAATAAAATACACTGATTTATACCAGTACATGTTTCTTTTTCATTAAAATAACATTTTGACAACATTAAACTAAGAATAACACTAACAATAAATAACAATACATAGCAAAAAAATTACATTAGTAGCGCGTGTTTCCACCTCTACTTCTTATAACTGCTTCACATCGCCGAGGCATACTGGATATTAAATTGGATATTTGATTTTGGTCAAGTCCATTCCAAATATCGGTAACCATTATTTCGACATATTGCAGGTGGGCAGGAGGGGGTTGATGCTGCCTAAGTGCCCTACCAAAAATATCCCATAAGTGCTCAATAGGATCCATATCGGGACTGTGCGGTGGCCAATTAACAGTTCGAATATTTACTTCATGTAAATATTAATTGACGATCCGTGCTACATGTCGTACGTTATCGTGCATTAGTAAAAAAAAGTATCCCAATGTACGGAGCGAAAGGGACAACGTGCTCAGACAAAACGTCATTGATATATCTTTCGCTATTTAAAGCACCCCCATGTAAAGGTACGATATCCGTTCGTGCTGTGGAGGAAATTCCAGCCCAAAACATCACAGAGCCTCCATTAAATAAAGTTGTTTCACGTATGTTGCACTGTGCATAACGCTCACCTGGCCGGTGGATAACTCTTAGACGTCTATCGGAGCTATATAGACAAAACCTAGATTCGTCTGTAAATAGAACGTGTTCCCAGTCCTCAATAGTCCAGTTTACATGCTCCCTGGCGAATTGCAGTCTAGCTCTGCAGTCGTCTGAATTTAATCCAGGGCCTGTCGCTGGAACTCTGACATGTAAATTGTGTTCAGAAAGACGTCTCCTCACAGTATCAATGCTTGGTTGAATATTATGAACTACACTGAGTTGTGTCAAAAGTTTCATTGACTTGGTGAAACGTTCTCTTAAAGCACGCAGTCTAATATAGCGATCTTGAATAACGGTAGTTACCCGAGGTCTGCCTTGTCGTGGACGTATGTCATAGTCATCAGTTTCCCTGAAGAGTTGGACAACACGAGAAATTGTTGTATGTGCAAATCCTAATCTCAAACCAATAGCGTTGTAGCTTACTCCTTCATTATGTAACGTCACTGCTTGAACACATTCATCACGAGTCATATTCCTTCTAACACGTTCCATTTTCACGAAAGAACAATAGATCACAAATAATGAACTTAATTATACAGTTTAAGACGATATGTACATAAATAAATAAAAGAATTGTCAAACTGACATTTGCTGATATTGTTTTTTTATCATAAACTAATGTGTATATTAAACCAAATAAGTATGCATTTGCTCGCATACATATTTCTCAGGGCTCATCTTCACATCCTTTCGATTAGCTACAGACAGAATAGCGCACACCTCCTATTCGAATGCCGTGGTATATGCGCCCAGAGCATAACTCTCGCGCACCCCCAGGCCATCGATGTATATTCCCGTCGGTAAAACAGACCTAGCTAGCAGGCTGGAAAGCAACCTCATTTTCCCTCCACTGATCTTTACTGGCCATTCGGAGAATATATGTACTAGTCGGCACAATATAATCCTCTGCATTTCGTATCTTGATGGTGGAAATTGGAATTTCCTTTTCCACCTCCTTGGCAACTTGGCAACCTCATTTACCCTCCACTGATCTTTACTGGCAATTCGAAGAATATATGTACTTGTCAGCCTAATATAATCTTCTGCATTTCGTATCTTGATGGTGGAATTTGGAATTTCCTTTTGGACCTCCTTGGCAACTTTTGTATTACTTATTGCGCCCTCTCCGCACCAGTTTCCAGAGTCTCGCATTCTGAGATGCGACGCCATAGCCTCCCTTCTTATACAGATGGGAAGCGGTGGCAGCATCAGCAAGACATCTAGCGCGGCTGAGGGTGTCGCCTTCATAGCGCCGATGATACACCGGCTTGCCAGCATTTGAAGTTTGGCCAGCTTTCGGATAGCAGTTTGGTTCACACCACACCACCAGACCACTGTCCCACAAAGGACGCTCGGCCTGACGATCGCAGGGTAAATCCAATGAAGGATCCGAGAATTAAGTCCCCAGGTTCACCCCCCAGTCACACGACGCAACTGACAGAGGGTCGCTACTCACTTCCTCACTACTCGTTCTATTTGAGACCTCCATGATAATTGGGCGTCCAGGGCCACCCCCAGATATTTGACCTCCCATGCTAAAGCTTAAATTTGCCAAACATTACCGGCACCCCGAAGCCCTTCCGATTCCTCTTCTTGTTGGACAGAATCATCTCCGTCTTCACTGGGTTTGCGGAAGTCCCAGATCACCGTTCAATTATACTACAGGTTGTTTGTATGCATGAACAGACGACGCCGAGGAATTTGCCGGTGACTAATAACAGCCCATCATCAGCATATTATGCCTGGGCGAGGAAGCCATTCTCGGGGGGTCGTTCTATGAGGCCGTCCATGACCAGACACCATAGATGAGGCGAAAGGCAGCTGCATTGGGGCAGCCACCAGTCACTCCAACGTCCAGCCTACGGCCTCTTAAAGTCAGTGAAACTATCCTGTCTTCCAGCATGCTCGCCACACAACTTATAAGGGATCTAAGCGATCCCCTGTCCTGTAAGACGGCACAGACCGTATCCGTCCCTGCTCTATCAAGGGCTCCTGTGTGCTCACTAAGTGTAATTATTCTTTCTCTGTTTCTTGGCATAATGTTCATGATGCCACAAACACGAGAAATTAACTAAAACAAACTATTTCTCCCAAAATCACAAAAACAGATGTGCCTTAGTCACAATAACCGGAAAAACGACTGATATAGAAAATGTAACTTAATGCAGAATGACATGTAAGGCTAGAGACATTCTCACCACGATTAGAACCGTGGACCCGTTTTGCTTTAATTAGAGCTCGTCAGTACGGCATACTAATTGTAGCGAAAATACACCTATAAAGTAATACGGCTATGGTAGCCAGCCTTCCAACACTAAGTAAGATTTAAGACACGAAACACTTGCCGCCACCCCGTTGCAGAACCAAGTAGTATGTTGTCACAGCAGCTCCAAATATCACAGAATGTTAACAACAAGAGACTGTATACAACCAACTAACAATTTACTAAATTGTCAGCCCTGGCCCATTTCTACCCTAATATAGGGACGAAGTATGTAAGGCTAGATGCATTCTCACCACAATTAGAACCGTACACCGGTTTCGTTCTAATTAAAGCTCGTCAGAACGGCATACTAATTGCAGCGAAAATACACCTATAAAGTAATACGGCTATGGTAGCCAGCCTTTCAACACTAAGTGAGATTTAAGACGCGAAACACGTGCCGCCACCTCGTTGCGGAACCAAGTAGTATGTTGTCACGGTATTTGTAGCTGCTGTGACAACATACTACTTGGTTCTGCAACGAGATGGCGGCACGTGCTTCGTGTCTTAAATCTCACTTAGTGCGCTATGGAATATGTCGAGGAATACCTGTCAGAATTGTCAGAGCAGTGTTCCCATGTTGATATAATACATAAATTACCAATGTTCACATTAATTCGCACAATACTGTAAGTTATTTTGCAATTAAATTCTGATGAATGCAGTGTTGTCAATTTTAACAATTGTCCATAAATTTAAATGAATCTTGTTATAATATAAAAAATTCCTGGTTTTAATTTTTTATAACGTTTTCCAGAGAAAAGGGAGATCGCAACACCTCATGTCAATCTAGAGGAGTTGGCCGAACTGGAAGGTCCTCAACTAGCCGAACTGGTTCGTCTGTACATGAAAGAGAACGAAGCACTACGCAGGGAGAACGCCGAACTCTTCTCTTCGAGGGAAATGCTTCAGCGTGACCACGAGGTCGTCTGCCATGAAAACGAAAGGCTACTGAAGAAGCTAGAGGAAGTGAACTCGTGAGTGTAGACTTATGATTACTGTAATCCACAATAATTGATCTTAGTGTGTGCTGCAGGTCACCTCTTATACCGGCAAGGCCAGCTTTCTCAGCTGAGATCTTAAACAGCAGCGATTTGGACTCATCAAGTAACGTCTGGACCAATCCTGATGCTGACAAGGCTTCGGTGAGTCATTAAGGAGTAGGTACACCATTAGCAGAAATATTTGACACAACTGTGGATTTTGCTTTTTCATATCAAATCGAAATATACAATATTTTTATTTTATTTAAGTAGCCAACAGAACAAAGTTTCTATTATAGGATGTTGTGATGAACTCGGTTAAGCAGAGGCCCGACCGATAGAGTGACAATCCGTCCTTCGGGCGTGATCTAAATATTCCAAATTACATATCCCCGGGCGCCATCTTTGTTCCCTATTAAATAGGACGAGGTCAGGTCCCTGTGAGGACTTCTACTGATGCCCTCGTAGAACATCACAAATTATTGTTTCATAACAGCCTTGTCCTAGGGTAGCTGAGTGGAGAAAAAAAGTATAGCCGGGGGCAGTGGCAGTGCAGCAAAAAGCAACTAATTCCATAAAAGCTTCTAATAATATTCAAAATATTTACAAACGAAAGTTACAATCATAAAAATCCATAAATTACGAAAAATAAAAATTCGCTACAGTTCATGCGATTAAAAGGAAACTATATCTTAGGTCAAATAACACTATCTCTGGTAAGAAATTCTTTCACATGGTAAACGATACAAATACGTTAATATTTAAAAAAACTCGGGACGCAGCAAGTGCGTTATGGTAGTGAATTTTTATTAAATGCTTCAAATTTAAATAACTCAATTTTCTATAAACTTAGAGAGTTTAATTTCAATACGTAGTAAGGTTTTTCCTAAGGCAAGATATCCACAAAATTTCATTAAAATAACTTTGTAATTTTCGGAGAAAAAAATTTTTTTCGAAAGAAAATTTAAAATTTGAGTAACTCAATTTTCTCTAAACTTAGAAAGTTGAATTTTGGTACGTAGTAAGGTTGAGGCAACATATATAGTAAATTTCATTGAAACAGCTTTGTTACTTTCGGAGAAAAAAAATTTTTTCGAAAGAAAACTCAAAATTTTTCCGGAAAACCCCGTCTGATTTTTCTGGATAACGAACTCATCCAAGCCATTAATAAAAGACAGGCACTTGCCAAGTTTCATCGAAATCGGTTAATTATTTTTTGAGTTATCATATATATATATATATATATATATATATATATATATATATATATATATATATATATATATATATATATATAAACATATAAAAATAAACCTATTTACAAATGAACTTTAATAAGATATTATGCTGTGACAATACCTCTCTCAAGCACCCTAAAATATAATCAAAATGTGCACAGTTATATATGTTTTATTTCTTTTTCCCTTGTCTTAATACACTACATATTTTATGACAATCGATTTAATTTACTTATTTGATTTCATAAATAGTCGGTTAATAGTGACTTGGAATGAAGTAGACACCACATCTTCAAACATATTAAGAGAATATGAGTAAATCAACAGCAACTGGGAATGAATTCGGTCAGTCGCCCAGCCACGTGGTTAAAAAACACTGTTTGTATGATGGTTACAACTCTAGATCTAAATAAAAGGACTGTAACAGCGGCAGAAGCAGAAGTCAATGGAAGGTTGATGAATGAATCTCATGAGTCAATAAGAAAAGCATTGACTAACCAACAGCAACCGCATACTTATGATTTAAACATGTTTCAAATTTGAATAGCTCAATTTTCTGTAACCCTAGAAAGCTGAATTTTGGCACATAGTTAGGTATTTCCCAAAGCAATATGTAGACCAAATTTTATCGAAATTTTCGGAAAAAAAAATTTTTTTTGAAAGAAAACTCAAAATTTTCCCGGAAAACCCCGTCCGATTTTCCTGGCCAACGAACTCATCCAAGCCATTAATAAAAGAAAGGCACTTGCCGAGTTTCATCTAAATCGGTTAATTATTTTTTGAGTTATCAGACGGATACATATATATATATATATATATATATATATATATATATATATATATATATATATATATATATATATATATATATATATATATATATATACATATATATATATATATATATATATATATATATATATATATATATATATATATATATATATATAAGCATATAAAAATTCAAACTGACCCCGGATATGGGTTCTAGGGGTCCTAATTCGCGCTCATTTGAAAGAATTTTTGCAAAGTCTCACCATCGATACCTCTCTATTAGTGAATTTTTTTAATAAAAATTCACTAAAAATACAATAATATTCGACTAGAATAATGTTTGTGCTTTTTACAAGAAATGAAGGGTGGCATTAACATTAGCTCAGCAATTAGTAAAGCATATTAAAGCAACGGCAAGCGAAAAGCTACATACACATGCATCATATGGGAAATGTCCCCCGATGTAAATTTACTGCCTCAGTTTGAGGTGCTATATTCCCCTGAGCTTTATTCCCGCGGTTCGCTGTAGTTATACCCTGCTATGTGGGCAAGCAAACGGCTTCCACTCTTATATTACAATAACCTGCTAGCTAATGAAACCGGGTAAACTTGTCGCCCTATTTATGTCGATCACTCTGTATAATTAACAGCCCCGTCCAGCGGTTACGTACCATTCAGAGTAGCTCCATACTTCACCCAAGGACATCCATTCCTTAGGCCAAACATAGGCTACCCAGTAGAGCACTGGTTGCCGGACACACTAAATATTGACTATAACCCTTTAAACAGCACTATTCGTACTCCCGTTTCCCTTATATGGGCAAGAAACGTGACCAGCTTGTCACTTATTTAGGCTGGACACTCTAACTAATTAACCACCCCGTCTAGCGATCACATACCATTCAGAGTAGCTCCATGATTGACCCAAGGACATCCGTCTCTCGAGTCAAACATAGGCCACTAAGTACAGCACATTACACTTCGCCAGACGCCCTAAATTCACTATATTACGGTACAATCATTTACAGCATTTCAGCTTCCCTTAAATGGGCAAACACGTGAACAGTTTTGTCACTCGTCCATACAGAACACACTGTATACACTTTCAATCATAACACGCTGTTATTGTTGCAAATAGAACAGCATTAATAAAATACTCAGTGAATTATTTCAGTTTGCAATTCCAGTTCCTAAACTACCGGAGTACAACTAACCTTGCAAACTAAGATAACAGAACACGGTCGTTACAGACCCTCGTTCGCTTCTCTACCAAACTAACACGCTGCTATCACTACAAAGTAGAACAGCGAAACTCCCCAGTTAACTATCTAACTGTTTCCCACACAATATCAGAACGCCGATTAATAATTCTAATACAACCACCAGACCCCTCGTCTCGTACGCGAGCTGAAGGCATCTGTTATCTGCGTTCTGTCTCTCGTTCGCGATTCTTGTCATGCGCTCAGCGACCTACCTAAAATGAATCCCATTGCGCGTGACAGACCGGCGCTATTCCTTTCACATCCACGATTCATGCTCCGCTCGTGGCGAATTTTCATATTTTGAAATGTATCTAAAATGGGTCGAATTTATTCTCTGGTGTATATTCGTTATTTAACCGCCTAAATGAATTGTGCGCTATTCAAATAACCCTAATAAATTCGGACTTCATTACAATGTTTTAGATAAAACAAGTACATATAGTCATATGCAATTAAGAATTACAATAGCCCTATACTAATAATTAAAAAACAAAACAAAAAACACAAATAAAGCATATCCTATATAAATTATAAGAATATTAAAATTGAATTCGAAGTAATGTAAGTAATAATGAAAAAGTAACAAACAACCATAACTCATATAAAATCATTCCTAAACCGGAAAAAGAGGGCGACACGCTGGCCAAGTCGTATAGGCTAATCAGCCTTACATCCCTCCTGCTTAAGGTATTAGAAAAGACAATAGATAGGTTGGTGTTGGGAGAGATCCTCAGGGATCACCCCTTCCATAATAAAAATCAGCACGTGTACCAGCCGAGGAATTCGACGGAGACGGCGCTCCACAATACTACGCGAAAGGTGGACAGGTTCCTACACTACACGGAGACCACATTCGCTGTGTTCTTCGATGTGGAGGGGGCCTTTGATGGGGCTAGGACGGATACGGTCTGTGCCGCCCTACAGGACAGGGAATCGCCTAGGTCCCTAATAAGTTGGGTGGAGAGCATGCTGGAGAACAGGAGAGTTTCGCTGACCTTGAGAGGCCGAGGGCTGGACGTTGGAGTGACGGGCGGCTGTCCTCAGGACACATGCCTTTCGCCTCATCTATGGTGTCTGGTTACGGACGGCCTCATGAAGCAGCTCTCCGAGAATGGCTTCTGGCACCGGCAAATTCCTCAACGTCGTCTGTGCGTGCATGCAAGCTGTCTGTAGCATAATTGAAAGGTGGTGTGGTGATCTGGGACTCTCCGTAAACCCAGCGAAGACGGAGATGACCCTACTCACCAAGAAGAGGAATCTGGGGGAATTCAGGGCGCCAGTGATGTTTGGAAAACATTTAGCTTTAGTGCGGGAGGTCAAATATCTGGGGTTGGTCCTGGACTCCAAACTACCATGGGGGTCGCAAATAGAACGAGTAGTAAGGAAGGGAGTAGCGACCCTCTGGCAGCTGCGTCGCGTGATAGCGAGGACCTGAGGACTTAATCTCCGGATCCTTCATTAGATTTACACTGCGATCGTCAGGCCGAGAGTCCTTTACGAGGCGTTTGTCTGATGGTGTGGTGTGAACCACACTGCTACCCAGAAGCTGGCTTAACTTCAAAGGCTGGCCATCCTGGGTATCACAGGCACTATGAGGACGACATCCTCAGCCGCGCTAGAGGTCTTGCTGATGCTGCCACCGCTTCCCATCTCTATCAGAAGGGAGACTATGGCACCTTACACCCACCATATATCACCAGAAGGGGGGGGGTGAAAATGTTAAAAACATCACGTTATTAATGAACGACCCCATACGGTGTTGCTGTATCATCGGGACTACATTATTTCTAGTGTATAGTTTAGTTATACAAATAAGATCATTTTGCCCATACAGTCAGTATAGCGACAGCTACTGATGAATACACAGCAAAGAAATACATTGAACGCCTTTAGAAAAAACCTTGCGTCTGCTTATTGGCCGAGTGGTATCAAATGATAATTTTTCAACCAGCTAACTCTTAAGTAATGAATATCAAAATAATAATAACATTTGCTTTTTAAAATTAAAAGTAGCTAACTATAACTTTTCTAATAATAAGTAATTTGCAGGATAACGGTTCAGTAGCTTCACCGAAAGAATTGCCCGAAACTATTGCAAAAGAATTGAACAAGCGACAAATTGGTAGCGGGTAAGGACTTTCTATATATTTTCTTTATCTTACTGTTTTATTATTGAGTTACAAAGCCTAATCAATCACACAGGGTTGTTAGCGGCAATACAAATGGAACAATGCATAGTATTGGAATGAAGTAGATATTTTCGGAACAGCTGTAGATGCTAAAAGCGACTGTTTGAACATAAATTTAATAATAATAATAATAATAATAATAATATTTATTGTGGCAAAAATTACACAGCCTTGTCAAACAAATACCAAATATAAGATTATAGAACTAAAATTGTGAAATAAACATCAAAAACAAATAAAAATACAAAAGACAAAAGAAACAAATTTACACATATAAAAAAATGGCATCTTATGTTGTCTCTAGTGACTCTACTCTATCCACTCAATGTCCATATTGAGGTATTCACTTAAAGAATAAAATGCATACTTCATAAGAGTGTTTTTCACATTTCTCCTAAATTCTCGCTTATGTTTTGATCTTATATTCTGGGGGATTTTATTGAAGAACTTGACACCCCAGCAATTCACCCCGGTTTCAGCTCTTTTTATTCTATGATAAGGAATGGATATGTTCTGTCTGCCTCGGGTACCATATTCGTGGTAATCACCGTTTTGGTTGTAGTCCTCTTGATGTTGGTAAGTATATAAGACACTTTCCAAAATATATGCTGAAAAGATGGTAAGTATGCCTGTCTTCGTGAATAAGGTTTTACAACTTGTACGGCTGTCTACAGAACAAATTATTCTTACTGCAGCTTTCTGTTGCAGAAATATTTCAGACACTCCGGGGCTACTCCCCCATATTAGGATACCATAGGTAGCCCTACTTTGGAAACATGCATGATAAGCTGTCAACACTGTCTGGTAATTACTGATGTTCATCAGACGCCTCAACAGATACAGACACGACGCCAATGTGCCCTGGAGCTTTTCAATGTGCATTGACCAGCGAAAATCTGATTGTATATATACACCAAGAAATTTCACAGATTGTTTTTGTCTTGGTTGCGTTTGGTGGGAGCTGATATTCAAGACTTTTGTTTTGTTTACATTGAGTTTCAGTTTATTATTTCTAAACCATTCTCCTGCTTCCCACATTGTGATATTTCTTCTCTCATTAAGTTTAGCTTCATTTCTGCCAATGTTAACAAATGAGGTATCGTCTGCATAGAGAGAAACTGCATCAGACGAAACGTTCTCTGGAAGATCATTTGTGTATATAATGAATAGGAGAGGCCCTAGCAGCGAACCCTGAGGTATACCGCATGTTTGTGTCTGCCAACTCGAGTACTGTTCATTTAGCTTCACTCTTTGGTATCGGTTGGTAAGGTATGACTTAAAGAGCCTCAGTGGCAAACCCCTAATGCCATAGTGTTCCAATTTGGTTAGTAATATCTCATGTGATACTGTGTCAAATGCCTTATGTAAATCACAATATATGCATTGTGCCATATTGCCAGAGTCCAGCGCCTCACTTAATTTATTTGTTGTGTTTACCAGCGCAGTGACTGTTGATTTACCTCCTCGAAAGCCATGAAGCTCCTCACTGAGAAAACCTTTTGCTTCTAAATATTCTTCAAGCTGTTGCTTTATTACGTACTCAAATATTTTTGAAAGTGCTGGTGAAATGGAAATAGGTCTAAAGCTATCCAAAGAGGCAACATTGCCACCCTTATATGCCATACTTACGTCTGCTTTCTTAAGTTCCTCTGGAAACAGGCCAGCCTGCAAACATTCATTTACTAAAGCTGTTATTGGATCTAGTATGCTGTAAATAACTGTTTTTAAAAATTTTACATTTATTCCATAACAGTCTGGCGTTATTTTGGCTTTCAAGGCACATACCACTCTCCAAACCTCCAGCGACGTCACCTCCCGCAGATAAAATGAATTCATTGTATTAATAACTTTGGTCTTAATATATGTTCGTGGTACTATATTATTTCCGTTTATTTGTTGAAAAATATTTTTACTTATATTAGCAAAATAACTATTACATGCTTCTGGTGTTAATGAAGGTAACTGTTTACGTTTTTCTTGTGTTTCACCCTTTATAATCTTCCATGCAGCTTTTTGCTTGTCTTCCGCTTGCTGAATAGCCATGGCAACCCCTTCAGCCTTTGCCGCTCGAACTTTGTCGCGATAGCAGTCTCGGTAGGTTTGGTATGCCATTAATGACTCGTTATCTCTTTTCACCAACCATATTGTGTAGAGTGCATCCAGCCTGTTTTTAAGACCTTTCAATTCATTGGTATACCAGTTTACCTTTAGTGTTTGAGTTTTTATCCTAGATTTTCTTTCGGGAAAATATTCGTTGTAGCACATAAGGAAGAACTCATGAGATCTGGAGAAATTTGTCTGCGGATCACTGTTGGCAAAGTAGGCCTCCCAGTCAACAGAACACATATGACACTCAAACCGTTTTAAGTTTTCTTCAGTAAAGTATCTTTTGTGTGTTTCTGTAAAACTTTGCCTGATAACCTTTTTTTGTAGGTAAGCACCTGTCCAAGATGGTCAGAGATGTGTAAATTTAGTGTTTCAGTTTTTATGTGCTGCTTTGAGATATCTGTAAATATATTATCCAAGCATTTGGAACTAGTACTTGTAAAATGTGTTGGTTCTTCAAATAAATGAGAAATATTAAAAGACTGAAGCATTGTGAGGAGTTTCTTTTTTGATGATGAATTATCCGTGTGTCCAAAATCTTGATTCCAATCACCTGCGATGATTATGTTTGCCTTAAAGACTTTAGTCAGCTTTAACAGTGTACTCTCTAGTTTTTCTATTAAGATGTCAATATCACCAATTGGCGACCTGTATACTGTAAGGATTATACAGTTCATCATTTTGATATAAATACCACATATTTCATAGTGCTTCTCCAATGAAGTTTCTAAGTAATTATCTATGTTTTGAAACTGTACATTCTTCCTTACCATTGTAAGCACTCCGCCATGCTCAAATGTATTGCGGGTAAAGTAACTGCCAATTTCAAAGTCTTCAAAAGTTACATGCTTCAGTGCAGTCTTGACTAACCAGTGTTCTGTCAAACAGACAACTTGAATGTCACTACGCTTTTTCAAGAATAGCTCTAATTCATCCACTTTCCTACTGATTGATTGAATATTCAAGTTAAGTACAGCAAACAGAGGAGCATGTTGTTTATTTGTATAAGATGTTAGATGATTATCTGTGGAACTTGACCCACAGAAAAATTTCCTTTCGATTGTGTAGTTCTGGGAAATGTAAACTTCGAGAAAGCTACACCCCTAGGCCAAAATGTGGGTTTATATATTTCTTCTTTTAGGGTAACATCAGCTCCAATTTTAAAGCCCTTACTATCTGCACGCTTAAGTTTGAGTTCTTCAACTATAAAATCCTTTCCTTTTGCAATATCCTTTGCCTGCAAATATTGCTGTATAATGTCCGATGTTACATTTTTATTTACTCTTGATATAAACAGCCAAATTTTTGGTTCATTTCCCAAGAACTGTGCTGTATTTGCTTCATCTGTATCTTCTCCAATACTGATTGTTGACCTATTTTTAAATTTCTTCTTATTTATAACAGTTTTCCAGATATTTTCCTCTTTTTCTTTTTCCTGTGATAGTAAGTGCATATTATCATTCAAACCAATGCATTTGTCCATAACTTTTTCTTGAGCCATTTTGATTTCCATGTAGTTTTTCCTGGAATCATCTTTATTATTTATTTGGGTGTCATTTTTTGTTTGTTCATTGTATTTGTTTATGTGGATTTCATTTTTATCCGTCCAATTTTTTGTCTGTCTATCTGAACTTATCTGCCGTCTACTGCTATTTTCTTTATCATTTCTTGATAAAGTAATGTGATTTAGTTTATTTTCCAGCTGTTTATTTAAAATTTGTAATTTAACACAATTATTATGTTCCCTTGTAACATCCTCTTCCAATTTAGTTACCTTTTCCATCAGCAGTTTATTGCTAACTTTCATTTCTACCACCAGCTGTTTTAGGAAATTGTATGCATCCTCTTGGAATTCAGTGTTTGTGTTATTGTGTGTTGTTATAGTGGTGTTTTCTACAGAAAGTGGTGTTTCACAGCAAACTTTCTTTCTTCTACCACAACTAGGATGGTAAATGAGTTTACATTTTTGGCAACTAACAAATTTTAGTGCACTTTTATCACAATAATTGCAATTTTTATCACTATCACTCAATTCACTACCTTCCCTGTCGGCCATTTTTCAGCGACTAATACGAATTACTCTTGTTAAAATATTCTCCGTAGTAGATATATTTATTTATCATTAATATTTTTAACAGGTACGCATTTCGAATTGTCTCTTTGTAGTAATAACATATATGCACAAGATAACGATAAGGTATCTACCACCGATTAATATTTTTATGTGTAGCCGGGACCCGAGATACAAGAACGGCTGATGGCAAAAAGAGTTTTCCGCTTGTTGCAGCGTGGTTAAATTTATAAATCAAGCTCCGTGTTAAGTGAATAGAAAATCTTCTTGTTTAATTACACTAAAGTCTTGAAGTAATGTACCGTCCGCCACGTACCGTATATAATAATTCTTGCCCCGTTAGGTTTTTCAAAAAACAGTCTAGGTAAGAACCTTTTAAATTTTACGGTATTTATATATAGCGAATTTTCGTATATTTTCTTAGAATAGCGTATCTCTTCTGCGACGTCGAGATCGTGGGACCGGATTAAGATCCCTTTCGTTCCATATCCTGTTGCTGTTAGCGTGTTGTAAATCATTCGGAAAGTGATGCTGTAGTTAACACAGACTTTTCGAGTGTATTACGCACGACCGTTCTGATTCGACTCTGGTTTGGACGTTGTAGTTACACAAGCAAGCTTAGGTCAAGTTAGTACGCGGTGGCATCCTTTCGCAGTGCGTGCCCCCTAGCCCCTCCCGTTTATTCTCGACACCCCGGGTGTCGAGGTGCTTCGACCCCACGATACCTATTTCGACCGGATATATGCCAGTTATTTATTTGAGGGACAATTCATGGAGTAATCCATTTACTGCCTGCATCTACGAGCCGCAAACCGCGGTGCGCGGAATATTCATCGTCGTGTCCTCCGGACAAGGCCACGTAAGTCCACACGGGGCAACAGCATTCATTCTCTCGGGAAAGGAGAGGTATACCAGGGCCGGGTTGACGCCGGTCCTTTTCTCCGTAAGGGAATGATTAGTTTTGTTGGCCCGTCATCGGGGGTATATTTTTAAGGATAAATTAGCGTAATAATTATCACCAAGATTGTATATACTGTTGATTTATAGTGTATCGTTATGTAATAAATAGTTTGAAACGAATACCTAGTCTATGCTATCCCCGTAAACAAATTTGCTACATCTATACAGAATTTCAGAAGGTCGGAGGTAACTAAACGGCCTGTCATACCAAAGGCTACCGGACCCTCTCCACAGAGCTATCCAGGCACAACTGTGGCCAGAGTCTTGTGACGATGTCGCAGACATCCTTGCAGGGAGTAAACCCTGTCAAAATCTGGCGCTCGAGACCGTTTCAGTAAACCCGTTGACCCGTTCCACTAAGTAATTCACCCTGCAAATCAAGGCATCGTTACAATATGTATATTTACAATCATGTAATACAATACAGGGGTGTACGGAAATAATGAGCAAACATTCAGGGAGTTATGCTACTCAAAAAAATAGTGCTACAAAATAACGAAGTCTCAAAAAAAAATTATTAAGGTAAGTAACCTAAATATGGGCACCCCTAAGCATTATATCAATTAATAACTTTATCGATTAAGATTAAGCCAAAGAAAAAAAATGGTTTGCTCTTTAGGTCAGAACGAATACAAAATCATACACAGAATTTGAAAAATATGTCTTTATTCTGAAACAGTCACCCATAAAAAAATTAAATCAAGTGCCCATATTAGGAGCATCAAGTTCTAATTATGGGCACCCTAAAAGAAACTTAAGAGAAATTAAATGATCCAGAAAATATAGTTATTAATAATTCTTATTAATCAAAAGAAAAACTTAAACACTTGTACATGAACTTGAACATTGTAAAAAAGCTTAAGTTAGATAACGAGTTAGATAACTTAAACTTCATTCACTCTCTTCGCATGACGGGCACCTAAAAAAGGGTATGACATCTTTGGCCATCAGCCCACAGCACTCTTCATGAACCCAAGTCTGGCAAACAGTACACTGCCTCATGTCTTCTTGTTTATCTTCTTTACAAAGGGGGCAGTACCATGATTCCTTTCGAGGAGTTGCAACGCCACTGCACGTAGCTCTATCTAAATTGGCTGTTTGTTGTTTGGACTGAGGCGCTCTTTTTTTGGCAATTGATGGTTCCTTTTGACTTAACTTCTTCTCCGCAAACAACCATTTAACAACTTTGACAGCTCGATAGTTTATTGCCTTTTTGGGTGGTGCTTTAGACTTGGCAGGTAGTTCTGGTGTTTTCAATATTTCAGTAAACGATCTAGACTTGTTAGCCTCCAACTCTTCGTCCGATGATTCACTGGTTTCAGAAGTCGAAGATTCGGATGGTTGCCATTCATTTTCATCGTCAGAACTGTCGTCATCTGAGACACGTCGAAGCCGTTTTTGTTTTTGACGAGGATTGTTAGTTGAAACCCTTGGAGTAGATGTACTGGGACCATCAACCTCTTGTTTTCTTGTTAATTCTGAAGCCATCGTTTGTTGGACAGGATTAGGACTACTAGGAATTGTAGTTGCAGGGGAATTTGCATTGTTTTGGTTCTCTAGGGGTCTCTCTGACAGTGTTGAAGGTGCAAATGCCGTTTCTGGAATAATCGTCGGGTCAAAAGGGTATATACCAGTTGCTCGAAATCCTGCAGACACGTTTGAAGGGGTTGTTGCCTTTGGCCAAACTTTTGAAAATACATTACCAAAACTAGATTTTGTTAATTTTCTACCAGGATTAAGACTCCAATACCTCTGCAATTCATCGTCCCAGTGGTATTCAAAAGAACGAAATACCGATTTGTCCATTGGCTGCAATTCATGCGTGCAGTTACTCGGAAGGCATAACAATGTGATTTCATGAGTGTCTGCAGCCTCAACAATATTTGCATCGAGATGGGATTTTGCTCCATCAAAAATCAGAAGGACTTTTCCAGGAGGTTTGTATTGTGCAAAATGTGCAATCCATTTAACAAAAGTATCACAAGTCATGCTGCCTTTTGCAGTCATGAATGCTTTGCACCCAGGTGGTAAATTATCTGAAAATTCAGGTTTATTTCTCTGGCCTTTAAACAAAACAACAGGTGGAATTATCTGACCAATAGCATTTCCACAAGACACAACAGTCACATTTTCGGCATGTTCTGGTGCCACAAAGGGTACCCGTTTAATTCCTTTGCGAGTTAAAATTACAGGTTCCTTATGAATTGTTAATTGGCACCCTTTTTCGTCCATATTAAAAATAAGCTGAGGTTTATCCATAACGTCTAACTCGGCCATCACAGTCCTTAATGTCTTGAAATAATCCTCAACAATAAATCTGTTTAGTTTTGCAGCTCGTGCTGGATTAACGTTTTGAGATTTTCGGCGAGCAACCTCAGGATGTCTTCTTAAAAATAATTTAAGCCATTTTCTACCAACCATTGAAGAATTATGTTTTGTAGGTGGAAAGGGGACGTTGTTTTCGCTGCAGAACGTGTAAACACTTCTTCTTAAAATTTTAGATGTAAGGGGCATTCCTATCTCAGCAAGTCTAAATATTCGAGAACACAACTCGGTTTCCTGGGCGTCAGTTAAAAAAGATTTTCGACCCAGCCGTTTAACTGTATTACCACTCCAAGCATGGCGTTGCAAAGTACTTCGTGGAATATTAAAATTAATTGCTGCACGTTTTATCTTCATTCCTCCTTGAATTGCAGCAACTGCTGCTTTGAGGGAGTCAGAACTCCACTGAGCTCGCTTTTGTGGAGACATATTCTGAAAAATAACATCGTGTTAGATAAAACATAACCAAACGTCAGCAAAAGGTATGTCCCAAATATGGGCACAGCATGTGTTCTAAATATGGGCACTGCCCATATTTGGCAGTCACTCTAGTGCCCATATTTGGGACATGCCATTTTCTACAAGTTTTGAAACACATTTTCATAATACGGAAGTAAACCTAAATATCTATTGTACAGTCTCAAAGTACAGTTCCTCAGCTTCAATTTTATATATAGTAACAATTAATTTCGCTACATTTTCTTTACAAAATGAAATAAAATCTACTTACCGAAAACTACAACCTCACTTTCCACATTCGACGACTTCTGACTAGAAACACCCGGTGGCGCCCTCTATCGACTAATGGCCGAATTTTGATTATGACTGAAGTTGTACGAGATACCTGTAATGCATATGCTGCCATCTTTTATTAAAATTGGTTACAAACAGTATTTATTCACTAGTGCCCGTATTTGGGGGGGTGCCCATACTTGGTTAAGGTACCTTATTATCATTCATCTTATTTTATAACTCACCTGGATTATTTTGTAAGCGAAATCACAACAAACTATTATCTGTCAAAACTGACGGCACATGATCTTGTTTACCGAAAATGTTTTCAAAGCACAGTCCATTACAGTGGCGGCTCATGACTTTGGGAGGGGGTGAATCAGAATCCGCGCGGCACCAAATGGGGAGACGAAGACACCCTCTACGCCGCAGACGATTTTTTTTTCAAAGTCACGCAGTCTCCTGGCACTTCAGTATTTAAATGAAAAATCAACTTGTACAAAAATATAGGCTTTCACAAGAAATAATGACCAGGAAGATTCGATGAGAGGACACTGTACACGCACGCATACAGTAATATAATGCTGTCTTTTGCAGTTCAGAGCTTTACACTCCACACAAGATGTGCTGGGCTGATTCCTCCCCCTCGCCGCAGAGTCTGCATGCCAGGTCCCCCTCAAACCGCCCCGCGTATTACCTATGAATATCTGTTTATAGAGAGGCAGGCTACAAGCATTTTTTATTCAAATTCAAGGCCCTTTTTTTATAGCTTGAAATTTTAT
Source organism: Tillus elongatus (assembly GCA_964006375.1). Lineage (NCBI taxonomy): Eukaryota > Metazoa > Arthropoda > Insecta > Coleoptera > Cleridae > Tillus > Tillus elongatus. Next base: position 244,801,498 of record OZ023263.1, on the reverse strand, counting down.
ATCTATTATTTTGAAATTATTCTTTTAAATGTGATAATAAACAAATCAATTCCACTTACCAAAAAGAAACATGACAAATGCAGCTTTTCAAAGTCTGTAAATGTGACACATACCAGATTATTTAACGGCAACATAGTAAAATAAAAATATGCCTCTGACGATCCGACTCGATCTAAACAAACGACAGAAACTAAGCTTGGAAGCAGGCTCAAAACTCTGCATCACTTTTGTGGCACTAATAAACACCAACTAACCAGCGTGTGCTGTTGCCATGGCAACAGTCTCATGCAAGCGTCCCGAAGCAGACGCATTTGTATACGAACGAATCTGGTTCAGTCAGTCCGCAGTTGCTTGACGCTCTACAGTAGTCTGTGGTCCGCAATACGTAAGCGCTGCGCGTTGCTGCATGTATACATTCAATTCGGTGAGCAGGGACGGGCTTACAAATATTCACGACAGAGCAAAAACTGTCAAATCTGATAAAAACTCCGAAGGATACGATTTCAAACGAATCCCACTGAGTTTACGAAATTTCTTGTTCCGACTGTTCCCGAATGTTTGTAGGACAAACGAATAGACGCATCCACAATAGAATATATGAACACACCCTCGCAGTTAGAAAATCCGACCCCTCATCCTGGCATATTCATACAGAACACAAAATAGACTTCGACAATGCCAAAACAATAGCCCCGGTTTACAACTTCAAAACCAGAATTATCAGCGAAGCCATCAATAACGAAAAACGTCCAGGTTGTTTAACTAAGAGACATGATGGTCTTCGTCTTCCGACTATTTGGAAACCTATTATATCTTCATTACAAACACACAAAAAGACAATAAATTCAATAGACAATTTTATTTCCCTATTACCTAACTCAACAAATACCTCAAATCCTCTTAATCCTTTAAGTACCGTGACAAAAGCCCTTGACTCAATAAATACCTGCAATCCTCTTAATCCTTTAAGTACCGTGATGAAAGCCTCCGACTTAATTGACCGTGACCCGACTCATTACACTGATAACGAAGCAGGTAGACGAAACGGTACATACAATATAAGACTTACAAATAATTGCCAGATCTCTCTTAGGCCTAGAGTTGATCACACTGAGACCTTAGAAACGATATCCGGCGAGATTTGGGGAGTAGGCAGATTGAGGCCCCGTAATCGAGCTACAACAACCCAACCCACCTTTGTCCACCGCTCTAAGGAGTAGGCAGATTGAGGTCTTAGAGGTCATCTCTTTACATATTTCCTTTACCTCTTGAAAATGACTTCAAAACAGGAGCCGAAACGTCGAGTTTTAATAAATTCTGGACGCGGTGCAACCGAGAACCAAGTATGGCTCATATATATATATATATATATATATATATATATATATATATATATATATATATATATATATATATATATATATATATATATATATATATATATATATATATATATATATATATATATATATATGGTGTTTACGAAAATCGGGAACAATAGGTATCTTCGTTATTATTTGAGCTACGAAGTCGGTTAAATGGGAAAAGTTGACCAACTGGACACCCCGCTTCTGAATATGTCACGGATGTCTAGATTTCACAACAACTGTCAAATCTGTTGACATAACCTAAATTTTTTAAATAGAACGATATGAATATTTTGCGTTCAACCGACTCAGGGAAAGCCATTCTCAACGTACACATAATAGTCTTTCCACCCCAGTACAATATTCCAAAGATGATAACTTGATCGCAAACGTTACCAAATTTGACAGTTGTTGTGCAATCTAGATATCCATGCCATATTAAGAAGCGGGGTGTCCATTTGATCAACTTTTCCCATTTAACCGACTTCGTAGCTCAAATAATAACGAAGATAGCTATTGTTCCCGATTTCCGTAAACACCTACAATTAGCAACGTTTGGGATCAAGTTATCTTCGGAATATTACACTGAGATGGAAAGACTATCATGTGTGCGTATAGAATGGCTTGCCCTGAGTCGATTCAATGCAAAATATTTATATCGTTCTATTTAAAAAAATTGAGGTTATGTCAACAGATTTGACAGTAGTTGTGCAAGCTAGATATCCGTGACATATTCAGAAGCGGCGTGTCCAGTGGATCAACTTTGCCCATTTAATCAACTTCGTAGCTCAAATAATAACGAAGATGGCTATTGTTCCCGATTTCCGTAAACACCCTGTATATATATATATAATTTAGGTGAAAATAGCTATTCAGCTTTTCTTTCTCTTTCTTTAGAAAACGAACACCTGTTCTTAGAAGACATCAAACTTGGGAAGGCAAGCCTCAAGAGGCTGCTAAAATGATTAGAGGACAAAGTTTCGATTCCACCACCGCCATGGAAGGAAGGTAACACAGCAACACAATATTTTTAGTAATAGTTATTTTATATCGTGTTTTGTTTAATTAAACAGTGAGACAAATCCAGACAACCGTGCACACTCGGCCGAAAGAAGATTCTCCATGGCAAAAATTGACAAAACTACTGGCAAACCCATCCTTGAAAATGGCCTTGGTACTATAATGCAAAATGGGTCCCTCAAAAATAGCGGTGATGTATTTGGAAGCATAATCTCTTTGGAGGACGAAGACATATAGTGAGTCGATACCTCAGCAGTGATCTAGTTAGAACCTTTAAACGCATTAGAGCTTCTAAATGCAAAATATCGAAAAGATCAGATGCAGACAACTACAAGATAGTCGATCCACGGAATTGGATTTTGCAAAAAAAAAGCTATTTTCTCATGGCCACCTATATGTATATCGAACAACATAAGAATTGTAAACAATCCAAACCTGAAAACAGATGATTTATTGCTATTTTTGTGCTTCACTTTTTGCTAAGGTTGTTAAAGATATTATCAAATGTTTTCAAAAAATTGAGTTTAAAAGCGAGTTTAGTTTAGTAGAGTGTACATCTATTTTAAATCAAAACGTAATATATTTTGATAACCCGCCTGCAGTTTTATTTATATTTGCACCAAAATTATTAGAATAATTGAAGACCCTGCTGCAAAAAGGGGACAACTTCACAAAAGTAATTTTCGAGTAATTTGAAAAAAACGTTTAATTCCTATAATTTGATACATATCATTTTCCCTTTTTTTACAGTATCATCGAATTAGTTAGCTATTTTAGGCACCTAGTTCATTTCAATATATTCATCAATGTTAACTTAAAAATATAGAAACCGTTGGAGTTATCCCTTTTTTGTCCCAAAATTATTATTATTTTGGTAAAGAACATCAAAAAACAAAAATGATTCATGTTCTGAATAATCTTTATTGAATAAATTTGACGGTAACATAAAATTTATGAATTGCCTAAGCAAAAACTAAAGTAGTAGAGAATAAAACTAAAATAATGTATACCGATAAAATAAACAAACCCAGAATACATCAAAAATATCTTGCTATTCATTAGCATCATCGTCTGTGATTTCGATATCACTATCCTGGGTGTTGTTGGAATCTGATTTTAGCTGTTGATAATACCAAATGTCATTCTAAGGTACACATTTATTAGCTAACTTCATAACATTTTCATATTTTGCATTCTTGACGGGTAGTTTGTTACAATAAGCTGGTAAAGCTTCGGCCAATGCAGGCAGTACAGCTGACTTTTGGATTGCGAAATTTACGAACATCATGATATTAGTAGACTTACTGCACTGGATGGTGGTGACGTCAGAACAGTAAACAAAGACCTTGTACTGGCTTATGTTGCCTCGTTCTCTGTTACTACTGTGACTCATTTAAAATGAGACTTTAGGAGTTCAACAAACATTTTAATTTGATCTTGCGTGACCCTTATAATAGAAAATGAACGTGGAGACTTGGCCATTATTTGCATATACTCCTGAGGAACGTATACTCTTTCAACTTTTCTTATTGATTTCTCAAGTACCCCAAAGCAGCGATCGCAGGGGAGGAAACTGCCCTGGCTCTGGAAATCTATAAGTATTTTTTTAATCGGCCTGATTGTACTAATGTATGAAGAAACTGTACTATTATATGGTTTTTATTTTGAGCACAACAGTTATCTGAGAATAAGTATAAAGTATCGACATCTTTATGAAAAACATTCTCAATATAGTGTAGTAAGAAGCTAATGGGTTCGTTGGGAGTTTTTCTGTCCTCAGTTTCATCGTAAACGTAAAAGTGACCAATGCCATTTTTCCCAGAGTGAATGCAGAAGTTGAAAAGCCATAACTGTCTTAAATAAAATCCATCCCCTTGTGGAACTCTTGGCAAGGGGATATTTTGCTGATAATCAAACGATAGTACCTCAATGTTGCTATTTTCCTTAGCAAGCGCAGTTTTCTGGGACAGATCCTCAAAAAATGATCGCGCTTTTCTATGATGCAAATCTTTCTCAGTTTTTATTTGCTTGAGACGCTCATCTGACAAGTATCAGTTCTTGGATTACCAAATTTAAGCTTAAAATTAGCTTTAAAATATCGGAAATAAAAGTCAAGTTACTTTTGGTTTGAAATCTGCTGTCTTCTCTTTCCTCACCTCTAATAATATTTTCATGTCAGGTTCGAATTTTTTGATATATAACTTTACTATACATTTTTTAACGTTTAGGTCGGGATGCAGGTAACAAGTTTTGTGGTTTTTATTTCTGCTATAGTGTGAAGCACGTCTTGGGAAACTGTTGATGTGAAGATTGACTTGATCAACGATGTCTTCTGGTGTTGCATTCGGTCGATTCTGATGCTTTCCGCGACGCTCATTAGGTGACGCTATTTCATTTGAAAAAGATAAATGTTTTGCCAGAAGTTCCACTCGCTTTTTAGAAATGCCATGAATGCCGCAAAATGCCGTTTTACAAACATCTACAACAATATTTCCAATTCGAATTCTATATTTATATACAGCAGCGCGAGGTTTGCCGAGATTATTTTTTGGACGAGAACGAACCGGAGTATGAGACGTTATATTACCAAGCAGATAACGGTCTTGTGCAAATTTATCACCGATACCATTAAATTTTGATAAAATATCATTCCGCATATCATCATTAACTTTTCCAAAACATTATTTTTTTACAACGGCAATCTACTCCCAAGACTCTAGCTGCTTTTGGTTGATTTTTATAGTCAGTATGCACTTTTTTTTTAATTTCAACAACACACCACGAGGGCTTACAGCCTAAATACTATCGTACCGTGGGTGTCGACAAGGAGGAAAGAGGCAACTTGTTAATTCTGAACTTGAAGGTTTGGAGGTTCGGGGGAGAAGGAAAAACATGTGCCAGCAAGGAATTCCACAACTTGGAAGTCCGCGGGCATAACAAGATGTTCTATGTCTGGTGACCTGAACAGTGAAAGGGTGCATTCGCTCTGTTCCCCTGGTAGATCTGTTGGGGGCAGCAGGTGGAGGAACTATGGAAGAAAGCTCCTCTGAGCAGTGCCCGTGTAGATATATATAAAAGAGAGAGAGGTCACCAAAGGCTCGTCGGTGGGCAAAGGATGGCAGCCTTTTGGTGAGGGTAGGGTCACCGATGAAACGTATAGCTCTCTTTTAAATGGAGTCCAGGATAGCGAGTGTAGAAGCGACAGCAGCACCCCAGATGTGGGAGCAATATTCGAGGTTTGGTCTTATCTGTGAAGTATATAAGGTATAGAGATTAACTGGTGAAAAGTATTTGCGAGCCCGGAAGAGGAAACCTAATTTCTTAGCAGACGCTTCTGCAATTGATGTGACATGTTGGTGCCAATTGAGATTTCGATCCACAGAAATGCCAACAAGTGAAAAGGATACATTACTTTGAATAACTTGGTTGTTTATTGTGATGGGTCTAGGGCTGGTGTATATCTTATGAGAAAGAAAGCAAGACTGTGATTTGGTGGGGTTGAATTGTACAAGATTTCTACTTCCCCAGTATAATATCTTTTGGAGATCCAAGGAGACAGAACCATCCATGAGTCTGCGATCCTCATCTAATTGGGCTATAGAGACAGGCTTAGAATATTGTATATTTGAGTGGATGGTGCTGTCTTCGGCGTAACTGTGAACTGGGTTGGATGTGCTAGAGAGGAGGTCATTGGTGTGGAGAAGAAACAAAGTAGGGGCTAAAGCTGAACCTTGAGGGACGCCTGCATTAATTGGACACAGTTTAGTGGAATGGCCATCCACGACAACAGAAATGTTCCGGTTGCAGAGGAAATTTGCTGTCCAGGTACAGAGTTTTGGAATGCTTTGGATATGTCTAGAGCGACAATCTGGGATTCACCGTGGAGTTCCATAGACTTGTTCCAAGAATGGGTGACAAAGGAAAGAAGGTCGGCAGTTGATCTGCGCTGACGGAATCCATGCTGCCTGTCGTGGATTAGACTGTGTTTTTCAAGAAATTTTAGTAATTTGGTGTTTATATACTTTTCCATCACTTTAGAGACGACTGAAAGGAGATAAATAGGCCTGTAGTTGCTAGGAAGAGCTTTGGATCCTTTCTTGGGGACGGGTTGTACTCGAGCAGTTTTCCAGTTACTAAGGAATATGCCTCTATTGTAAGATGTCTGAAACAGACGAGTCAAGACAGGAGCAAGTTCTGGTGCGCATTTTTTGAGAACAATTGCTCTTGAGAATAATTGCCTGATGCCAGCTTTATTTTCCTAACATTCCTTTTCCAGTTAAGTTCATTTCTTGATTTCCGTGTCTTTATTCCGGATGTACTCGGGTTCGAAATGGCAGTAACCTCACTTTCTGTATCACTATTATTAATCTCACTTTTTCGCTAGGTTCATAGTTATCTGAGGAACCAGCACCGAAAGGCTCACTTTCAACTTCACTTGTATCACTCATAGTTACTTTTATTCGCAGAAAATTTACACTAAAACCCTTCAATTTTAACAAACACACCACTTCATAGAAACACGTGTTGTATGCCTGCGTAAAATAACGCAACAATGCAATATGTATGGTCTTGTTGTCAACCGAATACTAAAATTGCTTGGTGCAAAAAGGAGATAAATCCGGAGAAGTCTCATTCTTGCTCAAAGCAATACTAGGGGTTAAGTACATAAAACGGTCTAGAAGGTGGTGTATATCACGGATTCATGTCGTTTTTGCACCAAACGATGCAGAATTTTTTTGTACATAATTTAGTATAGAAAGGTCATTTTCCTAAAAAAAAATTGAGTTACCCCCTTTTTGCAGCAAGGTCTTCAATTGCGTTTTTTACGTGCTGTTAGAACATAATTTCTAAATGTCAACACGTCTGGGTTTGACATGATTCAAGGAATTTGGAATAAAAAGGCTTTTCCACCAGACAATACATTTAATTGGGTTATCAATTAACCCACTTACGGCCAACGATACGTAAACGCATCACCTGACATTTTATTTTTTGTTTTTAAACTACATTAAGCCAGTGGCGGCTCGTGACTTTGGGAGTGGGTAAAACAGAATCCGTGCGGGGGTCCTGGGAGACGAAAACCCCCCTGCGCCGCAGGCGAAATTTTTTTAAATTGTCAAGGACACACGTTCTCCTGACACTTCAGTTAAATGCAAAATCCATTTGTACAAAAATATAAACTTTCACAAGGAATAATGTCTAGGAATATTCGATGAGAGGACACTGTACACGTACTGTACAGGGTGACTCAAATTCGAGCCTCATCATTGGTATCTCGGAAAATGTAAGAGATACAACGTCGGTTAAATTATGGCAAAGTTGCGTAATTTGATGCTCAGCAAAATGCAGTTTAGAAAATTAGAAAATTCCGAATACTTCCGGTGATAATCAGAAAAAACCGAAAACTCATAAAATCTGTTTTATTTTTTTCTGGCGTTATTTGAAAAGATATGACAAAATGAATCACACTTCATTAAGGTCACTTTTCCTCTCTTACAAGATGGCATTTTCAAATTTAAAATCCGATGTTTCGTCTTTCAGAAACCATCAACTCCGTTTTTTCAAATACGGCCCTGAATTTTTTATTTCATATTTTGTTACCTTTGGACTACCTCAAAACAATGCCTCATCACAACTTTTGAATTTCAAACGTTGGCATTTTCCGTCTTTCTTGAAAAGATTTAATACGACTCTGCTTTTGAAACAAAATATTTCTTCAATAATATAATTTGACTAGGTAGGTAAAGATGAACCTGACTTTATGATTATGAATCAAATATTTTAAGTTCAATCCAATGCAATGCAATGACATGTCTGTTCGTTCATCTCGGCGGCTTTGATATTCAGAAATATCAAGCTTGATTGTCATAATATGATAATATAACTTTTGACAATTTAACTTTCAAAATAAACATTAAGAGAGCAAAAATGGTGTTTTCCAATTTCGAGAAACGCGATATGCTTCGGATTTATTATAGTAATAACAGAAGCTCGCACATTTCATGTGAACGCTATTTAGAGCAATACCCCGAGCGTCCACAACCCCATTATTCATATTTTAACAATTTGGACAGAAATTTAGGTCTCTTTGTTAGTTTTGGTAAACCTAGAAATTCGTACGGCCAACGAATGGAAGCTGAAGATGAAGAAACTGTTTTAAATGCTGTATGTATCGTTATAAAATGATGCTATGCAATCTTTTATTACTATAATATTTTGCGATAACATGTCAAAGATATTTCACCAAAACGTTTTGTTAAAGGTTACGGAAAATTCTCGTGGTTCAACACGGCAATTTGATTCAGAACTGAATATGACTAGAAGCCGAATTCAGAGGGTTTTCAAAAAACATAAGTATCATCCCTATAAACTTCATGTTCGCCAAGAACTAAGACCAGGAGACAGGGACAGAAGGCTTGAATTCTGCAATTGGCTTGATGAAAAAATGCAACAAGATGATGATTTCTTAAATAAAATCATCTGGACAGATGAATGTAATTTTTCCACAAGCGGCCTTTTTAACAGAAACAATGAGCATTATTATGCAGTAGAAAATCCGTACGAAAATCGGCAAGTTCGAAGACAGGGACGAAAATCATTCAATGTTTGGGTTGGAATGTATCGAACCAAAATCTTAGGGCCAATTATTTATGATGAAAACTTAATTACTGAACGGTATCTTATTTTAATCCATAATTATATATTCGATGCACTTGAAGATGAACCGTTGAATATGCTGCGGCAGCTGTGGTGGCAACAGGATGGTGCATCACCCCTTAATGGAAGGTCAGTAACTGAGTTTCTTAATGAAACATTTCCCCATCAATGGATTGGAAACCAAGGAGTGGTGCGCTGGCCTGCCAGAAGTCCTGATGTGTCCCCGCTGGATTATTTTTTATGGGGATTCTTGAAAAATCGCTTATTCAAGGATACTTTTCCGAATGATATAAACATTTTACGCCAAAAGTTAGTGTTATAATTCACAACTCTACGAGTAAGAGGAAGAATAATTCACCGAGCTGTTACGAACAATCTGCGAAGACGTATGCGAAAATGCATAGAAGTCCAAGGGGGGTTATTCGAGCATTTACTTTAGGTTTTTTAATTTGTCCATTTTAAAAGTTAGGTAAGCTTTAAATATTTTCAAGAAATACTCAAAATGTCATTTTTAGTGAATTTTTATTAAAAAAATTCACTAATAGAGAGGTATCGATGTTGAGAGTTTGCAAAAATTCTTTCAAATGAGCGCGAATTAGGACCCCTAGAACCCATATCCGGGGTCAGTTTGAATATATATATATATATATATATATATATATATATATATATATATATATATATATATATATATATATATATATATATATATATATATATGTATCCGTCTGATAACTCAAAAAATAATTAACCGATATAGATGAAACTCGGCAAGTGCCTTTCTTTTATTAATGGCTTGGATGAGTTCGTTGGCCAGGAAAATCGGACGGGGTTTTCCGGGAAAATTTTGAGTTTTCTTTCAAAAAAAAAATTTTTTTCCGAAAATTTCGATAAAATTTGGTCTACATATTGCTTTGGGAAATACCTAACTATGTGCCAAAATTCAGCTTTCTAGGGTTACAGAAAATTGAGCTATTCAAATTTGAAACATTTATGTTTAAATCATAAGTATGTGGTTGCTGTTGGTTAGTCAATGCTTTTCTTATTGACTCATGAAATTCATTTGTAAGTTTCCGAGAAATGCCAATAATACTGAATTCACTGATTGTTAATCATTGGAAGCATTTACGATTATATATAACCCTATTGTAATGTATTATCATTTATCACCTCTGTAGTATAATTATTTTTGCCTTACAACTCGCAGCGTTTTTAGTCAATTGTTGTTATTAATAGTCAATAGTTTCTTTCCGAATACACAAACCTTCCATTGACTTCTGCTTCTGCCGCTGTTACAGTCCTTTTATTTAGAGGTAGAGTTGTAACCACTCATACAAACAGTGTTTTTTAACCACGTGGCTGGGCTACTGACCGAATTCATTCCCAGTTGCTGTCGATTTACTCATATTCTCTTAATATGTTTGAAGATGTGGTGTCTACTTCATTCCAAGTCACTATTAACCGACTATTTATGAGTAATAAGTAAATTAAATCGATTGTCATAAAATATGTAGTGTATTAAGACAAGGGAAAAAGAAATAAAACATATATAACTGTGCACATTTTGATTATATTTTAGGGTGCTTGAGAGAGGTATTGTCACAGCATAATATCTTTTATTAAAGTTCATTTGTAAATAGGTTTAATTTATATATATATATATATATATATATATATATATATATATATATATATATATATATATATATATATATATATATATATATATATATATATATATATATATATATGATAACTCAAAAAATAATTAACCGATTTCGATGAAACTTGGCAAGTGCCTGTCTTTTATTAATGGCTTGGATGAGTTCGTTATCCAGAAAAATCAGACAGGGTTTTCCGGAAAAATGTTGAGTTTTCTTTCGAAAAAATGTTTTTTCTCCGAAAGTAACAAAGCTGTTTCAATAAAATTTACTATATATGTTGCCTCAACCTTACTACGTACCAAAATTCAACTTTCTAAGTTTAGAGAAAATTGAGTTATTCAAATTTTAAATTTTCTTTCGAAAAAAATTTTTTTCTCCGAAAATTACAAAGTTATTTTAATGAAATTTTGTGGATATCTTGCCTTAGGAAAAACCTTACTACGTATTGAAATTAAACTCTCTAAGTTTATAGAAAATTGAGTTATTTAAATTTGAAGCATTTAATAAAAATTCACTACCATAACGCACTTGCTGCGCCCCGAGTTTTTTGTTATCAAAACGTTTTAAATTCAAAAGTTGTGATGAATCATTGTTTTGAGGTGGTCCAAAGGTAACAAAATATGAAATAAAAAATTCAGGGCTGTATTTGAAAAAATAGAGTTGATGATGGTTTCTGAAAGATGAAACATCGGATTTCAAATTTGAAAATTTCATCTTGTAGAAGAGGAAAAGTGACAATGATGAAGTGTGATTCATTTTGTTATATCTTTTCAAATAACGCCAGAAAAAAATAAAACAGATTTTATGAGTTTTCGGTTTTTTCCGATTATCACCGGAAGTATTCGGAATTTTCTAATTTTCTAAACTGAATTTTGCTGAGCATCAAATTACAAACTTTGCCATAATTTAACCGACGTTGTATCTCTTACAGTTTCCGAGATACCAATGACGAGGCTCGAATTTGAGCCATCCTGTACACGCACGCATACTGTAATATAATAGGGCGCGTATTACCTATGAAAATCTGTTTATAGAGGGAAGAGCTACAAGCATATATTTTTTTTTCAAATTCAAGGTCCTTCTCTTTTTTACAACTTGAAATTTTATATCTAATATTTTATTATTTTGAAATTATTTTTTTAGAGGTGATAATATACAAATCAATTCCACTCACTAAAAAGAAACATGAAAAATCCAGTATCCATCTGTAAATGTGACACATACCAGATTATTTAACGGCAACATAGTAAAAATAAAAGGTTCGGCACGCAGCAAGTGCGTTATGGTCGTGAATTTTCATAAAAATGTTTTTAATAGGAATTTTTTTTAAACAAAGCTTGCATCAAATTTGGTTACCAGTATAACCTATATAGGAGAAACAATGTATCATATTTTATTAAAATAACTTTATTGTTTGACAATATACAAAAATCTTCCGTAAATAAACATAAAAAGTGCCCAAAACACTGGTTTCTTCGCCAACGAACCTTAGGTTAATAGTAAATTAAGCTATCGAAAGAAACATTTTATGAAAAATTGCTACCATAACGCACTTGCTGAGTCCCCAATTTATTTTCTTACAAACATGCATTATCTTTCGATGGAAAATGCAAAGATTGCAATAATATAAGGCGTGTTCGATTAGGAAAAAAGAATTGCACCACCAGCGACTTATGGGCCACCTGTGATTGTAAAAATAATTTTATAAGATGCAGCTCCAGACATCGTATAATTAGCATATAAATTTTTTTCTCATATCTTGTATAATAATGGATATATTGAGCTTTACCCTAGAAACGCGTCACCCTGTATATATGAAAACAGATAAAAACTGAAACTAACCCGGATATGGGTTGTATGGGGCCTAGTTCGCGCTGATTTGAAAAAATCTTTTCAAAATTGTGACGTCATCGTTGTTCGAGATATAACCTCACCGACAATTTTTTAAATTGCAACCTCCAATTTCGACCATGATTACATTAGCGTATGTAGGTTAGACAAAAAATGAAGAAAAACGATTTTAAGTTACAAAATACTAAATTTAATGATAATAATTATGTAAAAATCAAATAAAGCAAATGTTCAAATTGTGCACCGTTGGCTGCCTGACAGTAGCCAAGACGATTAATAAATTATTTTTGAACATTGTCAATAACCTAAGGAGAGATACGATGTATCCCTTGACGAATTCTCGCTTTCTGTCAAATTTGGTGATCTAGCTGGCCACTCAATCGGCCCCCTTCTCCCTATTCGGCGATTCTGGAACATCACATCTAAATAAGCACGGACAGGTGTTGCATAATGGGGAGGTGCACCATCGTGTTAAAAGAGAATATCATTTCTCGGAAGATCCATATCTGGATATACAGTTATTAGTTCAAGAATAAGGTCGTCGCGAAGAAAATCTAAATATTTTGCACAAGTAAGGTTCACGTCAAAGAAATAGCGACCCAGAATTTTTCCGTCGACTATGCCGCACCACACACTAACTTTCTGAGGACGTTGAGTGTGATACTCCATCATCCATCGGGGATTCTCGGTAGCCCAATAACGGCAGTTTTGCCTATTGACATGGTCGTTCAAAACAAACGTAGCCTCGTCAGAAAAAAGTGGGTTTTTTTTCGAAATTGTTATCATTAGTACAAAATTCTTGCAATTGCTAGCAGAATTAATTTTGCCGATCAAAGCCGCCTTCAGATAGCTCATGAACAAGACATACCTTATAGGGATGATAGTTTTCTTTTTTCATAATTTTGTGAACTGTGGGCGTCCAACAGATCAGGCAAAGTCCCTGAGGCCAATAAGTCTCATGTCCTTCTTGCTAAAAACGACGGAAAAACTGCTCGACCGGCACATTAGGGGCGGTGTACTGGAAGCTTATCCCCTACACTGCGGACAATATGCATACAGAGCAGGAGTCTCAACAGAAACAGTAGTGCACCAACTGCTGCTAAAACTGGAGAACAGGGAGGTTGCGCTAGGGGCCTTCCTATATATAGAGGGGGCCTTCAGCAACACCTCATTCGCATCGGTACTGGCAGCTGCCAGGGAGCGGAGACTAGAGGAGACCTGCTGCAGGTAGATCGGTTCCATGCTCAGGGATAGGGCGGTGTTCACCTCACTTGGGGGAGTGACTTTGCTGGCAGGGGTCGCGGCGGGGTGTCCGCAGGGGAGCGTTCTGTCTCCCCTGCTCTGGTGCCTAGTCGTGGACAGCCTGCTAGGGAGGCTCTCGGGAAGCGGGTACGAGGTACAGGGCTATGAGGACGACAGTGTCATCATAGTCCGAGGAAAGGTTACACAGTCAGTGTGGAAGTGCATGCAGACAGCACTGAAAGTGGTGGAAAGGTGGACGGTCCGCCAAGGGCTCGGGGTGAGCCCCGAGAAAGCAACCGTCATACCGTTTACGAGGAGAAGGAAGTGGTAGAGCCACAGATCTCTCACTCTATACGGTAGGAGCGTTCCAATCGCCAGGGAGGTAAAATATCTTGGGGTCGTATTGGACTCTAAGCTAACCTGAAATGGTCATGTTGAGAAAATACTGGGTAAGACAGTTATGGCCCTAGTCGTCACTGCCGACAATAGGCATGGATGCAAAATGATGAAAATGTTTTGTATCCTCCTACTATGTTGAAAATCATAACTACTGGACAATTGATAGTCCCTTTATTAATCTTATTTTTAAAGGGGTAGACATTGATCCAATCCAATCCATAGCAGGTGGTAGTGGAATTTTCCTTTATGTAATAGTAAAGGATTTTTTCACGCCCGAGGAGGTACCACCCCATACATCAAGGGGCCGGTGAAGTCCCAACGGACGTTTCCGGTTCTGGTATATGAGTCGGTTTCCCTTATAAGCAAAAATGATGATGGCTCCTCCTTGTATAAAATATTCCGGAGGCAAAATACCCCTCCATTCGGATCTCCGGGAGAGGGGTGTACAGGGGGCGCCAACATCAAGATTTAACATATCCTTTTCGAATATATGTGGCCTAAATTCTAACCTGAACTCCGTCCACCATTTCCTCCAGGCTAACAGGCCCCAACTCCTCTTCCTCACCGAAACCCAAATCAGTGCCAAAACAGCCACTAATCACCTTAATTTCCCGGGGTATGAGCTCCTTACTGCCTTTAGATTGCATGGAGGCGTGTGCGCATACGTCCGTAGCAATCTACCCTGCACCAGACTTCCCAATTTAGAAGCTGGAAGAAAAGACATACTATGGATAAAACTCTCTCAGGGCTGCAACTAAATTCATCTGTTGCATTTACCGCTCACCTTCTGACAACAACTTTGTCCAGCTCTTTGACTACCTTTCTGAAAAAACCGACTATCTGATTTCTGAATATCCTTCCTCCGAGGTCACTATTCTTGGCGACTTCAATGTCCATAATAAGGAATGGCTAGGATCTTCAAAAACCGATCCACAAGGGAGAGCAGCGGAGGCCTTTGCAGTCAGCAATTCTTTGGCCAATATGGTTCAGCAACCTACTTACTTTCCTCGTATCCCAACACACAGCTCAAATCCCTTGGATCTCCTTCTTACTACAAATCCTGAATGCTATAAGATATCAGTCACCGCCCCCCTTGGTCGCTCAGACCACGGCATGGTCACTGCTTCCTGTGCAATGCAACCCGAGGTCACACAGTCATCACACCCACGTATCGTTTGGCACTACAACTCCGCAAACTGGGACGAAATGCGAAATTACTTTTCCTCATTTCCATGGGCGTCTGTCTGCTTCTCTCATCCTGACCCCTCTGATATCTCAAAAAACGTCACCGAAATTATCCAAGCTGGCATGGAATTATTTATTCCACGTACACAGAAAACCTCTTCAGCCACTCAAAAGCCCTGGTTCTCAAAATCGTGTGACAAGGCCAGACTTGAAAAGGTCAAAGCTCACAAAACGCTTCTACACAATCCCAGTCAAGAAAATCGTCAAGCATTCAACGACGCAAGAAACCGCTATGTCCGCATTCTTTCTGAGGCAAAAAACTCGTTTAATGACCACATCAAAAACAAAGTCCTCTCAAGCTCCAACGGCGGCAAACCCTTCTGGACTCTTGCTAAGTCTATTGGGAATAATTTCTGCAAGAGCACGTTCCCACCTCTTGTCTCAGGTGATGAAATTGTTTCTACCGCCCTGGGCAAGGCTGAACTTTTTGCTTCGTTGTTCGCCGGAAATTCTACTCTCAACCCACCTCCAAATGTTCAACCACCAACAGTCCCCAATGTCGCGCATAAAATGACTGATATCATTTTCAAAACTAAAAAGGTACGAAAGATGCTCTTTTCTCTTAATACTAGGAAAGCCTCTGGCCTTGACGAGATCCCAGCAATTGTTCTCAAAAAATGCGCACCAGAACTTGCTCCTGTCCTGACTCGTCTGTTTCAGATATCTTACAATAAAGGCATATTCCCTAGTAACTGGAAAACTGCTCGAGTACAACCCATCCCCAAGAAAGGATCCAAAGCGCTTCCTAGCAACTACAGGCCTATTTCTCTCCTTTCAGTCATCTCTAAAGTGATGGAAAAGTATATAAACACCGAACTACTAAAATTCCTTGAAAAACACAGTCTAATCCACGACAGGCAGTATGGATTCCGTCAGCGCAGATCGACTGCCGATCTCCTTTCCTTTGTCACCCATTCTTGGAACAAGTCTATGGAACAACACGGTGAATCCCAGATTGTTGCTCTAGACATATCCAAAGCATTCGACCAGGTCTGGCACGCAGCGCTGCTTAATAAACTTCCGGCCTATGGCCTACCACCAAAACTTTGTACCTGGACAGCAAATTTCCTCTCCAACAGGAGCATATCTGTTGTTGTGGATGGCCATTCCTCTAAACTGTATCCAATTAATGCAGGAGTTCCTCAAGGTTCAGCTTTAGCCCCTACTTTGTTTCTTCTCCACATCAATGACCTCCTCTCTAGCACATCCAACCCAGTTCACAGTTACGCGGACGACAGCACCCTCCACTCAAACATACAATATTCTAAACCTGTCTCTTTAGCCCAATTAGATGAGGATCGCAGACTCATAGAGGGTTCTGTCTCCGTAGACCTCCAAAAAATATTAGACTGGGAAAGTAGAAATCTTGTACAATTCAACCCCACCAAAACTAAGTCTTGCTTTCTTTCTCACAAGAGATACAGCAGCCCTAGACCCATCACAATGAACAACCAAGTTATTCAAAGTAATGAGTCCTTTTCTCTTGTTGGCATTTCTGTGGATCGAAATCTTAATTGGCACCAACATGTTACATCAATTGCAGAAGCGGCTGCTAAGAAATTGGGTTTCCTCTTCCGGGCTCGCAAATACTTTTCACCAACTAATCTCTATACCTTATACACTTCACAAATAAGGCCAAACCTCGAATACTGCTCCCACATCTGGGGTGCAGCTGCCGCTTCTACACTCGCTATCCTGGACTCCATTCAAAAGAGAGCTATACGTCTCATCGGTGACCCTACCCTCACCCAAAGGCTTCCATCCCTTGCCCACCGACGTGCCGTTGGTGACCTCTCTCTCTCTTTTATAGATATCTGCACGGGCACTGCTCAGAGGAGCTTTCCTCCATAATTCCCCCACCTTCTGCCCCCAGCAGATCTACCACGGGAACAGAGCGAATGCACCCTTTTAATGTCCAGGTCACCAGACATAGAACATCTTGTTATGCCCGCTCTTTTGTCCCGAGGACTTCCAAGTTGTGGAATTCCTTGCCGGCACATGTTTTTCCTTCTCCTCCGAACCTCCAAACCTTCAAGTCCAGAATTAACAAGTTGCCTCTTTCCTCCTTGTCAACACCCACGGTACGATAGTATTTAGGCTGTAAGCCCTCGTGGTGTGTTGTTGACATTAAAAAAAAAAGGCAGCTATATGGAAAAACGTGGGGACTAGGGCCTATGGCTGTACACAAGGGTGGTCAGACAATGGTTAACATACGCGGCACTGGTCTGGTGGCCTAAGGTGACACAATCCAGTGCCAAACGAAAACTAGGCAAGATCCAGATGGCTTGTCTGGGCATCACAGGGGCCATGACTTCAACCCCAACAGCCGCCATGTAAGTGTTGCTGGAACTGCACCTCCCCCCTCTACACTTAGTTATCATGGGGGTGGCGAGGCTAGGACTATACAGACTAGCTTGCAATGGTAGACTGAAGATCGACCCCGGCTTCAAGGGCCACTGCAAAATTCAGGAGATCGTGAAAGAGCACATGCTTGAAACGAGGTCAGACATCGCGAGCCAGCGAATCTGTAGGGAAAACAATTTTACAGTGGAAATCCCCGACCGCGAGGCATGGAGGAGACGCCGTGCTCACCACGGGACGCTCTCGTCTGGTTCACGGACGGATCCGGCGGGGAGCGTGGGACGGGGGCAGGTGTGTAGTCGGAAGGACCGAGGCTAAGTCATAGTATTACCCTCGGAGCCCATGCAACAGTCTTTCAGGCCGAAGTGTAGGCAATGAAGAAGCTGACAGTGTCGCGAAGACAGGGGCAGCAGAACCATTTATGTGACTAGAACCGGTTCTGGGCGTGACAAAGAGCACGGCCAGGCTCGGCGGTTCGAAGGGGACCTCGCATGCAGACTCTGCGGCGAGGGGCAGGAATCAGCCCATCACATCTTGTGCGAGTGTAAAGTTCTGGACCGCAAAATACAACTGATCTACGGTCAGCCTAAACCGGATACAGAGCAATATAAAACTTCACCCTACCAATCGCTGTACAGACTAGTTTAAGGCACAGTGATTTTGGAATGGGTGAAGTAGAAAAGACAAAGGGCATGCACAATAAGCCAAAGGCTGCAGTGCTATCGGGGCGGCAAAGACGCGGACGAGCTCTGAGGGAGGAAAAAACTGTGGACGCTGCCATATTGAATCAATTGGTTAAGTTTCGAGTGATGATTTTCCTGTATTGCCAACAAAACACAAAGTTGATCTTCTTCTGATTTTGACGGTCGACCAGTTTTAGGAAGATCACGAACATGCCCAAAGTTACGGTATTTAGACTCAATATTTATTACCATACTTTGGCTAATGAGATGACAATGAGTTTCATTGAAGAATTCAACTACTTCTTTTTGGATGCGCATCCTGTCTCCAAATCCGATCATGCAAAGAATTTCAATTCGTTCTATTTCAGTTAATTTAACCATTCTTTTATAAAATGAGAAAAGTCACTACTCAATAAACACTTCATACACACTGCTTTTGTCAAACAAAAGATAAGAACTGAAGATATAACTCAAAAAACCGAAAAAACTATTTACCGAAGTACGATTTCAAGTTTTTATCTGACAGCAATAAAAAACATTCCTGGTCTCCTAGGCTACTATCAGGCAGCCATAATTTTTGACGATGTGTACGTAGAATGACACGCTCTTACAAATGGCGTGGCCGAAATTGGGGGTTACCATTTAAAAAAAATGTCGATGACGTCATATCTTGAACAACTATGGTGTCACAAATATGAGTGTATGTCAAAAAGTGTTTAAAACAAAATCGACGTGTCAGAGGATTTTTTCGAAAAACATTCAATTTCAGAAATAAAGAATTTATTTGTTACTTTTCGAAAGCACTGTATTTAGCCTCTGTGGTGGAAAGGGCGACAGTGAGTTGTCCCTTGGTGCACCAGGATATAGGGCCACTGCACTCGACGAAGATATAACCAGTGACCGATCTTGTTTGATCTGGGTCACTGGCCCAATCGGCATCGCAATATGACTGGATGGATCCAGTTTTGGAGCCATCGAATTGTAGCTTATATGAGGATGAAGTTCCACGAAGGTATCTAAAGACACACTTAATTGACACCTGCCCAGTGTGACATTGTTATTATTGTTAAAGCTGCTCTGCTACTAATAGCGAAGGCTATATGAGATCTCAAGACTTGAGCTGCAAACAAAAGAGGCTGCCTGTAGCTTCTTGATAAGGGATTTTTCTCATCTTGTCTTTTTCTTCGTTGGTTTGCGGCTCCTGGGTTTTAGAGTAATGTTCACTACTGCCCATTGGTGTGACAACTGGTTTTGCTTCACCCATGCGAAATCGCTTGAGCATCTACTTAATGTAATGTTATTGCTGGCTGATCCACATTTTCTTCGATTGACGATCACTAGTCAATTTGAAACCGAGGACTGATTCGGCCCCACCAAGATCTCTCATCTTGACTGACCTAGTGAATTTTGTCTTGACCTGTCTCTCCAGTTTTCCATCATTTGACAAAATTAACAGGTCGTCTACCCAGACTACCACAATCAGCATGCTTTTTCCATTGATCTTAAAGTATGCACACGAGTCAAACTTTGACTGTTTCAGTCCGAAGTTCTGGAGCACGGAATCTAGTTTTTGCTTCCATACTCTACTGGTTTGCTTAAGCCCATAAATACTTTTCTGAAGCCGACAGACCTTTGCTGATCCATCGTTATATCCTGGTGGTTGGCACATATAAATTTCTTCCACCAATTCTCCCTGGAGGAATGCTGACACAGCATCCATTTGATCGATGTCCAGGTTGCGCTCTGCAGCTATGGATATAAAGTATCTTATTGAGCTGTACCTTACCAACAGGCTAAAAGGTCTCCTCATAGTTCATGCCTATTTTTTTTCAACGCATATTGAGACCTCACAGCCTAAATACTATCGTACCGTGGGTGCCGACAAGGAGGAAAGAGGCAACTTGTTAATTCTGGACTTGAAGGTTTGGAGGTTCGGAGAAGGAAAAACATGTGCTCGGGACAAAAGAGCGGGCATAACAAGATGTTCTATGTCTGATGACCTGGACAGTAAAAACGTGCATTCGCTCTGTTCCCCTGGCAGATCTGTTGTGGGCAGCAGGTGGAGGAACTATGGAAGAAAGCTCCTCTGAGCATTGCCCGTGCAGATATCTATAAAAGAGGGGGAGGTCACTAACGGCACGTCGGTGGGCCAGGGATGGCAGATTTTGGGTGAGGGTAGGGTCACCGATGAGACGTATAGCTCTCTTATGAATAGAGTCCAGGATAGCGAGTGTACAAGCCGCAGTGGCACCCCAGATGTGGGAGCAGTATTCGATGTTTGGCATTATTTGTGCAGTGTATAAAGTATAGAGATTAGCTGGTGAAAAGTATTTGCGAGCCCGGAAGAGGAAACCTAATTTCTTAGCAGCCGCTTCTTCAATTGATGTGACATGTTGGTGCCAATTGAGATTTCGATCCACAGAAATGCCAACAAGTGAAAAGGACTTATTACTTTGAATAACTTGGTTGTTCATTGAGATGGGTCCAGGGCTGGTGTATCTCTTATGAGATAGAAAGCAAGACTGAGGTTTGGTGGAGTTGAATTGTGCAAGATTTCTACTTCCCCAGTCTAATATTTTTTGCAGATCCATAGAGACAGAACCCTCCATGAGTGTGCGATCCTCATCTAATTGGGCTAAAGATACAGGCCTAGAATATTGTATATTTAAGTGGATGGTAACTGTGAACTGGGTTAGATGTACTAGAGAGGAGGTCATTGATGTGGAGAAGAAACAAAGTAGGGGCTAAAGCTGAACCTTGAGGGACTCCTGCATTAATTGGATACAGTTTAGAGGAATGGCCATTCACGACAACAGAAATGTTCCGGTTGGAGAGGAAAATTGCTGTCCAAGTACAGAGTTTTGGTGGTAGGCCATAGGCCGGTAGTTTATTAAGCAGCGCTGCATGCCAGACCTGGTCGAATGCTTTGGATATGTCTAGAGCGACAATCTGGGATTCACTATGGAGTTCCATAGACTTGTTCCAAGGATGGGTGATAATTGAAAGGAGGTCGGCAATCGATCTGCGCTGACGGAATCCATACTGCATGTCGTGGATTAGACTGTGTTTTTCAAGAAATTTTTGTAATTCGGTGTTTATATACTTTTCCATCACTTTAGAGATGACTGAAAGGAGAGAAATAGGCATGTAGTTGCTAGGAAGCGCTTTGGATCATATCCTTAAGGCAAGGAATATATGCAAAATGCATATTTCGCATTGGAGTATATTATGCAATTTTCTGAGCTACCTAATTATAGGTATTAAGAATTTATAAAAATCACTTCTATTTCAAATAACATCATCAATAACTATGTTTACCTGAAATGCGTCTTTGCACAAAAAAAGTTTTTCCAAACCAAATTTGTACTTTCGAAACTAATTTTTTCTTTTCTTGATTTTAAATATTCTTTATGAAAATTCGCTGTCATAACGTGCATTTTCTGCGTCCAGGCTTTCTTTATTTACTTAATCTTCTCTATTAGACGATAGCCTATACACAATATCACTGAGACACTATATAAGACCTAACCACAACCTGTATTATTTTTTTTGAATTCCTGCCTTTGTGCTCTACATCACATAGCACACGGGAGCAAACGGGGTTATGCCTCCCTCTAAAGGGCGAAACGTACGGCATTTAACTTGCTTATAAACAATGTCTAACAATTATGAATTTACAAAAAAAAAGTAACGGAGGCTCCCGTATGAAAACCGAACCCAATATCCTTAGCACAAAAAGTCAACGTTCAACCAGCCCCGCTCATAAAAGAAATCAGAGCCAATTAGTTTTTATTTAAATAAATTTATACGGTATCTTATATTTTTTTGCCAATTTAAATAAACAGGTTTCTACCCTATCCTCGCAGCAAATTGTTCAGAGAAAACAAATGATTAAGACCCACAACATAAATATTATATAACAATATTTTGAGAACACCTGTAACTAAGTATTATATACACAATAGTTATTAATACTGAACTCATATTAAAACTGGTACCTATATATACGCAGTTCATTATATAATAATATCAGAAAATCAATACACTATATAATTACTTAATATATTATTCATAATAGCTACAAACTGCTTTAGATACAATATCTGGATAGGTGATTATCCACGTGGCTTTCCAGAAACATATTAAGTAACAATGATGCACCGTTCAAAGTGAATGATTTGGTTGCTTACATGGTAAACTAGTTGGGTGTCTACCTACCTATAATATATAATATTTTTTTTCATTTACCTCCAGTAAACTTTATATTTTGTTTACTATCCGGTAAGTTCTTTTGTCTTCTCATTTACTGCAATTTTATTCAATAATTTGAACTATATTTTTTTAACTTAGTTATTTGATAACAGTTCGCACGTTTAGATTTACACAAGGATCAATTTTGAATATGTCTAATCTCTGATAGATATACCTACAAAATATTATGCTTTTCAAATTATTGGCAATCATTCATTTTAAAAACTTATTAATCATACTACGTCGTTCAAATGTTTTGCCAATCTGATACCTAATCAACATAAGGCACAGAACAAACTTTAAACTTTCTATCTACAAGTGATCTTTCAATAAAATAATATTTATTTGTAGATGGTGATAGAGTTATAGAGTACCTATATATGTGCTTTGGTTACTTTTTTGTTCCTAACGGTAATACCATAATATTACCTACGTATTTTAAAAATTTTAAACTTGGTATTATGACTATATAATGCCCAAGAAACTTACAATTTTCGTTCTTAATATTATTATATGAAGCCAACAGCTTGGATAAAATTCAAACATTAGAACTTAATCGGTTAATTTAATCACATTGATAATAATTATCAAAGTACCAATTGGTTAAGTACCTATATAATGACTTACAATTATTGTATCACGTAATATTATAGTGATTGATCCAATATCTTCTATATTACTTCTGTGATTTTCTAGTAATTATTGTCATGGCGCCATCTAGCGAAGTAATTAGAAAACGTAAATTTCAAATCTTGCTGAATTGTGTTCCCAAAATTAATAATAGGCATATTATAAAATAGTACACCATCGATTTTCATTTAAAAGCAATATTTTATAAACTTATTCTAACTGAAAATATGATCTTTCAAGCAGTATAATGTGGTAAGAAGTGTGTGACAAGAAAATGGTATACTACTTAACCCTATTATCGATAAAAATAATTTAACAGTAAGTAAACCTGTCAAAATTTTCACTTTCGTGTTTAGTTGCATTTGTTAAATATCATGTAATAAAATCGAGGAAAAATCCTTCCATTTTACCGCGTTTCTTTGAAATTCTTCACACTTTCACTTTTTATGTTGGCAATTCATTATCATAATTATTAGTTTTTTTGCGCATGAGCTGTTTCATGCGCATCACCGCGAAGTGACGTTCTTTGTTCCCGTCCTCGTCCCCGTCATTCATTCTTGGCATCGTTTTGTTGGCTGTAAGTGGCCGGCAAGTTTTAGTTGTGATTTATGTGATTTTTGAACAAGTGATAAATCGAATTAGACCAAAACTAATCTAACATTGTTCTTTTGTGTCCGATGTCTAGTGCTGAAATCGTAGACAGCTCCGTCGATCCACCAGCCAAGAAACGGAAGCTTGATTCTCAGTCGATCTCCTCAGACATGGCGAACAATGAAAATGGAGCGGCAAGTTCATCCCAGACCGGCCAGGACATCGACGAAGGGTTGTATTCCCGCCAGCTCTACGTCCTCGGTCACGACGCCATGCGACGAATGGCCTCCAGTGACGTGCTCATCTCAGGTTTAGGGGGACTTGGTGTTGAAGTAGCCAAGAACGTCATACTCGGAGGGGTTAAGTCAGTGACACTGCATGACGAGGCTGTTTGCACTGTGGCAGACTTATCCAGTCAGTTTTACTTTACTGAGAAAAATATAGGGGAGAATAGGGCTGAGGCATGCTGCAAGCAACTCTCAGAACTGAACAATTATGTGCCAACCAAATCTTACTCTGGCCCCCTCGATGAAGAAATCATCAAGAAATTCAGAGTCGTCGTGTTAACCTCCAGCTCTCTAGCCGATCAACAACTTATTAGTGAAATTACGCATGCAAACAATATTGCCTTGATAATTGCTGACACTAGAGGTGTGTTCGCCCAAGTTTTTTGTGACTTTGGTACTAATTTCACTGTTGTTGACACAAATGGTGAACCGCCAGTTTCAGCAATGATTGCTAGCGTATCGAACGATACTGAAGGTGTAGTAACATGCATCGATGATACCAGACATGGCATGGAAGACGGAGATTACATCACGTTTTCTGAAGTGCTGGGCATGACAGAACTAAACAATTGTAAACCGGTCAAGATTAAAGTATTAGGACCTTACACCTTCAGTATTGGAGACACTTCTGGTTATTCCAAGTATGAACGTGGTGGTATTGCAACTCAAGTCAAGATGCCTAAAGTGCTGAACTTTAAACCCTTCAAAGAGTCTGTTAAGAATCCAGAATTCTTAATATCTGACTTCGCTAAGTTTGATCATGCCCCTCAATTGCACCTTGCATTTACCACTCTACACAAATTCATCGAAAAGCATAATAGAGTACCCAAGCCTTGGAGCAAAGCTGATGCTGAAGAATTCCTTCTGTTGGCTAAGTCACTGGCAGTAGATGGGGGAAACGACACTGAAGTAAACACCTCTCTTTTAGAGTCATTCTCTAAAGTTTGTGCAGGTGATTTGAACCCGATGAATGCAACGATTGGTGGAGTGGTCGCTCAGGAAGTCATGAAGGCGTGCTCCGGAAAGTTCCACCCTACTTTCCAGTGGTTGTATTTCGATGCCATTGAATGTCTTCCTGGTGAAGATGAGATATCGGAGGAACTGGCCGCCCCAACGGGATCCCGCTATGATGGGCAAATTGCAGTTTTTGGCAGGGAGTTCCAGAAGAGATTGGGTAAGTAAAATTTAGATTTTTCACAACATATTTTTAACATGAATGTGACCAATTGTGGTAAGCTTATACTTTGATATGGCAAGGATTATGTGCAAACCTGGTCCACATTTTGACAGGTAACAATGATGCAAATGTCCCAGTTTACATTTTTAGCACCGAATCTTTTATCTATTTATTTGTTTTTTTTTAAGCTATTTTAACAAAATTATGGTATTAGTGTCAACCATTAGTATATTTGGTAAATTTGCAGATTAGCTCCTGAACGTTTTTCAAAAAATTGTTTTCAGGAACATTACTAGGACCGCCCCTGGATGTGCAAACCACAAGAAAAATTTCTTGATCACGTACTCCAAGGAAGTTACGGGACTAGGAGTGAATAGGGGTGCTGGGCGGGGACGTAGTAAAAAGGAAATATGAGCAGAAAACGGGCTTGAAAGCTGTCTTTTTGAAGCCATATCCCCCTGAAACCCTGCCTACCCCGCACAGCAATAGTGCTTTCGTCGTGGGGATTTTCACCAGGGGGAGTAGGGGTGCTGGGCAGGGTTTAAGGGGGGTATGGCTTCAAGATGTGAAAAAGACAGCTTTCAAGCTCGTTTTCTTCACATTTTCTGCTCTTATTTCCTTTTTACTACCTACCCCGCCCAGCACCCTATTCACTCCTGGTCCCGTAACTTCCTTGGGGGCTGTGAACAAGAAATTTTTTTTATGATTTGTGCTGGGCATGTTTTTGAAAATGGTTCGGGAGCTAATCTGCAAATTTACTGTATATTTTTGTTATTTGTTGCGTGAAATAAATAGTGTTTAAATTTGTTTTGTGGTGTAGCCAGGTAACTCTTTTACCTCATTATTTTGTAAATTTTGCTGAGCCCCTTCACTTCTGTAATGAGCATAGTGGTGTTTAATGTGCCCAACATCACATGGTGCATGGGATCTGCAGGTTTACTTCCTCGCTGATGGCTGGAGTGTGAGGAGGTGTTTACATTTCTAGCAGCATTTTATGTATGCGTTTTTCTTTTATAATATACTTGCAAACACACTACTATCTTCTATTCTTACCGAAGATCTGTCAGGTGTAACATTTTCACTGACACAACATAATAACTTCTGGAGATAAGATGGTATAGTAAATTTGTTCTAATAAGAGTGGTTTTACTGGCCCAATGGTAAGGAGATGGGTAATCCTGTGTTGTAGACACATCTCTAGTAAACAAACAATTCGGGTGGAATCGGAGCGCAGAGTGAATGCCGGACGATGTGCGCTGTTGCCAGATGAGTATTACCAAGGGTCATTTTAAATATAGAAAAAAATCTAGAGATAAACAAATGTTTATACCTATAATATAAATAAATTTTAATATGGCGTCATCAGTATAAATCGATATTTGACATATATAGTGAAAAGCAGTAGGAAAACGAAAATGTAAAAAGTTAATTTTCAGCCATGGTGGTCCAGGGGAAAAAACGTGGGCCTCTGGACCCAAGGGTACTGGGTTAAATCCCAGATTTCCCCTCCTCCATTTTTAAGTACATAAGTAACATCAACAGAAGTTGTGCCATTCTGATTGAGCAAGGTAATCTGCACGTTCTGCCCTTCCCAGGGTGCATAAAGCCGTCGGTCCCGTGCCCATGCGATATTGGGCACGTTAAAGACCCAAATTTCCCGGACAGCGAGCTGAATGAATCACTTTAGTAAACTCAATGAAGCAATTTCTGTTGCGAATTGCCCATGATAAATACAACTGTATATGCTAATAGCAAACGGTATCCAGTAAAAAAAAATTAAGTTGAAATGTTTCATGGTAATGAAGCAATTTCTACTGACAACTATCGATGATAAACATAACCGAGAAAATGGCTCCAAATGGGCTTCCCTTCGAAGTGTTTGTTTTTATTTTAGTTTCCAACCTTAAATGGGTGTGAAAAGTGAATGAAGCCATTTCCGTTGCAAATTGCCGATGATAAATACAACTGTATATGCTAATAGCAGACGGTATCCAATATATTATTTTCAAAAGTCGCAATGTTTCATGGTAATGAATCAATTTCTACTGACAACTGTCGATGATAAACATAACCGAGAAAATGGCTCTAAATGGGTTTCCCTTCGAAATGTTAGATTTTGTTTAGGATGAAGGGTCACATTTTGCATTTTTGCCTGGCTAAATATGAAAGATGTCTATATACAGTTGCATTTATCATCGGAAATTCGCAACGGAAATTGCTTCATTCATTTTTCACACTCATTTAGGGTTGGAAACTAAAATAAAAACAAACACTTCGAAGGGAAGCCCATTTTGAGCCATTTTCTCCGTTATGTTTATCATCGACAGTTGTCAGTAGAAATTGCTTCATTACCATGAAACATTTCGACTTAACAAATTTACTGGATACCATTTGCTGTTAGCATATACAATTGTATTTATCATGGGCAATTCGCAACGGAAATTGCTTCATTGGCTTTACTAAAGTGGTTCATTCAGCTCGCTGTCCGGTATATTTGGGTCCTTAACGTGCCCAACATCGCATGGGCACAGGACCGACGGCTTTACGCCCCCTGAGAAGGGCAGAACGTGCAGAATACCTTGCTCAATCAGAATGGCACAACCTCTGTTGATGTTACTTATGTACTTAAAAAGGGAGGAGAGGGGAAATCTGGGGTTGAACCCAGTACCCTTGGGTCAAGAGGCCCACGTTTTTTCCCCTGGACCACCATGGCTGAAGATTAACTTTTTACATTTCCGTTTTCCAACTGCTTTTCACTATATATGTCAAATATCGATTTATATATATATATATATATATATATATATATATATATATATATATATATATATATATATATATATATATATATATATATATATATATATATATATATGATACCATATTAAAATTTATTTACATTATAGGTATAAACATTTGTTCACCCCTTGATTTCCTTCTATATTTAAAGTGACCCTTGGTAATACTCATCTGGCAACAGTGCACATCATCCGGTGTTCACTCTGCACTCCGATTCCACCCGAATTGTTTGTTTACTAGAGTGGATTACCAAGATTCATATACAGGTTGGCTTTATAAATACTTTAGTTTGTACCAAATTTTAAGTTTCTAGCTAATGGAAAATTGAGTACAGCCATTTACATTTTCTACAATTTAGTTCACTAGCTTGTGTTTTTATCTTCATAAAATGTTTGAAATAATACACAGTGGCTAAATAGCAAAATAAAGTTATGTATATGTAACAGTGCATATTAAAAATGATTCACTTATGACTCATAGGTTTTTCATTGGTGAGACATTAAGAATGTTGTTCCTTTTCTTTGTCTTTTGTTATTTCAATAGAAACACACAAAGAATTTTCTGTTTTGAAGCTTGCATATAACTACTAGTATTTTTAACATATGTTGATCTATTAAAGGTCAATGAAGTTGAGTTTTGGTTTTTGTATTCTGTAATTTTATTGGAATTGAAATGTTTTCCCCACACTAAAAAAATTCAGGGCTCAGCAAGTGCGTAATGGTAGTGAATTTTTATTAAATGCTTCAAACTTGGATAACTCACTTTTCTATAAACTTAGAAAGTTGAAATTTGGTATGTAGTAATGCCTTTCCCAAGGCAACATATCCGCCAAATGTTATTAAAAAAACTTTGTAATTTTCGGAGAAAAAAATGTGGGCATGGTGTATTGGTGACAGAAGTTTCAAAAAAAATGTGCTAAAATGGCATAAACAGTCTCAAAACATATAGAAAACTTGATTCTGGAATGGAAATTTTTTGTCTGTCGACCTGTACGTTTGTCAGTAGGCGCAATAACTTTCAAATGAATTGAGATATCATCTTCAAATTTGGTATACAGTTAGCTCCCGACAAAGGAACGCTTCGTATGGTTTTTGAGTAAGATCGCTTCAGGGGTAGTGACCATTCGGTCATCTGCATGTCAACTGTCAACTATCATGTATGAAAAGGTGTTACTATTAAAAATCGAGTAATATAACGTTTCAGAAGTTTACCATACATACATAGGCAGCTTTTATTATCAAATTAGTGACTTGAAATAATTAGTAAAGCAATCACATATGCAATTTTTAATTAATATTATCCAGACTGTGATAGAGAACATCAAAGGTGACCTTTAACAGAATTATTGATTTTTACTTCTTAGTATATATATATATATATATATATATATATATATATATATATATATATATATATATATATATATATATATATATATATATATATATATATAAGAAACTATAATGTCGCTATTGAAACAAGTGTGCTTAATATTTTTAAATTGACGTTACATTGTACTCTATTTAGGTCGATAGTCTCCCAATTACACCGTTGAACATTCATTTTTCGAGAATCAAAGACCCATACGACATTCCTTCACTGTATTTGATATTTCAGCGGTTAAACTTTTCAATGCTCACTAGATAACGTTTCCTTTAAAAGAATTTTCCAGAAAGGTCAGAGGTGTTTTACGATAGCAAAAATAATAGCGAATTTTCATATAATTTTTATTTTGTTAGTTTAGTCGCTATTCAATATTAAAAAGATGTTATCACCATTAAAATTTTCTCAGACATTTTATAGAATTAGCAAAATCGTACGGTAGCTGAAAAGTCGACCGTAACAGGGTTGTAATAAATTTGTTGATAAAGGCAATATTTATTTATTTATTTGTTAACACTGCCACTTCCATAATTGTGTTCCTAATTCTGTGGTACTTCATTGTTTCTTTAAGTCTACATGTTAACAATCATTGTTTTGAGGAATCTCCGCTTTTCCTAATTTTCGTTTTTCTTTTAATAGCGTAACTGAACTGTTGTAGTAATTGTTAAATTGTATCGGTGTATTTTTTTTGCGAATTTTCGAGGCAACATATATTTTTTTGGATTTTTAAAGACTTTCTGGAAAAGAATTCTTCAAATTTTTCAAGAAACAATTTTCCAGCGAACTTCAATAGTCTTGTAGAAAATTGTTTTAGTGTATTACGTAGAATTTTCGAGAAAAAGAACGTTTTGCCAATTTTGAAGCAAAAACCCTTTCAACCTAATTTTTCTGGACATTTTTTTTTTTTTTTTTTTGTCATGCGAAAACTTTTAAGCTTGTGCTCTCTTTTGGTCTCCTGAGGGGGAAAAGGATGCTCATAACTCTATAAAACTAAACAATTGAAGTTTAGTGTATACTAATCTCTATAGAGGCCACTTTTGTTCTAAATTTAACCAAAACAACTTGGTTATTTTTTAAAATACAAAAATGTTGGGTAAACATCTTTTCCCAAGAAACTTCCCCAATCTGGCTGGCTAACGAGCGTATATGATCTTCCATTCGTTAATCGTGAAATAAGTTCGTTAACCAGTGTTTTATTTCTTAAAACAAATTTGTATTTCTGAAACCAATAATTTTCATGATTTGAAATACTTTTATGAAAATTTTCTACCGTAACGCACTTGCTGCGTCTGAACTTTTTTGATGTTATAAATCTATTTTTTTTTCCTCCCTCAGGGCTCGTCCGCTGCCTCGCGGCCCCGACAGCACCGCAACTTTTAATTTATTGTGCATGCCCTTAGTCTTTTTACTCCACCAACTCCAAAATCACTGCCTTGAACTAGTCTGCACAGCGATTGGTAGGGTGAAGTTTTATAATGCTCTGTCTCCGGTCTAGACTGACCGTAGATCAGTTGTCTTCTGCAGTCCAGAGCTTTACACTCGCACAAGATATGCTGGGCTGATTCCTCCCCCTCACTGCAGGGTCTGCATGCGAGGTCCCCCTCGAACCGCCCCATTTTATGCAGGTGTTTCTTGACTGCCACGTGTCCCGTCAAGAGACTTGTTATGTTTCTGAGCTGTCCTCTGCTAAGATTTAGCAGCTCCACAGCTCTCTTTGAACTGGGTTCCTCAATTATCGACTTCCCATGTCTGAGCCCTGGACAGTCTGCCCAGTACACCTTGTGTTGGTTTCTGACCCAGGACTTAATGGCTCCCCTGGCACTGCTCTTTATCACGCCCAGGGCAGGTGCTGGTTTCATAAATGGTTCTGCTGACCTTCTCTTTGCGAAACTGTCAGCTTCTTCATTGCCTTTGACCCCCGGGTAACCCGGCACCCAGATGAGGGTGACCTCATTCTGCCCAGCCAGGTCGCTCGTCTTGTCTCGGCACTCACTCACCAGCCAGGAATTTACCTGTGGGCCACTGAGGGCCTTAAGGGCTGTCTGTGGTTATGAGGATCCGCTTGTTGGTGTAGCCCCTCCTCTTGTTCTCCTGCACACAGTGCAAGATGGCGTACATTTCGGTCTGAAAGACCATTGCATGGACTTCGAGGGAAATACTATGATTTACCCTCGGTCCTTCCGAATAAACACCTGCCCCTGTCCCACGCTCCCCGCCGGATCCGTCCGTAAACCAGACGAGCGCGTCCCGTGGTATGCCCGGCGTCTCCTTCCGCCATGCCTCCCGGTCGGAGATTTCCATTGTAAAGTTGTTTTCATTTCAAGCATGGGCTCCTTCACGATCGCCTGAATTTTGCAGTGGCCCCTGAAGCCTGGGTTGATCTTCAGTCTACCATTGCAGGCTAGTCTGTATAGTCATAGCCTGGCCTCCTCCATAATAACTTAGTGTAGGGAGGGCAGATCCATGGCGGCTGTTGGGTATAAATCTATTTTTATGTTATAAATCTATTGACATGCTCTACACTCATCTATGTACGTAAAGAGCAAATAAAGATTATTTTTATTATTATTTAAAAAATTCTTGACCTACAGGCGGTCTGCGGTACTTCATAGTTGGCGCAGGCGCCATAGGATGTGAACTGTTGAAGAACTTTGCGATGATTGGAGTTGGAACTGAAGGAGGTCAGATTACTGTGACAGACATGGATCTCATAGAAAAGTCAAATCTCAACCGGCAGTTCCTTTTCAGGCCACAAGATGTCCAGAAACCAAAATCAGCAACAGCAGCCAAGGTAATTAAAATTATAATCTATATATATATATATATATATATATATATATATATATATATATATATATATATATATATATATATATATATATATATATATATATATATATATATATATATATATATATATATATATATATATATATATATATATATATATATATATATATATATATATATATATATATATATATATATATATATATATATATATATATATATATATATATATATATATATATATATATATATATATATATATATATATATATATATATATATATATATATATATATATATATATATATATATATATATATATATATATATATATATATATATAGGGCTTTCATTAATTCCCGAGTCCCACGTGACCGCTTAAGTTTGGCAACCCGGTATACACGGTTGTACAACCTGAATAAATGAAATCCCTAAGTTGCCAGTGTTATCTCATATTTCCTTTGAGGTTTTATAAAAATTATAATAAGGTGAAACAGTAAATGTATTTATTATTTAGTATTTTTAACAGCAAGTCTGTAGATGTATGGTTTACTGTTATTGATTGATAAAAAAATAAATTAAAAACATTATAAAATATTACTTTTATTTTGTATAGATACCAAAATAAAACCAACAAAACTAGCATTACAAAAAACATTTTACCTAGTGTTCAGTAAATAAAATAAGTTTTTAAAAAAATTTGCATTTCTTGTAAAAAGGGTTCAAAATGACCACCCTCGTTTTGTAAACATAAATTTACCCTGCGTTTCATGCACTCAAAAACATTTTCCAATTCATTTGGAAACTTTATAGGGATGCATATGCAAGACCTTGGTTAGTGCTTTGTGACAAGAGCTAATCAACAGACCTATAACAAAAATCACAATAATTAGTAAAACAATTAAACCATAAAATAATTTAATAACACCCGTAATTGATGGAATACTTTTGTGAAACGTAGTTAAGTACATAAGCTCAAACGAATTAGATTATAAAATTTTACATACATTTTTATTAAACTTGAAATTTTGTAATGTACGTAAACAAATTGAGGCCCGATTATTTAAACTTCTAATTTACGGTTTTAGGAATATGTATTGTGTAACATGTAACAAATATGTACCTGTTTGGGCAGATAACCGACGAACAGATTTGGTAGGGCTTCGTTCCATGCGATGTCGAATATCGTCAACAACATTCTCTGTTTGAATAGTTGGCCTGCCTGTAGATTTGCCTTTGCAAATACAGTGCTTTTCCTCATATTGTTCAATAAGGACCAACCTGTGGTTTTTAAAAATATCGTATGGAATGTTATCCCCGGGAAAAGCTTCAGAATATTGCTCTATGCATGATTGTATCGAATAAGACCAACTTCCATTTGGATTTCGTGTACCACTGCGAAAATGGGCCATTAAAATAAAGGCATCCTGCTCCGGTGTGAAAGGCATCTTTACAATCAAGTCTAAAAAAATTGAACAAATAAATTAACATAACCTTAACATACCTACACTTTTAAGTTACGTAAAAACGCAATGAAAATGCTAAGTTTTGATAAAAACTGTTTATTTTTTATTGTCCAACAGATAGAAAATTATTTGAAGAAGGTAAACACTGGTCGAACTTGGAAAATGCACAATATACATACAAAATAACCGATCAAAAGCGAAATGAGCGCCAATGGACTGAACTGTCAATTGTCAATGGATTTAGTAACTTTGGGGTCCCTAGTCTAGTGGTTTTTTTGGTTACTTTTTGACTGCCAACTCATAAAATCATATTCCACTAAGAGAGAGACAGAATCCGGTCACGTGGGACTTGGGAATTAATGAAAGCCCTGTATATAAATTAATTGTAGACAGCAAATGCAGATTTTAAAAATATTTCTCTATATAAACAATTTACAAATATTTATCAAAAAAAAATCAAAATTTTCGTGTCTATTATGCAGAAAACAAAACTTTTGGTGACAAAAGTATTTCAATTGGCTATTCTGAAATAAACAAATCCATAATTTTAAATTGCATCTTTAAAAGTTATTTGTGCTGTTTGTTTTACAGTCTTGCATTTTTGTTATAGGTGATCAAAAGAATGAATCCACTAGTGAACATTGTGGCTCACGAAAACCGAGTTGGTTGTGAAACAGAGAGCATATACGATGACACGTTCTTCGAATCACTGGACGGTGTAGCGAATGCCTTAGATAATGTGGATGCCAGAATTTACATGGACAGAAGATGTGTTTATTATCGGAAGCCGCTCTTAGAATCTGGCACTTTAGGTACGAAGGGTAACACACAAGTAGTGATACCGTTCTTATCAGAATCGTACAGCTCCTCTCAGGATCCCCCAGAGAAGAGTATCCCCATCTGTACTCTAAAGAATTTCCCTAACGCTATCGAACATACTCTACAATGGGCTCGTGACATGTTTGAGGGTCTCTTCAAGCAGAGTGCTGAAAACGCCTCTCATTACTTAACAGATCCTGATTTCACAGAACGTACATTAAAACTGCCCGGTGTACAACCTCTAGAAGTCTTGGAAAATGTGAAGGTTGCTCTGATGGATGAACGTCCGAAGTGTATAGAAGATTGTGTGGAGTGGGCGAGAAATCACTTCCAAGAACAGTACAATAACCAGATTAGACAGCTGTTGTTTAACTTTCCGCCAGATCAGCTTACCAGTACTGGCCAGTTGTTCTGGTCGGGCCCCAAGAGATGTCCTGAAGCAATAGAGTTTGATGTGGAAAATCCACTTCATCTTGATTATATCATAGCCGCTGCTAATCTAAAGGCCGAAGTGTATGGTTTACCTCAAAACAAGGATCGGCAGTACATTGCTGAAGTTGTCAAGAAGGTGGAGGTAAGACATATATATTTATTAAGCCGAACAGAAAACGTTTTCAATTACAGATACATCACGTATTTAAATCTATTAATCCATTATTTATTCAGTAATTAAAATGAGAAGAGATCTTATCAGTTATCAACACAGGAAAAGAAACGAACATACTAAATATATCATCCATTTACCAGTAGCACAGTTTGGACAGCAGCTTTTTTTTCCCTTAGGGATCGGCCGTGTCTTTGCCACCGCGATAGCACTGCAGCCTTTGGCTCATTGTGCATGCCCTTTGTTTTTTCTACTCCACCCATTCCAAAATCACTGTACCTTAAACAATTCTGCACAGCATGTGGTAGGGTCAAGTTTTATATTGCTCTGTCTCCGGGCTAGAGACTGTCCGTAGATCAGTTGTCTTTTGCGGTCCAGAGCTTTACACTCGCACAAGATGTGCTGTGCTGATTCCCCCTCCTCGCCGCAGTCTGCATGCCAGGTCCCCCTCGAACCACCCAATTTTATGCAGGTGTTTCTTGACAGCCATGTGTCCCGTCAAGAGTCTTGTTATGCTCCTAAGCTGTCCTCTGCCACGATTTAGCGGCTCCACAGCTCTCTGAACTGGGTTCCCTAATTAGTGTCTTCCCATGTCTGAGTCCTGGACAGACTGCCCAGTACACCTTATGCTGGTCCTGGCCCAGGACTTGATGGTTCCCCTGGCTGTGCCTGGCCCAGGACTTGATGGTTCCCCTGGCCTTGCCTTTCGATACGCCCAGGACTGGTTCTGGCCCCATACATGGTTCTGCAGATCCTCTCTTCGCGAGACTGTCAGCTTCTTTATTATCTTTGACCCCTGAGTAACCTGGCACCCAGATGAGGGTGGCCTCATTCTGCCCAGCCAGATCTCTCGTCTCAGCATTCACTTACCAGCCTGGAATTTACCTGTGGGCTACTTAGGTCCTTAAGAGCTGTCTGTAGCTATGGGCTATGAAGCTCTGCTTGTGTAGCCCCTTCTTTTGTTCTCTTGCTTGCAGTGCAAGATAGCATACATTTCGGCCTGAAAGACTGTTGCATGAGCTCCGAGGGAAATACTGTGACTTACCCTCAGTCCTTCTGAATAAATGCCTGCCCCTGCCGAATCTGTCCGGGAACCAGACGAGCGTGTCCCAAGGTAGGCCCGGGGTTTCCCCCCGCCATGCCTCGCGATTTGGGATTACCACTGTAAACTTGTTTTCTCTGCAGATTCGCGGGCTTGCGTATCTGACCTCATTTCAAGCATGGGCTCCTGAATTTTGAAGTGGCCTCTGCAGCCTGGGTTGATCTTCAGTCTACCATTGCAGGCTAGTCTGTATAGTCCTAGCCTGGCCTCCCCCATGATAACTAAGTGTAGGGGGGGCAAATCCAG
Organism: Tillus elongatus; assembly: GCA_964006375.1. Taxonomy (NCBI): domain Eukaryota; kingdom Metazoa; phylum Arthropoda; class Insecta; order Coleoptera; family Cleridae; genus Tillus; species Tillus elongatus. The sequence goes on along the minus strand of OZ023263.1, from coordinate 244,764,864 downwards.
CAACACCTTCATGGCGGCTGTTGGGGTTGAAGTCATGACCCCTCTGATGCCGAGGCAAGCCATCCTTTGGATCTTGCCTATGACCAGCATCTGCTATCTGCGTAAGTGTCTGGCCTCACAAAAATTTGTAGAAATTATAATGCTCTTATTTAGTTATTGCGAGTGTTACATTTATACCACAAGCATGCAACCCTGTGACATCTGCCAATGAAAAGTGGAATTACTTTATATCGCTAGGTAATGTACTCAATCATCTATAGAGTAACTTTATATCCATAGTTGAGTGAAATATTCCCTTAGGTGGAACATTTCTATTTGATAACTGGCGTCGTTTGTGAGGTTGGTAAGAGTTTCTTTTTGTTTGACATCAGGAAATGTCTATTCATTTGGTAACAGGCATTAATTATAATTATAATAATTTATTAGTGCCAGGATTACACACAGCAATATGCACAGGTCACAAACAATACAGATAAAATCAAAAAGCTGCACACATAAAATCACTTAAATAAAACATAAAATCATCCAGAAACCCTGGAAAACTTCATATCTAAATTCTAAAACTCGAACCTCAAGAACTCTTCCACTGAATAGAAGGAATTTCTCAACAGTATTTTCCTCACTCTGTTCCTAAACTTTGGCAATGGCAAGTCTCTGATATAAGCAGGTATTTTATTGTATAACTTAATTGCCCAGTAGCCAGTCCCATTCCGACACCTCTCCAGTTGCCAATAGATGGGCACAATGTTCTTCCCCTATCTCGTACCATAGGTATGGATATCCCGGTGACTCTGGTATTCACCCACATTCTCCTTGATGTACATCAAATTTTCAAAGATATAAAGTGCTGGTAATGTAAGTATATTCATGTGTCCAAAGAGCGCTCTACAATCATCCCTGTAACCTGCACCACACATCACACGTATAGCCTTATGCTGGAGCCCAAAGAGACACAGCACCAGCAGCATGACCCCAAACCAAGGTAGCATAAAAAAGATGCGAGTGAAAAGCGGCGAAATACACTCTCCTCAGAACAGGAACCGAAACACTGCCAACCAGGCCCCGAAGCAAGAACAGGCCCTTCGAGAGTTTACCAGCCACTGAGTCAACATGTTTATCCCACAGAAGCCTTGAGTCGATGACAACACCCAGAAGTTTTGTGCTCTACAACAGTGGCCCTGTCTCGTCAAGTTGCCTCATAGAGAACAAAATTCTATTTGTCTTTTCTCTGTTAAGCAGCAGTTCATTTGCTGCAAACCATTGCTCGGCCTCACCCTGAGCCGCCACCGAGCCCCCCAAGGAACCCTCAAAGCTATCAGCGGTGAGAGATATCGTATCATCGGCGAACATCGTGAACTCGCTAGAACTGCTACACTTTGACAGATCGTTTATATATATAAATATATCAAGAACAAAATGGGTCCTAGGACGGACCCTTGTGGTACACCTGCAGAAATCTCACCCCTCCCCGATGTCACTCCAGCACACCGCACTGACTGACACCTATGCTGCAGATAAGATCGCACCAGAGCGGCACTACCAGCACAAAAATTGTAAGCCTCAAGTTTTGCTAGGAGAGTCCCGTGGCCGACACAATCAAAGGCCTTACTTAGGTCACAGAATAATACAGTATCATATCTTTTATTATGGTATGCATCTAAAATATGGGAGACGTAGTCCAGAATGCCCAGCGTAGTGTCCTTGTTTTGTCTGAAACCAAATTGGCATGTGCTGAACAAGTTGTTTTCTTCAAAATATTTTACCATTTGTTTTGCCATGAATTTTTATATTATTTTTGACACAAATAGTAGTAAAGATATAGGTCGGTAGTTTTCTATTTCATCAGGATCACCTTTTTTGAAGAGTGGTACCACCAAGGCATTTTTTTAGGATGTCTGGAAAGATATTCTCCCTGAAACACTGATTTATCAGCTTCGTAAGTGGTACTATCAACACATTCTTAACGTACTTAATAATGTTCACGCTCAAACCAAAAATGTCCCTGTACCTCTTACTTTTCAGTTCATCTATAATATCACGTACAGTATTAAAGCTCACCTCGGTAAATGTGAAGCTCTTGTGCGATGCTTGATTCCGTTGCAGGTATATCAAGGGGACAATGTTTGACTTTGAAATTTTACTTATGTTATCAGCAACATTCAAGAAATATTCATTGAACTGTTCAGATGAAATCTTAGTCTCACAGTCACTCCTTCTGCACTTACTTCTATGTTTGTTGATAACCTGACACATTGTTTTGACAGAGTTTCCAGAAGAACTTATCAATACATCATTTGCATTGACTTTTGCGTTACAGATAGCCTTCTGGTATATTTTCCTGTATTCCCTATATATTGCCTCATTTTCAGGGCCCGGATGCTGCCTACAAGCATCACCAAGAAACCTCAGGTGTTCTCTCATAGTTCTTAATTTATTGTTAAACCAATCAATATTGTTAGATTGATCGGAGCGAACTATATATTTCTTCTCTGGAAATGCAGTTAAGTATGCCCGCTGCAAAACATGCATAAACTCTTCAAACTTGCTGTTGATGTTAGCACTTTCATCCTGCACAAAATCCCATCAACACTGATATCAGCGCAAAAAACTCACTCAGTCCTCTCTGTGTTATTGGGCAACATACTCTGCTTGAGCGAGATAATCCTCTTTGCGAGTTATTCTGTACCGAGAGCTCTATGGTCTGGCCAAGATGATCCGATATATTTAGGTCGACAGTACCAGAAGAAATCACTCCTGTATGTGCGCTAGTAAAAATATTATCAAGGCAAGAGCTCAGCCTGGTTGACTCTTGTATTCTCTGCTGCAAACCAAAAGTCGACAAGACATCACACAGTGCGATAGTGTTTGGCTCCACTGTATAAAAATGCACATTAAAGTCACCAGTTAAGATGGTATTTTTGTCATGAATACACAAGGTACACAAAGCATCCTCAATAGCGCCCAAAAAACGCCAAACTGACCCGCGGGCGACCTATACACATTCAATACAATTAAATCTAAATCAGTAATGTAAACACATGAACACTCAACACATCTTTCCTCATTAGGCAAATTGGGAATCTCCTTTGCTCCAGGAAATAATCCTGGCGAAATGAATATTGCTGTTCCCCTCCCCTCAACCTTGTTCTTTGTAACACTTCCATATTCACCTTTTGGCGCTGTATATTCAGAAAATGGTTTACCACTGCTTTCTTCGGCCACAGATCAGATGTGAGATATTTTTCACGGTCCTCAAAAGGAACTGTAAGCTTGAAGGAACTACGGAGCTTTTCCTTCTTTGTTTTCATCTTCTCACAACTTTTTAGCGATAGATTCTTACCAGACAGGTAATTAGTTACGTCATCGCAACTTACCCATTGTCCAAACCCGAGAGAAACAGAAATGCTATCCTTTCAGCAGCCTTGAGAACACCCACACCACTATCGTTTGTGCCCCTAAGAGGTTCTGGACGACCTCTCCGAGAGTCCGGATCCCGTCTTTTCTTTACCACGTCTATCCATTGGTTTTGATCCTCATTGTTTACTCCTCTCCTCCATTTCCCATTTCAACTATTGTATTGTCATCTGTCACTGTCATTCTGGTTAATTTAACTACGTATTGGCATATTGTTAGATTGGCTTTTCAGGGAAGAAGAGGCCGCGTCCATGTCTAGACTGTCTTTTAAAGACTTCTTATCTTGAAATATATTCAATCAGTCGAGCTTTTGCATTCACAGACTCGTTCTCATTGAGTCATAATGCAGTAGAGCAACTGACTGTGTATGCCGCGTCAAGGATTCTTATGTCACTAGTAGGGCTGATTCAGAAACCTTATAGTTTGGAAAAGGGTGGTAACATGTGTGACATGTTACATCACCTTGGAACAGCTGTATAATTATCATCTCACCATGTAAACCAATTTTATATATACTTTTGGACCATAGACTGAGGCGTTACGAGTAGCCCATCCTGTATTTATATATGTATATTTATTATAGCTACAGTAATACAAATTAACATATCTTTCTCCATTTAGGTAGAGGAATTCATTCCGAAATCGGGTGTCAAAATAGCAGTGACCGATTCCCAGATGGCAATGGCCAATGGTTCAAATGTTGACTTGGACAGAATAACTCAGATTAGAAACGAACTACCCCCGGCGCATGAATTCGATGGTCTCAGATTATCCCCTCTGGAGTTTGAAAAAGATGATGACAATAATCTTCACATGGATTTCATAGTAGCAGCTTCCAATCTCCGTGCCACCAACTACAAGATTCCTCCAGCTGATAGACACAAGTCTAAGCTCATCGCTGGTAAAATCATCCCTGCAATAGCCACCACCACCTCTGTTGTGGCTGGACAGGTGTGCATTGAACTCTACAAGCTCGCTCGCAGCATGAAGAGCCTAGCTCCATTCAAGAATGGTTTTGTCAACTTGGCTCTGCCTTTCTTTGGATTCTCTGAACCGATAGCTGCTCCTAAAATGGATTACTGCGGCAAGGAATGGACACTCTGGGATAGATTCGAGGTTCAAGGTGAACTCACTCTCAATGAATTCCTCCAGTATTTCAAGGAGAAACACAATTTGGAGATAACAATGTTGTCACAGGGGGTATGCATGTTGTACTCGTTCTTCATGCCCAAAGCAAAGGCTCAGGAGAGGTTAAGTTTACAGATGTCTGAGGTGGTGAGACGAGTATCGAAGAAGAAGATCGAACCCCATGTTAGAGCTTTGGTTTTCGAGTTATGTTGCAATGATGTTGATGGGAATGACGTAGAAGTTCCTTACGTAAAATATAACTTGCCGTGAAAATTTATAGTTCTATAGAAGACTTTTATGTGTGCACTAAATTGAACTAATCATCTGGGAGTATTCGTTAAATTGTGATCAAATAGATTGAATAATTTTCTATCGACAAAAAAAAATTGTGAACATTTGTTCAAAGTGTATTTGTTTAATTAAAACACCCAGTTATTATTCTTTTTATCACTTAATAAATAATATTATTTATATTTTACATGGCATGGCATTTACGTAAGCTAATGCAGTTTGCTGATATTTTTATTGAAATGTAGATTGCAGCATAGTGTTATTTTCTTAAGTAATTTGATGTGTGGAAATTTAATAAATATGATTCATCAGTTTCTTATCAGTGTTTTTTTTTCCGCCGTGTTCTCTCTTAATCCAAAATTATGATCAAGTTTCTTCTAGACATGTACGAGACAATTTCACCTGAAGCAGCAGAAGAGTACTTGATTCAAGTAAAGGTAAGTTGTCCCGATCCACTTTTCGAGTCTTCGTATCATTTCACTTTGCTCCAACAACTATTGTTACCTCCTTCAAAGAAATTACTTAGAAACTGTGGTATATTGTGATTGACCTCAGCTGGATATAGATCTGCTCAATAGTGAGGTCACGATTGCCTATAACACCCTACCGTAAAATAGCTATCTATCAGATTATCATATTTATTAAGATTAGCAATACTTTTAGGAGGTTGGCGGATCTGGAAATAATTGGATACTCACGTTCTTTCTTTGTTTGTTTCGCACTGCCTGGAAATTATGATCAAGTTTCTTCTAGACATGTACGAGACAATTTCACCTGAAGCAGCAAGAGTACTTGATTGAAGTAAAGGTAAGTTGTTCCGATCCACTTTTCGAGTCTTCGTATCATTTCACTTTGCTCCAACAACTATTGTTACCTCCTTCAAAGAAAATACTTAGAAACCGTGGTATATTGTGATTGACCTCGGGTGGATATAGATCTGCTCAATAGTGAGGTCACGATTGCCTATAACACCCTACCCTAAAAATAGCTATCTATGAGATTATCATATTTATTGAGATTAGCAATACTTTTAGGAGGTTGACAGATCTGGATGTAGTTGGATACTCACGTTCTTTGTTTGTTTGTTTTGCACTGCCTGGAGTCCTATATTTATGGGCGCTCCAGACTAGTGCCAGGTAATATGGAAATTTAGATATCTATATAATCGTTAGTAAGAATAAATTGTTTGCGCTGAGGCCAAAAGAAAGAAGTTGGGGAGGAATTTCTCTTCAATCAAACAGATATGTTAATTTGGAATAGCAAACAAAATGAAATAAAAATGGTTGGTAAATCTCAAATACACATTAATTGTACACAAATAAAAATCAGATAAACAGCAAAAACTTCAAGGAAAAGAAATTATCAATTCACTTACATATGACAAAACAATAAGATAAAGATGGTTGCATGTTACTAAAATACTGATGTTAGCCACTTGAGCTTTATATGTAAGATGAAATACTGTATTTTACAGCTAAAAAGCAAACACATATTATTAGGTAAATCACTTGACGTTTGTCAATCAATTTGATTAATTTTTCAATAACTTTAACTGGCCAGTCCCTTGAGTGAGGCTCCATAAAAAAAATATATTCCTGCATGAAATTTCTACATTAATTATTGAAAATAGATATTAAAAATAATGTTCAGGTTAGATATTTTTTAGACAAAATTTACTAACTACAATTTCAAAAACGATGTATTTAAATTCACAGATAAAATTCAACAGATAAACAGGAAATTTACAGTTATTCTTATAGCATTTCGCTGACAGTTTAAGTTCAAATTTGTTCAAGTCATTTTGGAAAGTTGAAGTTATAAGGCTTCAGATATTAGATTGCTGCATAATAAATTGTGCCGGTTCAGAGAAAGAGCTACACAGACTCACCAAATGTTCCTGTCTTGAGTTACCTGATGACCCTATGAAGATGCCTTCCAAGTGGGATTAACTATGAGTGCCTGACAGGTTCCAGACTCCAATAAGAGAGGAAAAGCTGGGGAAAAGGAGTAGTACTTCCCATTAGCGGTTGATTTATTGCTCCAATACTATTAAGACCATTTGACACCTATGTCGATGTTCTGAATTCGCTTGACGGAAATCGCAATTAAAATGTGAATTGGCCGAAGTGAAATTCACTGCCAATTGACTCCCAAGTTTGGTAATAACCAGGAACTCTTTCTAATTAAGGCAAGAAATCAACAGGTCGGAACAAAGAACCACACTTAACTCGCGTTTTTTTATGCTAAATACGATGTTTATTTAAACTCGAAAACTGCCTGAATGACTTTAAACAATCACTGACAATTATTATTAGATTGTATAGATAACAGAAAGGGTTTCATCGCCCATTTTTAAGATAAAATTTAACCACCGCGACTCAAAGGTGTTACCACGGCAACGTCCCAGCTGAGACTCCCTGCTAACGTGTCGAGTTCTGCAATTTCTAACTGCTGCACGCAAAATTCTTACAGTGACCGTTGGTGGCTATGCGCGAGCTCTTTCTAGCCTCCATTCTCCGAATGAGATAAAACGAGACCTCCAATCGGTGGCGAAGTCATGACGTCTTCTATACACACCTCCACAATAATGGACTCGTTGGTTCGTTTGGTAACCGATTTTCTATATTTCATCATAATTACGTCAGCTTCTGTTATTTACCTAGAATCTCAGGACAATAGATATATTCATTTTTCCCAACAGAAATGCAACATTTTTCAATATTTAGATTTCGACGTATATTATAGGGAATTTAGTACGGTTCTTACGATACAGAATTTCTTAGCGAATTTTCATCAAAATTATTTTGAAACCTAAAACTTGAAATATTTACTATAGATAGGGTTTTTGGTATTATTTAGATACTTGGAGGCTTTCTAAGTGTATTTTGAACCAGTAATGATTTCAGATAAGGAGTGAATCGTTACACTATTTAAGGAATTCTCAACGCTTGTTGCATTTCTCTGATTAATAAAATAAGAACAATAATTTATTAGTGCCAGAATTACACACACAACAATATGCACAGGTCACAAACAATACAGATAAAATCACCTAAAAAAAGCTACACACATAAATCATTCAAAAGCCTAAACATAAAATAAAATCAGAAACCCTGGAAAACTTCACTTCTAAATTCTAAAACTCGAACCTCAAGAACTCTTCCACTGAATAGAAGGAATTTCTCAACAGTATTTCCCTCACTCTGTTCCTAAACTTCGGCAACGGCAAGTCTCTGATATAAGCAGATATTTTATTGTATAACTTAATTGCCCAGTAGCCAGTTCCACTCCAACATCTGTCCAGTCGCCAATAGATGGGCACAATGTTCTCCCTTTGTCTCGTACCATAGGTACGGATATCCCGGCGACTCTAGTATTCACCCACATTCTCCTTGATGTACATCAAATTTTCAAAGATATAGAGTGCTGGTAATGTAAGTATATTCATGTGTCCAAAGAGCGCTCTACAATCATCCCTGTAACCTGCACCACACATCACACGTATAGCCTTATGCTGGAGCCCAAAGAGACACATAGCACCAGCAGCATGACCCCAAATCAAGATAGCATAAGAAAGATGCGAGTAAAAAGCGGCGAAATACACTGTCCTCAGAGCAGGAACCGAAACACTGCCAACCAGGCCCCTCGAGAGTTTACCAGCCACTGAGTCAACATGTTTATTCCACAGAAGCCTTGAGTCAATGACAACACCCAGAAATCTTGTGCTCTCCAACAGTGCTCCTGTCTCATCAAGTTGCCTCATAGAGAACACCATTCTATTTGTCTTTTCTCTGTTAAGCAGCAGTTCATTTGCTGAAAACCATTGTTCGGTCTCACCCTGAGTCGCCACCAAGGCTTTCAACAGTGACAGATATCGTTGTATCATCGGTGAACAGCGTGAACTCGCTAGAGCCGCTACACTTTGGCAGATCGTTTATATATATTAGGAACAAAATGGGTCCCAGGACGGGCCCCTGCGGTACACCTGCAGAAATCTCAAAAATGTTCGGGATGCAGCCAGTGCATTATAGCAGTAAATTTTCATAAGAATTGTACACTATTAGTAAGATATATTATTAAAACTAATTCTTTAAATTTAAATCGACCTGGGAGACCGATTTTAGAGGTCCCAGTTAACGATTATTTGAATAAGTTTCTTTTTCCATGGAGTTAGAAAATTATAGTTTGGTAGATATATATATATATATATATATATATATATATATATATATATATATATATATATATATATATATATATATATATGTCTCTTTCAAAAACTTGTGTTACAAATTTCATTAGAGTTACAAAACTTTTCCAGAAAAAAATTAATTATTTACAAAGGAAATGTACCTGCCAAATTATAATTATGGCAGGTCTTTTTCCTTTTAATTGCTTGGATGGTTTTGTTTTGATTAACCCAATCGAACTCTTTTGTTTTGCAAACAAACCAACAAAAAAGGATTTTTTAAAACCAATTCGTAGTTATTCGTGAAGCTCATTGTTATTTTTCTTTAATTTAGTGCCCACGCTGCGTTTACATAAGTGTTACTATGGTTCAAGATTGAAGATTCTAGCTTAATGGGAAATTGAGTTATTGGATTTGATATATTTTTACAAAAATTATATACCATAGCAAACTACTGCACCCAGACCCTTTTCAAAACTTATTTACTGTTGCTGTATCCACACTTTTTGAAAATGATGAAATATTGTAGCTCTCTATGTAAGACTGACAAACAAGGCAACCTAAATTTCATTTTTGGAAAAATATTTTAAACAAATGAAGTGAGACAACAATTTAAACATAAATTGAAAATCTTCCTTCGCTGCTTTGTCGTAGAGGTTCCCCTTCCCCTTCTGCATAGATACAACCACCCTAATGCATACACAAGAACAACGTAAACAAGAAAAGTTTCTCAGGAACAATCCTCAAGAAAGGTACGGGACCTGCGGTAAATATAGGGGTTCTGGGCGGGATAAACAGAATTTTAAGGAGGTATAGCTGCAAAATGGGATAAAGGCGGCTCATAAAGGTCCAACTAACCTGTTTTTTCACACTTTTCGCTCACATTTCCATTTTATCTTCTTCCCCGCCCAACACCCCTATTCATCCATGGTCCTGTAACTTTCTTGGAGGCTGTTTGCAAGAAATATTTCTTGTGATTTGTGCATCCAGAAGGAGAGCTAAGCAACTTTCTGATTTTTTTTTTCTAAAAAGCCCCTGTGTACTAATCTGCAAATTTATGGAAAATTTAATTTTTATTTGCACGAGTGTACCTGCCAAATTATAAACGTGGCAGGTATTTTTTTTATTATTAGGCGTTTGGATGATCCGTTTTAGTCCACTCAATCGAAACAGTTTCTGCAAACAAAATAACAAAAATAGTTTTCCAAAACAAATGTATCTTTGCCTGTGAAGCTCATTGTGTTATTTTTTAAATTTAGTACCCACGCTGATTTTATATAGGTTTTAGTATGTACCTAAACTGAAGATTTTAGTTTAATGGGAAATTGAATTATCACCATCTGGAATATTTTTACGAAAATTCGTTCCCATAAAGCGCTTGCTACACCTAAACACTTTTCAACATTTATTTACTATTGCTGTATCCATCTGTTTCTGTTACTAATATATTGTGTGTGCTCTATAAATATCAATTATTTAAGAGCAAACTAATACACAATAAGCCAAGGGTTGCAGTGCTATCGGGGCGGCAAGGCCGCGGACGAGCCCTGAAGGAAAAAAAGAGCAAAATATGTATGCCCCAATAGACAATTTGCATGTTTTTTTGTCTTCATCTGATAAGACATCCCACAAAGATAATTTTTAATATTTGTTTCATTTCACATACTACAAAAATAACGCGGAAAAAATATTTGAAAATGCGATATTCATAATTGATTTCAAACACCGCTATTTTGCCGGAATAATCTGTGACGTCACTGGACGGTAATGTCACAATGAGCTTGCTTCTCTGTGTTTACATCACCACGATGTTGAGAAACAAGCGACCGTACTTATTATACCATAGGGCAAATGTAAACACGTCATTTATTCACTGTCCAAGTACGTCACGACCGTGGAATGTCGTTCGGCCGACAGCACGTTTAGTCGACACTACAATAGAGCGGCGATTCGAGCGATAATAACGCTTTTTCACTATTTGTCTGGCCGACTGGCTGAAGCGTTTTGTTTCCTTCTATAAAACCTAATATTGATATCTGCTTCACATTTACTGGCAAAACATGACATAAGCGAAATTGAAATAAAAATGCGAATTTATATCCGGGGCAATACGCACCCTTATATTGTCACATTTGTCTATGATAATTAGGTTTATGGACTTTGTAACTTCTATGGTCAGTTGTTGTATGTTGGTTACAGCCAAAGAGGTTGACAACCTCTTTGGTTACAGCGAACACTCTGCAATGATATTTCTAGAAGTTGGTCTAGAATCTCTATGGAGAGTATAAATAGACGAACGGTACATAGAGTAAGTCAGTTCAGTATTGAGTTAGTGTCGTGTAGAATAAGTGATCATAGAGTATTAAGGGAGTCAGCAGTAAGTGTTGGTGTATAAGAAGCGATCATATGAGGCGAATTGTGGAATATAGTTCTATGGACATTTAGTAATAAAGAGAAATATTTTAGTTGATACTGGTGTTGGAAAATAGTTGGTTATAATAAATTAGTAGTTTGAAAAGCTGTGTTTTGTTAGTGAACAAATACAGAACCCCGTAGAACATAACAATATGTTTAAAATGGTTTACCTTATTGCATAGCAATATTTTGAGGTTTAGTTTGATTTTTGTTTTACTTTAATATAACATTGTAAAAAAAAGTTGTTTAAGTTATTAGATACAAATAAACATCGTTATGGGTAATTAATTGTTATATATGTAAATATGTATGAAATTCAATCCTGACACCTTAATAAAAAGGTCATTTTCTAATAAAAAAATCGATTGATATAAGATTTGTTCGATATTTTAATTACAAAAATGTGATTTAAAGTGAAGCTACGTATTATTAAGCATTTATTTTCAAGAAAGTTATCTTTGATGCCATCTACTTTTTCACATTTTATAATGCATAGTTGCACAATTGTTTGAAGATTTATGGTTGAGGGCAGAAGGTTAAGTACTTTTTTTATAAATGTATATAGGCAATGAAGAAAAAATCATTGGAAATTGAATATGTGAGGGGTATAGATGCAAAACGCGACATATCCGAGTAAACAAGTTTTGAGAAAATCGCAAAAAATTGCTATATGTTTATGTTTGGAGATATTTACTTCATTCAACTTTCGTTTATTTGCATACTTTAGGCTAAATTAGGAAAATTATAAAGTTGGAATCGAACTGACCACACAAAACTAAAATTTAAAGGAAATGAGTGGATATGTCGTGTTTTGCATCTAAACATAGGATTTGTCGCTTTTTGCATCTGAATAAGGGATCACTACTACTACTACTACTACTACTAGGTAGGTATGAAAATATCATTTTATTTAGTATAACATTAATTTGTTACAATAATGAAATTGCATTTTAGGCACCTAATCTTAAATAATATAAACTTCCTCTTCATCTTCTATTTCTAATGACTCTTCGTTTCTATCAGCAACAATATCAGTATTTCGATCAAAAAGTTGAACAAAGTATTTTAAATTCGGGATTTCTTTATATTCTTCTCCATAATGATTACTTAATAAACTTTCTACGCTTTTCATTTTATCTGGTTTAAGTGGTACTCCTATATTTAGTTTTTGTGGTTTCATCCGCTCAATATTCATTCCTCTTTTAGAAATCCCTTTAGCCTGTCCCAGGTCACTCCTATACAAAGCCTCTCCTCCAATTAAAATATTATTATTATACCCACTTTTTGTAAAAATAAACCTCTTGCACGGCTTGAATTGAAAATGCCAACTAGATGTATTTTTTAGAAATTTCTTAGCCTCTGATTTCCAGTCAAGAACATTGAAGTCCTTTCCTGCTTTTAAGACTTTGGCTCGAGACTTAATTATATTTATGTAATCTTCGGGTGACAAAATTTCAGTCTTTTTTCGTATCTCTTTTTCTATGTTACCAAAAACTCGATCAGGTGGTATGTATGAGTGACCTACAATAGGGAAAACTACACCACATTCCTTAATTTGAGATGAAGCCAAAGATTTCATCCAATAAGAAAGCATCGCCATTAAAGTTGAATTCTTATTTTGTCCCCCGCACCCATCACAGAAGAGACGTACTGATGTTACTTCTTCGGAAAATTCAAAATGTGTTAAAGTGTGATAAACTGCAGATGCGATTTCGTTTGAGCTTTTAGGTCTCTCAGCTTCAGTCCAAACAAAACAGGACACATTTTTGTTTGAAAGATTTTCTTTAGAATTTCCAACAACTACACAAAAGTTATAAAAATTAACCTGCATTGAAAAGTATGCTTGTTGGTCCGGTAACTTAGGCAAAGGCATGTTTTTCTCACAACCAAAAGAGAAAATAGCAGTTTGAGGGTCATCTCTTTGTAACATGTCATAAAAACTTTTAGCTTGCAATTTATGTACTCTATGGTATGTTATTAAGTCTTGTTTTTCTTTTGGTTCAATACAGTTTTTTATCTTTTCTTTAAATTTTAAACAGGTAGAACATAAATCCGGTTGAGGAGTTCCAAAACCCACATTATAATGCCTATTAAAATAGTTTCTGAAGTAACACTGACTTACCTTCAAATTGTCTTGGGCTTGGTCGTTGTACATGATCCAGAGTGTCTTGATGTTAAGCTCGCACGGCAAATAAACCCTATGTGGTGAATTGCTGCGACAGTAGTGGCTTTCACTGCATTTCAGTGATTCAATAAAAGATTTGATACCTTCTTTTTTCGCATCGTTATTACCTTTTATTCGATCTCCACCCCGACATTCCTTCGGCTGATCACCAGTTTTTTTATATTTCTTTACTATCCGTAAAACTCGATCTTTTTTCAAATTTAGCACTCCTAGGAATGCTTCTCTGCAAACTGGGATTTTAATTCCATCTACAGTCGGAATCGAATAGGTAACACTAATAGCGTGCGGTTTGCTATTTATTTCATTATTTTCTGAAAGCCTCCTTCTCTTAGGAGCTGTCCCAGAGCAAAATTGAAGAATGAATGCATCTTGAGAAGTTTTATTTCTATTGGCATAAAATAATTTGTGAAAATGTTTAACATCATTCATACTTAAATGTGATGTACACTGATAAGGCTGATATGGCTTTCCATTGTGCCTACACTGAGGAAATACTGGCAAACTTTTAGGCAAGTACCTAAAAATAAATAGTTCTGTTAATAAAATTATTAATAACATAAAAATGAACTTTTCAGTGTACCTTGCTTGTTTTGCTTTAGCTCTTTTCCATTCTTCGGGTTGATGACGCCTTTTCCGCGACCGATTTTTAGTGTCTTCAACAATTTTTTTACATGGTGTTTCGAGTTCCATGTTTGTTTTTTATTTAATTCTCTTAAAACACTATAAAACTTTGTTTAACTGCCTATTTCTCTTGTAAAATTAGACAACAATCCGCCATGATGTAAAGAAAACCACGTGACATCCATTCTGCTTTCGTATTGGTTAATACGGATATTGTCGGATATGTCGCTGTTTGCATTTGAATGCTAGCAACACATGTCGCACTTTGTATCTTACCATGGTTTTAAAACGGGAATTTATAAGAGATATGTCAGCTTTTGAATTTAAACGAGTGTTGAAAAGATGACAGACTACTAGACAAATCCATTGGTGTGAATATCTAATTTTTGTATTTATTGTGATATGTCGCGTTTTGCATCTATACCCCTCATGTGGTCATGCCATTAAAGCTATTTGTGTACAAAAAATGTTGAGTTAGATATAAATAAATATACTTATGGATAAATCGTTGTTTTTGAAGAAGATATAAATAGTTGTAAGCCTGAATTACAATGTCCACAGTCAAAGAAAGTATGGAGAATGACAGGTAGTTTTGTTATTGTAAAACAAATCGAATGATATCTTTTATTCAATTTTTTCATTAAAACAATTTGATTTAAAGAAAAAATACATTTTCATAAACTTTCTATTTTCTTCTTATATTGCCAAATATTTTCAAAAAAGCTGTCTTACATTATTTTTAATGCCTTAATTGGCGGCAAATTTATTTTTCAAAATGTATTGTCCTTTTTTAAATAATGAACAAAACAAACAAGGAAAAATCTGTCTTTTCTATTATTTCTAATGCTTATTTGCTGCAAATGTATTTTTCACAATTTATTATCGAGGGCGAAAGGTTATATATGTCACTTTTAAATAATGTACATAATAAACAAGGAAAAGGCTGTTTTACATATGTATTTCTTTTAAATAATGTACAAAATAAACATGAAATACTGTTCTACATTATTTTTTAATGCTTATTTGTTGCAAATATATATATATATATATATATATATATATATATATATATATATATATATATATATATATATATATATATATATATATACAGTGTGGAACAGCCAAATGGAATAAATTCGATAACGGATAAATGAGGACGTGTTGGGAAAAACGCTTGGACACGTCGATTTGTATTTTTAACTGCGCATCTTTTTCAAGAAAAAAAAATTATTTAGGGTGCGTCATGTGACAGTGGCCAATACCAACTTTCTTATTTTAAATACAAGCCCCTGTATATTATTAATTTTTTGGATTCTTCAGAAAATTCTAGACATAATTCATGTACAATGTCCTATACCTATCTTCAACTGTTTCGGAAATATTAAGTATTTTCAGATTTATTACAAAAATTAACATTAAAAATAGAAAATTATTTTATTTCACAAATTCTAATAAGAAATACTGATTATTTCTTAATAATTTAAAAAAACAAAAAAAAATTAATGTCAATGTAGTAAATGTTCAAAATGCTCGCCACGAACATCTTGGCAACATGCTAATCTGGTATAGAAATGTCTTCTAACATTACTCAACATCTCAGGCGTGACTGATCTAATCGCAAGCGTGATTCGTCTTTTTAAGTCATCTAAGTTGAGGGGCTTAGTTTTGTATACAATACTTTTGACATATCCCCACAAAAAGTAGTCTAATAGCGACAGATCAGGAGATCGTGCTGGCCATTCTATCGATCCGCGCCTCCCTATCCACCGATTTGGAAAAATTTGGTTCAGGTACTGCCGGACATTGATTTGGTAATGGGGCGGTGCTCCATCTTGCTGAAACCATATTTTATTGGCAGGAACTTGTGGGTTTGCTGGATCTGGATATAAGTTTGTCAAAGTTGGCACGACATTATTTTGGAGCAGTTCTAAATATTTATCCCCATTCAAGTTGCCATCAATGAAAAAGGGACCTACGATATGATTTCCAACAATTCCTGCCCAAACATTAACTTTTTCAGGATATTGCGTATGTTCCTCTCTCATCCAATGAGGATTCTCATTAGACCAATAGCGGCAATTTTGACGATTAACATGACCGTGAAGTGTAAATGTGCCCTCATCAGAAAACAAAACATCTTCTAATTGGATCACATTGTTATCTAACATTGCCATCATTTGTTCACAAAAATACGTTCTCCTATCGAAATCGTCCTCCATGAGCTCCTGAGTTGGTATCATTTTATAGGGATGCATTTTACTTTCCTTTAATGTTCGAAAAATTGCTGTGTGGCTAACGTTGAATAGTTGGGCTGCTTGTCGACCAGAAGTATGTGGGTTTTCTTGAAACTCAAGCGTAATATCCAATTTCGTATCATCACTTGCTGCATTGGCAGCTACTTTTTTTATCTGTAATGAAAATACATATAAATGTACGCAAATAAACAATTAAATTAACATAGTTCTTCCTATTTAAAAAAAGAAAACAGCATAATATGAAAATAGCCATTATAAGAGGTCGATGATCTCGATCAATAAGAAAACAAAAAAAAACCAGTTTACTGATAAATAGAATCTAAATTTGTACTCACAATTCTGTTGTTTGCAGTTTCATCGAATGTGAAAAACGAAAATATGTTCTCCAGAGCCACATCTGGTAGATATAAGATGTGTGCAGTCTGATCCATTGTTCTCAAGATAACAAATGATACACAACTGAATTTATTACTACACGTTCTACTAAACACTTGCAGTTGAACACATCGTTTGACAAAGTTTTATAAGCAGTTTAGATATTCTACAAATCTAAATCCACTCATGTTTGCTTTGCTAAATTTGAAATTATTATTAATTAAGAATTATTACTGTTTTATATGTCAAAATGTCAACACAAACAGAAAATAATGACATTGACAGTTCATATTTATAGAGAAATTTCAGTTTTTGTTGAAAATCTATTTTATACAGATGACAGCTCGGTGTAAGCAGTGATGCCAGATGCTAGATGAGGTTTTGATCAACATCTTATATCTTTTAGCACAAAAGTGATTAATTTCTACCCATACTTAATAAAAATTCAATTTTTTTCCTCTACATATTAATTTTTTTTAAATCGTTTCATCTGATTATGGCGAAAACATTCCTGCCTCAAATATATTTTACTTTCATATTTTGTGTTTTTGTTAGGTTAAAACCATTATAAGGGACCAATGACGTATATATCTTTATGTCATTGTAAGGGACAATTTGCATCGGTTTTCCATTACATGAATTTAACATTTATCTAATAGTTTTTCATACATAGAACATTATTACATGCATGAAAATACCCAAAAACAGATGGGTGACTTCGCCTATTCCCGGCCTTTGCCGGTTTTCGGCCACCAGGGCATATAAACTTCAATAATAGAAAAACCATAAAATAATCGTGGTAAAATACACAATGCCTGTTCTCGGCCAGTATGATCTCATTAAATCTGAAAATTGCTCCGCCTGGTGGCAAAGTATATGAACTGCAGAGGCCATTTTCAAATGTTAGCGTAACGTCTTTGCTGCACAGTTAACGTTGGATGCTAAAAGTGTTAGTGAAGTGATAGTTTATACAAGGTGAGAATCATTTTCATAATGTAATATTCATGCATATTAGTAGTTAGTTTGATTAGGTGTCTTTAAACTGTGTTTAAAAATAATAATAAAGCAATTATTGTTGCTTTTACGATAAAATAACTAGTGGCCGAGAACTGGAACTAAAAAATCACAAAATTCTAGTTCTCGGTCGGGGCGGCCGAGAACCAGGCACAATAATCATAAATATTTTGTCCTTTTACTTTATATGCACACCAACAAATAGTCATCTCTCTTTTCCTAACCTCTTTTTATTAAGCAATGTAAATGACATTCAGTTTTCGGCCACCCAAATAAGATGTTGTTACAATATTTTTTCACTTCCTATTTTGTGGCCGGGAAATGGGCGAGTTTTCGGCCACTTGATTTTTCATTTTTTTTTTGGCGGTCAGTAAATGGACCAGTTATAGCGGAGCTCTAATTTGTTTTTTTTTTGTTAATTCTAGATGCCTTCCCATCGCAAACAAAAAGGCCCGAAAATTATTAAACAAGTTTCAAAACGGAAATTCTACCAATATTCTGAGGAAGCTCTTGCTAGGGCGCTGTTAGAGATACGAGAGGGAAGAAAAGGCATTCGCGAGGCCAGTAGGGAATTCGGAGTTCCAAGAACCACAATACAGGATCGCTTGCAGGGTAGAGCTCCGGAAAAACTGGGAAAAGCGGGCCCAGAGCCTATTCTCACAGTCGATGGAGAGAAAAAAATTGCTGACTGGGTGGCAACAATCGCAAAATGTGGATTTCCCATCAAAAAACGGGATTTGATGGAAACTGTGCAAAAAATAATTAAAGACAGTGCTAAAAAAATATCTTACGCAATGAAAAACTAATAAAAAATGGCCAGCTAGGACAAAAATGGTATGATAATTTTTTGAGAAGGCATCCAGAAATATCATTGCGAGAAGCTGAGGGTATTAATAAGGCCCGAGCCGTCATAACAGAAGAATCAATAAGACTTTGGTTCTCTGAGTTACGTAAATTTCTGGCCGAAAATCATATTGCGGATATATTTGATGATCCCGATAGAATTCTAAACGGCGATGAATCGGGATTTTCCTTGTGCCCAAAAACCGGCAAAGTTTTAGCGCCAAAAGGCTGGCGAAATCTATATACAATTAAATCAGGCAACGAAAAAGAGAATATTACAGTTTTAGTTGTCTTTACCGCTAGCGGCAAAGTATGTCCACCTTTGGTTGTTTTTCCATATGTCAGGCCACCAAAGGCAGTGGTAGAGAGTATGCCAGAGTCATGGGTTTTAGGCAAATCAGATTCCGGTTGGATGAAGGGAGATGTATTCTATGAGTACATAGCTAATGCATTCAACAACTGGTTGACTGATAACGCGATAAAAAAACCAGTGATTCTTTTCATTGATGGGCACAAATCTCATATGACTTTGCCACTGAGCGAATTTTGTGAACAAAATGGCATTATTCTGTATGCCCTTCCACCAAATACCACCCACATGTTACAGCCCGCAGATGTAAGTGTATTTAGGCCTTTGAAACAGGGATGGAAAAATACAGTTCGTAATTGGCAAGGCAAACCAGAGAATCTTAACTGTTCAGTTACGAAAACAAATTTTTGCAGACTCTTCGAGGAAGCGTTAGCAGCTTCTGATATAACAAATGCAATAAAAAGTGGCTTCCGGAAATGTGGTCTGTTTCCTTTGGATGCAGATAAGGTTGACTACACGAAATGCGTCCAGAATGCATTAGAGAATCAATCGAATCAGATCCAACTTACGCCACCTGTAGAGATAATAACATTCCAAGAATACAGATCAGCCGAAAAAATTATCCAGAATATTGCTCCTGCATTACAGAGTTTTGGAATAAATGTAGATGTAATCATGAACGAAATAAAAATGCTGGAGAACAATAGAATGAATGGAAATGACAAAGCCCATCACATAGAGATTCCCATGGAAACAAAAGAAAAAGATACTGACAATTTAACCAATATCATGCCACTTGTTGGTTCATTTATCTCGATGGATGATGTTTCCTTGATACCACTGGTTGCATTTCCGACAAACATGGAGGTGGAAGACCAAACAGTTTTTCTTGAACATGACCTAAAGCCACACTCGAAGGTAATCGAGGACATATCTTTATCGTTGCATGATGGTTCTCTTGCTGCTTCTACCTCTAAATTAAAAATGTCTGTGACATCTTTGAACAAAGAATTAGTTGTAGAAGACAAAGTGATAGGTTGTGATATATCTATTGCGCCTTTGACTGCTACACTAGAACCAGATTTGGAAACAGATTGTATTGACTCTTCACTCTCTTTGTCTAAAGTTCCAGATTCTATTATCGAAATCCCTACTCCAATTTGCCATCTGCCAGAAAATATGTCACATAACATTTTGAAAGAACATCAGCTAACGGAAACCCCATCTCTTGAACATCAAGAATCTAATATCTATGAAAATATTGAAAATGTGTCTAATGTCAATCAGATACCAGCACAAAAAATTATTGTTCAGTCTATTAACATCCTCCAATGTGGAACAACAGAAAAGTCACCCGCCGTCAGGCCAATTCAGCCGTTTCACACCTTTGAAAGTCACCTTAATTTTCCTGATCCCATAAGCAAATCCGAAAAACAGCAACAAAAAAAACCTCCAAGTGCCATCTCTTCTAAAGCTTGGCGGCATTTTCTTTATGAAAAGGAAGAAGCAAAGAATGCTAAATTAGAGGGAGCTCGAAAGAGGAAAGAAGGACGTCAAATTGCCAAGCAACAAAAACAAATTCGTATAAACAAAAACCTTATTGGCAAGCGAAAAAGAACAGCTAATCTGAAAACTGTAAGCAACAGACGAAAAAGTACAAATGAACATTCCAAATCGAGATCTTCAACAGCTCTAAAACAAAAAATACATTGTGCCGCCTGTGACGATGGATTAGATAGTGATACAGATAATGATGGGGACAAAAATATAGGTTGTGATGTTTGTCCAAGGTGGTACCACCTTAAGTGCTCAGAACTTAAACACCTCTCGTATGATGAAGCTGCCACCAAAGAGTATACCTGTGATTTCTGCGGCTAGTTACATAAGAATGTGTACGATTTTTTTTGCAGAATTAATTTTTATTTATACTTTATGGTATACCTAGGTATACCTATATAACATAATGTTTTGTTCAAGTTTATAAGTAGGCATTTTCAAGTTTATAAGTACCTATGTATAGGTACTAATGTGTATTAACTGCCTAGATTGTTAGGAAATGTACCTACACCCACACTGTGATTAAGAGTTCCTAGCTAATTTTTCTTTACAAAAAATGTGATTTTATTCTAGAATTTTGTTTTTATTTTGTTTTTGCATATCTATTTACATAGATATTTTGTTGTCTTTTCTTGTCCTAGAATATATGCGTCTTCAATAAAGAATATTATGCTAATATTTATCTATGAGTCTATAGTGTGTTTTATTTAGTACATGTGTTTTATTTAATACAGGTAACCTATCTACATACCTTTCTATAGGCAGTGCGCACCTACCTATTAAATATACAGGTTACTTGGATTAATTAATCAGGTGGCCGAAAAGCGGCATAGATGAGGCCGATTATTGGAATATTACGGCCGAAAAGTGGCAACCTTTTGGCCGGTTACTGGGATGTTAAGGCCGAGAATTGGATAATAGTGTATTTTTATAATTATCTACATAAAACATATAAATGGTTAAATAATTTGTAAAAAATAAAGTATGGTATGACGATATACATTCTGACATATATCAGGCATACATTTTATACGGACAAAGTAAAAAAGTATATATTTTGGAACTCATCAAACATGACATTTGAGTTAAATGGCCGAAAACAGGCGAATTCACCCTACATATCTGTTTTTGGGTATTTTCATGCATGTAATAATGTTCTATGTATGAAAAACTATTAGATAAATGTTAAATTCATGTAATGGAAAACCGATGCAAATTGTCCCTTACAATGACATAAAGATATATACGTCATTGGTCCCTTATAATGGTTTTAACCTAACAAAAACACAAAATATGAAAGTAAAATATATTTGAGGCAGGAATGTTTTCGCCATAATCAGATGAAACGATTTAAAAAAAATTAATATGTAGAGGAAAAAAATTGAATTTTTATTAAGTATGGGTAGAAATTAATCACTTTTGTGCTAAAAGATATAAGATGTTGATCAAAACCTCATCTAGCATCTGGCATCACTGCTTACACCGAGCTGTCATCTGTATAAAATAGATTTTCAACAAAAACTGAAATTTCTCTATAAATATGAACTGTCAATGTCATTATTTTCTGTTTGTGTTGACATTTTGACATATAAAACAGTAATAATTCTTAATTAATAATAATTTCAAATTTAGCAAAGCAAACATGAGTGGATTTAGATTTGTAGAATATCTAAACTGCTTATAAAACTTTGTCAAACGATGTGTTCAACTGCAAGTGTTTAGTAGAACGTGTAGTAATAAATTCAGTTGTGTATCATTTGTTATCTTGAGAACAATGGATCAGACTGCACACATCTTATATCTACCAGATGTGGCTCTGGAGAACATATTTTCGTTTTTCACATTCGATGAAACTGCAAACAACAGAATTGTGAGTACAAATTTAGATTCTATTTATCAGTAAACTGGTTTTTTTTGTTTTCTTATTGATCGAGATCATCGACCTCTTATAATGGCTATTTTCATATTATGCTGTTTTCTTTTTTTAAATAGGAAGAACTATGTTAATTTAATTGTTTATTTGCGTACATTTATATGTATTTTCATTACTTGATTTCGTTATCATCGAATTCCTCAATTGAAAAATAAATAATCTCGTTCGGATTGCGATATTCATGTATTGTGACAAGCATAGTAATTTTGTATTCTCCATGTTGGATGTTGGACAAACTGAAAATTTTGACGTTTTAATGACAATAGGAAAGGCGGCAAATTCACGATCAGGAAAGGCAGAAATGCACCATTAGCATTAGATGTTTCTAAGGATCAAATAAGGTTGTGCCAATGTGCAGTTTAGTTAGTTCTTATTAGATTATTAAGTTCTTGCAACTACTACGATGGAAACGGAAGAAGATTTGTTAGACTGTTTATTGTCTGTGGCAGCAAAAGAATTGTCAGAACTTGAAGAAAACAGCAAACAAAGCAATAATGAGGGAGGGTCTAAATTAGTAGAAAGCGATTTATTTTTGGAAGAAGATAAAGATCCTCCTAAAAAAATTAAACAAAATATACACGGTAAATCAAATAACGTGTTGCATTCTGGTGATACAGATTCTTCAGATGATGAGGAACGTCGTAATGTTGAAAATCAGAAATACAATGATTGCGGTCGAGAAATTAAACAACTTTTGTCTGAAAAGTCTAGCGGGGAATCTAGGGAATGTGGTTTTTCTAGCGGTCATTCATCATCATCAACTTCATGGAAAAGTAAAGCATCCAATAATAAGGCTCAACTAACTGTGCCATCCAAAACTCCACCTAAGTCAAGCGATGTATATACAGACCCTGTATTTGGATTAAGAATAATTAATCCTGTGATTTCGTCCATGGAGCTACAAGAAAGAATGTCCAACCGAATGGTATTGCCATTTTCAAGGATCAAAAATTTTGTCCAGTCGAAACAATTTGATGGTGATTTTGTAATAGCCGGTGTGATTGTAAATAAGAGTGCAGTGAGGACTTCTCAGAAGGGAAGTCAATATTCAATTTGGTTTTTAAGTGACCTCAAAGGTGACATTAAAACAATAACTCTGTTTCTTTTTGGAAGTGCTCACAAACAACTATGGAAGACCAGTACTGGTATGGTGATTGGAATTCTGAATCCTGTAATATTAGATAAAAAAGATGGGTCAAAAGACGAGGTAAGTACAAATCAAGTTTATTAGCAGTATGTCTCACAAGTAAGTTCCAGAATATCAAGTTTGGATCTTGTTTGAATATACTTACAATAGAGGCATATTCTCTAGTAACTGGAAAACTGTTAGAGTACAACCCATCCCCAAGAAAGGATCCAAAGCGCTTCCTAGCAACTACAGGCCTATTTATCTCCTTTCAGTCGTCTCTAAAGTGATGGAAAACTATATAAACACTGAATTACTAAAATTTCTTGAAAAACACTGTCTAATCTATGACAGGCAGTATGGATTCTGTCAGCGCAGATCGACTGCTAACCTTTCCTTTGTCACCCATTCTTGGAACAAGTCTATGGAACTACACGGTGAATCCCAGATTGTCGCTCTAGACATATCCAAAGCATTCGACCAGGTCTGGCACGCAGCGTTGCTTAATAAACTTCCGACCTATGTCCTACCACCAAAACTACTTGGACAGCAAATTTCCTCTCCAACCGGAGCATTTCTGTTGTCGTGGATGGCCATTCCTCTAAACTGTATACAATTAATGCAGAAGTTCCTCAAGGTTCAGCTTTAGCCCCTACTTTGTTTCTTCTCCACATCAATGACCTTTCTAGCACATCCAACACAGTTCACAGTTACGCGGACGACAGCACCCTCCACTCAAATATACAATATTCTAAGCCTGTCTCTCTAGCCCAATTAGATGAGGATTGCAGACTCATGGAGGGTTCTGTCTCTGTGGATCTCCAAAAAATATTAGACTGGGGAAGTAGAAATCTTGTACAATTCAACCCCACCAAATATCAGTCTTGCTTTCTTTTTCATAAGAGATACACCAGCCCTAGACCCATCACAATGAACAACCAAGTTATTTAAAGTAATGAGTCCTTTTCTCTTGTTGGCATTTCTGTGGATCGACATCTCAATTGGCACCAACATGTCACATCAATCGCAGAAGCGGCTGCTAAGAAATTAGGGTTCCTCTTCCGGGCTCGCAAATACTTTTCGCCAGCTAATCTCTATACCTTATATACTTCACAAATAAGGCCAAACCTCGAATTCTGCTCCCACTTCTGGGGTGCAGCTGCCGCTTCTACACTCGCTATCCTGGACTCCATTCAAAAGAGAGCTATACGTCTCATCGGTAACCCTACCCTCACCCACAGGCTGCCATCCTTTACCCACCAACGTGCCATTGGTGACCTTTCTCTCTTTTATAGATATCTGCATGGGCACTGCTCAGAGGAGCTTTCTTCCATAGTCCTCCACCTGCTGCCTCCAAGAGATCTACCAGGGGAATAGAGCGAATGCACCGTTTTACTGTCCAGGTCACCAGACATAGAACATCTTGTTATGCCTGCTCTTTTGTCCGGAGGACTTCCAAGTTGTGGAATTCCTTGCCGGCACATGTTTTTCCTTCTCCTCCGAACCTCCAAACCTTCAAGTCCAGAATTAACAAGTTGCCTCTTTCCTCCTTATAGTCGCGGCAGAGGGACCGACATGGCCCACTCACATACAAACCTAACCAAACCTTTCCTCCTTGTCAACACCCACGGTACGATAGTATTTAGGCTGTAAGCCCTCGTGGTGTATTGTTGAAATTATAAAAAAAAACACAGTTAATGGCTATTAGATATAAAATTGTGTTGGAATTGGTTTCTCATTATGAGTCGATATTATTTTATCACTGAAATTCTTAGTTTATTTAAACCTGCAGGATGGATTCTTTGTTTCAGAGCAGTTGTAAAACTGCCATTCAAAAGTTCTTTGTGCTACGTGCCTCTTTCCTCCTTGTCAACACCCACGGTACGATAGTATTTAGGCTGTTGTTGAAAAAAAAAAAAGATTTAAAATATCTGAATTTGATTTTGTATTTTTCAGGGTTGCTTTAGCATCGACAATCCACAAAAGGCAATGGTCTTGGGTCAATCCAAAGACTTGGGAGTTTGTAGAAGCAAGAAGAAAAACGGAGAACCTTGCACAGCTATAGTTAATAAGAGCGTATGCGAGTTTTGCATTTATCACATCAAACAAGAATATCAGAAATGCAGTAAAAGGTCTGAACTTCAGTCTAGCTTTGCTGGTGGAGGACTGACAGCATTACGCAATAAAGTATTGGGAAAAGATCAAGTGTTTTATGCTGGAAAACTGTATACATCAATACCAGCAAAGAAGAATAAAAAACGTGAAAAACAAGATGAGACGAGACTGTTATCATTGAGTGGTGTAAGCGTTAATTCTAATAATATAGTAAAAGCTAAGAATCAAACGGTTAAAAAGCAGTCTGCTGCACATTTGGATGTCCCGTTAGCACAGAGAAAACAGGATTTGGAATTATTGAAAAGATTATCATCATCATCTAAAGGGGAAACAGCTGAAAAATCTAATGGGAGCTTTATTGCACCTTCATCCACAGATTTTGATGTTGCCGATTCGAAAAATGTAGCTCTAAGTGTTATTTCTAAATTGAAAGAAAAAAAAATTAATCACTCCGTAAATGATAATACTGAGAATATTGGCGAGAGCTCATCTAAGAGTAATTTGAATGGAGGTGACTTGAAAACACCAAATAACAAAAAACCTCTTGAATCAAAGTCGCCTTCTGTGAACGATATAATTGGTACATCCCCTAAAACACTGTTTACAAAATCAGCTGATACTTTTCAAGTTCATACTCCTGTCTTAGGTAAAAGCACTAGCGGGATAATTGATTTAAGTACCCCGGTTACATCAACACATATAGACAGGGCTAAACTTAACGCTCTGAAATATATACAGAAAAATGGCCCCATTAAAAAATCTGATCCGAACAGTATTCGTTCTCAGAACAAGAAACGTCCGTTAGAGAATGCACTTAAAACTGATTCGGAAGTTAAAAAGCAAAAGATACAAGAAAACGAATTCTTTTCAGATCGTTTCAAGAAAATGATGGAAGCAACATCCAAACATACGGATTTATTGGAGCAACGGGATGAAGAAGAACAGGAAAAATATTTCAACAAGCTGGAAATGAGGGAGAAGATGGAGGAAAAGATGGCCAATACTTATAAAGTGGCTTGCAAGGCTGTGAAATGTCTGAAATGCAAGTACACTAGTTTTTCAGCTGCGGATCAGTGCAAATTGGAGAAGCATCCGTTAAGAGTATTTGATGCTATGAAGAGATTCTTTAAATGTGGCAACTGTGGTAACAGGACCTGTTCTTTGGATGTTGTACCGATGACGGCTTGTAATAATTGTGGTGGCGGTAAATGGGAAAGAACCGGTATGATGAAGGAGAAAGTGGTGAAAGTTGCTCATAACCTCTCGATCAGGGGTGGTGAACAACAGTTTGTTAATTCTGTGATTTCTGACGCTAACCTTAATTTGTTAGTGCCTGATGGATAGTTGACTCAAATAATTTTGTTTGTCACAAGGACTTTGTATATATTTTTATAAATAAGAAAATTACTTTGTTTATTACAGTTACATTTAAATTATATATTTTTGTCGGATCACTAGCAAAATCATAATTTTTTATATAAACGTTTTTAAAAGTTGTCTAGACAGTGGCGGCGTAGCATAGGTTGACACACGGGGCGGTTTTCTATTGAGCACCCCCAAAATAAAACCACAAATCAAAGACTAAACGTGCTTACGTGACTTAATTTTGCTAAACTATTTAATCACATTAAAATCTACTTTCCTGTCGTTTTCAATGGACAATATGGAAAGTTTGGTAGGTCGCGCTTGGCTCATTGTGGATCTTAAGTAAGATTTTATCAATTTTAATTTTGAGAAACTTCTTTTACAAGAAGCTACCGAAACACAGTTAAAAAAATCGTAGACACAGCGCTAGACTCGGAACAGACTCAGAATAGTCCCATTGCACAATTAAATTCAGAAGCTCCAAGGTAGTCCATTGGACGGCTTCTTGGAAAGAAATGCTGGCGGCTTCTAAGTTGCGCCTCAGTCGTAAAATCTCCAAAATAATGCCCTCTGCAGAAAATTCATCGTAGATTTTTGTCAGATTTGGTACTATACCACAAAGTTGTTCTTCTGTTGACGTAAGCAGAGTTTTAGGCTGAACAACGCCAAATGTTATGAGAATGTCATCCATTGCCTTGTAACGATGGTCTAGTTCTCCGTAAAATCTATCAAGACATTCTAACATAGCTCTCTGCAGCTCTTCTGGCAATGTTAGTCCAGCGTCTTGGGCCATTTCTGCTGGCATAAGTTTTCAAAAATCTCCTTCCTCTTCTTTTAATTTAAATATCCACGTCCTCAAAGTTCGACTGCAGTCTTTCCAGCTTTATAACCTAGAAATTATTTCTTTACTTCAACTTGATCGCCTTCAATATGAACATATCTGATTACATAACTCATCTGATCAACATGTGATATGTCTGGAGTGCTATTGAAAAGAATTCCGAAATATTTTGCTTTTCTTACGTCGTCCACAATGTTATTTTTCACCTTTTTCTCTGAAAGGCTGCAAAACTCATTTTGAATGCCTTTGGATAAACAAGAATCTACCCGTTGTCTTTTTGTACAGGCGATAGCATGTTCAATTCTTTGCATATGCGCTTTTAGCACTGGGTCATATTTCGACAATAGATGAACCAATTCTAAAAAATTCCCTCTATTGTCTGATGAAACTGCCTTTCTATGCCCTCTAAGAGGAATATTTTGACGTGCCAGGAAAATAATAAAATCTAAAAGGCGACTCAAAATGTCACACCAGTTATAATTTTCTTGGTCGAAAACCATTTTATGTTTATGGTCGATAGTTTTTTTTGCAGATTTTTTCAAGATTTTTGATTTATCAGAACAGGACAAATGGTTCTCAGAATTCTATTGTTCAGACACTTTAGGATTTAGTTTCCACCATGAATTAGACCAGTTGGCAAAACTCTGATGTTTTATTTCATGGTGCGTAAACAGTTTGCAGCAAAAACAGTATAAACTGCTTTTTGTTGGAGAGTATACCATCCATTTTCTGAGTGTTTTATCTCCATTTGGTAACGCTTTATAAAACCATTCTGATTTGATATATCGGCTCTTTCCTTTTATTTTATCTCCAGGCAGTATCTAAAAATGGGCCATCTCTATTTTGATAGGGTTCACTTCCCGTTTTAACAATTTCAACTCTCAAATCATCCGGCATTGGTGTTGGCCAAGTGGTAACATCGAAACGAGTTGTGTCATGTAACTCTTCTTCATCGTTTCAATTTGGTGGAGGGAGGGGCCGAAATTACTTGCCCCCCTCCGTTCGCGCTGTTCCTGTCGGGCAGATGGACCAGTGGCGGGCTACTAAGCTACGTGACTGAGTTGTCACCCCTTGGTACTTGGCACCCGGGGCGGACCACCACCACCTTTACGCTGCCACTGTGTCTAGATCATTTCAAAAAGTAGTTTTCTTTTAAGACCCTTCTTCATTGTCTTTAATGTTAGTATATGAAAAACTTGTAAATGTCAGAGTAGTCATTTAAAAAATAAACTAGTGGCAAGTACAGCTCGTACAAAAGTTTTATGCCTGTAAGTTTTAAATGTTTTTTTGCGGAAAACCCTTAAGCTTTTTAAAATTTTGTCTTAAATATTTATAACCTTTTCTGAGGGATTTTTATTTTTGATTTATTAAAACTATATTCATATTCAATTATTAACATTTTGCTAGTGACCTACTTAGAAGTTTTAGTATAGTATATTGTGTTGAACTTTAACAATATGTTGTAAAGAGACATTGAAAACTTTTAATGGTTAGACATATTTTTTTAAATTTCTATTGAATTTTTATAAAGTAGTTTTGTCCGTTATGTTCATGTATGAAATTGAGAAATGTTATCTTGTAATATTTTTTTCCAAATAGTGTCAGTAATTAGCATTTATTTAGTACAAACTGATAAATAAAGGAAAGTTATAAACTGACGTTTAGTTTTTGAAACATTTATTTTTTATTTATTTATTTATTCATACACCATCCAACAGTTTAAAGCCAAACTAAGGATGGGCCGATACACAAAACATAATAACAAACAATAATCAAACAAACTATACAAAAGAGAGTCACAAGTTAGATCGTTTTGAAAAACATTTTTATCTCTGATATATATTTTTTTTTTTTTTTGTTCCCTCAGGGCTCGTCCGCGGCCTTGCCGTCCCGATAGCACCGCAACCCTTGGTTGATTGTGCATTCTCTGATATATTACATGAGAAGATATCCAGGCGGTCTTGCAATACAGAGTAATCATTGCACATCTGGTAAATTGGAGACGATCGCCGCAATCACGTACGAGCAGTCAGGAGATAGAAGGTGCCTGGAAAACGTGCTGCAATACGAAGCACATTGAAATTAATTTGCTGAAGCAGACTAGGGCAGTCGAACACAGAATTAACCAGTTTGTATAAAAATATAATGAAACTGCATTGCCTGCGCATCGACAGACTCTGCAGACTAAAGCGAAGAAGTAAACTTTCCTGAGGAAAACCAATAGACGGATATCGACCATCCTCACGAAAGCTAAGAAATTTTAGAAATTTCCTTTGCACTGATTCTAGACTTGCCACATGTATCTCATAAGTAGGAGCCCACACAACTTAGCCATATTCAAGTCGGGACCTAACCAAAGAACGAAAGAGCAGGAGGGTGTTTGTCTGTGAGAAATTTTTGCTGTTTCTTATCAGAAACCTAAGAGTTTTGTAAATAGAACTGACAGTCTGCTCGTAGTGTGGTTTAAAAGATAGAGTACCATCAGAAACAATTCCAAGGTCCCTAACTGTCCTGGGGCGATCAAGTGGAAGCCCTCTTATATTGTACCCGAAAGTAATTGCGTGCTTATTTCGAGTAAAGGACATCACACAACACTTGGAAACATTCATAGAAAGACCACTCCAACAACACCATTCATCAAGGATCTGAAGACTGTTCCGGAGCTGCAAACAGTCACCAACACTCGAAATATTAGCGAAAATCTTAATATCATCTGTAGACATTAAAAAGGAACATGCAAAACATGTTTAACTAGGTCAATAAATATATTAAACAGTAATGGACCAAGTATGGAACCTTGCGGCACTCCAGAAGCTATGTGATAGGTGTCAGACTTGAAGCCCCCAACCTCAACATTGCCTCCTTCCAGCCAGGCAAGATCTGAACAAGCCAAGAAAGCCCTTGGAGAATCCGATAGCCCTCATTCTGTCAATTAGTACAGAATGATTTAGACAATCTAAGGCCTTAGATAGATCAGTATACACAACATCAACCTGTGAAACCGTATTCGTCGAAAAAGGCAGGCCTCGAAAATCTTACAGAAGACACATAGTATGGCTATTGGTCGATAGTTTGATGGATCACCACTATCCCCCGCCTTGAAGACAGGGAGAACTCGTGACAGCTTCCAAATCACGGGGAATGTTTTAGATCTAAGAATCAATTTAAAAATTTACCGTAGCCTTCACGTTACGACGACGGTCGTGAAATGGTTACAGCCACTATCACGGGACTTACCACGAGCTACTCTGCCTTGTGCTTGCTTTCTTTGTCTTGAAAATTATTTTACAATAATGTCTCTCAAACTCTTATGTTCTGACACAATATTTCTCTTTTATTCCTATTCTGTAGATACTAGCGAGGCTACAAGTCAACATTTATTTATTTATTTATTGAATACATGCCCAACAGGCTGGGCGGACTGTCCAGGGCTCAGACATGGGAAGTCAATAATTGACGGACCCAGTTCAAAGAGAGCTGTGGAGCTGCTAAATCTTAGCAGAGGACAGCTCAGAAACATAATAGGTCTCTTGACGGGACACATGGCCGTCAAGAAACACCTGCATAAAATGGGGCGGTTCGAAGGGGACCTCACATGCAGACTCTGCGGCGAGGGGGAGGAATCAGCCCAGCACATCTTGTGTGAGTGTATAGCTCTGGACCGGAAAAGACAACTGATCTACGGTCACTGTAGACCGGAGACAGAGCAATATAAAACTTCACCCTACCAATCGCTGTGCAGACTAGTTCAAGGCACAGTGATCTTGGAATGGGTGGAGTAAGACTAAGGGTATGCACAATCAACCAAGGGTTGCGGTGCTATCGGGGCGGCAAGGCCGCGGACGAGCCCTGAGGGAACAAAAAAAAAATGCCCAACAGGATAATCCCATTAATAGGGCACCAAACAAAAAGAACAATATGTAGCAATATGAACAAGAAATACTTCTAAAAACAAAACTAAAATACTGTTCAAAACATCACACAGTAGAAATTCCACAAAACAGTATATATAGGGTGGCACATTGAAAACGAAACAGACCGATTTACGTACAGAGAATTTTTTTTAAGAAACGCTGAAACATGTCAATTTTAATATTGAGGGGGGACATGTTTTGACATAAAACTCAACTTTGTCACATCAACCCCTTAGGGGTGTTTTTTTTTTTTTTTTTTTTTTTTTTTTTTTTTTTTTTTTTTTTTTTTTTTTGTTCCCTCAGGGCTCGTCCGCGGCCTTGCCGCCCCGATAGCACCGCAACCCTTGGTTGATTGTGCATACCCTTAGTCTTACTCCACCCATTCCAAGATCACTGTGCCTTGAACTAGTCTGCACAGCGATTGGTAGGGTGAAGTTTTATATTGCTCTGTCTCCGGTCTAGAGTGACCGTAGATCAGTTGTCTTTTCCGGTCCAGAGCTATACACTCACACAAGATGTGCTGGGCTGATTCCTCCCCCTCGCCGCAGAGTCTGCATGCGAGGTCCCCTTCAAACCGCCCCATTTTATGCAGGTGTTTCTTGACGGCCATGTGTCCCGTCAAGAGACCTGTTGTGTTTCTGAGATGTCCTCTGCTAAGGTTTAGCAGCTCCACAGCTCTCTTTGAACTGGGTCCGTCAATTATTGACTTCCCATGTCTGAGCCCTGGACAGTCCGCCCAGTACACCTTGTGTTGGTTTCTGACCCAGGACTTAATGGCTCCCCTGGCAGTGCTCTTTGACACGCCCAGAGCCCTGTTCTGGTCCCATAAATGGTTCTGCTGACCCTCTCTTCGCGAGACTGTCAGCTTCTTCATTGCCTTTGACCCCCGAGTGACCCGGCACCCAGATGAGGGTCACCTCATTCTGCCCAGCCAGGTCGCTCGTCTCGTCTCGGCACTCACTCACCAGCCAGGAATTTACCCGTGGGCTACTTAGTGCCTTAAGGGCTGCCTGGCTGTCTGTGGCTATGAGGATCCGCTTGTTGGTGTAGCCCCTCCTCTTGTTCTCCCGCACACAGTGCAGGATGGCGTACATCTCGGCCTGAAACACCGTTGCATGGGCTCCAAGGGAAATACTATGACTTACCCTCGGTCCTTCCGAGTAAACACCTGCCCCTGTCCCACGCTCCCCGCCAGATCCGTCCGTGAACCAGACGAGCGCGTCCCGTGGCATGCCCGGCGTCTCCTCCCGCCATGCCTCGCAATCAGGGATTTCCACTGTAAAGTTGTTTTCCCTGCACATTCGCGGGCTCGCGAAGTCTGACCTCATTTCAAGCATGGGCTCCTTCACGATCTCCTGAATTTTGCAGTGGCCCCTGAAGCCTGGGTTGATCTTCAGTCTACCATTGCAGGCTAGTCTGTATAGTCCTAGCCTGGCCTCTCCCATAATAACTAAGTGTAGGGGGGGTAGATCCAGCAACACCTCCATGGCGGCTGTTGGGGTTGAAGACATGGCCCCTGTGATGCCTAGGCAAGCCATCCTTTGGGTCTTGCCTAGTTTTTGTTTGGCACTGGATTGTGTCACCTTAGGCCACCAGACCAGTGCCGCATATGTTAACGATGGTCTGACCACCCTTGTGTACAGCCAGTGGGCCATACTAGGTCTTAGTCCCCATGTTTTTCCATATAGCCGCCTAGTGACGGCTAAGGTCATGACTGCCTTACGCAGTATTTTTCCAATGTGACCATTCCAGGTTAGCTTAGAGTCCAATACGACCCCAAGATATTTTACCTCCCTGGCGATTGGAACGCTCCTACCGTATAGAGTGAGAGTTCTGTGGCTTTCACACTTCCTCCTCCTCGTAAACGGCACGACGGTTGCTTTCTCGGGGCTCACCCCGAGCCCTTGATCAACCGTCCACCCTTCCACCACTTTCAGTGCAGTCTGCATACGCTCCCACACTGCCTGTGTGACCTTTCCTCGGACTATGATGACAATGTCGTCCGCATAGCCCTGTACCTCATACCCCCCTCCCGAGAGCCTCCCCATCAGGCCGTCCACGACTAGACACCAGAGCAAGGGAGACAGAACGCTCCCCTGCGGACACCCCGCCGCGACCCCCGCCAGCATAGTCCCTCCCGCGAGTGAGGTGAACACCGCCCTGTCCCTGAGCATGGAACCGATCCATCTGCAGCAGGTCTCCTCTATTCCACGCTCCCGGGCAGCTGCCAGAACCGATCCGAACGAGGTGTTGCTAAAGGCCCCCTCTATGTCTAGGAAGGCCCCCAGCGCCACCTCCTTGTTCTCCAGCGTATTCTCCAGTTTCAGCACCAGTTGGTGCAGTGCTGTTTCTGTTGAGAATCCTGCTCTGTATGCATATTGTCCGCAGTGTAGAGGATATGCTTCCAGTACACCGCCCCTAATGTGCCGGTCGAGCAGTTTTTCCACTGTTTTCAGCAAGAAGGACATGAGACTTATTGGCCTCAGGGACTTTGCCTGGTCTGTTGGACGCCCAGGTTTAGGAATAAATACAACCCTGGCCAGTCTCCATGCCCTCGGAATGTACCCCAGAGCCAGGCTGGCCCTCATAATGAGGGTAAGCACCGGCGCCAGTATATCTATCCCCTGTTGGAGCATGATTGGCATTATTCCATCAAATCCCGGCGATTTGTATGGCTTAAAGCTGTTAATGGCCCATCTGATTTTGCTCCAGGTAACCACCTCTTTAGCGACTGTCCAGTCTACTCTAGATGCCCGCCTATAAGGCGCCTCTATTTCTGAGTGTTCCCAGTCCGGAGGTGATTGGTTTATTATGTTACAGCCGGGGAAGTGCGCCTGGAGTAAAATTTCCATAGTTTCCTCCCCCGAGCTTGTAAAGCCTCCCGTGGGTGTTCTAAGGGAGCCTATGTTAGTCTGAGGGCCCTTAGACAGGATCTTGTGTAGTCGAGCACTCTCGGACGTGTTTTCCACTTCTTCGCAGTGCCTCCTCCACGACTCCTTCTTGGCGTCCCTCAGTCTTTTGTTATAGGTCGATAGGGCCTGTCTATATTCATCCCATGCTCCCGACCTTTTGGCCGCGTTAAACAGCTTACGAACCTGCGTCCTCCTTTGCCTGAGGTCCTCGTTCCACCACGGGACGTTCCTGGTGGACACCCTCATTTTCAGGGGGCAGTTGGCGTTATAGGCCGAGGTAATTGCGTCTCGCAATTGGACTGCTGCAATCTCGAGGTCTATTGAATTTTTTATGGTACTCTCAACCCCCCGCAGTTCCACAGCCAGGTCTGCCCTGTAGGCTTCCCAGTCCGCCTTGCGGGGGTCCCGGTACCATACCGTTTCTCTTTCGACTTTGGCGATTTCAAACCGGATGTATCTGTGGTCTGAGCTACTTACTTCCCCAGACACAGCCCAGCTTTTAACAAAGTCACCCAGAAACTGGGTGGAAACTGTTAGATCTAAAACTTCCTCACGCCGTGTTGTGACGAAGGTCGGTTTATTACCTCTATTCAATATGTCTAAATTAAATTTCATAAAGAATTGTAAAAGTGCCTCACCCCTAGAGTTTGTGTCCGAGCTACCCCACAACTCATGGTGCGCATTCGCATCCATGCCAATGATGGTCTGCCATCCACCTGCTCTGCTACCCACCATCAGCTGCTCCAATTCGTTGGGTGGAGGAGGGTCCGTGCTGTCCCCTGGCAGATAGGCTGACGCGACAGTAATGTCCCTCAGCCCATCCGCTCCTCCACATCGGATTTTGATCGTTTCCAGGTCCCTGGAACAGAAATTCATTAGAGGGATAAACTCTATCCCTTCCCTGACAAAAATGCAGGCCCTCGGGTTCTCGCTGGATCTGCTGTAGATGAGCTTTCCAGTAGCTCCGCCGAGTCCCTTGATCTGTCCTTTATAGGAGTACGGTTCCTGGATGAGGGCCACATCCGTGTTCCTCAGAGCCATTAGTAATCCGGCCGTGGCTGCCCTACTGTTTTGGAGGTTGACCTGAAGGAACCTAAGTCCCATTAACCCTTAGTTGCTTCCCCAGTGGGCGGAAGCTAACCCTTCCCATGCCCCAGAATGCCTTGAAGGAGGTTCCTTCAAGGGCTCTGTAAGATGTCGGGTCGATCGAGAAGGCGAGCGTCTGTCCTTTTTCCTCTGCCTTCCTGCTTAGAACCGACCAGTGTTGCGTCCCCAGTTCAGGGTTCTGGATCTTAAGTCTGCTGATCACCGTCTCCTGCGGAACGGTGTCAGGGATCCGTACGAGGACCTTGCGTCTCTTTGGGTGTTCCTTGGGCTCGACGGCTGTCAAGTCCGCCCCCTCCCAAATCTGACCGAGGCCCCCGATCGTTTTCCGCAGCCAGTCCCGCGACTGCGGGCCGGCACAGGTTGTCCAGAGGATGCCCCCCGTCAGGCGCGTCCGGTGGAACTGAGGCGGGCTCTCCCCTTCCTGAAGAGAGTCCACTGCAGCTACCACCGCAGCCTGGATCAGGTCCGCCTTCCCCTGGTCTAGCGTGACCTCAGGATGGCGTCTGTCAATCACCGCCATCCCGAGGCCCTCCGCAGCCTCCCTGTAAGAGCCAGTCTGCGCCGGTGTTCCGGCCTTGGTTCCTTTGGGAGGTCTGTCTGTAGTATGCGTGCCAGAGCCAGAGCGCGGCGTCTTCCGACTCGCACTCTCCTCTTGCGCCTTTACAGGCACCCTGGCCCTTTTGGAACGTCTGTCTGCAGTGGGCGTGCTAGAGTTCGAGCGCGTCCTCTTCTGACCCGCACTCCCCTCTTGCGCCTTTACAGGTTTCTCGACCGTCCAGGTCCCGGCCGCCATTTTTTGCGCCCTCCGGAGCTTCTTTCTTTGCGCCCCGGAAAGACGCTTGGACTGCCGGGGCAGTCCCTCTACTCTAACAGTAGAGTCCTCACTGGTGGAGGGGCCCCCGGAGTCCGCGGAGCTCGCCGCCCTCCGGTGGGACCCAGCCTCCAGCTTGGGTGTCGGGGACAGGTCTCTGGCCGAAGCTACCCCCTGATCCCCCGTATCTACGCCGGTCGTGGGACCTCCAGAGTCCGCTGCCGCCCCCTGGCTCGTCTCCGTTTCCGGGATAGACTCAAGGCACAAGTCTGTAGCCGGAGCCACTCCTCGAGCCTCATTGGTTTTGATTTTGTATGTGTTTATTATCTTCATGTTGTTCCCACGAGAATGGGGGAAATACTGTCCACACCATCAGAACCCCCTGTGTGGTGCAAGGCGGGTTACTCTGGAGGGTTGCCT